>OX382360.1:0-600000 GCA_947508005.1 Amphipoea lucens | reverse complement strand
TCGCACTGCGCCCGCGTGGTTGATTACACTAACTCCTTCTCAAAGAGAGGAGGTCTGTTTCCTAATAGTGGGAACATTATGGCTGATTATACTATAGTTATGCTAAAGATATTTATTAAGTGTTGGAAATAATATTGAATTAATCTGTCACAATTGATTTTCTATTGTTTCGTCACCATCGGTAACGCGCGGGGGGCTTGACCGGTTGAGGCCAGAGCTTAAATATTTGAAGATTACTATTGTTGCTTATTCAAGACCAGATGATCAGTCTAAAGAAAGAAATAATAGCAAAACACAAAATAACTCATATAAAATGTACGGTCAGGAAAATTGATTGTTTAGCAAATTGACTATAAATTTCAATTGTCCAATATTGAAATCACAACTGTCATCACTCTGTGTACCTGTGTGCCAATCAGTACATCAACTCAGCCTATCGCAGTCCACTGCTGGACATAGGCCTCTCCCAGACTGCGCCACAGCACCCTGTCCTCCGCTTTCCGCATCCAGTCGACCCCAGCAACCAAAAAATCAGTACATAACACAGTTAATTTACTTAAAGTGTCAATCTGCTAAGCAATAGGTACTTTCCCTAACTGTACAAACAAAAAAGAGAAACGGAGAAGACAGAAAAATATACATATTAGTCGGATATACTAGGTATACAAAGTTGGTTACTACAATTATGTTCAGGACACATCCGACACATACAAATATGTGTATGGGTATAAAACTTATACACTCATAAACAATATAAAATAAAAATACAACAACAAAATTCGTATTATATACATATAACTAAATAAATATAATAACCTTCATAATCAAAACATTTCTTTAAGGGGCTGTCTCCACGAGCGAGAGAATTGCGGCGATATTATCGTCGTACCATGTATTTCTATACACTCTCTTAGAACGTGCCTCCATACGGCGATATCATCGCGGCAAAAATTTGATGGCACGGCGAGACTATCGCCGCGATTCTCTCGCGCGTGGAGACGGCCCCTTAGTGTATCAAAATGAACTCATCCGTCACCTTTCATACTTCTACCTATCCCAACATTACCGCAACACATCTAATCAAATGACTCGTCCACAGAGCGCATATGAAGCTAACAGTCCGCAACCTCCAGACGGGCGACTTCGGCAACTATAGATGCATCTCTAAGAATTCCCTCGGGGAGACCGAGGGCTCTATCCGCCTGTACGGTAAGTGAAGCTCTGACGTCATCGCGTATTCTCAGTGTAATTAGAACTACTCTAGTCCCTCAGAAGATACCTCGTGTTAACATTTGCTGCCAATTTGTGACTTTGTGACTTACGACTGTGATTTATTTAGATGGGACTTATATCGAGGACTTCATGACCAATGGGCATATAGACAAAAGTTCAATTTTACAGGAGGGACAAAAATGTGAATAAAATTAAAACTAGTTCATATATCAGGCTGGTATTTGGTACAAGTATCTTTCTAGGTAAAACAGGACTTTTCAAGTTTTCGCACAGTAGTTTTTTAAAATAAGGTCATTACGCCACTTTGTTTAGATCAAAGCTGAATTTCATTTTGAAGGCAAAATGTTGGTACAAATTTGGGGCGTACAAAAACACATTCTTCTTTATTTGGAAAGTCCGTTACTTCTTATTTAAATAACTTTATTAATTTTGTAATGTCGTAACAAATCTAAAAGCACTGGCATAGGACCTTTAATTAAAGAAATAAAAAGAATAAAATGCGTAAGCCCTTTTGTTACCACTAAATATGTTCTAACCTGAACTAATAACTGTAATTTTTGGCGTATACCTAACGCCTGTTTATTGTACAACTTTCTTCAAAATAAAGATGCAAGTTTACGCCTATGTGTTACAACCGTTTTACTGTGTGATAACATTACGCCTAGTATTTTAATGGCCTAAGTATAAAATAAAACAGAAAAATATAAGACTTAAACTATGTTATGGTCGTTTTGTAGTATATATTTCACCAAAAATGCTGTTTTTGCGTGTACGCCCATTTGTTATGAAACCCTCGTATGGAGTTTGCATTATTTTGGCTTGTGACTAAATGTTGATGTTTTAGTCGATACTGATATAATTCGGAAATTAACTGTTGATTAGTAGGGAATACCTAAGTCCGTCTGTGTAGCTTTCCATAACCTAATCAAGTAATAAATGCGTTCTTCAAGACTGAAACAACTAAATACGTAACTAGTAATTAATTTAACAGTCAGCTAATTTAGGTTCTCTTTCTTCAATAGAAATCCCGATGCCGTCGACGTCACCCAAGGCTACAGAAATGAAAAGCAATGCCAACAAAGAGAGTAAGTTTTATTTAGTTACAGAATTTAATAATTATATTGTCATTATTAACACCGACATGATCAGTTACCGACAGCAATATAAAACAAAAAAGGGAAATTAATCTAAAAGTCTCCTCAAGTCCTGTAAAATGTAAAAATAAGAAAATTTACACATTTTTGACCACGGTTTAAAAAAATATACATAAAGTGGTACCTATTATGATTGTTTAAAGTGGGGCCCGCGTAGTGGATTATGGCCCGCTCCCTCTCACAGAGAGGAGGCCTGTGTCCCAGTAGCGGGAACATTATAGGCTGATTATTTGACATCAATTTGACTAGGTTAATCGAATGGTTTTTTCTTCAAATCGCAAAATCTGGATTGGAATTATGCATAAAAAATTAAAATCAAATAAAAAAATCAAGCTTCTAAGTCAACTCAATAAAAAAACACGGCCATTTATGCGACATATTTTTACAATTGCAAATAAATAATAATAATAACCTATAATTACCAATAATTTTGAAACTAGTGATATACCCTAATGTGATTATTGCCTGTTGTAGTTGACTTGTGAATAAATAAATAAATCAAAACTACTAGGCTACTACAGCCATCGATGCGACGCTTTGCTAGAGTGACTGTCACCAGCCAGTGTCACTCATATCCGACCTTTTCGGCGATTTCAGTAAGTTCTAACAAAGCGAGGCTGCGCGGCACCACACTCCCACTTGCTGCGCCGCCAAGTACATGCTTAGTAACACATGTAAACATTTCTCACTATGATTTACAAAGTTTGCGGCTTGGCTCGAGACGGTAAACATGCACTAATGACTAATTTAAGTTCGTGTTGACTCGTGCCTAGTAAACTCACGTCTAAACGACGCGAGAGCAAATGTGTACGAGATTAGAATACACTGTCACCCTGTCTTGTGTGTTTATATGTTACTGGGCTCTCCAAACACACGCGACGATTATGAACAAAGCGTAATGGTTCGAGCTTATGTTGCGAAGTTAGGTATATTTTAATCCTCATCAAAATTCTGATACTTAGCAACATTATTCTCAACATGAGTTTTAGTTACTTTTATTACGTCATGAGCGTTCTGCATTGCTTTATGTCTTTCACCACCAACCAACAGTTTATTAATCCCTGCATTATACTATTGATTGCTTTCTTGTCTTTACAAGCGAATAATATCTGAAATAAAGCAGCTAGACCCAAACAAAACATCTAGGTATAGGCACCTAACTAGACTACATATTTTCTTTTCTCCGGAGATCTGGGGGCACGGCAGCGCCCCGCTAAGACGAGCCAAAAACAAAAAGCTAACCTACCTTTTTTTGAGTATTCATATTTTCAAACCCTGATAGCTTTGGCTCGGATAACGCTAGAGAGCTGAAATTCCCGGGATGAGATGTGGTTAGCAGATTTATGAAACACACGTCGTTGGTATTTTCGTATTTTATCACCGACTTCTGAAATTAGGGTTACTACCCAAGCAAAGTAGTAAAATTTATATGGAACCACCCCTGAAGCATACCTTATCTATTAAAAAAAGAATTTTCGAAATCGATTCACAATTACCGGCGATATCGCGTAGCATATCCTCCTTTTTGAAGTCGGTTAAAAATTATAGACCAGTGACTTTATTTCTTACCATAAGCCCACTAGGAGTGTCAATACGACGGCCGCGAAACGGCAAATCGATACAGTTTGACCAAGATGTAAGATTTGTAGCTTTAGGGGCTTGACTCTACATTAGATCTGATAACTTTTTAAAAGTGAAAGCGTTATTTGAGTCTAGGCAACCTACTTTACATGAAATGTTTTTGGTGGGTCCTAGTATTCCTACAGGCAGCGTGGTCCATGCTGCACCAAACCAACAACTGCAGTAATCTAATTTAATCGTCATAATATTAACTATCAAAAATCGACCAGCTAGCAGCTTACGTCACCTGCCTAGTTACAAAAATGAATGTTTAATAACGCCCCGCAGCTACGGACCGTAGTTCGTATTATCGCCAAATTGCAAAAGGTTTAATCATTGTGGGTCATTTTAATACGTTCATCGGCGCTCGGTAAACTATCGCTCTAATTAACATTTTAATGACTTGTTTTACGATAGGCCCGTAATTACGGACATGTACGAGTATGTGTAATTTTATCTTTGGTAACTATGTATCATCTACTGTTCGTTTGAGAGCGGGTTATTTTAATTTAGCAACAAACTGCTGGTAGGCGTTCGTTTTATTATTTTACTGTAATTTAAATCACACTAATATTATAAAGGCGAAAGTTTGTGAGTGTGTGTGTGTGTTTATGTTGGTTACTTCTTCACGCTAAAAAGGCTGGACCAATTTTGATGAAATTTGGTATAGAGATAGCTTGAGTCCCGGGAAAGGACATAGGGTACTTTTTATCCCGATATTCCCACGGGATCGAGACTTATGCGGGTAAAACCGCGGGGCGCAGCTAGTACAAAATAAATATAAAAGCTCATTTTGTACACACAACAAAGAAATATATGTCTTCTACGACCATTACCAATCGGTAATTTCATTCGGGTATTAAATTGTTTTTGTAGTAGTTAAAGCAAACAACACTATTAAGTAAGTTTCTCAGATAATATTTAAACCAGGTGTTTTAAATTTTATGTTCAACTCATCCTATCGCAGTACAGCTGTCCATCCTATAGAACCTAGCTTCTTTATTCATGATATCATTCACCTAGTCTATTCACCTAACATTTAATTGAATAATCATTTTAGTTACCGATGGTTTACCCAAATTATTTACGAATTAAGTCTTATGACCGCAAAGTCAGACTCGTAACAGATTAATATTGCTAATAATTACTATTTTCAATTCTGTATCCTATGATAAAAATTCATTTTCAATAAAGCCTCATGAAATCAGCTGAACGTCATTAAAGATTAATTATATTATGCATACATTAACAAGAAACAACATAAAACATGAGCTCAAGAGTATACTCAACTTGCGGAAGGCTCCACGCAGCTTAAGGCTCGGTGCACACACATTCGAAGCAGAAATAGGGCTGGGACAAAATACGGTACCGAAAATATCCGCGACAAATTCGCCTTGAACTCCATTTAGGTGACGATGTAAATAGACGACGAATGTTGCAAGAGTTTTTAGTCAATAACAACACAACATCAGCCTGTATTCCCAGAAGAGTTAGGCACAATTTTTTTTAGTAGATATACCTACATTGTGCTAGGAAATGCTTTAGTCCCATGTAATAGGGAAGTAAGCTTTTTACTCAATGTTGGATAGTGCTTGTATTTTATGGTAACTTAAGAGCTAAAATCCACGGAAGATTACAAACCCTTACTTTTTGAATACATGGACTGGGTATTACACTTATTGCTTTTTGTTCATTGATCATCCGACCATTAGCCCTATTGATGCATTAATGACTGGTTAATAACAAAACACCAACTAGTATGCCGACTAGAAGAAAACGAAAGATAGAAAATACATGTATTTGAAGTAAACATAACGCAAATATAAAACACAATCACGAAATAGTTAGTTGGGGGAAAAACGGCCACAGCGCTGGCATTCAGCGACAACCGGGCTTGACGCGATGACGTCAACCGGTACTCGATAGAAGGAGATACTTGATGGTGATATTATCGTTCTCTCAGAATTTCATGACATAGTATTGCATGCCGTACACACTCACAAGAATTTCATTTACAAAATACCTATGTTATACGAAAATACATGTTTTAATTTTTCTCATCGTCATCGTAACTGCATGTTAATCCGAGGCGTGTTGCAGGCGTGAGACGCGTGAACGTGAGCCGGTCCGTCGCGCGCGCAGAGCCCGGCGCCGGCACCGAGCGGCCGAGCGTCGTGCGCGCGCAGCTCGACCGCGCGCCCGACCGCGACGCCGCGCACCACGTCTACCGCCCGCCTCACCCGCAGCACGTCTCAGGTAATCAGAGGAAAGAGGGCAATGTATGCCGTAGCTAGCGATAGCTTCGGGAATTATTTGTTTTGTGTTTGCTACGCTCACGTCATTTTGTGATACTTTAACAGACCCGATACCGTGACCGTCACAAATAAAATGTCACCCTCCAGCTAGAGATTGGGGGTGCTCATTTTATGATCCGCGTTTATTCTGAGTATTGTCCGTTGAAATGTCACAAATGTGTACGCAGCTTTACATTTTGCTTGATTCAGTCATGGAACATCGCTGTCAACCATTTTTCTTGTAGGTGTCATGATCATAGGTGGACATGCTGTCTATGTATTTATCATTTATAACAATTCTGATTGCTATCCTGACTCCATTTTCGTGTGTGAATGATAATGACCATGTTCTAACTGGTGAGCAGTTTCTTCAACTGCAAAAAATAAAAACTTTCATACCATTTCTTTTTCAATAACTCTTTGCCTTTGCTCCCATGTCAAGGCAAACCCACTCTTATAATATCGTAATTTTACGCAACGTTAAGATATTGAAAGAAAGAGTCCCCATAGTGAACCCGTAGCGACACATCAAACCAGTTTGTTACCCTTTGCCCGCTAACGATTACACCCCAACTTTACGCATTGTTGGTTCCGCAACTTATGTCGCACCATACGCACCGAACGCACCATTTTACGCATCATCGTACATTGTTATGTTTATTTTATCGCAAACTCGGAACAGGAAAATCATATTACTTCAGATTTCAGATAGATGCCGCTTTCGTGTTTGGCTTTCCCATCACTACGGCCATGTTTATAAAGTTCGTAACATTGCATTAACTTTGAGTTTGATAAATATAACTGTTATTTCAAATTACATATTCGTTCTCCTATACCTGGTTGAGCCATGTTGCTAAGCTGTCTACATGCGCACGACATTAACTTTTTCTAGTGTTTTGTATTCATTATTTAATCATTTTGAGTTATGAAAAATTGTATTTCATCGAATTAGTTTTTCCTTTCTTTTATTGGCTTTATTATATTTGCCACATTCATCAGTTATTATTATTAGTTTAAGCTGTGTTCGTCATTTGTTACCTGTCAAAATTATATCCTTTCTATATTTGTAACAGTCCCACTCTCGCCTAATAGTATCTAATACCAACCCATCAAACAACCAAAACTGAATGCATAAAGCCTTTAATATAATAGCGTAAGCCGAGCCACAGGAGGCTTTACTTACCTCTTTGTATTCTTTCTTAGAATATACTGCATTATTAAAAACGTCTCTTTCCGTGTCATGGTAAAAAATAAATGTGGCCGGAGTTGGCGGGAGGGTTGAGGAATACGTTACGAGCTCTGAACGTCGCTATTGTTTGAATGACTCCAAATGCTCTTAGCATTTCGGGCTTTTATCTTTGCAGGAAGAATTCTGGATTCAGTCGTATTACTGTCTGTGAGCGCATACGTCTTTATTTGTTTATAGCTACAGCTATTGGATGGTTTTGTCGTTTTAGTTTCGAATTAAGTTCTTGCCTATAATTTGCTGACAGCAAAGACATTCAATTATGGCTGACAGCAATTTTATTCTATTTCATTTTTATTTTAGGCATCAAATTATCCAGTATAAGGTTTGAACACCTAGCTATTTGCACGTTAATGTACAGTAAAACTACACATTATTCCAAGTTCAGTAATAACGCAGATGAATGTTATCGACAGCTCGTCGATTTTCTCAACCGAGGACAAGGTTTCGAGACTATTACAAAGACATAGTTTTTCGTCATACGGTTTACGCGCAGCGTGCAAACCAGGAACATTTTAGAATACATTATTATTGTAACATCGTAGTACGAGGCAGGCGTTGTGGTTAACACAAACAAGCATGTGATAAATAAGTGCGCAGTATGTATGTGCGTAGGTATTCGCAACCCGGCGTCCGCTGTCGGTGTCCCTATCCTATCGCAGTCTTGACTACTGCGGTTGAGATCCTCCCGGGTCGCTTTCCCGTACACCCAAATAGAGATTAAACATTCAACGAGTTCGCATACACACTTAACCCTCATAAATATTCAGTGCAGACCGCGTACAATCAATTCTTGCAGCTCTCGCCCTCAACGAAAAAGTGTTTGAACAGCCGAATAATATGATATCAAATAGAGACGCCTAACGTTTGAATAAATATTGGGGATATGAAACTTGAATATCTTTATCTTGAATTTGGGTTTATTTTACCTCCTGTACGCTTTGTTGTGTGAGAATATTGCCGACTGATTTATTATCGCCGGCCGAAGCTTCACGTTCTATGAAGGAATTGTAAATATTGTTTGGGTGTGCGCTCCTGACAACATCATTCGTCTCTTACCGAACTAATCTCATTTGGATAATAAACAAAGGAACGTTTTTCAAGTCACATAATATTATTCAAATCGAAAAGTACATCCTGTACAATATTATCTCAGTTTTACAAAGAAAGCTCCGTTTATCAATTTAATATCAGTGTTAAATAAACTACACCCGAATCAGACACATCAGCGTTGTAAACAAAACAAATCCCACTGTTGGCGAATCTTGTAAAGTAGACCGTAAGCTGTTGAAACGCTCTTATCGCGGCAAACAAAAATAGCGACAATGCTCTCGCCAGCGAATGTATTTAGAATGAAGAAAGCGTTCTATCGCCTACCTGTGAACACTCATGTGAACACTCCACTGCTTTTTGTTACTCGCCACTGAAATGTATAAAAGTATATGACAGTATGTACTTTATTGCAATGTACTAGAGTACGTAAACTCATATATATTTTTAAGAACTTACGCCACATTGCTGATTTTAAATTAATTAAACAGGTATATTTAGCTTTGTGCCAATCTGTACTTACATACTGCATAACTTCATGGGGCGGTGCTGCAAAGTCTATTTTACTCCCTCTAGAACGTGCTCAAAGAGCAATTCTAAAGGTAGCCACCTTTAGGCCTTTCAGATTTCCTACACACCAGCTTTACATTGCATGTGAGGTGCTAACAGTACGCCAATTATTTATACTGCACATCATATTACAGCAGCACGTTGAACTCGCTTACAAGCCAGTACCTTCTGACAAGCGAAGGAAGGACTTGGTCTGCATAAAGTCTCAAACTAGACATGCCTTTGTAAAACGATTCTATGTCTATTTAGGACCCGATTTATATAATAAGCTCAATAGAATACTTAATATTTATAGTGCCAGTTACAAACATTGTAGTCTGAAGATACGCGAATATTTGGGTACACTTGATTACACAGACACAGAAAGACTGCTAGAAGTACTTCAATAATGATGTAGTTATTAAATTGGTATTTTATTTTTATTGTATTTAGTACCTACTATAAATAGGATAGTATTATTTTAAAAAAATTAACTAACCATGGACAAATTATCAGCTAATCGCTTAGTATGGGGATGGCCTGAAACACAGGTTTTTATTAACCTAGCTCAGGCAGGTCGCCACAAGTTATTATGTCAGTACCAGCGCACTTTTCATAGGTAATTAAAAAACATGTAAATTAAACTAGCTTTTATATAAGTATTTAAGACCATCTGTTAAGAACTTGGTACCACTAAGTATTTTTAAGTTTATAAATGTATTACTTTGTAAAAGGACCAAAATAAATTATTATTATTATTATATTATTATTATTATATTGGTTTTAAATTGTTGGTTTATTCAAATGGAGGTAATTTGTTTCATAATTCGTTTTCAAAGTTTTGTTTCTTCTTTTATTTATAGAATTCATAAATATGTTCTTCCTGTACCTATACGCTTCACGTATTTGTTTTTGAAATAATCTGTCTCATTAGGGCTGATTTTTCAATCGACCGATAAATTTTATTATTCGTGGAATAAAATTAACGTCTGACAGTTTTTGTATGGAAGAACTGTCAAAAGTTTAAAATTGTTCCTCCGATAAAGTTATCTGGCGTGGAAAAATCAGCCCTAAGTGCTTAGACTCGTTGGTCTCTACATTTTTTTATATAAATTCTTTTCTTTTTCTTTAACTATATCGAAATGCTGTCCGTCCTACTATTAAAGTTTTTATTAGTAATATCATCATCATCATATAATCGGCAGAAGTCTCCGATAAACGTATAAACAGATTGGTGACAAAATAAAAATCGTGATAAGACTTTCTTATGCCGTAAAATAATACGGCAGATAGACCGGAATAAATCGATAAACTTTGATTACCTACAGCGAAAGATTTAAACTCAATTTTCATTTGTTTCAGGATCAAAACGGATCCATTGTTGGCGGCAATCGTTCCTGGCGATCATTGTTCTAGTGCAAGTGGACCTCATCGTGTAAATTATCTTTTTTTACATTTTTACGTACTTCCCTTTGATCTATTTGATTCCTATTCCAATAGAAATTGTGACCAAAACATTATGTTCGTTTTGCACGGTTTAGATTCGTCTTCCTGTAAATGTCTGATGTTTATTTTTAACCTAAATTATATGTAAAATTGAAACATATCATCCCAAAATTGTGATGTCATATCCCGAGTGACGAATGTTTGAGAGTGAATATTTTATAATTGTACGAACGATATTCAGTTCAAGTCCCAATATTAGATGTAGGATTAAGGTTCCAACTTATTTTGGAATGAGTAAAATAATACAGTAACTGATGTCATAAACCAAAATAACAAAATGGCTTCGAATTGTATGTGATGTGTCATTTCCCAATATTTCAAGAATTCAGAGCTAGTTTGTTCTATTTGCTCATTAAAACGTAGATTGGAAAAAAGGTTCAAACAACTGAATTTCCAATGTCGACTGTTTATTTCGGTAGAGAGAATTCAAAATGCGGTTTTCGGAAACGTTTCTCATTCTATGAAATACTATTATTTGAGAATCCTCCATCAGTACACACGAGTCTTCACAATAGTTCCCTGTAATTATTCATGAACCTCGTTAACCTACTCGGTATTTCCTACTCCCATTTCCATTTTAAATTATACATTACATATTATACGTGCATTGTCCTTCCGCAGGCGACTAGTCTAGCGTCATACGAATATTTGTGATTCAGTGCTTCGCGTAGGATAATCCTCATGAAATTGTGCCAAAGATAAGCATCTCCAGAGTTATTTACACTACCTATATCATTCTTTTTACATTTACCGTAGTCTTTAACTTCGTACTTTGTTGTCTGATTATCAAGTTTACGGTCAACGTTATAGATATTGTTTGTCTAAGTACTAGTATAACCAAGCTTGCTACTCACGCTTGTCAAATTGTAAATATAAAAGTTAATGCACAGTAAATAAATAATGAAAATTTTAAACGTAATATATCTTGGTATCTGAATATTATTTGTTAATTCGACCTAATATAGCTATAATATGTTAATGTATAAATTGTATATCTTTTATTAAAAATAAGAGATATATCACTAGGGTTAAATGCATACCTTTATTGTACAGATTGTGTGATTTTGAAAATGTAAATAAATACCGATTATAATAAATTAGTATAAAATGATGTGGAGATTTCTTTCTACTGTAACCATTTAGATCTGCGATAAGTCTAGAAAACTGTTAAGCTCACAGATGACCGAGCAGCTTCTTTGCGATCGTATCAAGTTCTATTTAAAACCGAATCAAAAAGTGTGGGCTACAGGAGCGGCTGTAGCGGCCATTATACGCCGACACGTGATAGCGATAAACGTTTGAAATAATTAAAAGTGTGCGGGCGGGTCGCACAGACAATCTTATCGGCGTTCTCACTCACTGACAGACATTATCGCCAGTCGAGAATCTATGGCTCGCTTTAATTGATTCCCCATTTTCAATAGCTCTACAATCGGCTCTTTGTCTTTTTCTAATCGAAATTCAGTCGCAGTAGGAAGGGAGCTAACGAATTTTTCTTGAAACAACTAAACGATGGGAAGCAGAAAATAAATACTGTTTGTTAAAGTGGCTCGTGGCAGTTGGAAAAACAAGTGGGGTTAAAATAGAAGCCTTAATGGTTGGAGGGTTTGGAGTTCGCGGAGCTAACGATACAAATATATCGCTAATGTTGATAGAAACACTGGAAGCGTATCGGGCTTGTAATGTGCTGGTTTATTTATCCCTTTTGTGTCCATGCGGACTATGCGGAGCCAATTGAAATGTTTTGAAGAATCTATAACGTCGCATGAGGATCTGGGTTTATTTGAAAACCATGACAAATACCACCACTGCGACACAAATTGAAGTTCGGGGTTCCTCAGGTGCTCTTTGCGTTGAGTTAAGAAAGTCACATTTAATGCCTCTTTAACATCTTTTGGACGCTTGTTTCTTTTACAGTCTTTAAGGTACGGCCTGTTAAACTTTGCGTCACAATGGTGTAGTTTATTAAACTTTAAAGAAAAGTAAATGACGAAAAATAGGTTTTTGGAAAATCTACAAAACCATCGGAGTTTTGGAAACCTGCTTTCAGACCAGAAACGGAGAATATAAAATAGCAGTAGCAAATAAGAAGAGACGTTAAAATATTATCCTCTTTTCAATTGGTATTTGTCATCGACACGCTAGGAAGATGAAGAAAATATAACGTTACGACTACAACTAAAATTACTTGGTAAGCAAAACTTCAAATACATCCAAAACAGAGACACCATCTCCTTAATAAACTCCCATCTTAACGGAACAAGAGGCCGGTCATCAAAATTAGCTCGCAAGCTGAAACACTAGTCGATAGTCAGAGTGTAGCGAGTCTAGTCGGCTGCGGTTCCAGTGTCAATTAAAGTTGCTCCTTGCCGCGCGGTCGGCCCGGCCGCGCCGACGCCGAATTTACTGCGGAAGCCAACTTATCGCCTGACGTTGAAACATGTAACTGGAATTTATCGTTTTGATAAATTTATATAGCTATATAGTAAGTTTGTTTACGTTGATTTTGAAGGGATTGAGCTGGATTTTAGGTAGGTTGAAATCCTCTGAATCTCTCTGTACGTAAGGCCCTTATAAAATAAATCCACATGGAATCAGGTAAGTTGATGACTGGATTATTAAGATTATTTGAGTGATGCAATATTTGATGCAAAAAGAGTGGAACTCTCTACCTGCGTCTGTATTTCCAAGCGCATACAACCCGAATCTCTTCAAAGTGAGAGTGAACAGGCTTCTTCTGGGCAAGCTCACTCCATCGTCAACTTTGTCTCTGTCACCTTTGACCTAGGCTAGAGTCAAGAGCAAACCCATTCCAAAAAAAAAAAAAATATTAGGTAGGTATCTAAGATACATTGGCGGTGTTAAGCATAATTTCTATGTCAAATCCTTGGTTAAAATATATATTAATTCATCTTAAAATTAACGTCACCTCTGTATTCCCCAAGTACGTAAGGAGAGGTATTTAAATGCAACCAAAGTTCGCATGCTGTATCTAAATAAATATACCTATTTCACTTCATTACCAAACAAAAGATTGAGATAAATATCCAATTGTGATTTTACAAGGCGTGCGTTTGCAGCTAAAATGATCAAAGTGTGTCCCATCCCGTATAATGCACGGGCGGGTAAGAAGGCTTGGCATCGCCGCCGCCGGGTCCGTCGACACTTGTAAAATTTCGCGGTCCGTTGCCCGCCTTATCTCACGTAGGGATGGGACGTTAACTTATGATTCTAGTAAAATACATATTTTATGAAATACTATTTTTCGTAAGAATGAACTTAAATGTAATGTAAGTGTGGTTAGTGGGCCGCGGCGCGTTGTTGAGCTGGCGTTGTGCTTGTGTGGTGGTTGGAAGGAGTAAGATATTTGTCTATTTAATGCCCTTTATTGATTATGGCCCACTCCCTCTCTCAGAGAGGAGGCCTGCGTGTGTGTCCCAGTAGTGGGAACACTGTAGGATGATTATGCTATGCTTATGGTAATGGCCTTCTCACTAAGGCAGAAGACGCTATGGTGTTGCCTCCTTCCTGATTGACTCAGATATTCACAATTGCACCAACACTGCAGCTTTGCGGCGCCGTTTTCACTGAACTTGTCGTCAGAAACTTTTAGTGTGTAGGAACCTACTAGAAAAAGGCTTTTTTTTGTATAAATTCTTTTGGGTGACCAACGACATCAGAGAATAAGTATGTAATTAAAAGGTATTTGACTGTTTTTTTAGATACACGTGGCTACGTGATATCTAACTGTTAACAAAATTATATGAACTGGGAATACACAATCACATATAATATAAAACGAAAAAAAAACAGTCAAAAGCCATTTAATTACATACTTATAAATAAAAAAAAATGAAAAAGAAATAAACAAAAAGAAAACAAAATAATAAAAAAAATATAATAATATGTATATTAATTTTATTATTGTTTTTTATTAGTTTAAATATTCCTAGTTTAAACGCGTAGCTATCCTAGGAAAGGGACATTTTGAGAAGGGGCATTTCGGGAAAGGGGCATTTTGGGAAATGGACGTTTCGGGAAAGGGACATTCTGGGAAATGGACATTAGGGGAAGGGGACATTTCGGGAAAGGGACTTTTTGAAACCGAGGGACATTTTGGGAAAGGGACATTCTGAGCCTAAACGGTATGTTACTGTCGCAAGATTTCATACAGGCAAAATTATTCAATTTTCCACCACACTACCAGTTAATTTTCTATGTGTGTCGTAACCATATCATGTAAATAGAACGTCAATCTTAGAATGACCACTTCAAAGGGTTAGGCTCTGCCGTTAATGTATCATTGGTTTCAAGTAGTATACAGCTTGTGTGCTGTTTTGCTTGACTGCTTTAAAGTTTTGGGTATTGAATAAGGTTTTTGTAAGATGATTACAAAATAAGAACGTTCCCTTAAAGAGGCACGTTCTTCATTACAAACCTTTATATGGAAACAAATGGCACCTTTTCAGTACTACTTTCCGCCCGCGACTTCGTTCGCGTGGAAGTCGTAAAACATCACAATTTATAGGAAAATAACAACAACGTTTTTTATTAAAAACTCCTGTACGTTACGATTGTAGGTTTGTTCTCAGCAGCCAAAATAAACAGAAATCGTTAAAAAAAATATTTAAAATAAAACACAAAAAACGAATATTGTTGGGGACCGAACTCACGAACCGTGGAACCGTTGATTTTTTACTTCATTGAGAGATAATGCTGATGGTCTTTTCTACATAGAAACGCTCTCGCCTGTTTTCTTTCTGGTTAATGACCATAAAGCAATAATTTTTTATAGAAAAATGAACATTAACTACTTGTATGTCACTATGTTTTCCTTTATGATGATACATTATTTTTATAAGCACTAGAACCCTGAAAATACCTATTTAAACAGCTGTCAACAGAGGCCTAGTGTACAAATTTGACTACTATTAAAATGAGAAAAAAAAAACATAGGAATGGGGATATCCTTATTATTCAGTTTGTGAAATATCTTTTAAATTCGTTCAATATTGGAGGAGGAAATAGGAGAGACCCAAACCTCGAATTATGACTTTTTACTAAGGCTTTTTCAAAAGTCTCTCCGACCGCATTTTCTCTTAACAATTTGACTAGAATAGCCGTACTTATACATGTGAAAATTGACCGCTAAGCTCCTTGTAAGTATAAAGTGATAAATTGATGATACTTATTCATTTCAGAGGTTAAATCCGTATCTTAATCAATCTTTCTTGAGCAACTTTTTATAAATTTTGTCGTCTAATAAAATCCCAGACATAATGCAATATTTTTAATCCCTTATAGCAAATATCGTTGTAATATATAGCCTATGAGATGACCAGACCTCTAAGGAATATTTGTGCTAAATATGAACAGAATCAATTTAGTTTTTATAATCCGGAACATATATTCAGACAAACAGACAAACGGACAAACATTCTAAAAAACTATATTTTTGGCATCAGAATCCACGCGTCATGTTCATGAACAGGCGCCGTCGGTTGAGACTGGTCATCTCTTAACTGCCAAGGCTTATTTTAATCTTATATTTTGAATTGTTTCTTCATTAGTGTTTTTTTATTACATTGTTCTCACATAATAGAAGCAACAAGAATAATGTACCCAGGGTTTTGTAATATCTTGATTTAAACGAGTGTCCTTGGAGTTTCTTGCCCGTTCTTCTCCATAGAGATCTACGTTTTGGAATAGGCAACTAGCTTCAACTTTTTGAACAACTGACCGACTATTTAATTTTGACAATTCAAAAGTGTACATGGTTTAATTGAAATAAATACTTTGTGTTTGAGTTCCCACCTCGCAGCATTTCTTTTATTTTTCAAACATGTTCAATGTACATTTTGATTTCGTTACTGTTTTACTCGTATTTGTATAGAAATAAATTTCAGTATTGTGCCTATCGGCCATAACGTTCTTTACCAGGTATTATAGGAAACGTCCACTGCAAAATTTGACTATCCAAAATCAGCATCAGTGTTCTTCCCAAATAATCACTGTAGTATATTTTAGTGTTGTTATTCATTAACAAGAATTCTCCGCTATATCCATTCCCTAGACATGGAATTAACCATTTATTTTGATACAAACTGCTATGAAAGATGAGTGTGCCAAGTGGGCACAATAAAATAACGATGTGGGCAATATCAATTCATTGTTTGCACAACAGAGACACATAGTGCGCCTCCGCGGCATGGCCGTCACGTCCCCAACCCTTTTTCTTCATAATACAAGAACACTTTGGGCGTAATATTTCATATTTAAAAGCAATATCATATTTTTCCCTTACTGGCGGGGTTGTTACTTTTACGAGTATCTTTTTTTGTTTTTGGGTGTTCTCTGGCTTGTAACGTCTCAATCTTTTTGGGGCCAAGATGTTTTAATTGCCATCAATTAAAATATCTTGGCCCCTTGATGCAACACTGCATCTAAAATTTAGCTACTTGTTGTCCATACAATTAGTAGCTAAACTTTAGATGCAGTGTTGCATTGAATATCTGTATCGTAAATACTAAAAAAATATATTCTCTGCTAGCCTTCCCGACAGACGTTCTGTACAAATTTCAATAATTCATAGAAAATTTCCCGTAGATTTTCCAATTTTGCCGGCAACGTTTCAAATTTTTCTTTCCTTTAAAACCTGATTAGCACTAATAGAAACATTTCAAAACTAAAATTTGCCAAACCGATTTGTCCAGCCGAAGTGATGTGCATACCAACGAACAGCATTTAATTGTTTTTTTTTTTTAATATTTGTAAGTTTGTGTAATCATTGCAATTGGTCTTAGACCGTTGTAATTGAAGTTAAAATATATAATGAGTAAGTAACTACAAATTCCACAAAAACAACTCCTCCGTTGTTCTTTTGTGAGTTTTCTTCCTTGTTGTCCATAAGTATTGGTTGCATTTGGCCTTGCCGCCGCACACCTGGGATTGTTCCCCGCCTGTGCCACCACCAGGAATGAACCCTCCGGGGAAGGGCGGCATGGTGCTCGTCGTAGAGCCAACGGAGGGCCATATTGATCGCGTTGACTCCGTTCCTTTGTCGCTCGTCTGGATTAAGAGGATAGGTGCGGCCGTACTCGTTGACGACGCAAAAGCTTTTGGATAAAATACTTCTTGCCGATTCCCATCATTTAAATTAACACCTCGAGGGGCTGATTGGTATTCTTGGTGATCTCTATTTCCATTATCTGGAGGGATAACTTGTGGGAACAATTGGTATTCTTGGTAATCTCTATTTCCTTCGTTTAAATGATAATCTTGACGTTGACGTTTTACAGCATGAGTGGTTTGTTGTTCTGGTCGCAGACTTGCCCGTAATAATAGTTTTGGCATCATTACTTGTCGAGTCCTTGCCACATTTTGAGGGTTATTGTTTGATTGTTTAGGAAGCATCATTTGAGGCTTGATCATGCCAGGTAGCTCAGGCCCCAGTTGTCTGGGCGGCATTTGAGGTGAAACTTGGGAATATCGTAACATTTGAGTAGTTGGCGTCACCTGACGTCTAGTTTCTGGCCGCCTCTGAACCGTGTTACAAATTATCTCTTGATCTCTATATATTCCCCCTTCATATATACCTCCAACAGCTATACAAGTAGTTGGTTTGTGATTCGGTAAGAGTTGAACGGGCTCTGGCGGCACAAGTTCAAATGGTAGCATCACTTTAGTTCTATGAATATTTGTCATATCTGCTACTGAACGGTACTGGAACTGGTTTGCAGACACTGGTAACTTGAAAATTACAATGTAGAAGAGTATAATGTACCACATCACTTATCAATAAATCCCAATGACCATTATTTATAAAGAAAACGCGGCGAGGCGACAGGCGGGTGTAGACTATGTAAACATTTGAGATTATAATCAGACTGGCCATTGTTGTGTTTTGGTATGGAAATACTTAATAAAAATTCAAACGTGAATATTTAAATCCATTTTTTGACAGAATACAGTTTTTTATTCAAGTGAAAACAAAAAAAAAAAAAGAATTACTGTTTTACTAAATCAATTAACTATGAAGACCTTTTTAGGAAATCACATTATACATTAGTCAAAGTCAAATAATTTATTTCAAAATTTACAAGAACAAAGACTTGATTCTAGTTGTTATTCCAAAAGGTAGTTTCGTATGAAGAAGAATGGCCAAGAATCTACATCGTTACTTTTAAAAAGTTTCTCTGTATTTTGTACACATTGATTATAATTATGTGAAGACGTGTATTGCTAAGAATAAAATGACTATATAACAAACAGGCAAACAAAAAGCAATGACAGATAAGTTAATATATGATAGATACATGGTGCTCACATATTAACAAACATTGTAAAAGTTGATGAATTTGCGCAAAAATGAACAAGTAATAAGTCAGTCTGTGGGTTAGAGTAATCACAAAATGTAAAATCAATGTCATAAAAATTATAAATAAGTAATCAGCCTGTATTGCCCCACCGCAGGGCAAGGGCCTCTATTTTCCTTTTTCCACTCGACTCGATCCTGAGCCAATATGGAACAATCTTCCTATTAGCGTCAAGTTCATCATAAAAATAATAAAATATTTTATTAAATTAGCAACCAGTTTGATTGTTCCGACTCTAGATTGTCTTATGGAGGAGGAACAGTATGTTTCCAACCATTCTTATCTTGGATATAATCATATAATTTGTAATATACTTGTTTACAAAGTGTGCTTTTTTTAACATGAGTATTAAATTTTCTTTCATTTAATTGCAAAATATCTCAAGGTATTTTGTTGTGACATTTAACACAATACCCCATTACAGATATATGTACTTAAAAGCTCATTTTTATTGGTCGATAGGGCTCGTATGCGGGGTGCGGAACATTTCTGAAACAAATGCCATAGGGCCCGCATGCAGGAAACCGTTACATTAGTGGTTAGGGCACGATTGCGATACACGGAAAACTGCACCGCATGTTTGGCAGTTGCTTTGAAGGCTCATTTTGAATAGGTGTGAATCGCGGCACGCTTATTCAGCGACCGACGAATTTCATTGGTCGCTAGCCCGCTACGGGGATTCCCGCAGACGTTGTACCGAACGCGTTTTCTATTTACATTGACTGAGTTATCGACTTATGAAAATGAGCCATTAGATAATCTGAAGAATGGTTGATCTATTTAATTTTTATTTCTAGTATTACAATAATGTCTATCACTTTATTTAAAATACAGGGTGAAATTGAAAACATGCCACAAATCGATATAGGAGGTTGTACTCATCATTATGAACAACTTTTATTATGTGGCCAAACCTGTAATCGCGAAAAAAAATCAGCTGTTCCCTACATTTATGTTCGCATAACTCGTCAAAATGCAGGAAGCAGCTGATTTTTTTTTCGCGATTTCAGGTTTGGTCCCATAGTAAAAGTTGTTCATAATGATGAGTACAATCTCCCATTTCGATTTGTCGCATGTTTTCAATTTCAACCTGTATAGTGCGCTATCTTAAATCGTAATGCGTAATTATATTTTTTTGTGTGCATTGCATGTCATATTACTGTTTACGTCAGATAAATAAAAACAAAATAACATAATTTTATTATGTCAGATAAGAAAACGAATAATGTCCGTAAGTGGTGGCTGTAAGCATCAAAACTATAATAATGTTCGTGCCACTCAAAACAATTGTACCTGACTAAATGAAATGTTATGAATTGGGTATTTTTCAACTAGGAAATTCTAATTGGTAACTAAGGAATATCTTGTTTGTCGATCAGGCCAGGCTCTTCTCTCCTGCCCGGAGCCTGGACTTGTGCTCAGTTAATGGCAATAGGTACACCCTCCATTACGTGGAACTTAAACGTAACCGGCGAAATGAATGTGCACGCTGCCAAACTCTTCAGGGGACACAGGCGCGATGTTATGATATGACTGCATCCTCGCAAGGTGTTAGGGCTAGGAGCGCCGGTATCCTTCAGCATCAGCATTGTATCAAGAGACGTTTTGTTATTGAGTTCCCTTTATCTGGGTTGCTCACGGTTATTACCGCGCCCGTCTCGCCGTTGACAAGGGTAAATCCCCTTTCTTCATATTCTCGCACACGTTTCGTTCGCCTGACGGTTTTTATGTCCATCCGTACAATAAATCTATATATATAAAATTCAACGACCTGACTGAGATATCAGCGCACAGCCTGAACCGCTGGTCCTAGGGACATGAATTTTTAGGGTGTGTTCTTTGTGAAGAGTAGATATCTAATAAGAAGGGTTTTTTTGGAAATTTAACCTTTAAGAGAGTGAAAAGGGGGGATTTTGCTTGTATGAAAAATCTTATTCCTTGAGTTAATAACCTTGAAACTTGGCAGGAATACTTATCTAAGTAAATTATGAAGTTTGGCATTTTTTTTTTTTCTAAACTAACCCTCTAAAGAGGGTTTGGGGGGGGTGTCAAAATTTGTATGGAAGAATTTTAACGCAATATCCGATTAACCCGAAACTCAGTATTTATACTTAAGACTAAAAATAAAGAATAACGTGTATCAGCGTTTTTCGTAAAACGGCCCCTAACTGCGTGAAAAGGGGTAGTTAATTACACCGGGGAGGATTTTAATGCGTGACTTGATTAACTCGAAAATTGGTATAAATAATCTTTGAGTCAAGTTATGAACACATCCCAAACGAGTTTGCCAAATTCCACCCCTGTGGGGGTGAAAAGCGGGGATACAGTTTATATGAAAATCTTATTTATTTGGTTAATAAACATAAAACTTGGCAATATTTGGCTCAGTAAATAATAAAGATTGTCACTTTTAGTGTAAAAAAACACCTTACAGAGAATATAGGGGTGACAAAGGTTATGCTTAGAAAAATATGTAACCCACTGTCGGATTAACTTGAAAATCGATACTACTAAAACAAAAAATAAAAACAGATGTGTTTTAGGGTTTTTCAAAAATCGACTCCTACCAAGGTGGAAAAAGATAAGTAATAAACTTTAAGGGGTGGATATTACTGCTTGCTTCCATTAACTCGAAAATGGGTATGGGTCTTTGAGTCAAGTTATGAACACATACCGAACGATTTTTTCAAAATTCCATCCCTGTGGGGGTGAAAAGCGGGGATACAGTTTATTTGAAAAATCAGATTTTCCTGATCTATAAACTTCAAAATTGGCCTAAATATTACTTATTTATCTAAATAAATGATAAAGATCATACATACATTTTCGAAATTTTTAGAGGAAAGTACGTATTTCACGCGGACGAAGTCGCGGGTAGAAGCTAGTATAATATAACAGTGTGCATGTCGAATACGGACAATGCTTACAAGTTTCAAATAGAAATAAAGTGACGCAGGTTCACCAAAGTTTTATTATACACAAACCTTAAAATACACATCGTCGTTTTCCTTTTCACCCACGACGGTACGGAGACGGTACATGCGTTTGGGGTGAGAGGATGTGTGTTTGTTTGTTTGTGCAAACTACTAGTCCTATTTTGATGCGGTTTTCAGTGATGGGTTTGGATTTGATTGGTGCATGTTCTTAGATAGGTGTTACGGTGACAACTCACCAGGGGGCGCTGTAGTAAACATTTGTTTGTGCAAAACCAAAACTACTAGTCCGATTTGGATGTGGTTTTCATCATCAATAATGGGTTATGGATTGGTAAAATAAACTATAACGATATAGTGTATAATGAACCTATGCTCTTTAAAAAGTTTAAAATAAAAAGCAAAATTAATTTTTTTTTTAAACCCACGACGATGAAATGTACCTAATTGGAAAAGGATACAATAATTAAAAAAACCCCGACTGTAATGAGACTAAAACAGATAAATTCATATGGAAGTCGGGGGACCGTTCTGTGGAACACCTTCTATTCTAAGAGGTCCGACTGCCATATGGATTTATCTGTTTTAGTCTCATTACATAAATTCTTTAAGTCGGGGGTTTTTTTAATTATTGTATCCTTTTCCAATTACGTTTAACCATCGTGGGTTTTTTCAAAATTTTTAATTTTGCTTTTTTCATTGTAAATTTCATTCATCATAATGACACACTTCAATCAACTCAGCCTATCGCAGTCCACTGCTGGACATAGGCCTCTCCCAGACTGCGCCACAGCACCCTGTCCTCCGCCTTCCGCATCCAGTCTACCCCAGCCACCTTCTTTTTGAACTAATGTTTTATTACTTTTAAGATCGGTAATACTAACTTGTTTGAGACTAAGCTCTACCCGCGACTTCGTCCGCGTGTTTGTTGTGTTAACGTAAAATATAATCATTGCAATCACTATTTGTTTCCGTCCTCATCTTAGCTTTTTTCTTGAGATAATTGATTTCAGCCTAACCAGTATTGCCGATGTGTGCGTGAGTGTCTTACAATGTGACTGATCTGAATAGCTGTCGATGAAGATAGGAAGGCGCTACAGGGACACCGCATGAAACCAAGTCAAAATAATTATAAATTACATGCTTTGTAAATAGATTTTAAAATCAACTGTTAAGAACGGTGATGTTTTTTTTTGTTTGCATTGTGTGTGTTCCACTGCTGGGCAAAGGCGTCCCCTTTTTTCTTCCAAACCTGTCATGTGCGATCTCTGGTCATCTAGGCCCTACAAATGATATTAGATCGTCACGCCACCTTCATCTTGTTCTACCTCGTCAGCGATGTCCTGCCCCAGGCGTCCAGTGAGTGACGATCTTTGCCCATCTCTCCGGGTGCATTCATGAGACGTGTCCGGCGCACTCCCACTTCAGCCTGGCTGTTTTTTTCTCCAAAATCCACTACTTGAGTTATGGAACGGTGATTAACAAACAAAAAATACTAAAATAAATACCTATCATTTATTTCAAATAGACCACGATGAGGCTCTTATGAAAACAATAATTTAATTTTAAAAAGTGAATTTCCCATTCCTATAAAGAAAAATGATTTATGAAATTCTAGAAACTACAGTACCAGTGTCGGTATGTATCGTTCAAACACCTTGTAGCATTACTTCATTATACAACTTCATTGTACAAGTAAAGAAAATGCCGGAATAAATCAAAACATGTACTGCTTGACGCAGGTTTCCACTACATTGACCGCTCCTGTGCTTCTCGCATCCAACAGATTTCCGCTACCTTCAAACAGCAACGATTCACCTTGGGAGGGGGGCCTACCAATGCTGTGCCTTCCAATAGAGTGATAGATAACATTAAATACACCAAATTCAACGTGCCAATGTGAACGGCTAGTCGGCTACTGTACCTATCTAATTGCTGGTGTACAGAGCACTGTGATATCTACAGGGTCAAAACTCCGCAGACGTGATGGGTATCGATATCTTTAACACGATAAAACAAAAATAAATTAGTTTATGTTTTTTTTTTTTTAAATCATGAACCGCCGATCACTATTACACTTCAGTCACTTAAAACACCCCTGTTTGTACAGACACCCTTACGAGGACCTTGTTAGTTCTTGACGGAACCGAGGACCCTCCTAAAAACTGGTTTAAATACCTCGTTGGCCTTTTAGAATAAGATAGAAAGAGACAGGTGAGGAAATCTATAGTGATGAGCTTATTGGCATAATGCTATCTCAACATTTTTCTGTATGAATTTCGGCTATCATACTGAGGACCTAAACTACACAGCTAAATGTGACCAGCGATGCACATACGAGGACTTTATGTAAGTCAACCGAGGACCCCTTACGTAAGCCCTGCGACGTCCTTCCGAGGCCGTATTTTTACACAATATTTCTTATAGCTTGTACAAAGCGCGGACGTTGTGTTAGACTTTATATCACTAAACCGAGGACAGTTTTTCGCGTAGAACTTTTATAAACCGAGGACTTTGAAAATCTACCTACCTAAACCATTATACGTGTAAGACAATAAATATCAATAATGTTCCGATTTATTTCATACACACTTTTTCTAAAATCAAGTACCAAGCGAGGACGAGTGGATGTCTTTACCACAGTAAATATAATATACAGTAAGTTATCTAAGGCCGCCCGCCGAGTTATTAGCCTACACTTGCGTTGATCCCCAGGGTTGTCACTTTTACTTTTAGTTAATAATTTCGAACAAGCAGCACTTGATCTAAATTTATGAAATAAAAAGCATATTATGATTGAATATTTTACCAATTTATAAATTTAGTAAAAATGAAAAGCCTTTATTCACATAACATTTATTATACTAAGTTACAAATTTGATACCGGGAAAATTTTTCTCCTGTTTCTGCACTTCCGGAACGCTTTATTATTATTTGTTAATGTAAAGTAAATTCTCATTCTTATGTAAAGTTTTTGTAAAAAGCTTTTGGGAAAGCATGGACAGGGCATCTTAAATTCTATATCATTCAGTTGATCGTAAATTGACCGGCCAATTTTAATGTTGATGTGGTCCTTTTCGAACGCTTTGCGAAACACCTGCTCCATCCTTTCTACATTATCGACAAAATCATCAGGTGGGATCATGAGTTAAGTTCGATCTTTGCCGTAATTCCTGTAATGGGTGTATCCAGATTCTACACTTAAATTACACGCTCGTTGATTAACGTCGACGTAATTATTTAAAAAATCGCAGTTCTTATGGTAATCAACACATTTTTTTAACAAAGCGCCACAAACATAAAATAATGCATTTTTTTCCGGTAGCTCATGTTGTATTGGTACATAGTCAGAACGTAAGATTTCCGACAAAATATTTTCATTTCCTTGTGTTTGATTGCTACTGGTAACTAACTTTAGCTCTAAACATAGTATTCAGAAAGTAAATTTGGGAATACATTTATATGGAAAAATGCGACTCGGCTACGCTCTTAATAAAGCAAATAAACTGTGAAATAAACAATACAATACCACATTTTCTAATAATATTTAAGTATAAGTAGGTACTTACATTTCTGGTTGAGTAGGAACTATGAAGAATGATAAGTCCGGGTTTGCGAAATCATTATTGAGGCACCCGAAAACACTACAATATTTTTTTCCCCTTTTTGAAGTCATGATACTCGTAATTTAAGTGGCCGCCGCCGGCGAGAGTTGACGAACGCAAGCGGTCATGTAGCGTACGCGCGTGCTCACAGTCGCGCTGCACAGCCCGCACTGCCGCCACCTTATTCCCTCATATATGATGCTAGCGTGTGCGTGAAATCGCGTGCCGACATGGCGCGCGGCGCGCACGCACACATTCAAACCGAGAGCGGCACGTTTGTATGAAGATGTTTTACTGTATGTTTACTGTGGCGGCACGTTTGTATGAAGATGTTTTACTGTATGTTTACTGTGTCTTTACGTTCCGGCTTCTCTAAGGATTATTTATCAAAGAGAGCCGAAAGTAACGGCTTTATTTTGTTAAACACTCGTGATTTTATCTCTCTGTTGCTATTAACGTAAACAGAAGCGATATAAAAAATATTTTTCAACATCGGTATTTAGTCGTATTACTCATAATTACTCATAAAGCAATAACAGTGAAGCATTGTGGTGTGGTTCTAAAAAGACCTTCAGTCAGAGCACACGTTATTATTTTCGTGATATAGTGATACCCAGCTACGTGCAAAACTGCGCACCGCGAATAAGAAAGGTGTAATCACTGGAGGAAAGGTAAGTTTTGAATTTTATACAATTTTAAAATGAGTATATATTATACTCGTAGTATCAGATGCTGCAGCCAGAGTCGTGATGGTACTCCACAGCACTTGAAAGCATCGTTCAAAATTAGCATACGTGTTAGGTTTATCTACCAAAACTAAAATAATTCCTAGTTTCTGCTGATGCTGCAGCCAGCGTCATTTTTTCATGAGGGAACTCCTCAATAGTTGATAGCATTTTCTTCAAATTTGGTATACGCGTGATGTAATCTAGTAACACCAAAATAATTACCAGTTTGTGCTGATGCTGCAGTAACTTACTAGATAAATAAAAAACGTATGACAAATTTGAAGATGATGCTATCAACTGTTGAGGAGTTCCCTCATGAAGAAAAGACCCCTATCTGAAAGAAACAAAATTTTGACTTGATATTGTAATACAATATAATATCGAGTCAAAATTTCGTTTCTTTCAGATAAGCAGAGAAAAGCATAAAGAAGAGAAAACTGAAGTCTCAATTCTAGATCTCAAAGGTGCTGGTTATGATTATGCCAAAGAATATTTGTTTTTTGAAGTGAAAACTTCTTTAGCGGCGTTGAACACTTTTTGTAATGGGTAAAAAATGTTAAACTTGCGTCAGGGCATCGCGTCAGGACACGTGACCGTCAGGAGAGATTTCCCCCCCCCCCCCTCTCTTTCTACGGCGGCGCCAACCGAAGTGAACCAAGTTTAGTGACACACGACAATGGATGGATGGATGGATGGATGGAGTGGAAGTGGAAGTGGAAGTGGAAGTCGAAGTCGAAGTCGAAGTCGAAGTCGAAGTCGAAGTCGAAGTCGAAGTCGAAGTCGAAGTCGAAGTCGAAGTCGAAGTCGAAGTCGAAGTGGAAGTCGAAGTGGAAGTCGAAGTGGAAGTCGAAGTGGAAGTCGAAGTGGAAGTCGAAGTGGAAGTCGAAGTCAAAGTCAAAGTCAAAGTCAAAGTCAAAGTCGAAGTCGAAGTCGAAGTCGAAGTCGAAGTCGAAGTCGAAGTGGAAGTGGAAGTCGAAGTGGAAGTCGAAGTGGAAGTCGAAGTGGAAGTCGAAGTGGAAGTCGAAGTGGAAGTCGAAGTCAAAGTGGAAGTCGAAGTGGAAGTCGAAGTGGAAGTCGAAGTGGAAGTCGAAGTGGAAGTCGGAGTGGAAGTCGGAGTGGAAGTCGGAGTCGGAGTGGACGTGGACGTGGACACACTGCTGTGTATTCGTAACATTCGTGTATATAAAGTGTTTAAAATATGGAAATTGAACAAAGTGCATCTAATGAAAAAAGGGACGCAGAAATATTGAAAAAAAATTTGTTATATTAATTCAATTAATAATTGATTTATTTCAACGTTAATATTCAAGTTTTCACTTCTGCCGGCACTCCCGGAGTGCAACCCGTCTTTTTTTTTTATAAATCGTGATGTAACTAGTAGTGTTAATTATACCAAAGATCATTATTTCTATAAGGTGATTGTCAGCTCGCCTGCCTTATTTTCTTTTCTTGCGTTTTTCGCTACTTCCAACTAATAAATACGTTGATCAAAACCGATGATACAACAATTCATCCATTTTATTATCAGTTTCCATGATCCCTCAATGTGTTTAGTAGCGAAAAAAGGAATAAATTTTTAATTTGACAGGCCGTTAACATGAATGATTTATCTTTAATCATTTTGTAGCTAGTTATTAAGTTTTAATGCTTCCTAAATGATTTTGATCTCACTTGATAATGGCGCCGATTCCCTTGTTCACAAACTAAACTAAATTTAATTTCAGTGCATCTTTTTCTTTCTATTTCATTAAGAAAAGGACAGAAGATAAATATTAGTTTAGACCTGTCAAATTAGTCCGTGCCTGACGTGAATTGACGTATTTTTACTAGCCAATTTTTTAATCACGTCTAAATTATCTATGGAGTATCTTAATTTGACAGGACTAAACTAATGTTTATCTCCTGTCCTTTTCTTAATGAAACAGAAAGAAAAAGATGCACTGAACTTAAAATTTAGTTTAGTTTATGAACAAGAGAATCGGCGCCAACTTTCCTAACTAAGCATTGTGTTAAGTAATTTTATGTTAAGTTTTTAGCCCAAATTATGTCGATCTCTTTTAGTTTTGGTTTCTAGTATAAGTCGTTTTGTTTGAGTCGTTTTCTAATAACTGTTATGTAAGTTTTCTAATCATGCTTCTCAAAGATGTTGCTGCAACTTGATGTTTTTTTCTATAAGTACCTAGATCGTTGGTTAAGTTTGTTAAATACCTTGTTTCATTTTAAAATAAACCTACATCTTTTTCATTAAAGTATATGTTGTTTTTTTTAAAGGCGTAACAGGAAGTCATTTGATTATTTATTGATAAACATTTTCACAGTCAAATATAGGATACTAAAAATGTAAGTGTAAAAATATATGGTTAATAAGTACCTAGGTAAATAAGAACTAATAAATTAATTAATAGATTAGATTCTTTATGAAGAGCACACGTATTCAGCCCCTATGACAATACAATATTTTATGGCGCAAATCATACCTAATTTTGTATAATCTAAGCTGGCCTAGGTACTTAGTACATACTGCAGAAGAAGCCTGATTATTGCTCGTGCACCTAGTCGCTACTAACGATTTGTTTAAGGATTCAGTCTACCTTCGATTTTCTCCTTCATAATATTATTTAAATGATAGCACATAACTCGTCTTCTACACACGCGGAAAACTGTTGAAACGAGGACTAGAATACACACTGTTCGGAAAATCTAGCCAACCGAGGTCTTAAATACACGTTGTCTGGAAAAGCTACCTAACCGAGGTCTTTTGTGTTAAAGTTAACACATAGGTCCTCGGGTAATAGGTACAACAAACGTTAAATGCGTGTAAAGAGCGTGTGTATGAGGCGACAGTGGCACCATCTGGTGGATACACAATGTTTGTGTAAGATTATGAATTTTCTTGATCAAATCGAGGTTCAGACAACATTTTCGTATTAAGTATACAGAAAGACTCAAAATCGCTTGCAGAATACGAATCTCTGGTCAAGTCAAACCGAGGACCCTCGAAAAGGTCCTCGCTTTGAAAAGGTCCTCGGTCGTGCCTTGTGTATTCATACGCACGTCCTCGGATGGTACTTAAAACAAACACATCAGTTTTTTTGTGTATAAACTTCACAGACGTAATGGGTATCGATATTTCATCACGATTAAATAGATTTTATCAACTCACACTTGAAGTAACAACACTAGCAGGGGGCATTGACCCCAAAAAAATATATTTATTTTTTATTTTTTTATTTATTATTTATTTTTTATTTAATTTGACCCTGTATATCTGTAGCGCGAGCAAGTTCTGTTATAATCAGTGATCGGAATAGGTAGAGCTATTTAGGTTCATTGACCGCAAACATTGATGTTAATATGGATATTCCACGGGATTCCGACTGATACTACGGGATTTTTGTCATATAAATTCGCTTCACTAACATCAACAGATGTTGAACGCTCGTTTTCCACATATAAATGGGTGTTGGATGTAAAAAGAAATAGATTAAAATTAGATAATTTAGAAAAAATAATGGTGATTTATTTTAACTCTGGTCATACTCAGTCTTCTAGTGAAGCTGAAGACGAACCAGACCAATGACATTTTTTTTTTGTTTAAATAAGTGAATTATTGTTGAAGCGTATTGATTATTTCAATTAAGATTTTATTGTAAATACAAATTTTTCTATTTGATAATGTTTTGATTTTACTGAGGAACAAATAATTTGTATGGTAATATGTTTTTGTGCAACTTCAGAATAAAAATGTTTAAATGATTGTTGATTCTTGAATAAGAAATTGGTGCCGATTCTCTTGTACACCGAACTAAACTAACTAAACTATCACTAAAATTCCTTACTTTTTGCTATGAGAATCTTACAGCTATTCTGCATAAAAAATTCTCTAAATTTAAAAATGATTTTGACACAACAAAAATCGAATTTGACAATCGCGACTCGTCGACACGTGGTACTTATTTTCCCTACCCCGTGAATTGTTTTTTAGAGCCGCAGGCGCGGAGGGGGCAGCCTTGACGTGTTTTTTAAGGAATTTTTCACTTTTTGTATGGAAAATATGAAAAATGATTACCTACATGTTGAGTTTTAGGAGTTTATGGGTTTCATAAAGGGGGTCGAAATTTTCATTATTTTTGCGATAGGACACACCATTTTCGAGATATAAGCAAAAGAAAAAAAAAAAGATACAGACAGTACTGTTTTTGCACCTGAAGTCGAGGTGTTGGTGTGAATTTCTATTCATAACAACTAGTTTTATTCCACACCTTTTTAATCGCGATTAAAAATAGTCAGATTTAGTTCGATTTAGTTAGACAATCAAAATTTTAGGTGAAAAACGTGAAATTCAGAATAGCAAAATTGCCATCTTCAATAGATTAATAACTCAGTGCCATCTTAGTGCTGTCAAACTAAAATATAGTTAAGCTGCGTCACTTTACTCAATTTCAGAATGGGAAATCGTCGCTTGACAGGAATAAATTAAATTTTAGTGATTTTTAGTCTAGTTTAGAGGCATTTGTGACAAGAAAATCGACACCATTGTTACGTAAAAAAATATATGTGGTTTAATGAATCAAGTTATACTATCCTTAATCCCGTCCTTCTTATATTTACCCGTCAGAAAGGAAGTATAATCTTTCATTAGTCCCGAAGGCGTGAATATATTTTTGTGATTTTACTACTTAAAAACCAAATCCCGGGACTCGGGGAATATCCATATTATTCTAACCAACCAATTATTCTAAGCAAGTACGTAAAACAGCTCTACCTATTCCGATCTATGGTTATAATATCTATTCAATAATCAATTATTTATTAAAAATATTACTTGTTGCTACACATCAAATACCGTATTTTTCGAGGTCGAGCAGATTAAAACCTTTTATGTCACTCATCACTGTAGGTATACCTTGAGTCTTGTCACAAATGCGTTGGCGCACAGGCATGGTTTTCCGTGAATAATTCAAAGATTTCGATCCGTTCGACCGCGCATCGCTGTCGCAGGCAGTATCGCAACGTTCCGTGTTTAATTCTGCTAAATATATTGCTCTGGGAAAATAGAGTCATCTTCAGTTGTTGTTTTTGGTGTCGTTTCTTTCATTCGAAATTTCTGCAATTTCTGCATAACATTGCGCGGTCGCGCATGATTGTTTCGATTTGGTGTTTCTGGGGTTCGGCTTATTTGGTCAAAGGGGTCCGTCCATTGTAATAAATAGCATTTACCTATACCACACATTAAAGATGGCGCTGTTGTGGGTTCCGTTGGCGGTGTGATCCCGTTCGGGTAGAACGGATAAGTACTCAACGTATGAGCTGCTCGTATGAAATTGGGATCAAATTTGTTTGGAAATCGCCTGGCGTCACTCTGACTCTTATTGTTATCTGTTATTTTAACTGATAAACCTTGTGATGGATTTTGTAAAATTCTTTCTTGAGACTTCTTCATGTCTCGAGTCGTGCTACTGGACACACTCGCAACATCTTGCGCCGTTGAAAATTGTGACGCACCATCTCGAAATGTTACGTTTTCAGATTGAACAGTTGAGTGTGACCAAATATTTTCAGATACCATGTTTTGATTGGTAATAGTGGAATTAGTAATACGAGGTGTTTTTGTACGATATTCATCAGTGCTATGAGCAGTCATTTGAGACGCGTGTTCTTGCTTCACTAGTAACTTTTGAGATGTTGGTATTCTTTCGGACACAATCACTGGCGCTTCGCGAGCACTAAACTTTTTCTGTAATATTTTATCCTGTACCAAATCAGTATCAGCTGTACCAGATTTCAATGTAGGATGTGCCAATAGGCCACTCGATTGTTCAGGAACTGCTTCTTTAAATAACGTCTGCTCAGATTGCAAAGACCCTGGTACGTCACAACTTTTGTTTGATGAGACCCCTACACCACATAATATGGGTTTCTGTATCTTGATGATATCAGAATGGGTTGTGTCAGGCGGTTTGGTATGCAGCGGGGATGACAGGTCCCGGTCCGACCTCTGATCCGCTTGCAACCGAAAGGAAGCTAAGTTCACTGAGGGCAATTCTATTACCACTATGATTATGAAAAACATTAGTAACATCACGCTTTATAGCTACGGACTACATTTATAAAAACAGGAAATAAGTTAGTCTACATGCTCAATATTGATATATTGACATGTAGGTAATACATTTTTAATCACATTGTTTTGATTCAGTATGGTTCTCATTGGAAGCGTGATATTATTGAACGCTTTGTTTATATAATGCTAGTTCTTTGATTTCGTGATGTCAGTTAGGCTCGAAAATAAAATACAGAATTGCATCAATACTCATCAGCGAGGTTTAAACTCAAACTCAACTCAAATTCAAAGCATTTATTTCGATTAAACCAATTACAGGCACTTTTGAATTTCAAGGGGTCGGTCAGTCAGAAAGATGAAGCTAGCTGCCCATTCCAAAGCGTAGGTACCTATGGAGAAGAACGGGCAAGAAACTCCATGGACACTCTTTTAAATCAAAATAATATGGTTACAAAGTCTTGGTTACATCATTCATGTTAAAAATTATACATGTGAGAACGATGCAGAACGTTAAAAGCGTCCATAATGAAAAGATAAGAAAAAACAACAATACAAATATTAAATAAAATAAGCCATGGCAGCAAAGAGATGGCCTGTCCCTACTGATGGCGCCCGCTCACGAACATGACGCATGTATTAGCACCATTTAGCTCAACCATTTTGAAGGGAGCTGAATGATCCAACACATGCGCCACCATCAGCGAGACATTCGAGTGATTGGTGTAAATAACCCTTCTTCTGTACTTTGACTTAAGAATCAAAGTTCAATGACGACTTTTGTATTTTTTTATTCCATTGGATGCAATAAGCATAGGATCCGTCAAAGAAGTGTTGCTTGGGGGAAGACTTCATCGAGCACACAGTGTGCAGCAGTGGATGTCTTGCAAATGATGATGACGATGGTGGTACTTTTAATAAAATCGAAATGAACTCAACACTGAATATTAAATATTTTTGAGAAAAAAGTAACTGTTACGAGGTGTTTGAACGACACTAGTACCAAAATAATGACATATCTACCCTCATATCGTAAAGTTCTAATTATGAAATTCCTTTGAAAATAAATAATCGTTTGATAGGCGTGGCTTATTTCACATCACAGGTTCCATCTTCCGCGGTCGGCCGCCATGACGCTGCCAAAAACTTATCTGAACAAATGGCCAAAGGTGGATAGCGAAATCACTGATCGGAATTTAAAAACTTTACTTCACTAGGCTTTGGCTTATAAGCATTTTTCTTGTTACCTACTGTAGCACAACAGAAACTAAAAGTGCAAGATAGAGACGTAAACATATCGCGAAAGAAAGAAGTGCGTGTTATGTAAGGTTAATTTATCTGTTATCTATGAAGGTGTTGCACATTACGAGCAATGGAGTAGGCAATAATAGAAAATAAAACTTTAATAACTAAAATACTTATTTATTAACTAAACACAACATAAAATTAAAACTACTTGATTAATCAACTTTATTTATATACAAATAGATGTTGGTATATATGAGATTGTAAAACTCCAACACCGTTTCAACGATCACCGTACACTGGCTTGGTAATTGATAAATAACATGTTTTTCACTTCTTACTTGCTGTTTCATACATTCCGTCGATAACATAAATGCCTTCAGAAATGCAAGTATCATAATATCATGATGCGGAACCTTGGGTTGTGTATAGATAACATCCTTAAGTTTGAACAACACGTTGCTATCTCTATCTGTTGTCTGAAACTGCTTTACAAAATGAGGCCGTTCTTGTCTAAAAAACTTTTTTACAAAAAAAAAACAACCGACTTCAAAAAAAACACTACAAAGTGAAAAATAACTTTAATTTCGGAAGTCGGTGTCTTTGGTTCCGCATTTTCGTTTTTTAACACCGACTTCCGAAATTAAAGTTATTTTTCACTTTGTAGTGTTTTTTTTTTAAGTCGGTTGTTTTTTTTGTAAAAAAGTTTTTATTTTTCACTTTTTAGTTGTACTTACCCCACATAAATTCAATTAACACTAGTGCATTGAAGAATTGAAGGCACAACTCGAAGAATCATCAAAATTCGCACAGAAATGCCGGAGATGCAGCACATTTATGCATATAACTTCGTACATAAGAATAATTACCTAATGTATTATATACTAAAACCTTTCTGAAAGTATGTAGATCACACTATTGAAAGAATTATCAAAATCGGTTCAGTAGTTTTTGAGATAATCGCGGACATACAAACATACATACATACATACGGGTCGAATACAGAACCTCCTTTTTTAAAGTCGGTTAATTAAAGTCGGTTAAAAAGCTTCGCGAACGACTAATCAAAATCCTTGTTCTGTCTAAAATATACTTGGCTGATACGGTTAACGGTCCACGTTTGCTGGCTCCCGATCGACTTATACAAAGAGTCCAAAATGCATATGCGCGCTTCTGTTACTCCGTTCCCCCAAGAAACCGTCACTCCGTTTCTTAATAAAAACTTTATTCTCAAGATGAAATCGAGACGAAAGTAACGCCTAGCGTACCTGCTTTGTGGTATCGTTAAGTCTAAGAAACCAAAGTATTTGTGCGACAAGCTTATTTGGATGGCTAGTAGCCAATATTATGCGCCCAGGCAATGTGCACAATAACTTTCAACACTGTCTCATAGGACAGCGGCTTTCAGAGGCACATTCCGATACGCTGCATCTAGGTAAGGTGTGGAATAATATCCCACAACCATGAATGGTACTGGGTCATGTTTTCGTTTTTAATTCTTTTACCTATTGTGGTATAGTAATTTTATTTTAGGTGCATCGTCCTCACATATTATTATGTAATTAATGTACCCATGCAAAATATTGTACCTAAAACATTTTAAAAGAGTAACGGTGGAGTTTCTTGCCCATTCTTCTCCACACGAAAACTACCTTTTGGAAGGGGCGACTAGAATCAATTCTATTTTAAGGTAATTTTTGACGTTCAAAAGTGCCTTTTCTGTGCCTGTTTGAAATAAATGCTTTGACTTTGACACTATCCATACGTTCCGAACACGTTTAAGGTAGTATCTGATATCTATTCGCAACAGAAACTAGATATGCCCGAAATGTTACACTTATTGGATGTGAATTTTGTCGACCGATACTTTCATCATGAGATGCCTGCAGTAGAACATAATTCATGTTGTGTCACGAAAGTATATATTGGATATATACATACGACTGGTTGCGCACAGTCGATGATTTTCAGTCCTTTGCTGCCTCAATCAAACTTTGAAACACCCAAAGCATTTATTTCAATTAAACCATATACAAGCACTTTTGAATTGTCAAAATTAAATAGTCGGTTGAGTTACTCAGAAAGTTGAAGCTAGTTGCCCATTCCAAAACGTAGATCTCTATGGAGAAGAACGGGCAAGAAACTCCAAGGACACTCTTTTAAATCAAGATATTACAAAATCCTGAGTACATTATTCTTGTTGCTTCTATGTGAGAACAATGTAAAAAAAAATACGGAAATGAAGGAACAATTCAAAATATAAGATTAAAAATAAGCATAAGTTGAGAGATGACTAGTCTCAACTGACGGCACCCGTTCACGAACATGACGCGTGGATCAGCACCATCCAGCTCAACCATTTTGTAGGGAACCGAATGATCCTACACACGCGCCACCATCAGTGAGACATTTAAGTGAGCATGACACATTCTCAACTGCCATGTTCTTTCAAGTCAACATAAAAAAATCATAATAAACGGATCCATGGTTTTTACATTTACAAAATTGAAAAAACGCTTCTGAATTATACAACACTATAGATTGCAATTTATTTAAGAGATGAATAAAATATTTACTACCAAACAAGAAGAGGTGTTTAGTATTGAAGTATTAAACAGTTAAAACTTGATTGAATAAAATAAAATAAACACTAAGATCGTAATCCATGATACACTAAAAAAGAAAAAGGGAAGCACCTCTTCTAAATGGTGAAATTTTAACTAGTGAGCCCAAGTGCCTGTGGAGCAGGACCAGCATTTAGCCAAGCATTTTTATCTACGAATATAATCATCCACCTTATAATATGTTTGTCGACATAGCGTGCGTTTAATGCGTGTTTTAAATTTCTTCTCATTTAGTTGAAGAATATCGAGTGGTATTTTATTATAACATTTTACACAGAAACCCATAAAAGTAGTTTTTACTTTAGACAACTTGAATCGCGGTTGATCTAATTTGTTCCTATTTCTAGTATTAAAATTATGGCTGTCACTTATCTTACTAAAAATATGTAGATTTTTTCGAACGTACATAATGTTTTATATATCTCTCCAAATCATTTAATTGCATGCACCATCACACGCTTTTGCATAAACTACTTCATTATGGTGTCCAAAACAAAGCTCTCAACGTAACAAATTCATATTTACATAATAGGCACCAATGTGTACATGTTAATGGTGTAAAATCTTCCGAGTTACCCGTTCGGCTAGGTGTACATCAAGGCTCAAGACTGGATCCATTCTTATTCTTAGTGTATATCAATGACTTACCATTCTATTTAATGGGTATCTGGGAATCTGGGATTGGGAATGCTCATATTCTTTCCCTATTGTGTAATTTGCTCTCTATCCTAAAAAAACCTTTTCAGTATTTTTTCGAATTCCACATGAAGTTTTGAGATCATCGGATAATTTAAAGCTTAAAAATGCCAATGCATACCATAAATTTTTTTGACAAATCGTTTTCAGTTCAGGCCGCTCGTTTCTGGAATGCATTGCCAGTTCAAATAAAACGCGCGCAATCGTTAGTTGTATTTAAGAGTCTCGTGAAGGAACATTAGGTGCTAGCGCAGGTTCATTAATTACGCGCTATTTATTAATACGCGGTTTATTAATACACTAATTCCAACAGACCAGCGACTGTTCCACACTCCTGCTGTTGCTCACTGCTGCTGTTGCTCACTGCTGCTGCCGACTGCCCGAAACACTCCTGACCGGCCTTTTTTTAGTTTTCCATACGTGTTTTTGACAAACAGCATTTCCATCACACATATTATATTCACTTAGTGGTTCACTACTGTCATCAGGTTTGATTCCTCTGGGATATGCCGGCCTGGTACTGGACGACGCTCTATGCCTCTGTCTTAAATTTCCTCGAAGCTTCTTCTTTACACTGTGATAAAAAATCCTTTGGGAGGTCGGCCCATATCGTAAATCCGACATCGTAATTTGCGGTTGATTCGTCATTTGTGTTGGTTGATCAAACCACATTTTAATGGACGATTGAACCGGCACCGGCATGTGAATTGGATGATAAAACGGTTTTTGAAAGTGCTGTTGATTCTGCTGTTGAAACGGATTTTGAGTTGGTTGTTGAAAGGGCTGTTGATTTGGCTGTTGGAATGGTTTTTGAACTGGTACTTGTGAATCGTGCTGTCGTAATACTGGTTTCGGCTGCACAGTTGGTTCCCACTGTTGACTGACTGTACCACACACCAGTTTATGTAAAATCCCAGCTCCCGAGTATTGCTCATTGTCTGAACAAGTAGTTAGCTTTGGCTTTAGCCATTGCTCATCAAAATGCTCCGATGGTTGTTGCATTTGAATTTGGTCATTTTTTACACTATTTGTTTTGTGAAAGTTTGATATTCGTAACGTGGGACGGAAGCGAGGTGCTGATGACGTCACTAAGTGCTTAACAATTATGACGTAGTAAAATATTCTGTACCGCATTACTTATCAAGTAAGTTTCAATCCCAATATTTATAAAAAATAGGCAAACCTACAACTAGTGGAGAGCATGTCTAATGTTTATCGAGCTTCATATGCAATCGGATTGTTGTGTTTTGGTATTGAATCAATTTAAAAATGTTTTAAAACGCCATGTCCATTTATTGGTTATGCCGTATTTTTTTCTCATATTATAGAAAAAATTCCGTAAATTGTAACCCACTGAAAGAAGTTTAAAAAAAAACTTATGCTTTCGGCGAGTTGTTTTTAATGTATGAGAAATGGGGTTTCTGGGGTTCCGGGTTCAAAAGATATACATATTTTCATTAACCGTTCTCTCGTCTCTCTAGTTCTGTTACAGATAAATAATTTATTTATTTATTATTATATATAATTTACCAAATGGAATTTCATACCTATAAAAGTCAAAGATCTTTATTGTGAGACAGTGGTTACAAAGTTGTTATTTGAATTATTTTGGTGTGCGCTTGCACTGCTCCACCATGTTAGGCATACAATAGTTTGGACAATTTAAAAAATAAAAATAAAAAATTAAATAGACATTTTAATTGAAATATTTTGCATCAAAACATAGTGTGGCACTAACTCGTCACGAATCTGTCGGACAGAAATTCATGTACTGTATAATATGGTCTATTTACCAAGAAGTCATTTAATTTTTTCTTAAACAATTGAATGTTTTCAATTTCTCTTATTTGCTTAGGAAGCTTATTATAAATTCGTGAAGACATTCCGAAGAAACTTTTAGAAAGTAGGGCTGTTTTTGAGGGCATATTTGTTATTTTGTCGACATGTCGACGAGAGTGCAGGTTACCAAACTTTTCCTTATTAGTTTTTACAAATGTAGCGACCTCATAGATGTAGAGGGCAGGAAAGGTTAAAATCTTAAGCTTTTTAAAATATGGTTTACAGCTATCTGGGGCACGTATGCCACAAACAGCTCTAAGACACTTCTTCTGCGCTCTAAAGGCGAGTTCCCTGTCTGTAGCATTCCCCCAATAAATAACTCCATATCTAAGCGTAGACGTTACATAGGCATGATAGGCGGTTAGTACTGCTGTTTGATTTACAATCTTGGATAGTCTATATAAAGCGTAGGAAAATTTATTTAGTTTTTTACACACCGTATCAATTTGCGTTCTCCATGACATATTTTTGTCAATCCATAGTCCTAAGAATTTGATGGTATCTGTTTCCTCTATTTTTTTCATTTCATAATTTACATTTAATGTAAAAGGGATTTTTCTTTGGTAATAACTAACTATTTTTGTTTTGTCTAAATTAATTATGAGATTATTACATGTTAACCAATTTATAATGTCATTTAAAGTATCGTAGTAAAGTATATAGTTGTTGAAGTAGCCTACATAACATTTTAGAAGGGTTTTTGGTGTGACTGGACTGGACACAAAAACTTTTAAACACTAGCAAAAACAGTCAGACGGTTAAATGTTGTAAAATACATAGTTCGTTATTTTTGTAAATGTTAGTAGGTATGTCAACTAAAGGCATGCTGAAAAATCTAGATTCGTATCTATTTAAATACTAAGTTTCGTTAGGTCTATAGACCAGCCTGAGGTTTTTTTTTTTTGTAACTTGGGATTCGCTTCACTTATAGAATAGGTAATTAAATATGTAAAACAGTTTTCACACTGAAAAGTTAGATTGTTCCTCTTTACACTGTAAATATTTTCAGTGGAAATTGATAAAGTTATTATTGTAATCTCTCGGGTTAGCGGTGATATTTTTTAGTACATTTTTTGGATTTGGAATAGTGATCAATTGTCCGCAATGATCTTAAACCCGTATTCTAGAATGATACATACATAAGTATGGTAGCAACACTATGCTAAGTAAGGCATTTCTTACTGCGTTCGTCATGGCAGGCCATTTAATTCACAAACAATACTCAAGCGACACTTTACTATGCAAACGCAATGCGTCGTCTGAGATTGGTCTGTTTCTGTTAATAAGAAACGGACAGATAACGGCAGATTTTCGTATGACATGCATGTAACCTATAAACGTGTTGTCAGTTGTGAAATGATTAATTAATAATAAAAACTACTCTGTTTTCAAGGATCGACAAACAAAAAGAATATGCTAGTTTAGTTTTCTTCAATTTATTAGTCGACAATGGATAATTTATTAGTCGACAATGGATGTGCATACGATTTCGGAGTCTCCAAAATAAACGAAGCCGTGAAATGATAATGTGTTTAATCTGTCAAGCTCCGCTAATGAGAGACAATTGATTTTCTATTGTTTCGTCGCCGATCGGCGAACCGCGCCGCTTGACCGGTTTATGTTAAAACATAATTGACATAATTATCAAACACTTCTTCGTTGCTGTAAATCCATCGCGTTTAGATGAATAATGAAATAAAATATTACAAATGTATACAAAACAACAACATTAACATTTGACACAACATTTTTGACATTAAGATATACTATGCGTTGGTTAAAATAGCTGTCCAGCTTCCTTACGTAAGGGTCCTTCTAAGTGAACGCATAGCGTTGCACATCACTCAAGTATTGTTTATGACTCGGATTTACCGGCCCTTTGTTGGTGTACATTGTGAGATCTCATAGTATCGTGCTTGAATACAGATATTAGTCTATTAAATTAATAATTTCTTTGTGGGTTGGTATAACATCTGTCGTAGTTATGGTGTATGTTATCTAGGCATGTGCACACGACATATTTTAAGAGATAGACAAAAAAAAAACAAAAAACCATTTCCCCAACCACCAAAAATCATTTATATGGCCTCATTAGTACTTATACTCGTAAGTATAAGTACTAATGAGGCCATAGAAATGTTTTTTTTTTTTAATTTAAGATTATTATAAAAAAAACATGTAACATAATAAATCCCATTGCGCGTCGTATTTAATAATAAATCTCATTACGCGTAGTATTTATTATAATAGTTCAGCTGAAATTCATATTTTGCCCCCACTTCCCCGCGCCTTGTATCACTCTATCCCGCTCACACTGATTCAGTTAGGGTGAACTACATTGTTGATGGACGTAGGCTTGAAAATTAATCATTAAATTATGATTACATTATATACGAAATCGAAATGTGGCGCTACTGTGCTCGTGTCAACTTCAATTCCGTATTGTTTACGAAAATAAAAATATAAATAGTGTTCTTTGACCAAAAAATACAATACAACTAATGCAGTAAAGTGCACAGTGAACTGTTAATATCAAAATTTGGCGGATTCTTCAACAATAACAAAAAAATACATGTAAATACCGGCGACTGGAACACATTGATCACACTGTTTAAATTGTCACGTCATGCAGAAGTTTTGGGAAAACTATCAGAAAGTCATTTTGGAAGGTCAGGTGGTGATAGGCAGAACTTGATTAAAGTAATGCCAAATAAGCAAATATAACCTACAAACAAAAAACAAATATACCGTCATCCTTTGATTAAACAAGTATATAATCAAAGCCGTCATCATACCGGACCAACTGATCACCATATACCACTTACGCCATCTATCAACATCCAACGGTACTACTACAACGCTGCTGCGCCCGCGCTACGTTCCTATCCGTATGCGCGCATGACTTACAATCTATCATTGCAGTCAAACACGCAAAGTTATTCTGCGATTAGGCGCTAGAGGGCAACACTAGTACCAAAACAATGGACGCGATGATGGAAATATTAAAACAAATCCAAGGCGACTTAGTCGTTCAGAAACAAGAAATGAAGAACATGCAAGAAAATATTACTGAAACTATTAACAACAATATCAACGAAAAATTTACTATGATCGAGAACAGAACCAACTACTTAGAAACAAAATTAAAGGAACAACAGGAAAAGATAGAGCATTTGGAAAGACATGTCAGAAAGAAAAATCTTATATTTTTCGGCGTAGAAGAGACAGAGCGTGGATATGTAGAACTTCAAGAATTATTAGTATCCACTATAAATAATAAAATGAAGATTAACATTCAGCACTTTGAAATAGAAATGGTCAGAAGATTAGGCAAGAAGGGAAGCAAGATCAGACCTATATCAGTAACGTTAACAACTATGGGGAGGAAAATAGAAATTTTGAAGGAAAGAAAGTCACTGATTGATACATCTATTAGTATCAAAGAAGAATTTTCTCAAGAGGTTTTGATAAAGCGCAAAGAGCTCCAAAAAGAAGTAGAAAAAGAGCGCCAACAAGGAAGAAACGCTGTATTACGTTACGATAAAATAGTCATATTAAAAGATAATCCAAATAGCAGAAATTCAGTAAAAGACGCACGAAATCAGAAACGTTATTTATCAGAATCACCTGAACACCACAACACCTCCATCACCAATGAAATACAAATGCAAATTCCAAAAAAAACCAAGACAAGAAATATCATCTCCTATATGAATACTGTACCACCGAAAAATACTTCTGAATTAACTTCCGCAGAAGTAAACACGAGCACAACCCCAAAAAACGATTAGACATAGTCCCTCCACCACCTCCTCCAATCCGGCTGGTCCCCGTGGAGGATGTAGACCAAAACCCCCCAGAAAAGTACACGATGAGCACTCATTACAATCAAACTTCTGAAAACCAAAAGCGAACAAATAATTTCCTATACATCGCAAGCCTAAATGTGCGAACCTTACTTCAGGACAACAGAATTACAGAACTAAGTAATGCACTAAATGGAATTAAATGGGACATTATTGGCCTAAGCGAAGTCAGAAGAAAGACTGAGTTAATAGAAGAATACAATCATTTTATTTTATACCATTCACCGAGCAGCAACAGTAGAAACGGCGTTGGTTTTTTGATTAAAAAATCACTGAAAAACAACATATTAAGTCTAAAGTGCCATTCAGAGAGGGTTGTGGCCCTTGAGATAGATTTAGAAAAGGATAAAACTTGGGTAATCATTCAAGTATATGCACCTACAGAGTGCTATAACGACGAAGAAATAAATTCATTTTATCAGACTGTAGACGATGCGGTCAACTCGGCTAATTCAGGAAACATAATTTTGATGGGAGATTTCAACGCCAAAATAGGAAAAGTCCAACAGGGTGAAGAAGCAATCTTTGGGAAACATTCGTCTGGCAAGAGAAACGAACGTGGCCAACGGCTGGTAGAATACGCCCTAGAAAATAACTTGAAGATAGTAAATAGTATGTTCCACAGAAAGCCTCATAAAAAATGGACATGGCGGTCACCAAATAATCAATATCACAATGAGATAGACTACATACTAACGAGCCAACCAAAACAAATACACAAATTCGATATAATAAATAACCTTAACTTTGAAACAGACCATCGTATGTTAAGATGTGCACTAAACCTAAGCATTAAAAAGAAAAGGAAGTTTATCAAATCGCACAGCCAATATACAAATAAATTGCCAACTTTCTCAGGTGAAACTGGAAAATTCTGGGAAACTAAAATGATGCAGGCGATAAACAAATCGCCAGATATCCAATGCCAGTACAATGCTTTCATGTCAGAAGTAACAGCTTTGATTAAAAAATTACCAACACAAGAACCAAAAACTACAAATAAAGTTAGCACAAAAACTCATGAATTGTTAGAAGAACGTAAAGAACTATACCGTTTTAAAAGAACGAAAGAAGTACGAACAAAAATTACTCAAATTAGCAAGGAAATTAATCGAAACCTACGGAAAGATTATAAAAAACATAGACAGTTTATTTTTGAAACCTATATACAAAAAACCGGAGCAATTAAGAAAGCTTTTAAGGAGCTAAGAAACAAATCAGAGTGGGCACCTAACATAAAAAACAAAGCTGGGAAACAAGTAACAAAAAGACGAGATATATTGAAAGTGGCAACAGACTTCTACAGCGCCCTCTATGAATCCAACGAACCGTCACCAACCAGACTGCAACCTATAAACCGCATTGAGTACGACTCAACCAAGCATCTTAACGTGTTACGAGAAGAGATCAGACACGCTATTGATTCCCAAAAAAATAACAAAACACCGGGTGAAGATAATAACACAAACGAGCTTCTGAAATCCCTCTCGGAACCTTTGCAAAGCGTCCTCCAAGCCCTATTTGACAATATATTGAGAACTGGATCTACTCCGGAACAATGGTCGGACTCGACTACAGTACTTCTCCACAAAAAAGGCGACCTTAGTGACCTTAACAACTATAGACCCATCAGTCTGATGTCAAAGGAAATAATGAAAAATAAATCAATACATATTAGTATAAAGAGAAAGCTCTTTGAGATAGCAATCCTACCATGTCTGACCTACGGCTGTCAAAGTTGGTCGCTCAGGAAGTGTGAGGAAGAGAAGCTAGCAATATGTCAACGCAAAATGGAAAGAAGGATGCTGGGAATCAGACTATCAGACAAAATTAAAACCCAAGAAATTAGAAAAATCACTAAAGTGACTGATATTGTTGAGAGAGTGAGGGCACTAAAGTGGAACTGGGCGGGTCACATATGTCGAATGGCTAATGATAGATGGACCAAAAAAATTATAGAATGGATCCCAAGAGAAGGAACAAGGTCTAGGGGACGACAAAGGAAAAGATGGGCAGACCTATTTGTACAAAGAATAGGGCAGAACTGGATGACCAAAGCCAGAGATAGACACTACTGGAAAGAACTGGGGGAGGCCTACGCCAAGGAGGCGACTACTACTAATTCAAATATTTAATAATATAATTTAGTATAAATACTTTATTACAACATAAAATTCAATTTAATCAATTTTCAAATTCAAGTAATCACTATGATACAATCTAAATATTAAATAATTTAAAATGTGCTGAATCAATTAAAATACAATTTTGCATGTTAGTAATTCTAATGATAGGTATATTGATATGTGCATGCTACAAACATTTTTGTAAAAGTGTAAGAGAGTAGTAGAATAAATGGCTTTTTTTTTTTTTTTTTTTTTTATTTATTATATACGAAATCGACGTCTTCTGTTTAGAATAAAATGGAAATATTTTGAAAGTTAAATAAAGTTAAATTATTCATTAGTACATAATAAATTAACTAGCTAATAGTATATACAAGTGTAAAAGGAAAAAATAAAAGAAAAGACAGGAGCTCGCTGGGCATCAAAAAATTCGTCCGCATCGCTGTCAATAGGATAAGTGCCCAAAAGGCTGGCAGCATTACCAAATTGTCAAATTTGTATGGGACCATCCCTGAGGCATACCCTATCCATTAAAACAATACATAGATAGTATTGCAGCCAAGCGGTGCTAAACTAACGTACATTGAAGAATTGAAGAAACCGACTAGAAGAATCACCAAACCAACCAGGAGTACCAGAACATAGTGGTGTGTTACAAAAACAAGTATCATAGGGAACCACTAAGTGCCTACCTCGCGTGTGTCGATCGTGATGTGATTCCTCCGTTTCGGTTGGGCAACGACATCGGATTTTCAGTAGATAAGGAAATTCTCAGAAACAGCATGTACCTACCTACAACAGTATGTATGTCCGCGACTGTCTGTCTCTGGTAGATTATTGATCAAATAAATCACTTAGACTTGTTACAATTTACATCTGTACGAGTAGGTATGTAAACCACCAACAAACAGCTGACATATACGACTCGACGCTTCCTCGTAATAGTCGTAACGTCACAGAGGTCATTAACTTATGTGAATTCGTGTTGAACCCGTCGCATCAGCTTACCTAGTTAACAGATGTGTAGATTAGGATATGTTTAAAAAATAAAAAGTTATAATAGAATAAAAAACTTTCATTTAAGAAAGGAAAAAAGAAAAGAATTACGTTTTTTTTTTTTTATTTTTTTTTTTTTATTGCTGAATGGGCCCGCTCTTGACCTCGATCACGCCTGATGGAAAGCGTTGGATGAGGTCTATGATCGAACGAGCGTGCCCAGAAGATGCCTAAGGCACTGGAACTCCCACGCATCGACGAAACACAGCAGGCTGCTTGACGCCGAACTCCGGTGGGAGGGTGGTCGCAAACCAGGCGGGCGTTAGCCCTACCACCGCAAGGGAAGAATTGGCCAGTCAAATAAGATGTTGGGTGTGACTTCCCAGGATGCGCCGAGCGCTCGGTTCAGTTGAGTAACTGGTGGAACAAACTGCGCTACACGGGGAGGCTTCTTCATGCATCCCATTTTTCCCATTTGCGGTGAAAATGACGCAAAAAGAACATAAACACAAAAAATAAAATAGAAAGGTAGAGGGAAACATGCGTCACATCCACGCAAAACGGCTATCGCTCAGCATTATGCTGCGACCCTATGCAGGACAGAGCCCCAGCGCTGGTTTTCAGCGATTTCAGATAGAAGCGATTTCGGATTTCAGACAGAAGTCCATAGAGTAAGTAACACTCTTACTTAACTTCTAGTGTTAGTGGTAGAGACACAGATATACAATTAAAATTCAGCGTGGAGCTGCATCCACCTTCGCAATAGTCCTTCTTCAGTTCCTTTTAAATCACTTTATCTCAGTATTTTGAGTATTTGTACATTGTATACCGGAACAGTTACAACTTATCACAGAACACTCCATACCATAACGTCGACACGTACGACAAATGAGCCGTGTGCTAGTCACACGGCTCATTTGCATCCGTGTTGCATGCAACGGATCATTTTAGTACTGAGTCTGGTGCAGGGCTCATTTGAAATAGCTGTAGTTGGTATCCTGTTGTTTTGAAATCCTACTCTTCGGAATTGGCAATACTTGTGTAGCTATTTTTTTTAATTATCAACATAACGGTCAATAAAATCGCATTTCGCTCACTCAGATATTTCTAGACTTTTAGTAGGTAAGTATGTATATCAAAAATATCCTAACAAGGAACTATCCCGTTCTTTTGGGAATAAGTTCCACCATTCAACTATGTATTTTTTTTCATATTTTTAGCTTGCAGAGACGAGACCTTCAGTTTCCCCGAAATGGTCCCCAGAACGTAGCCAGCCTATGGGACGCTAAGAAGTCTACACCGGGCTCATGAAGAACCCGATAGAAGCTCCTTGTTTTGCCATACCTCCTTGCAGTCATCGGTCGTAATTTATGTGCGCGGAATCCAAAATGAGATGTAGACAATAGCTGATTGATTTGCTTTAATTATTATCATTCCTAAGGAATATAATAGTCAGGTGAGCGAAGCCGCAGGCACACCTTGTAATAAGTGCTCATACGAGCGGCACGTTGTGTGATTATAAAAGTTCCGATTTTCTTTTGTTCGGAACCCTAAAAAAACATAAAAGGCTACAAAATTTCAAAACGCTAGTACACTGTACAAATTATGATGTTCCACCAAGTAACGGACAATCTTTGAAAGTCTCTTAGAAAGTCGAGCTTCTCAGCTTCTACTTGTCACTTCAGTAAGTGGCTCTGTGTGGTTCTATTTCGTCCATATTTTCAACTGGCATTTAGCCGAACCGGCGCACTTTATCGCGATGGGGTCCTCTTTTGGTGGCGGCGGTGCGGTGGTCGTAGACGCGGTCGTTGTGGTGGTAGTAGACGGGGTCGTCGTGGTGGTCGTGGTGGTGGTCGTTGTGGTCGTCGTGGTGGTCGTCGTAGTCGCGTCTATCCTTACCGGATACATGGTGCTCGACGATATCTTATTCCTTCCTTCCGGCATCATATCCTCCTTTGCTCCAAGATGTAGCGGAATATGCGATGTCATATCATAGATGCTAGCCCAATCCATCAGCTGTGGACTTAATTGAAGCAGCGGTGACTCTGAGTCTACATGTGGGGTTGACGGGGTAGACAGCAGGTGGTGAAATAAATCTGCGTAGTCATCACGGAGGTTTAGCTTCACATCATCGTTTTTGAACACTGGCTGTGGTGGGTTTGTTTTATATTTGGAATCCACTGGGCTGATATTACGTATGGGTACCACATGGCGCACTCGGAAATCGGCGCATCCCACGGAGCACAATATACCGAGTAGAACAGCGGAGTGCACGAAAATGTTCCGCATTACGTTTACGGCAGCAACCATTGACCATAATTATTTGCTATGCATATTAATGATTGAATTTGTAATCAGAATGTTTTGTTTTGGTACAAAAATTATAGAATGTTGTTATTACTTTAAATCGTCTGTTGCACATGGGCGAGTACATTTCGATTAAAAAAAAACCTCGATTTTGAAGTGCAAGTACTTTTATGATTCTGTAATTAAATTATATTACTCGTATTACAATAGGATATATTTATACGCAGTTAAAGCATGGCGAAGGTTCGATGTATCTTGGTCCTCGACACTCATATCGCGGACCAAAATACATCGAACCACTAAACCACCAGGGATAGTTTATAGTTTTTAAGGATTCGTACAAAGTACAAATTCAAAGGGTGAAGGGACCCGATATTATATTGCCCTGTGTGCCTGTCTGTATGTCTGTTACGGGAGTGTATCTTTTAACCGTGGAGTTTCTTGCCGGCTCTTCTCCATAGGAAACGAACAATTGGAACCGTGCACCTAGCTTCAGACGTTACATAAGTGCCCATGTAGGTTTACCTATGTGAAATAAAATATTTTGATTTTGAAACAGTAGTTGAAATTATCGCAAAATACGCTTCACCACATCCTCTATAAGTTAAAAAAAATAAGGATGTGTCTTATAAGGATGTATACTTATATGTTTATTAAGACAAAAACTGGGCTGTGCTGTCGCCGCTGCTGCGGCTGCTGAGACCCTCAAGCAGCGCAAATATTGTAACCTTATGGGCAACGGCTTTGGGCCGTTTGGGGTCGAAACGCTCGGGTCGTGGGGCCCAAGCGCGAGTCTCCTTTTTAAGGAAATTTCTCGCCGGCTGGTCGATACTTCACGTGACCAGAGAGGGCTGGGTCGTTCTTTGGCCAAAGAATTAGCATTGCCATTCAACGTGACAATGCTGCCAGTCTTCTGGGCACGTTTCCGGATGACAGCGATGCGGACGAGTACTTCGGCACCTAAGTGTCCTTTGTTTTTTTATTTATTTATATAGTAAGTTAGTTAGTCATTTATTTTAGTATCTAGTGTACATAGTTAGTTACATAAATAATATATAATAAACAAAAGCACTAGCAAATAAAGTTTTTATTTGTAATATATTTACAACACTATGTAAAACGAAATTGTTGGAAGAATAATTTAATTATTACAGAGCAGAGTTTGAATAATATCACAATCACAGTAATTACAAAACTAAAACAGTAATAGAGCAAACTGATTAAAATTAAGTAAAGAAAATATAAGAGGTTTTAAAAAAATGTTTCACAGATAAGTTACTTGATGTTTCTCCACTTACTAACCTAATCATTTGATCAGATCAACGTTGTTTTAATTTTAGTTTTTTTTCCATTTTATCAAGAAATGTTTCTATTGATAAAACGGTTTCAAAGTGAAATTATTACTTTCAATTCCTAATCATGTGATAATTTTTGTAGTTATTTAAATCTACTTGAACTATTAATTACCTCAAACAGAAGTTAGCAGTAAGCTATATTTATTGTTCGTTGAAAATACTCTAAAATTAAAAAAAAAAACGATAATCTTGATTTGTCTATACAGTATGCCGATTAGGTTCATGCACACATGCATGCATGGTTACACACTGTTTTTTTGTTTTAGTATTGAAAAACCACATACCGTTTATAGTGATAACCTAATCGCCACTCTATCTGTAGCTATGCAATGGCTCAGTAAGAATCTAATCATACTATTTTGAACGATACTTAGCTACACAAATTTTTAAAATGTATATTATAATAAATACGCATTTCAAGATTGCTTTCAGAAGCGTTCCGTGCCACCAGGTAAAAAACACGTGTCTTGTATGGAGACCCCCTTTTCTTACTTTTTTATTTTTATTATTTGTTGTTATAGCAGCAATAGACATACATAATCTGTAAACATTTAAACTGTCTGTTATGGATCATGAAAGCCAGCTGACAGACAGACGGACGGGCACCGGAGGCTTAGTAATAGGGTTCCGTTGGCACGCTTTGGGTACGGAACCCTGAAAACTAGTATAAGTAAGATAATTATATGACTTCACATAATTATATTGATAAAAATAGTAAATGATTTCAATTAGCTTTTTAACTTCATTTTTAAAGTAATGCGTAATCAATATGCGGCCCACGTGGTCGTGGTTTTGAACCGTTATACAAATTTAAACCTGTTTATTTACAACTATTGTCACTTGTATGGAAATGGAATGCCTGTAAAGATTTCACTTTCGAAGCGTCGCTGAGTTTGGAACCGGGACTTATATGTTGACACACTCGTATGCGGCACATCCGACGACATATGTGGGCCCGGGTGGTACGGATCGGTTCGATACTCATCATGCCGAGTTATCTCGCGTTGAGTCGTCTTAGGATATTTCTCCACCAACTCCCTCTCGATAGGCCCCGGTCGGTTTATCTGGTGTTTCAAAATATGTTGATAAAGTTCCGTATCTCGGGCGCTCCATGGCCGGTTATCCAGACCAATCGAAGCCGATGGAGTCGGTGGAGAAGCACCCTTACAAGTCGGTTTACTTTCTATAGCGTTGGTTTTTGACGAAACACCTCTTGATGCCCTACTTTGGAAAAACAAACTTGGAACAGGGGAGCGTCGAACACTTCGAGAAGAATTATATCGCAACAATGCCCGTGGTGATGTCCTTCTTTGGAGATGAGGGGTTCTTGATTCTCTAAGCGCAGCATTCAGCAAGGGTGGAACTACAACTTGTGTTGATAAAACACCAGCAACACGTGCCGTATCCTGTTTCATACGGAACAATGATTCCACGTTAAAAAGCGTCGCTCCGTTAGAATTAATAGTCTTTTCTTCACAACTCCACTCAGGAAAACGTACCGGGCCGCATGCAGGGAGGGCTCTCTTCTTGGCTGGCACCAGAGGCGTTTCAGGCGGCCTCAATCGCATGGCATTTGAGTTGTGGTATCTTGGCACCTGCTCCATTGATTGACGTAGTTGTATATTGGATAGCACTGAAGGTAAGTGGTTGATAATTACGATATAATAAAGAATCCGCCGCATTACGTTTCAGAGAATAACTATAAACACAGTGACCGTATAAATAATCAAACTTGTATTCAGATTGTTTTGATTTTGTATGAAAATTATTTCATAGCGTGTAATTCATGCAACCATACCAGAATAATAAACGACACTTGTTGTAAGTAATAATAAAGAAATATGTATTGATCACCTCACCACCACGCAAAAATATAAACTAGTCGTTTTAAATATTAAAACAATAAAATGAAATCTCATATCTATACATACCTATATGATGTGGCTTAAAAACATTTTAACAAGCTTCAAAACAAAAAATTGTTTATGAAAAAAGAATTAAAGCATTTTTTGATGAATAAGAAAACATTTTTTTTACAAATAACAATTACAAATCATCTGAGATTGATTGAAACATAAAAAAGTAAATTAAAGTTTTATTAAAAAAATATTTCCAGATAAATTCCTATAGAATTATGATTATAAAGAATTAGGTGAAAGATAGGACTAGACTAATTGTTGTGTGTATCCATGCATATATTCCTATTTCTTGTATCCGCTTATTAATTTCAGGTTACTAGTTAAAAATAATTTCAATAGCAGGCTGTGTGTCAGCGCGCGACACAATACTTCTTGTGCTTGTCATATTGTGTGATGTACCCCTGGCTGGAGTTTCGATTGTCATGTTAGATTCGGTTGTCAGCGCTCTAAAATTATGTAAAATATTGCTATCTAGCTTGACGAGGTTACCGACATTGTTGGCAGGTGTTATCTTGGAGTTGGTCCTGAGAGGATTGCGTGTTTCTGCGCTAGTGGCAAATATTGGCGTCGTGCTGCTCTTAGCCCTTTTAAAGAATGATCTGCTCGGGCTCACAGTGTCCGGATAGTCGGACAGTTCATCTGCAGCTCTCGGACTAAACAAATCGGCTTGACGTTGCGATACATAACGCGGTCCAATGATAGTTGATTTCGTTTTAAGAGGCGGCGTCGTAAACAAATCGGCTTGAAGTTGCGATACATAATACGGTACCATGATAGTTGATTTCGTTTTAGGAGTCGGCGTCGTGCTTCTAGGAATACTTTTATTTCTGGTTTTTACCTTGATGAGGTTACCGATACTCGTAGATAAAGTCTTCGATCTGGGTCCGAGGGGATGTCGTGTTTCCGCGCTCGTGGCAAATATTGGCGTGGTGCTGCTGCTCTTCATGTTTTTGAATAATGATGTGCTGGGGTGTACCGTATCAAAATAGTCGAACTGTTTATCTGCAGGTCTTGCTCTAAACAGATCGTCTTGGAGTGTCGATGCTTGATATACCATCTTGACAGTTGGTTTGGATTTAAGAGTCAGCGTCGTGGCTCTAGGATTGCTTGTAATTCTGCTTTGTAGCTTGATAAGGTAACTGACAATGCTGGTAGGTGCAGTATTCGAGCTGGGTCTGTGGGGGTGTCGTGTTTCTGCGCTCGTGGCAAATATCGGTGTGGTGCTGCTCAAAGTGTTTTTAAATAATGATGTGCTGGGACGTACAGTATCGAAATAGTCGAACAGTTTATCTGAAGCTCTCGAACTAAGCAGATCCGCTGTCATCTTGACTGTTGGTTTGGTTAAAGGAGTCGGCGCAGCGGCTGACGAAGATTTTGGCACTGCATTCTCTTTTTTCTTAACACCTTTTGTTGCAGCCATGCTTACTTGTTTCTGTTTCTCGCTTTTACCAGTTCTATAAGTTTTGTATATGTATACTTCGTAAGATGATTGACAACCATAATAGTCATCTTCGAGTGAATCTATACCACAGATGATAAAGTTTCCATCTGGCGTCAATTGAATCTTCCTGCCCTTGTGAGTTAGTATACCTCCTCCATTATTGTTATTGTTTATTTTTTTAAACAAGTTTGACATTTCCCTTCTCAATGAATTTGTGCTAATAAGTGATAGAAGAACAGTCTGCGTATATATTAATATTATCACTAGAACTCTATGTATCTGCATCGTTATAATTGTTTATATTTCTCTGATACCGTGTTTGATCAGGAACATTATTTACTGAATTAAAATGTCGAGAGACGTAACGTTCTTAGGGTTTTATCTGAATGTTGCCTGTAATGCTCTAGTGGCGCGTTTCAATACAAAATTTAGAAGTATATATTATGTAAAGAAGGTTTACTCCATGTAGGTACATGAATTTGTTTAACCACCTATCGTAGACTAGTCGTCACATGGTAGACAGATCTTCTAGCGGTATCAACCCAGTAGGCATGAACAAGCTATTATGTACTACGTAACCTTCATATTACCTTTAAAATCTAAAACAAAATACGCATTATGAACTCTGATAAGTTAGTGCAAAAGTAAAATGTTTAGCACTACTTATAACTGGACTCAAAACTCGTAATTTAAAACGGCAAGTAAATAAATAAAACTAAATCAGCTTACATGCATGAGGTCAACAGTTGGTCCCTCGACCTAAAACACGAAACGCCCTCCACAAGACACTAATCATAATCTTAAGCATAATTAGACCAAAGTCGATTACAAAAAAAAGATAAAAAAGTCCACATTATTAAAGGAAAAAATATAAAATGGTAGTAAAGAAACGTTAGGGTGTAAACATCAGCTGTACAGAGCTTAACCCATGTCAGGGGCGACAGACGGACGGACGGATTATAATAACACCCGTCTCAGCTGCCCTCGCTCTCTCTACCAGTATATACTTGAAAAAAAAACGGAACTTGCGCTCTTCTGGTCCCGAGATGTATCTACGAGTTCTACCTGAAAAATTATCTATATGTGTATATATATTTCCTAGGATGATATGAGGTTGTTGCTGCTCTGTACCTCTTATCGTGATGTCGCCATAGTTGACCATAGACCTCCAAACAAACGGAAATTTTATTTAAATACCTCAATTAAAACGGTTTTAATTTAGTTATTAAAATAAAATTGCCGTTATGAAGAATCTAGCCCTCAAACGCCTGGTGTGAAAATCTACGATCGATCTTCGACAATAGTCGCCATACCTGCACATAGAAAATCCTTCAGTCTGTCGATGTGTATTCAGGTAATATTGCCTTAATTGTTTAAGTATATCTCAAGTGAGAAAAACATCCAGATATTTATGGCTAAAGAAACTGTGCGAATAATATTTTAGCTTAAAAGCAACCCACTCACTATATAATTAAATTCCTTGTAAATAAGACATAAGCTGACGATTAATTAGGGCAGCAGTAGAGAGAAGCTAGCAGTATTAGTGTTGTGGATCGCTGCTCTCATCGCTTATCCAGCCAGCACCCCTTAAATTAACTGTGACTTGACAGTTAACAAGTAATTTGCATAAGATTCGCCCTTGACTAATTGCTGGAATTTGAAAAAATTGCCAAGAGTTTTGTGAAAAAGGTCTATTATTAAAATGGAAGAAAAATTTTACAGGCTTTGTATTTTTGTAGAAAAGTAAAATATAGGGGGCGAGATTAATAATTAGTGATTGATTTGGAAGCAATCAGCATAAGATAGGATATTCTTATAAATTTCATAACTTTCGTCAAATAAAGTCTGTAAAACTTGCAACATTTGCGCTATTTTCCACGAAATGCCAAAGTTGCGTATGTTTATAATAATACTGTATCCATCTTGTTTTTTTGAGCAAGATAAGTAAACGGTTGCTTCCACCGTTATACTAAATCTTTATGGGAAGGGCGGAGTAATTCGGTCTAACTAAAGACAATTTCATGAAGATAATTGTATCGTCTCCGTCCATATTACTCGACGTCGCCCCGAGAGGAGATAACGCGGTGTTTGTGTGATGATTACTTTCCAAGTTTTTGTAGAATCGCCAATTGAGTGGCGCGACTCGCTGTGTGTGCGCCGTGTTTGAATTCATCTACATAATTGGAGCTGCGCAAGGTTAAGTGAGGGTTTGTGTGTTCTAACTAAGTATAATAGAGCTTATCTCGTCTCAAGCTTTGTTTCTTGTTATTGGGTTTTTCGTTTGGTATGTAAATAGCTGGTTTATATTCACACTAGCTTCTGCCCGCGACTTTGTGCGTGTGGAAGTCGTAAGACTGTGGTGTCTTACGACTGCCACACGCACAAAGTCGCGGGCTATATACTAAAACAACAGCCACATTTCTATTAAAAATCCCTGTATGATATGTATGACGTACAGTTATAATATACAGAGTCAGGACTGGTGACGCAGTAGCAAACGACGTACAGTTATAATATACAGGGTCAGGACTGGTGACGAGGGCGCAAGCGACGTACAATTATACAGGGTCAGGACTGGTGACGCGGGAGCAAGTGACGTACAGTTATAATAGACAGGGTCAGGACTGGTGACGGGGGAGCAATCGACGTACAGTTATAATATACAGGGTCAGGACTGGTGACGCGGGAGCAAGCGGCGTACAGTTATAATATACAGGGTCAGGACTGGTGACGGGGGAGCAATCGACGTACAGTTATAATATACAGGGTCAGGACTGGTGACGCGGGAGCAAGTGACGTACAGTTATAATAGACAGGGTCAGGACTGGTGACGGGGGAGCAATCGACGTACAGTTATAATATACAGGGTCAGGACTGGTGACGCGGGAGCAAGCGGCGTACAGTTATAAACCAGCTTGTCCTGAAGTTGACATCCGCAGCCTTCAGAAGCAAATTTCCTATTTTTACGAAGTTTTTCGTTTTTTGTGAATTTATTTATTGTTCATTATAATAATAATGTACAATAAAGTATATAATTATAAATAAATAATGAAAGCCTTAATGAATCACAATTTATTTGGATCGGCGCAACATAATAATGATTTTTGTTCAGAAACTACAGAATTAGATTTATTCTTAGTGTCAGCAAATAGATTTCGTTCTGCTTTGTTAAATAAACTTAAGGATTCCGATGTATAGTTATTTGAACAGTCTTGTAGTCTTACTCGCATAGATTGTTCATTAGTAAAGTTATATGAATTGTATATGCTGTGGATAACTATAAAATAAAATAACCTTGTGTTTCATACTTCTCTACTTAGTGCCTGCATATACTATAGCACAACACTAATACACTGGCTGATGCATTCTTACAGACTATTCCTGACGAACGGCTATCACTGAATATATTATTCTAACAGTAGATTGTGAACACACGGGATTTCTCATTAACAATTACCTAGGCTAACCATAGATATTTATTTTTATCGTAACAGGACGCCTAAACTTTATGTTTTCTGTGTACGTTCGACGAACTATCGTGTAAAACAATATGAAAAAAAAAACTATAATTGTATGTATAGATTCAGAAGTCTCCCAGCTGTTTGCTCCGTGGTGGCAGTAAGAGTATCAGCATCTACTTGGATCTGCAATTCCTCAGTTAGTTATGAGTAGTGTGCAAGTTTATTTAAGTACGTAGGCACTTTATCTACGTCTATTATGTCAAAGCAATACTTACGGGCTCCAGTCACGCAGCCACCGCGCGCAGGCTCGCTCGCCTCGCCGTGCTGCCTTCACATGCACACACTTGCTCGACTCCTGTGAGTCACTTGCCTAAATTATGTTGCACTGAAAACACGACAAATCAAGTGTGGTTCTATTAGTTGTGGCTTAAGTAAGTTAATGAAGATATGACAAGATAACAAAAGTCACAAGTAAGAAAAAATTATGACGACAACCATCGTTTCAACAAAAGTCAGTCAGTAAGATAAATGATGATGGTCTTTAGGAGTGAGGAAAGTAATTCATCACTTTTAATTTCCGTGAATCATAAAGCAATTTATGAATTAAGCAAATTAAGGGGCGCCACTCAAAGTAATCAGTTGCAAAAGTCTCAACTAGGTGAAATATATTTAGTTTTTGATTACTGAGGTTTGAAAATATAGTCGCAAAATTGTTGATATAATTACACGACACGAAATGTGCCACTTTGCCTGTAATGCCAGTAATTCATCATTGTTATGTTTACCTAAGACATGAAAACCTTTAGCTTTTAGATATTTAATGCACTTTCAACGCCTAAATGTAGCTTGCAAAATAGTAATAAAGCTATAAGGATTTGAGGAAACAGCAGAATTTAAGCATTTATTGGTGCTTGTTTTATTAAAACAAACTCATCAGAAGCAATAAAGTACAAAAAAAATATCGTTCTATTTCCCTGGTAGTCGAGTGCGCTCGAACGCAGCTCCGTGCAGTAGGCACGTGCATTGCAAACGCGGAACTTACTTCTTTACCGACTGCAATGTGTCTTACACAGAATGAAATTTTATTTTCATTGTTGAAAACCTTATCTGCAATGTATTGGCGAATGTAAAAGTAGTTAGCGTAGCCGTTTTAAAAATTTGGGCCAAATTAATATATGGATTATAATGATAGAAGTTTATGTTGTTGTTTAGAACAAAATAATGTCCCCACTGCTGGGACACAGGCTTCCTCTCTTCGAGAGGGAGTGGGCTATAATCTACCACGCGGGCCTAGTGCGGGTTGGTAGATGTCACAAATGTCTTCGATTTTGGGTTCTAGGACATGCCGGTTTCCTCACAATGTTTTCCTTCACTTTTTTGAGAGCAGTGGTGATGCAAAATATATTACACAAATTAATGTGCCTGGCTGGGTTCGAACCCACGACCTACGACATGTAAGTCGGGACCGTTACCACTGAACTACCCCTGCTCTCCGAATAATGTTTATGTTAGGTAAATAGTTAAAACATACTGATCGTCTCTGCATTGGTCCTACTACATTCATTCATATAAATAGTTTGCGCCGTGTTTGTTGGTTTTAAACAGTGTGTGACCTTACATACTGTAAAGCCAAAAGACAGAAGTCCAGCTCACAACCGTCGACTATACAATTGTTCCAACATGTCGGTTCTTCCCACCGCAAGGGCACTAACACATTACCCGGCGGAGCACAAAACTCGACTAATTTGCAATGAGCACTAAGAGGCGCCGGAACAAGGCGCAGTCCTAACAGGCTCTAATATGCAAATAAGTTTACGTCGCGAACCCATTACTTGTACGAGCGAACACTTCGCTACCTCGCAGCTCACTTCGTTACTACAATTTTGATTAACCTAATTAAACGTAAGAAAGTTTTTAAACAAAGTACCTAAGTAAGTAAATAATTAAAAACAAAAAAAAATTGGTTGGATGGAATTTTTTTTTTCATCAATGGCTTACTAGGTATTTTTCATACATTAACTTAATTCGAACCTTATAAGGCCATGCAAGTACTAAAAAAAAAACATACAAAGCTAGTTAATTTTAATGTCATCGTAACAAATGGTTTAACTACTATTCTAATATAATGCGTTCCAACTGAGAATAGGAACGTCAATGACCTCGATCTGTCAACTGTAACTTGAAAAGGAGGGCAAAGAAATTGTATTGCTTTCCGTTTTTATTCTGTTTTTGTTATATCTCACTGACTTTGTTCCAAAATGAGTAAACGAGATGCTGCGTTGCCAATATGCCGCAAGGTCATTTCTATTCTTAGTTGAATTGCATTGTACATGACCACAATCGACTACTGCTACCTACGCTTCGTATATTCTCGTAGCTTGCTACGCCACACGTAGCACAGCGCTACACACATGTGCTACGACGCGGGCGTGGCGCACTCCAACAGCGATGCAACTTTTATTGGAAAACTTCACCCGAATTTACATGTCCCGCACATTATTAAAAACGCTTGTAAAACTTTAAAACGCCCGCTTTACTACCATCTACAACCCTAACATCTTACCATTAAGAACCATTTTCGAATGCATCAGAAGCAAATAAAAGTAGTCAAAGGATTTGTTTCGGAGCCAAGAGTTTGAATTTTAAGTGTTGGCCCGACTCCGGCGTTTACCTGTGACGCTAAAATAGTTGTTTAATATACAATAGGCTTTTACAATGTGGAATTTATTGGCGAAACTTTGCAAATAAACTTATGTATTTGTTGTTCGCGTTCAGGTTTTTGTTTAGATAGGTACAACGCACAGTTGTACAGATAGGTACGTATGTATTGAAACTGTACAAAGGTCGATTCGATTCATACGAGTACGTGCAAATTTAAAAACTGAATTTTAGAACATTTGTAGAAAAAGTTTTTTTTAAATTGTATGCATATTTAAAAATAATCTGAATAGGAACTTCAATGAAACGTCCATACCCACGTCAGAATTTCAGAAGTCGGTGTCGTTGGTTGCGCATTTTGCGTTTTTTGACACCGACTTCCGAAATTAAAGCTATTTATCATTTTGTAGTGTTTTTTTTTGAAGTCAGTTGTTTTTTTTTTTGTAAAAAAGTTTTTATTTTTCACTTTTTAGTTGTACCTACCCCACACAAGTTCAATTAACACTAGTGCATTTTATTAGAATTGAAGACACCGACTAGAAGAATCATCAAAAATTCGCATAGAAATGTCAGAGAGGCAGTGCATATAACTTCGTACATAAGAATAATTACTTAATGTATTGTATACTAAAACCTTCCTGAAAGTATGTAGATCACATTAATGAAAGAGTTATCAAAATCGGTTCATTAGTTTTTGCGAAAATCGCGGACATACAAACATACATACATACTCCTTTTTTGAAGTCGGTTAAAAAAGCTGAATAGTTTGTTTGAACGCGCTATTCTCTGGAACTACCAGTCGATTTGAAAAATTATTTTTGCATTTGATAGACTAATTCTTGAGAAAGGTTATAGGTTATTTAACATTACGATAAAAATTAGCATTAGTAGCCGAGCAAAAAGAAAAAAATAGAAAGAACGCTAAACGGTAACGAAGTCATGGGGTGGGCAGGCGATGCGATGCGACGGGATGGGTCGGGGGAACAAGATATTTCACGCGGACGAAGTCGCAGGCAGAAGCTAGTAATGACAAAATAAGAAAAGCCTTTAACAACACTGGATTAAATGTTTTATATACCTACCTAGCTTTATAGACGAAAGGGGTCACTAGGGTAAAAAATATTTTTTTTTATCTCAGAAAAAGGAACCTCAAACGTTTGACTTAAGTAAACCATGTATTTACATGATGACATCCGTATCAATATCGGCACTAAATTATCTATGAATTGGGCACTTTGCTCGCTTCCTATATTTACCCAATTAGAGAGGTGTGCCTTGCGACTACGAAGTTTCCCGCACAAAGTTAGGCGTGCACATAGCGCTTTTGAGTTCATGTCCCGCGTGAGGCGCTGAGTCATCGACGCGAGGCGAGGTGACCAGTAGACATCCCTGCTAGACCTACACACTACTACAGGCTTGCAGTTGTCGCACTGCAGGGTAACCTCATCATCATCGCAATTAAACCGATTTACCCCGCAGGATGAGGCAGAGGCATTTCGTACATCTACATTTCACATGTTATGTTAAAATTCCAATAAAGTGCTGATAATCGCAATAGCCTCGTCAACCTTTTGCATTATTTATTTATTTACCCTCCCACTGGAACGCCACAAAAAATTACTTCATGTGCTGCTTTCCATCCATCCTGTGCACGATGGACATCGGACGGGCGGCGATGGATCACGCATCACCCATTCACATATATCCAGGCTGGGCTACTAATCAAAAAACTAAATGAAACTGGGTGACTCAGGAGTTGAGGCAAAAACACACGCTCAGCAGTTGTACTTGCGACCACCAGCTCGACCATCGGGGTAGGAGAACTTCTTTTTACCCGACTTCAAGGAAGGGTACGTATGTTACATTAATAGGCTTGCGTTCACTACCATCACACCTAATGGTAAGTAAAAAAAAACAGATCAACCCTAACTTCTAAGAAATGTACGCGACACTCTGAAATAGCAACCACCGCGACCTCTCATCGCTCGCCCCACCACCTCGCAGGCGCTCCTTCCCCAGAGGCAAGTTTTATTGCAAGTTGCAAGCAAGTCAACTGCGCTTTGCACATAGTGTAACGCATACGTCGCGACTGTTGCCTGCGGTACTACTCATTAATACGGCGACTTTACATAAATAAACTCGATACATGAGACCAAACTGTTTGTGGTGGTGTTTGAGAATATGTTTAAAAGCTTTCAAGCCTAGCTAATCTATACATATAATAAAATCGTAGGAAAGTCAAAACGGTACATTGAATATTTTTTTAAAAGAATACTTGGGGCGTGATCTACAATCGATATCGAAGCCAAAAATATAGTTTTTAGAATTTTTGTCTGTTTGTCTGTATGTCCGGGATAAACTCAAAAAGTACTGCATGGATTTACTTCAAATTTTGCATGAATATTACTAAGAGGTCGGGTCAACATATAGGCTACATATTATCACGCTATCACCTATGGGGGAGGAGCTGTGAATATTTATTTTTCTTACGCATTCTGTGACAGCGTGTAATCTAACGACGCATATTTAAATGTTGTTTTTCAGTAAGCCATGCTATTATCTAGCTTTACACTATAAAAACTACGCCATTTAAGTAACTTGGGCAGAAAAAACATAGTTTAATGAATTTTAGTAGTATAAAGAAAATTTTGAAGCAGCGCCATCTATGAGTTTTCATAAAAATCAAATCAAGTTACATGTTGACACTTTTTGGAAATTAATAATTTAAATTTGATCATGTTGGCGAGGTTAGTAGTTAGTAATTCTTAAAATTCATAGATGGCAATGTGCATTTTCTTCATAAAAGTTGTATCGTATAGTTCGTTTTGACCAATTCAAGTTCCAACAAAATCCTTAAAATGTTGAGCAGAGTTGAGGACGACAATAAAAAAAAAAATGCGGTGTTAAGTATTACAAAAAAGTTATGTTTCTACTGGAGACGAAGTCGGAGTAACTGATGAACGCGTGCTGAACACCTGTCTCAGTTCACTTCAAGATGTGGTCATTTCTATCGGCGGCAATCCACTGATCGAATATGGGTTACCAGCTCCCCAATGATCACCGCATCAAGACCGTGTAAGTCAAGAGTATAACGCTGAGACAAATTACGATCCGGGCGAAATGACCATGTCGCTTTGTTCTCTTCAGAGCAAAAACAAATTTATGACACCGTCCTTGAAAGCGTTGGGAAAAAACCAGGGTCAAATGTTTTTCTTGGAATGCGTCTGGTGGAACAGGAAAAACATTTGTTACCACTTGCATACTTGCAGAGGTCAGCAGGCAAGGCAAAATTGCTATTGCTGTAGCGTCGTCGGGAATCGCTGCCACACTGCTTCCGAGTGGCAAGACAGCACATGCCATGTTTAAAATTCCTATCGATTTAGAGAGCGCCGAAACGCCTGTTTGTGGTGTGTCACGTAACAGCGATAAGGGACACGTGCTCAAGGATTGCTCTTTGATCGTATGGGATGAGTGTACGATGGCCAATAGGAAGGCAGTTGAGGCCGTGGACGGAATCTTGCAAGACATCCGCAGGAACGAACATTTGATGCGTCGTATCACAGCTGTTCTGTTCAGTGGCGATTTCCGGCAAACGCTTCCCGTGGTGACACGGGGATCGAGGGCTGACGAGGTGAATGCTTCGTTGAAACTATCTTCGTTGTGGTCACGAGTTCGTACGCTGCGCTTGACCATTAATATGAGAGCTCGGCTCGGCGGCAATGCACGTGCTCAAGAATTCTCCAATGTCCTTCTAAATCTTGGCGAAGGCACTCTACCAGAAGAGAGAGGTGGACAGGTGGTGCTTCCAGAGTCTCTCGGTAGAGTGGTATCCAGCTTAGAAGAACTCATTTGCTGTGTGTACGGGGACATCAGTCGTATACTGCACCTGCAGAATTCTTGGGTGTGTGAGCGGGCCATTTTGACGTCCAAAAATGATCAGGCTGCAGCAATTAACGAATGCATTCTCTCGGAAATTGAGGAGAATGAAGTGGTCTACACCTCGATAAACACTGTTGTCGAGCAAGATGACGCCACACATTATCCCGTGGAATTTCTGAACTCCCTGTCAGCAAGTGGACTTCCAGCGCATACCATCAAGCTGAAGGTCGGTGTCCCGATTATGCTTCTTCGGAACCTATCTCCTCTGAAGTTGTGTAACGGGACCCACCCTAAAGTCATTTCGCTCTACAGACACACCATTGAGGCGGAAATTCTTACGGGTTGTGGCGTTGGCGAGGCAGTATTTATACCACGCATTCCCCTCATACCTCATATCTTCCCGTTCCAGTTCAAGCGCGTACAGTTCCCCGTGAGTGTTTGCTTCGCGATAACCATCAATAGAGGCAGACACTGAGGGCAGCGGGTGTCGACCTCAGGACGAGTTGCTTCTCACACGGACAACTGTACGTCGCTTGCTCCCGCGTCACCAGTCCTGACTCTCTTTACATTTTGGCTCCTGGCAGCATAACTACCAACGTTGTTTATAGGGAAGTGTTTTAAGGTATGATGCCTTTGTACGTATTTTTACTCTTTTGTGTCCTGGAATGTATTCCTGCATTGTTTTCTCTATTTCCTTCAGTCACATCCCCCACACCACACTGAACTCAGCAGGACTCCCATATAACTCTCTTCACTTGCTTCGCTTGCAAAAAAAACTTATATTTTAATGCTATTTTAAAAGTTGTTTACTTATAATGCTATAGCGACACTGGCATCTTAGGTATTTTTGGTGCTGTAGAGCCTTCAGGCAGACGACGTCGCGGGCAGCAGCTAGTACATTATAATATTGGGCAAAACTAAATTGCTAGAACAAACTTCTGTATGAAATTAATGTTTTCAATTTTAGTTTTATAGACACGAGATTTAAAAACCGATTTTCTCCTAAAATGTTGAAAGATTTTATGGCGTTACGAACGCAGTATTTTCGAAATCATACTAAGTATTATGAAATAGGTCTTTTTTCAAAGTTGCGATTGTAATTTCACGAGAAAAACGCTTTTGAATTCTGCGTAACTGTTAGGTATTTATATGCTCTTGACTGTACACAAAATGTTAGATGAATTTATAATACTCTCTGGTTTTACCAAGGTTAAGCGAAACCCTTGGAGAACCTGTGTACGAGTAGGAGCTGTCGTTGACTGTTTGCAATATGAATCATCGCGTCGTCGCAGTCGAAGTTAAAGTTTTAATACAACTTCAAAGGTAAAATTAAAAATTTTTACGCATTATTTAATTGCCCAATAATCCCTTTAAAAAATATAATACAAAAGTTTTCTTACCGGACGAGGCTTCCTTACAGTAAAGCACCACACTGCTTAACACAATTACTTTCATACAATTTAAGTCCAAAATAGTTCAAAGAAGCCCACTATAAAGTCACCTGTCCGAAGTACATTTCAATAGTCAGAGAGCGGGCTCACTCTCCGCGACTCTCATTGTCGGCACTGTGCGTTAATCTGTCTGTCTGTCCGTCCACACTAACATGGGTACAAGATCCCCAGGATACACTATGATACACATTTTTTGCGACGACAGTATTTCTTGGCTCGTCTCTAGGTATTTAGTTAAGCCCACGTTATTATTTACATTATATTGTTTGGGAAGGGAAAGTGCCGGATTACTTGAGACGGGTTGGTTTAACTCATCAACAGGCTTTGTCTGAATGATAATAATGTTTTACTGTTACATCTTTGTGATGTGTTATGATGCAGTGTGCGTGCTTTAGAGATTCACTTTCTAATCCGGGGGCAAAGGATAGATTTCATGTAATACATCTTATTTACATATTTCACATTGATAGGTGCGATTAACAATTCGCAGAATAAATTGTTTTAGTCCAACATAAAACCACGTCCAACATTTTTTGTTCAGATAAATAAGTCATACAATATTTTACGCCACGAAAAACCCTTCATATGTATATTTTTAGTATACCATATTAAACTGTATCAAAGAATACAATATTGCTAGAAGATGTATCTCGTATAAAATATAGTTGGCCACAATAAGCGAAGATTCCACGACCTTATTTTCGCGTGTCTGTTATTGCGTTATCTCCAAAACGATGAAAACGACTAGTATATAAGTATTTATGTAAAAGCGGCCATTTTGACCGTCCGTTCGCCCCGACAACTCTGATTACACAATTTCAGAAATTGTCTCACTATTTTCTTGAGTTACAAGCAGAACGAATTGTATAAAAGGAAATTGCATTTTAAGTTTTTGCTTTATATAAGTTTGGAAGTTATTACTGTGTGGGATGCATTCATCACATTTACATGATGATGTCGCAGGTAGCAGGAGTTGAACTCGACTTTTTGTTGCTATGTCGGGCTACATACTACGTGGGTATCGCACGTTACATTACACGGACTTTAATTAGTAAATTGCTAATTAAAACTTATCATTTAAGTAAGGAATATTGAACATTATAATTTGTCTTAAAGTAATTAGATCTTAGCTTCAATAGGTACCTCGGCAGTGAATGGCAATAAACAAAGCAAGCTCTTTAATATATTCTTTTCCTGTTTTCCTATTTTCTTTCTTCCTTTGTATTTAAACAGGTATTTAATTAAGCTTTTTAGCTTGTAGACTACTCGATATCTGTGCTACTTCTCATCATATTGCGAAATACCTATTTTACAATTAATAGTCCTTGAGCGTAGCATTTTAGGCGTTAAACGAAATGACAGAATACGAAACGCGCTCCAAAACGAGGATCCTAAACGTAGGCAAAAAGTCTGCCAAGCTGAAATGGGATTGGGCGGGTCACGTCAGCCGCATGCACAGTGACCGCTGGGCAACAGTCTCCACACGGTGGTGCCTGAGGATGGACGGCGTCGCCAAGGCCGGCGCAGGAAGAGGTGGCGAGACGCCCTAGACGCGTACCGCAAGGGTTAGATCGAGGTGGCTCTAGGAAAGGATGTCTGGAAGGATTTGGGGGAGGCCTTTGTTCAGTAGTGGGACAGTACAAGCTAAATAAATAAAAGAAGTCCATGAATAAAAAACAATTTGTTAAAAAAAAACTGTTTAATATATGATCTATTAAGTATCCGAGTACCATGAAACCAATCAAATCAATTGATCAATCGATTATCATGCGACAGTTTCAATCACCACACTTCACACATTCACAAATCAGAACATATACCCGTAACATAGATCAACACGGTGTCCCGTCCCTACAAGCCGTAACGGCACGTCACTAATCCGGCCGAGTGATACGTCGCAAGTTGTGGTAAGCGCCCAACTTCGGCCCTTCTCAATTGCTATAATCTCTTCGCGATTGCCATTCATTTATTGTCTCGGGTTAGGGTGGTAGCTTAGTGATGAGAGGAAGCGACTATGGGGAAATATGTTGAATTATGTTGTTGTATCAAAACAATTAATTTCTAAAATTGCACTACATTTTTTATGTCTTATGGTCCTGCCTTATTGTAAGCATTTATAAGTTTAGTAGACTATACTATTTGATCAATGAAGTATCTAAGTAAAATTTAGTCAAATAATCAATACGAGTAAATTCATAATTTTTTTTTCCTATCTGTTTCCTTCATTTAGACTTGCATCTTATGCTGTCGCAGTGAGCTATAAATTTAATCGTCTGGAAACACAACGTTGCATTACTATTATGATACTGAAACAAACACAAGAACGAAGTGTAGTCACCTTAATAGAGACAATAAGAAAAGTGCTATTGGTCACATTCTTAGTAAAGCCAATTGAATAGTTTAAGTTATAATTAAATTACTTATTAGTCTATTTATAAGGCTAGATTGTAATAAGATTAGGGTCTATCCTATTGTCGAACCCTAGGACAAGGGAAAAAAACTATTATGATAACTTACAATCATAATCCATATCGGCTCAACTGTACGTACTAAGTAACGAAAATTGGATCTGTTCAGTCCTAAACCTAGTCGCCCCCGCTGTTGCTTGTCACAGTAGCCTTACCTGAACGGGTCTCACATGGGAATAGTTGCGTTTCGCAGTTTAGATGGGTGAAGTATCAGCTGGCGAACATTAGAGGCGCCCCGCACTTATGTATCCGGCTATTGAGTGCGGGCCGTTTGCTTGATGTATCGCGGCTCGCTTTGATTGTGCCGCAACTTCGTGAGGTGCCAACTTTTTGGGGTAACTTTGTGATTTCTTGATGCCAATGTTTGAAGTTAAACGTAACATCTATGATTTTTGTTATCTTTTTTCACAAAAAATTTTGTCCTGCTATAGGTGCGCGATTGGGCATGTAGATTAACAAAAGTTATTAGAGATCACTAATCTCGCGCTCTTCGACAAAGTTTGGCAAAACTTGGGTTTTGCAAAAATATTCTACTGAGTGGTTAAAAAGATAAAATGCTGTCGTAAACTTATCGGCCTTTATTATTACGAACGTGAGATGGCAGACAATCACATTACATAGCTCGTGTCACAGTCAGCCTCCAAATTAACTAATATAGAATAATTACAAGAGTGGCACACCTCAGTTAATAACTCCTTTGTTCCACACACTCCTTGATTAATCATTTCTGTGACGAGCTCGGGCTCTTCGCGAACTTCCTCGTTACGAACAGGAATAAAATAACCAACTAGTGTCGTTTCGAAATGAAAATGAAGTTTGACAAATTGTACGAGTGGTCGGATTATGTCTAAGTTTGATGAGTGGCTTCCAGATGTATTTGCCTAGTTATACCTTACTAGTTTTAGATTGTTATTAAACTGATTAACAAAATAATACATTTTCTAGTAGGTAAGTAATTTCTTTCGGATGTTGTGTGGTACAAAAATAAAGTAAAATATTTTCGCCGTAGGCTAGTTTTGGCTCACCACTTACTAGATGCAATTGAAAAACCTAGGAATATTGATTTACGGTTCGATTACAGCATATTCTACTTATAACTTTGGTTCGAAGGGATTGGGTGAACAAATAGAAGTCCCTAAGTGCACTCTGACGCATAATGGTATTGATTTTAAAGAACGCACATCCATTTCATTCACAAAAATGGTCCCAAAAGCGAATGTTTTTCTCGAAACATGTTGTTTTATAATGTATCCATGCAAAGTAATATGTAATCGCCTGTGTTCCCCTATGACATAGATTTTCACAAAGTAACGCCTGATGAACTAATTAATTACGTATCCAAGACTGCATCAACTCCACCTTCCGTCGAAGCTCAACATCACTTCCACGAAACAAGCGAACAAAATTACCTGTAACTTCTTCGCAACTGAATATAACTAATGAAGTACGCGTACATATGCGATATGATTACGTGCATTAAAACGCGCGCTCCGCTGAGAGACACACAGCGTCGCATTCAGCCAGCAATGTATGCAAAGCGAGCGATTTATGCCGCAGCCCATGTATGTGTAATGCGCTAGTTGAATACGAACACACTAGTAAACGGGCTGCATTTACACCATGCTGTAATTTGCAGTGATTTAATCCACCAACGTAGAGTATTTTTTTTTCTTAGTGGCAGTATACACATTACATATAATATACCTACCTACTCGAGATGCGTACAAGTACTACGAATGAATTACTTACGTAGGTAGTTCGCGTCTTCTTCCTAAACTTCTTCCAGAATCACATACACTCCTTTCAGAAATCCTCTTGTAGTTGTACCTTCCTGATAATATACGCGTTGTTTGGCCACCACGCCGTCGCGGCCTTTTCTTCGAGAGTTCCTGAAAAATAATTTGAAGATAATATTTTGCGGAAATAGGAAATACATAACCAGCCTATAATGTTCCCACTGCTGGAACACAGGCCTCCTCTCGGTGAGAGGGAAAATAGAAAATAGGTAGAAAAAAAATGTAATGAAATAAAAAATGAATATGAATACATAAGTTAATGGAATATTAACTACAAGAAGGCAAATATCACCATCTCAACACAGTGGGGTAGTAGTGCTTCTTTTCGGTTTTCACACTGAAAACAAGCAATAAATTATTAATCCGACTTAAATCTACTATAAGCTTTAAATGGCAATAAACAAATACCTGCCATTTAAACCAGACATAGGTGAGTTTTCAGCATTATTACGTTTTAAACTGAAACAAGCAGTTTCAGTTTAAAACAGTATACTATTATTATGTAGTTGTACGGAACCGTACGCGCCTTGCATTCTGCACACACATCATTCCCTATATTGCAAATAATATGTAAAACAATAATATTTCAATAAATCATTGTTTAACGAACATTCACGGCGGTCGGTTTTATTTCACCATACCATTAGAATCGCCCCGTTATCATATAAGTGTATGGACCCCCTACAGTAGCTAAGGTCTACTCATTCCTGCCAAATACTGTTGAAGCATATCTACATACTTACATATAGGTAAGTTCTAAACCAATAAATATTAAATAGAGCTTCGAAATATTGTGTTGTGTGTGACAGCAGCCGGCGCATCAAGTGTATTCAGTGAACTAATTACGTCGGCTGCTCGGTTTGTCAATCATGCAACTGCGCCTCTTGCGCCGACTAATTATTTAACTTCGTTTCCGCCTCGCCACTTATTATCTCCTGGTATTAGACTGATTGCGATGTTTCCAGGTTAAGCCGCTTTTACTGATTTAGTTCAGAGCGCCAGTTTGTCTTGAATTGGGTTGTTGTTACATAATTTATTTATACACTCAATACAAAACAATCATTTTAAAGTAGGTAATGAAAATTAACATGCTCAATAACAACAAAAACATTTATTTTACGTGTAGGCTGAACGGCTGAGTGGAAACTATCATAAAAAAGCGTGCATAAAGATTTTTTAATATTAAATTATGTGCTCTAAAGTACAAACAAAATCACTTAATAAGAAACACAATATTTATAATAAAATATTGAAATCAGTGAGCAGAGGTATACAGTATTAGGTTAAGGCAAACATAATTATACACTCAGTACAAAACAATAATTTCTAAGTATGTAATAAAACTTAACATGCTCAATAACAACAAAAAATTATAATTATTAAACAAGACATCGCAGTAGCAGAGCAGTAAAAGATTCTAACGAAACAAAAATCTGTTGAATGCGGGTACAATAACAATAAGCTATGATGTTGAGAAAGATAAACAAATTAAGTATCTTGACTTGGCTCACGAGGTTGTCGACATGTGGGATGTGGACTCAGCGATCATTGTGCCGATAGTCGTTTCAGCCAATGGATTAATAGCCAAGAGCCTCGACCAACACCTAAGGAGGCTCTCGTTGGGCATCTGGATCAAGGGCTTGATTCAGAAAGCTGTACTTCTGGACACGGCCCGTATTGTTAAGAGGTTCCTCTCTCTGGAGCCCTGACCGTCGGTAGCTTGGACCCTGTTCCCGATACCGGTGGGCTACTATTTTTTATATTTTTTTATATTCTAATACTAGCTGCGCCCCGCGGTTTCACCCGCGTAAATCTCGATCCCGTGGGAATATCGGGATAAAAAGTAGCCTATGTCCTTTCTCGGGACTCAAACTATCTCTATACCAAATTTCATCTAAATCGGTTCAGCGGTTTGAGCGTGAAGAAGTAACAAACATATAAACACACACACACACACTCACAAACTTTCGCCTTTATAATATTAGTGTGATGGACATTATGGACGCTTTTAACGTTCTGCATCGTTCTTATATGTATAATTTTTAACATGAATGATGTAAGCAAGACTTTGTAACCATGTTATTTTGATTTAAAAGTGTCCACTTCTTCTCCCCAGCGAAAGCACTAGGAAGTCGTGAAGGGCGGGCGTTTTGGGGGACTGTCTTTTGTAATTTTGACGTTCGAAAAGTGCTGATTCTCAGCCTAGTTTGAATAAATGACTTTTTATTTTGATCTTTGTCCATGGAGTTTCTTGTCCGTTCTTCTCCATGGGTACCTACGCTTTGGATGCCCATCCAAAGCGTAGGTACCCATGGAGAAGAACCAACTAGCTTCATCTTTCTGACTGACCGACCCCTTGACAATTCAAAAGTGCATGTAATTGGTTTAATTGAAATAAATGCTTTGAGTTTGAGTTTGAAAAGGGTGATATGTATTTTTATCATGAACCACACTATATTTTTTCTAGTTCCACATGTACAACAAAAAACGATGCAAACGATAAAAAAGTAAGTAATTAAGGTTTTAAATTCATCTCAACAACTTTAAATAGCTCTTTAAATTACCTGATAAACTAACTGAAAGCGTTTAACCTACATTGAAGATTATACGTTTAGCAAAGACGCGTTTAAACTTTGTAATGATATACAAAGTAGCGATAGGTTTCTAACTACAGTTCGCTACTCTTACGACTTGAACGAGAAAACACACACTAAATACACTTTACACCTACTCAACTTACCTCGTGATAATTACGTATTTACTACATAAACTAAAATAATGATACAACAAAACGAAACTGAATATGTATTTGTTTCAGTTACAAAATCATGCAATCGAGACTATGAATACATTGATTAACGACACATTAATATTTATAATTGAACATCGCCGCACGATGTGCAATTGCACACGAACAACGGGGACACAAATACAAAAAGTTGTGTTACAACGACATTTTTTTCATTGTTCCTAAACCAGTCTTTTCTCTCGTGGGATGAGGCGTGAAGATTTGTTTGCACAAGAATTTCAAAACTGAATTACAGATCATTTGGGGGAATAAAGGCGCACCTGTCACTTTGTTTCGGTATAGGCCGCAGTAATCCCGACGGGCGGCGCCTCAGCCGCGCAAGCAGAAATATAATTTGTCGCCCACATTGTCATGTCAGAATAATTGTAATGCAATCTGGCGGCTTGTGTTGTGCGTAGGGCACCTATTGTAATAAGATAACAGAGGGTTTTTTAAATTATATGTGCAAGCTATGAAGCTTATAAATAAATGGCGCAATTTAAATCGTCAAAGTCGCAAAAATAAAAGAACTGATTTTTCGAAATTCTGCTTATGAAATTATATTGCCTTTAATAGGTAGATATGTCTAATATATTAAACCCTTTCTCAATTTAAACATCGGTATTTCTGGTGTACTACATACCTAACCCGTATAAATAATTTAAATATATATACAGTTCAGCGAGTTCATTGTATGTACCTACCATGAAATTGCTCGAAAACATTTTATATCATTAACGGAATTTCGAAAGCTTAATCCACTTTGTTATCACGCAAACATAGCCGCGTAACTCGAATTACAATTAAGTATTCATACCGCGCGTGCCAAATGTTACTTACACCTGCTTTTATAAGCTTTCCCCCCAATTTCACGGGCTCCACTCACGAGGCAATCCCACACTCCCTGTTAGTACAAGTACACAAGCACAGCTTAACAAAACGTTTGACTGAAAGTAAAGTTGCTCGGCCAATTTTCAAACTTATTTTCAGGCCATATTTTTAGTTGCAAAATACTTCTCGGGGGAAATTACAAGTAGGTAGGTATATACTGTAGGTTATCGAATTAGAAATACATAGGTAGGTACATTTCGAAATTACTCAAGAAAAAGTAAGTGGTTTATATTTGAATATTAGCGAGTTTCTTAAACATTAGCCGCTGAAAAGTAATAAATTAAAAAAGTTTGTGTTGATAAATTTTCTATGTAGGTATATTATTATGTCGAATAAAAAGCAGATTAAATAGTGAAGGTACAAAATATTTCCATGTTCTACAAAATATAATTATTATTTGGATAGTAGGCACAACAAGATAAATTAAGTGTAAGCCGGCACTTCTCTAATTACAGTGTATCCGTCGTCATCCAGGTGACACTCGCCCGCACGGCCGCCACACGCCACACGCCACGCTGGTCGCTCAGCTTCTAACACCTGATATTAATTTCCCAACGGAGGTATAAATTTTGTCGTGAGATCGAGACGCGACACACTGGGCGGTCGCCGGTCAACTTTCGTTCGCACCTCGCGCGCTAGTTTGTTTTAGTGTCTTTGTGCCGACTTTAATGGACAATATTTTTTTATTAGTGGTTGGATTGAGGAGTTGTTTAGTACAAAGTAAAATTAGAGGGCAGTTTAAGTTGCAAAGTGGTTTGTTTATTTATGGTAAATTAAATGGGGATTAATAATTAAGAAGATATGAGTAAATCCCAAGATTTAGTAAAATCAGCCTATAATGTTCCCACTGCTGGGACACAGGTCTCCTAAAGGAGACCTCATCACACCTCACCTCACCTCACCTCTCACCTAGAGGTGAGAGTGAGTGGGCCGTAATCAACAATGCGGACGCAGTGCGGGTTGTCACGTCAAGTCTTCGAATTTTTGGTTCTAGGTCACATTACAGCTTCCTCACGATGTTTTCCTTAACCGTATTGAGAGCAGCGGTGATGAAATAATTTACGCAAAGCAAAGCACCTGTCTTGGTTCGCACCTACGACCTACAACTCGTAAGTTGCGGCCGTTGCCAGGCCGTCACTGTTCTGCCCAAGGTTTGTTTGTCTTGAATGGAGCTTGTACCTAAAAGGATCAATTTTGTAACAAGTACGGTGTGCGTACAGCGACAATACAATCAAATACGGATCTCAAACCCATTTCTCAGCCAGAATTCCATATCGACGTAGTGATTGGTAACAATGCCGGCGCGCTGGGGCTCGAGCATACAATATTCCTAGATCAATGTGTCACGCACGTGACCAGCGGAACAAATTCCTCTATTATTTCCCGCTATTTTTTCTCAGTTACGTGTGTAATCTTCAAGTGTTGATTGTCTTCAGTCTTCAGACAACTCTACACCCTTACAAAATTGAGTTATAGCTACCCACTTTGAATGTATAACGTTTTTTATTCTTATATTTTTATTAGTCCCAAATGTCTCGTAACAACTTGCTTTTTGTACTTTGTACACGTTCCCCGTATATAGCCAGTTTTAAAGAGGCATCCGTCTCGGTTGTAAAATTATTTTTCTTAAAGTTTGCTTAAATACCGACAGAATATTGCGAAACTCCAGAAGCGTGAAAAATGTTCCTGCGCGATGGAAGTCTCAACTTTATTTCTTGTTTCATAACGCAGCGTTATTTGAAGAGTGAAATAAAAGGTTAATATTAATTATTTTCAGGTGCTCATAATTCTGCGCGGAGTACAACTTGGAGGCATTAAATTCACGCGCGGCTGATAGACCCTATTTTCTCAGAGTATTTTGATACAAAGGCAAAGTTTCATAAGGCGTCACCTATCCAAAGCGTCGCGCTCCGTCCAACCCTTTCGGGAGTCGCTTCTCGTAAATATTCAAGGTTACATTCGTGCTCACAATTTTTTCTGAATTTACTTGTCCCTAAAACACTGGGGCCGCGTTACGGGCGAGCTCGCGCACGTAAGCGATGTATCTTAAATATATACACTTACGTGTGTGTACTATGTGGAGGGAATACCGCGGAATACATGTTTGTTTTGAGTTTTCTTTGAGTCTCTTTTACGGTTATATGTTTGCCAATTAAACACAGAGGGTATCAAGATTGTTTTCCTTCTATCAATCATGGAAATTAATTAAAATGGCAGATTAATTACATTTTGGTATAATTAATGACAATACTATAAGAAATAGGAAAATCAGCTGTTGTATCGCCACTTCAAAAAGGCTTATGTACAATTTTTCCCCGCGATAGTCTTAATATAAGTGAGCTACCAACTAATATGCATTTGTATTTACAATTATTCTGCCTTACACAGCAAAATAGAGAGCAGTGGTGGCCAAGTGGTAACAACCGCGACTTACGAGTTGTAGGTCGTAGGTTTGAACCCAGACAGGCGCTTTACTTTGTGTAAATTATATCATCACCACTGCTCTCAAAACGGTGAAGGAAAACATCGTGAGGAAACCGGCATGTCCTAGAACCAAAAAATTCGAAGACATGTGACATCTGCCAACCCGCACTGGGCCCGCGTGGTGGATTACGGCCCACTCCCTCTCACCGAGGAGGCCTGTGTCCCAGCAGTGGGAACATTATAGGCTGATTATGTACACAGCAAAATATCAAGATTTTTATTTCGTAAATTGTACCTAAATGCACATAAAAGCCATTAATAATATAAATGGTTAAAACACATCAGGACATCGCTGTCGAGGTAGACCACGGCGAAGGTGTTGTGACGATCTGATAAGATTTGCAGGGCCAGCATGGCCAGAGATCGCACATGACATCGGTTTGCAAGGAAAAAGGGGCAGCCATTGCCCAGCAGTGGGACACAATATCTATAGGCTAAAAAATTAAAAACACACCAACAGCAAAATATCAAGTATTTATAGTAACGCAACAGTTACACGTGTAAGTTCTACGAGGCACCTATCTAGGCATTATAAATGGAAATGGATAAAATTATGTATTATCTGGAAAGTCAATTTGTTTGGTTTGCTTGTTAGGACTTAGGAGTAATCCGATCGCTGTGGAACTTTCTACAAATCTCTAGCTTAGAGTAAGTCTTTTAAGTAGACAACTTACCTTCTTATTTAAAGTTCTATTTAAAAATAATATTTTTTCACTCTTGTTTTCGTAAAAGTTTTCGCTTGTCTCAATTCACTTTTGTGTCAAGAATAACTTAAAATGTATTTCGAAACATAGTCCTGATAGATTGTTGTCCAACGACTAGACCTCTACTATAAACACACCAACAACCACCTTCAAATGAACTGCAATCTAAGACAAACAACAAGCCGCTTGCAGTCACACCTCGTGGCCCCAATCTAAATAAGTTTGTAATATTATCATTGTTTTCTCCTGCCCCGCCCCGCCCCGCGTCCCGGCCCCGGCGCCGTCCTCGGGGGCGCCTCATTTGAATACAGCCTGTTTATTGTACCACACTTTTTCTTCCATTCGCGCCGAATTATCGAATAATATTTTTCTAAAAGGTTGAGCGTATTATCGTGGGATTCCGTGTGAGCACTCCCTGTCAGCTGAAGATTATTTGATTTAGTGTCGTCTCCAACATTGATGGCGCGAAGATTCGGTTTTATTCAGTGTGTTCAGTAATTATATTATCCTGTGGTGTGAAGTCACGTACATTAGCACATCACGTATAGCACATAGTTTAAGTTAAGATAGATATGCTGTGTCATAGTCTTAGTATCTGCATATTGTCACATACGAACTATGTATATATACGTTACCAATTAAAGGAACAAGGGTAGTCTGTTGTCAGTGGACTCTTGGAGTACTACACATCATGTTGTTTACTTAACCCCTCCTTCCCCCTACATCGCATGGCGACCCTGCCAGTCGGGTGGACAGCGTTATAGTTGCCGGTGGGGGCAAGTCAATATCGCGGCTTAGTCGGTTTCGCACGTCACGTCGGGTCACAGGCCATGGGGAGCACGACATCCAAGGAAGAGGTCATTGTCGCTCAGACGGCGGCAGGTGGTCAAAATGTCGCAACGGTTACGCAGGAGCAGCTAACAGCTATCAACACGGTGCTGTTGTTCATTGCTGTGTGTTTGGCGGTTGTTATCGTTGGCGTGGCAGTCCGGATGTATAGAAGGTGCCACCAGAATTGGATCGAAGAGAAGATCAATCAGCGGGAGGTTCAGAAAGCTGTGCAGATGGCCTGACCGGGAGCGGACGAAGCGACGAGGGGAGTAAGTGTTTTCAAAGTGAATTTAAGTGTTGTCGCAAGTGCTTGCAGTCATTGGTGAATTTAGAGACAATAGTTTTAAATGGAAGTAGAGTTAACGTCACTGTTTATACAACTTAAATTGTTAAGAGAATCTATTGTTAAATTAGGTCCTAGTAGGCGGAGAGGCAAAAATTTTGATGGGAAAATAAGCGAAGCGAAAGCCTTATACGGTAAATTTAAGAGTATAGTCTCGAGGTCGAGCAAATTTTCGGACGAGTTAACGCAGTTGGTAGGTAGGATAGAAAATTTGTACGCGGAAACTATAAAGTTTGAGGACGGGGACAAAATCGAACAAGAGATGGCGGCGGAAAGGTTTTCTTTGAGAACGGCGGTTAGCTTGCTTCCGAAAATGAGTGGGGATGAGCAAGTAACCCAAGATTTGATTGATGCCATAGGTTTATATAGTTCAATGCTAGAGGGGGCTGATAGTGCTCTTTTAATTAAATTCGTACTAACTACACGACTTACCCAGGGAGCTAGGATTCGGTTGGCCTCCAATTACGCAACGGTAGACAGTCTGTTGGCTGACATGAAAAGGCATTTATTGACGGTGGAGTCGGACGTAGCTGTGCAAGCCAAGCTTGCTCGCGCTAGGCAGAATGATAAATCGGTTGCGGATTTTGGTGCTGAGATAGAGAAGTTGATGGTCAATTTGACTATTTCTCAAGCCGGGGAAAGCTCAGAGGCTTATAAGATTTTGCAGCCGTTGAACGAAAAATATGCAATTAGGAAATTTGCTGACGGACTTCGTAATCAGCGTCTCGGTACGATCATTACGGCGCGGAATTTGACTTGTTTGAAAGATGCTATCAGAGTAGCAGAGGACGAAGATTGTGCTTCGTCGGCGCAAGTCATGACGTACCAGCGCTGGCCCGCAAGGGGTGGCTTTTCTACGGGCAATAGGGTTCGTGGAAATAGTTATAGGCGGCACGCTGTAGGGAATGGATACGCGCAGCAAAGAACAGCTGTTGGGCGTACGCACAAAAATGCTAGCGTATGGCATAGCAATGGAATGCGCGGTCGCGGCAATAATGCTCATCGTGGACGCCAGACTCAGCAAGGTCGGCGGCGTGTAGCGTGTTTTGAGCATGCGCGGGGCGATGCTGACTCAGGCGCAGTGTCAATGTCACGGAGTAGCGAAGGCGGACAGTCGAGTGAGACTCAGTTTTTTCGAGGCTAAGCATATTTTAGCTTGCGATAGTATTAACTGGGTTAATTTACTAGTGGATAGTGTAGATACGGAATGGTTAGTAGATACGGGTGCGTCGATATCAGCCGTAAAGAACAATTTCTTGAGCAATAACGCTTTGTGCTGTAAAGTAGTTAAGGAAGACTTAGTAATTAATGGTGTAGGAGGTAGTTTGCGAGCTATAGGTTATGTGTGTTTGAAGTTGGAGTACGGGCGGTGTTCGTTCGTGCATAAGTTTTATGTATTTGATGATTTGCCATGTAAGTCGGTTGGCATATTGGGTCAGGATTTCTTGCAGAAGTATAGTGGTATTATAGATTTTTCGGAAAACAGGTTGTCTCTTAAGGATCGTGAACGGCGGACGGTTTCAATGCCGCTTAAGTCCTATAGTTACTTGTTGACTATTCCTCCGCGATGTGAGGTAGTTAGGTATTTCCCCGTTAACAGAGCAGAAGATTGTGTAGTGGTTAGGAAAGAATTGCGTGAAGGCGTTTTCTTAGCTAGTGTGATGGCTAGGCCTAGGAATGGGATGATACCCATTAGGATTTTAAACACAAACTCTGAGGAAGTTGTGTGTAGTATGTCCGATATTGAAGTTTATCCATTAAGTGATTTCGATTGTTGTAATTTTGTGGAGTCGGAGATGGATGTTGAGCGTGTTAAGAAAATATTTTCTTTGCTTAAACTTGACTATTTGAGTGCCGAGGAGCGATTGTCGGTTGAGCAAATTTGCGCGAAATATTCGGATATATTTCATATTCCGGGAGATAAGTTAGATGTCACAAATGTGTATGAGCAGTCAATACGGTTGAAAGAGAATGTAACTCCAGTTTATAGGAGGCAATATAGAATACCTTATGTACAGAAAAAGGAGGTTGATAGGCGAGTGCAGGAGATGCTGGATAGTAATATTATTGAGGGGATATAAATGGGGATGCATGAAGAAGCCTCCCCGTGTAGCGCAGTTTGTTCCACCAGTTACTCAACTGAACCGAGCGCTCGGCGCATCCTGGGCAGTCACACCCAACATCTTATTTGACTGGCCAATTCTTCCCTTGCGGTGGTAGGGCTAACGCCCGCCTGGTTTGCGACCACCCTCCCACCGGAGTTCGGCGTCAAGCAGCCTGCTGTGTTTCGTCGATGCGTGGGAGTTCCAGTGCCTTAGGCATCTTCTGGGCACGCTCGTTCGATCATAGACCTCATCCAACGCTTTCCATCAGGCGTGATCGAGGTCAAGAGCGGGCCCATTCAGCAATAAAAAAAAAAAAAAAAAAAATTGAGGAGGCGGTTAGTGAGTGGTCTAGTCCTGTTTTGGTTGTACCCAAGAAAGCAGATCGTAGTGGGGAGAAGAAATGGCGCGTGGTGATAGATTACAGGCAGTTGAACGAAAAGATACAGGATGATAAATTTCCATTGCCGAATATAAATGAAATTTTAGATTCAATGTCGGGTGCTGTTTACTTTAGTCACTGTGATTTATCGCAGTCTTATTATCAATGTGCTTTGGAAGAAAGTAGTAGGAAGTACACTGCTTTCACAACAGATAAGGGGCAGTATCAGATGTGTAGGTTACCAATGGGGTTGAAGATAAGTCCAAGTTCTTTTAGCAGGTTAATGACTGTAGCCATGTCTGGATTGAATTATGACAGGTGTCTAATTTATTTGGATGATCTAATTATTTTTGGGCGGAATTTGGAAGAACATAACCGAAACCTTGTGTCAGTTTTTTCACGCCTGAGGGAAGTAAATCTTAAGCTAAATCCATCCAAATGTGAATTTTTGAAGAAGCAAGTACTTTATTTGGGACACGTTATTTCGGCGGAAGGTATTTCACCAGATCCAGAGAAGGTTGAAGTCATAAAAGCTTATCCACGTCCATCGACGGTTGATGAAGTAAAGCGGTTTGTGGCATTTGCGAATTATTATAGGAAATTCATACCGAATTTTGCTGATATAGTGGTACCTATGAATAGGCTATGTAAAAGGAATGTTGTATTTAGTTGGACAGATGAGTGCGAGAGGTCATTTTTGTTGCTTAAGGAAGCATTAATGAATCCACCGGTGTTGGATTATCCAGATTTTTCTGATGACAACAATTTTATATTGCGGACGGATAGTTCGGGGTATGCTGTGGGAAGTGTGTTGTGTAATGGGAACGGAAAACCCGTTGCATATGCTAGTAGGTCTTTAGGAAAGAGTGAGTTAAATTATCCTATAATAGAGAAGGAGTTATTGGCAATAGTTTGGTCAGTTAAACATTTTAGACCATATTTGTACGGACGGAGGTTTGTTGTAAAAACGGATCACCGGCCGTTATTGTATTTGTTTAACATGACAGATCCATCAAGTAGGTTGACTAAGTTTCGTTTGTGTTTAGAAGAGTACGACTTTGAGGTTGAATATATTAAGGGGAAAGAAAATGTGCAAGCAGATGCGCTTTCTAGAATAGTAATTACAAGTGAAGATTTAAAAACCATGCGTGAAAAGACTATATCCGTAATGACAAGAGCGCAGTACAAGCAGTTGGAAGAGCCAAATGTTTGTGGTACGGACTCCGTGGTATCTGGGACTGATCACCCTAGGATCGTGGAAGTTCTTAAAAAACAAGGAAATGACGTTGAGATATGTTTGAATGAATGGGAGAAAGTGTTACGTAACACTAATAGTAAAAAGTTATTTTCAAAGTCGCGCAATTTAGTGTATATGCCAGAAAACTCGAGTATTTATGTAAACTATGAATCTTTATCGGCATCATCGCGAGACGAGTTGTCGAAAGACATAGTCACTTTTTGTATTGAAAAAGGCATAAAAGAAGTTGTTATTTTGAAAAATCGTTATAACGTTAATTTTATTACAAGAATGGCAAAATATTTGAAGGCAAATAGTAGTTCCATGTGTGGAGATTTTAAAATGTGTGTGGTGAAGGATTTGCGGAGAGTGGAAGGAAAAGATGAGAAGAAAATTATTTTGAATGATTTTCATATTTTACCCACGAGTGGTCATGCAGGTATACGCAGGATGGTGAATAATATAAAAAAGTATTATTATTGGCCATCTATTGAGAAAGATGTAATGGAGTACATTGGGAAATGTGATAAGTGCAAGAAGCAAAAGTTTTCTAGACATACTAAAGAACCAATGACAATTACTACTACTGCATCTACGTCGTTTGAGAAGATTTATTTAGATATAGTGGGACCGCTTGATAGGGACGAAAAAGGCAATGTTTACATATTGACTCTTCAATGTGAGCTTACGAAGTTTGTGGAGGCATATCCATTAAAAAATAAATCCGCAAATGAGGTAGCAAAAGCTTTGGCAGAAAATTTTGTTTTGAGATATGGAATACCGCAGACAATTGCTACAGATAGGGGTTCTGAGTTCATTTCAAAAGTAATGGTGGAGCTATGTAATATCTTGAGCATCAATAAGATCTTATCAACATCATATCATCATGAAAGTATAGGATCTTTGGAAAACGTTCATAAAACTTTAGGTGCGTATTTAAGGATCCAGACGAATAATAATCCATCATCATGGAGTTCTTGGATTCCATATTGGTGTTTTTCTTATAACACAACAGTTAATACTGTGACGAAATATACACCTTATGAATTAGTTTTCGGTAAAATTTGTAGGTTACCAAGTAATCTGCAGGGCGAAAGTGTTGAACCTTTGTATAATTTTGATGATTATCCTTTAGAATTTAAGTACAGATTGCAGAGGGCTCAAAAAGATGCGAAAGAAAATTTGATAGCAAGTAAGTTAGCAAGGAAACATTGTTATGATAGGAATCTTAATTCTATAGCTTATAAAGAAGGTGACTGGATATTGGTAAAAAACGAAACAGGCAATAAATTGGAATGCATTTATAATGGGCCGTTTGAAGTTGTAAAGGACGAGTCACCAAATGTCATTGTTAAGTATAAAAATAAGATAGATGTAATACACAAAAATAGAACAAAATTATATTGTAAGAGTTAGAATAAAAGTTTAAAATGTGTAAGGAAAAAAAAAAAACATTGTAATTTAGTTTTTTTTTTTTTTACTTTAAGAGGGGTGATGTGGTGTGAAGTCACGTACATTAGCACATCACGTATAGCACATAGTTTAAGTTAAGATAGATATGCTGTGTCATAGTCTTAGTATCTGCATATTGTCACATACGAACTATGTATATATACGTTACCAATTAAAGGAACAAGGGTAGTCTGTTGTCAGTGGACTCTTGGAGTACTACACATCATGTTGTTTACTTAACCCCTCCTTCCCCCTACATCGCAATCCGCTGTGTTTTTTCGTAAATATAATATTGTACTTTTTTGTGAGTTTTGTACACGTTACCGCTTGTTTATTTTTCGTCTAGGTACCTACTTTATTTTTTGTTTTTCGCACTAGTATGTACTTATGTCTTTTATGCGTTTAAGAGGGCTATTACAAAAATGCGCGTAGTGATTTCCCTGTTGTGGTTAGTATAATAACAATAAATTGGTAAAGATACCTAGGTCGTTTTCTCTTCTACAATAATAATATAGCGATTTTTTTATTATTTGTCTATTTATTTAGCAATAATCGTTCTCCTGCTGCATGTTTATGCAAAAACTCGTGGAGAACTGATTTGAGAGCTCTAATTTGCAGTCTGTTAAATATGTATAATCCATCAAAACAATTTTTCTCATATCACAAATATCATATATTATACTTGTATAATAATTTTTTCTTTCTCCGTCATTCTTTTTTGGCGATCAGAATTTTTATTTAGGTAGGTACACTTGGACGAACCGCCCCTTACTGATGTTCATAAACTTTGAAAGCACTGAATACTGCTCTAAAGAAAATATAAACTGGATTGAGGGACAAACTGACTTTTACATTGTTCAATAATAATAGAATACATTCTTGTAATATGCCTTATAAATAAAGAAAAAAATGACTAGACCTAATTAAATTTTCTACTGGAAACAAGTCTGAATATCTCCGAACATCATTTTCAGGTGGTATTTATACCAAAATAGTCTCCAATAATTGTTTAAACAATATCAATTAAATATAAATGATTAATACTTTGATTTTTTAATAAATAAAATAAAACTACTATATATTTCACGGCGCCGGCGAAGAGCGTTCGCCCTGGCTGGAGACCCTAATTTATTCGCGCTCAGTACCGAAATTTAAGAGGGCTCTTAAGAATCAGCGTATTATTTGACATAAATACTGACAACACCAGTGTTTCTGTGTTAACCCGATTAAATTAGTTAATTACTTATTCCGATAAACTCGACCGTGTTCTCCTTGCTAGCAAGGTTAACAGTTAATCCATGGAAATCCCTTCAACTCATTCGTGGATGAATCCCTGTGAAGGTAATTCAAAGATTATTGATGGATGTCACCGCAGTGTGGCAGTAGTGAAGGCACCCTGTGCTGCCGCGGACGAGAACTGTGAGCGCTCGCCTCTCAGCCATATTAATGTTTCGTGAGTTAGGCCGTGTAACTTGCTAAGGGGCGGTAACACTATGTTTAGACTGTACTAGAAAGAGAAAGAGAGAGTAAAGTCTACTAGAGTCTGTTCCTGCCGAAATACTTTTGTACCATCCCTAACTTTTGGTAGATATGGTACAAAGAGTCAAAATGTTTACAGAAAAGATACATTACAGAAATAACGTTCATTAAACTAGGTGTTGCGTTTTAAGATGATTGTAATGTATATTTTATTTAGGGATAATTAATAGGTACGAACTTAGAAAGATGTGACATTGAAACGGGTGTTGCATCCCCTTTCAATATTTATTAATCAATCATTGTCAATCAGTAGTTATACAAACAATATATTATTATATAAAATTATAGAGAAGCCTACCTTTCGACAGGGACCAACCGCGTGTACTGACTTTCTAACATGTTTTTTGGTCAAAAACTCTGAGGACCGCACCGAGTTCACAGTTTAATTTACGGACAGCTGAACGTTAACTATGTTTTTATATGAACTGGTTCTGTAAACTTTGGCGAGCAGTTCAGAGTTGATAGCAGCTCCCTTGTTTTTGTTCCACAAAATAATGTATGTGCACTCTAATATTCTACGTGAACATAGCTAACAACATGAATACTAGCTTGAGAGTAGTTTAGTCTTACTTTTAAGTTTACGGCAAATATAATACAAATAATAAAACTAGACAGACAGATGAAGTAAGAGAGGCAGATCTTAACGTCGATACAGATAGAGGTAGCATTGAAGATGTGAGTGAAGGTTACGGTGAGTTAGGCAATGTTATATTAAATGAAGAACAATTTTAATAATAATTTAATAAACCACTGCCGATGATGACAAAGATGATAATTAGTGAAGATCAAGATAATTAACATGATTTATAGCTTCCCAAGCTATGTTGAACCTATTCACAATTCTGTTCATAATACGGCTATAGCACATGGCAGCAACGCAACGCCACTAACCCGGCTGGCATGTGAACGCATCCCCGGAGGCTGCGTTCATCTCGCTCCATTGACGCACTATGAGCGGTGTGAGCGGTAACCCAACACTCGCATTCAGTTTAACATCACTCTGTAGTAAGTGATGTTAAACGGGTTAGTCAGGGTCCTGACCAATTTATTACCTTTGTCATCTGTGAGTTGTTTGCTCTTGTGCGTAAGGAGGGGAAAATTCTACAAACGTAGCAATTGCAGAATTGGATGCTTCTAATCTTAAGTAGTACTTTTCTACGGCAAGCTTACTTACTTCTTGTTGGCACAATTGGAGAAAAGACATGGCGTGGTAAAAGGTTAGCAAAGTTGGAAGGTGTTCTGTACCTACCTATTAAGCAACGTTGCTGGTGGGTGGAATGTTTCCAACCCACCTAAAATGAGTGTCTATGTTATGTTACCAAAATCGTATATATTCGAAGAAAAGAGGGGTTTATATAGAAAAAAAAAATTACTAGGAAACTGGGTGATGAACAATAAGTATTCTGTGAAGACGGAAAAAACTAGGTAGTGATATTTTTTCCCAAGCAGCTTTCTTCGCAACCGTCCCGCGCACGTGCTGCGTCCCAGAGACAACCAAATATGGTAATATTTTACAAAGAGAATAATACACACAGGAATATATATGAACTTCCCAATTTTATAGCTTTTACCCTTACTTTTACATTATAAAAAGGTCACCGGATGATTGAATTGAATTTTTTTTAAACTGAATATCAAACACAAAAAAGAAAAGCGTAGGAAAAGGAATCCCCTGAAACTTGAAACCTAAAAGAATCTAAGCCATCCGAGACATCTTGAATGTAGTATGCATTGCGTTATGAAGCGTCTGCGAGAGACAGGGTCCATTCAGAGCATTTTTATCAAATAGGGCTCTATTTACGGAGTGCCCCTAATACGGAGTGCCCCTAATACGGCTTCCCCTGTTTACTTGAGCTGTTTACAGTGCGTACGTACGGTACGGACGCGAATGCAATTTACTTCGCTTTGACTGCGTACTGTAATGTTAGGCAACCTGAGTGGAATGCAGCGCGTTCGAGTTCCGTTTATAAGCAAACGGAGGCGATTTGTTTGATGAATGAAATCATGCGTGTGTTAGGATAACCAGGACGTAGAGTTATAGTACCGTCAACAGCAAGAGTCGTCTGTAGGAAACTGGAACTTCGGAACCCTTACTACTACGTAACGAAGACGTGCTACTGTGAACAGGACTTGGGTACATTTGAGTACCTATACCTACTAATTCTCTTCAAGTTACACCAAAAAAGCTGGTAAGACGGATAATAATTAATAATAAAGTGAGTTTTATTAACGAACCGAAAAATTATTACTAACCAGAATAAATGAAGCATTTGTTAGAACTTCAAGGTTCTACTTAAAACACTTTAAAAACTCTTCTATTTTTGAAATCGAGTGGATTTTGGAAAGTAAACGGTTTTAACTTAGTGGGTAGCCTTATAATATTTTTGTAATATCTAAAACTAAGATAATACTTTACAAAGAACTGAATCTATTGATATCGGTGCCACGATCTTATCAAGCGATGAAAATAAAATACTCACCCTACCTCGATAGGTATTTTGACACAACCGGAGAGAGATTGGGTGCAGGACCAAAGACTTAATGTGTTTTCCGAATCACGAGGGTATTTATTTATTTATTTTATTTATTAAAACTTTATGCACAAGTAAAAACTGTACAAAGGCGGACTTAATGCCTTCGGCATTTTCTACCAGTCTACCTTAGGGTGATGCAGAGACAATACACAGTAGGTGCAATAACAGAAAGAAAAGATAAGAAAATATTTATAACTAAGATATAAGAATAGATATAATAATAAATACATATATACATACATATGCATAACAATATATATATATAAAAATAGTTATGAGACATAAATAAGAAACCCTACAACAACTTAATTCTGAGACGAATCTGCCAACTTCTTGTGTATGTGTTCTCGAGCTTTCACTTTAAATGTGAACCGATTGGTTACCGTCCTGATATTCTGAGGGAGCGCATTCCAAAGGAAAACCGCCTGGACAAAGAAAGACGACTTTATAAAACCAGAGCGATGAGAAGGACAACGAAGAAGACGATTATTCTCGGACCGAAGATTCTTGCTGTGTGCAGAGCATAAATATTGACAAAGAGAAGTCAGATAAGAAGGAGAAGCGGGATTGTGAAGAAGAGAAAACAGGGTTGTCAAAGCCCTCAACGCTCTGCGCTGCCGGATAGGTAACCACTTTAAAAACGCTCGATGTGCGGATACATGATCGTACTTGCGAAGATTGAAAACGAATCGAATGCAGCTATTAAGAAGTCGGTCAAGTTTATTGAGGAGATCTGCATTCAGGTCATAGTAGCACACATCACCATAGTCAATTATGGGGAAGATAAGGGACTGTACAAGCATTGCCTTAATGTGGGATGGGAAAATATTTTTAAACCGATAGAGCGACCGCAACGTTCCAATGACCTTCTTGCTCACAATCGCGACCTGCTTACGCCAGTCAAGGCAAGTGTCAACATGCAAACCCAGATCCTTGACGTCAGAGCTAAACGGAATCACTGTGCCATCAAAGATAACCGGTGGCACCGTAGAACCATTCAGCCTCTTCAAGCTATGGGGGCTCCCTACAATGATAGCCTGACACTTGGTTGGGTTAACCGCCACCCCAAAGCGATCAGACCAGTTTTTGACAACTCGTAAATCCCGATTTAGCTCCTCGATCGCACCGGATAAGCTGTCAACACCTGCCTGACAGTAGAGCTGTAAGTCGTCAGCGTAAAGATGATACGCACACTGAAGCTCGGAAGTTATGAGATCTATAAAGATAGAGAACAAAAGTGGAGATAAAATGCCGCCTTGAGGGACGCCAGTTTCAAGGTCACACCAGCTGGAGCTAGAGTCACCAGCGAGAACTGATTGCTGACGCCCCCGAAGATAGGAAGAAAACCATTCCAGAACCTCGTGAGAGACCATGCGATAGGAGAGGATGGATAAAAGGACTTCGTGACTGACGGTATTGAAAGCATTTGAAAAATCGATCAACACTAAAGCCGTTACTTTAGTGTCTTCCATCCCTCGCCTTATATCGTCAGTCACTTTAAGGAGAGCAGAAACAGTACTGTGCCCGGGCCTGAACCCGGATTGGAATGGACTGATGAGGGAGTTTTTGTGAATGAAGTTGGAGAATTGCTTATGTACACAGGCCTCGAGTACTTTCGATAAAAAGGGTATCACACCGCCAACTTCCAAACCCCGGGCTGCTACTGAGAAATTCCTAATGGAAAATTATAATAACACTTTGCCCGACCCGGGTATCGAACCACACGCTCAGCAGTCGCGCTTGCGACCACAAGACCAACGGGGGAAATAAAATAACTACCTCATGGGTTGTTATATTTTCTATAATATATAAAACGAGAAAATGCCAACTGCTAACATGGCTCCAAAAATATATAGTATACTAGGTACTTAAAATCTGGAAGCAGTTAACTGACGTAGCGTTCTAAAAGAAAGTTATAATTTTTATAGCAGATAAAGCTTATTATAATTTAAATTAATTTTTCGATGAGAGATTTTGATCATGTTGTATACTAATTTTATTATCTATATCTATACTAATATTATAAAGAGGTAAAATTTGTAAGTTTGTATGTTTGTAAGTTTGTATGTTTGTATGTAGGAGGTAATCTCTGGAACTACTAGTCGGATTTGAAAAATTCTTCTTGCATTTGATAGCCCAATTCTTGAGGACGGCTATAGGCTATATAACATCACGCTATGACCCTTAGGAGCCGAGCAAAACGAAAAAAAGTCAAAAAGAACGTTAAGTGATAGCGCGGGCGGGTGATGCGATACGACGGGGTGGCTCGGGGGAAACAAGAAGTTTCACGCGAACGAAGTCGCGGGCTGAAGCTAGTTTATAATATTTTTAATGTTCACATATTATCATGACATTTTTTTTTTATTAATTAGAATTGGAGTGACAATATACTTTATTTTATTAATATTTGCCTGCTGACAATTTGTGTTGATTGTATTGTACTCATGTTTGAACAAATAAATGATTTTTATCTTATCTGACCATACGGCTCAACAATAAAAACACACAAACAAAACAGTTCTCAGGAAAATTTCTCAGTGTGCTTGGCAAACGTAAGGTAATGTATACGTAACGTACTTATTGGTTATCGCAGTAAGATGCTATTAGCCAAACTCCGCAATCTCTTTCTCGCAATGTCCCAACAAATTCTATGTATTTGAAATATTTTGAAGGTGAGCGAACCGCACACGTTGAACTACTTCAAATTTATAGAAATAGTGGTAGAAGTACTCAGTCACTTCACTACACAAATCCTTTGAAAACACGATCAATAAACAACTTGTTGAATTTACCCATTTACGAGAAACTTTAGACTTCTATAGTGAATTCTTAGAAGACACTAATCAAATATTGTGTCAAGATTTACGCATGCTATGAATTATTGGAGAAGTATTCCTTTTAATCGTACAAACAAAGTCATTAAAAAACCTTGTTAGTTCATCTAGGCCCTGGAAGCACCAACAATCGGCCCCTTCCTCCGGACCCCGAGCCGCGGTCGCCCGCGCCAAGAATTAGCATTTATATTGTGTCCTTGCTACGAGCGCGCGCGCAACCAGCCTTTTGCTTTCACCTGTTAGGTTGGGCGTGTGTCACACCGAATAACGAAGTGGTGACATGTTTGGCAAAATATTTGAATGATATAGTGAGGAAAAAATGGTCATGTTCAACAGTTAGAAAGCTACTAGTAGCCAACGATAAGATGTGTCTCTCTAAAGCTAAAAAAGGGTACAAGAAAACCATCCAATACACCATTAATATCATACCCGACAAAACGCCGTATATTCTGGTAAATAAATAAATAGTATTACTTATCTAGTAAAAACCTCCAATAAATTATGATATTAATAAACTAACAAACTCATTATAACGAATCTAAAGTCAAGTATAGTCTAGACTAAATTCTAAGTACTTTTAAACTAATATGTAGATGTGGCGAATATTTAGTTACATTTTAAAATAAGCTTATTACTGTTGCCAAGTAAGCTTATATTTCACTATTTGCTGAAATCTCAAGTAGAATAAGTAAAATAAACTTATATTAATTTGAACCAGCAATTACCTCTTATTGCGTTCATACAACATCTTAATGTGTTTCAACTGTTTTAATATCTAAGTGTTATAAATTGTTTCATGAATTTTAATATTCAAATTGTAAACCTTCGCTCCGCCGCCCTTTGTCTGAATTTAATTAACTCGATATTTTGTTAATCTAAAAACGTCTTGAAAATTAATACTCCACTATTAGTTTCGTTTTGGTAATTCTAAAACAAAACTGCGCAGGTATAACAATTCTATATGAATTGACAAATAATCATCTGACTTAAAAAAAGTTTAAGACAGCCCGAGGGTAGGTACTTCTATCAATTACTTACTTACCTCATACCTGCACATATTATCATCTACCAGAGCAACGTTTTAAAGAAACAAATGATTAATTCCTTAGTAGGTAAATAAAAATATAGAACAAAAATAATATGATCCAAAAAAACATTTTTAGGGCTCCGTATCTAAAAAAGAAACCCGAAATCCTTATAGGATCACTTTGTTGTCCGTCCGACCGTTTGTCTGCTTGTCAAGACCCTTTTTCTCAGGAACACGTAGAGGCATCCAGTCGAAATTAATATCAAGTAGGTCTACGGTGCCTAAGCGCTCTAAAAAAAATCAAGCTTCTAAGTAAAGGTCATAAAAATATACGGCCATTATGCATATTATTTTGACACTCGCAAATAAATCAAAACCTATAGGGTACTTTCTGTTGACCTAGAATTATGAAATTTGGCAAAAACAAGGTCTCGCAGCACAAATAAAGGAAAAAGTTTGAAAATCGTTAATTTGTAGATTTCTCACACAAAAATATATTTTTTTTTGCAGTTATATACTTACATTTGCGGTTGCAGAATTGACCGTGACATCGATGTATAGGAGAACATTTCCACAACTAAAAATTCATCCCAACTACGGAACCCTTCATTGTGCGTGGTCCAACACGCACTTGACCGGTTATTTTTTTGTTCAACCTTTGTATATTTTCCCACTGCTGGACACAGGTCTCCCCCGTGTATACAGGTGCCCCATGGATGCATCGAGACAGGTGGGCCAGAGACGTCACGCAGTGGGTGTGAATAAGCCGTATTAGCAATATAAAACACACAAGCGATAGTTCTTGAAGTACATATAATATATCGCAATGCAAAAACCGACCATTCACAGCAGCACAGTTGTAATCTCGAGCACAGTATTGCGGTTGCACGTCGGCGTCGGTGTGAGAGCGGCCAGTTTAGCAATAGGGTTACGGCTACGGCGGCATCGGCGCACCGGCGACCGGCGTAAACACCGAGTGTAGCGTTTATTGGTCTTTTTGTACGCCGTCGAACTAACACAACTTTGTTAATAGATCACGCTAGAAATACGGGGTTTGTGTTTGGAAAGGAAGGATTCCAAGGATTTGAAATCGCGTCGAATTGCTGAAATACTCGCGCGGAAAATTTTATAAATATGAGCTTTAGAACTGCCGCACTCAAAGATGTCATGTAGTAATAATCTATCATTAACTTTAAGTGTGAGAAGGCCTTTGGCCTACCATGGGACCAATAAGGGCCTAAAAAAGAACCCCAACTGACCAGACCCTGAAGCATTTTTAAAAACAATAGTGAAATTCACTGTCGTTTAAATCATTCTCTACTCGATATTTGTAAATAATTTTCAATAAAAAATGTGATGCTTGTACTTACAAGTGTGCACCACTCTTTAATGAGCTCTCGTCTCACAAGCTTGTTCAGTGTAAATCTTAATTAACAATAAATTACCGAATACGATTTTTGAAGCGCGGTCAGACTAAAAAGATACGTTCGCTCCTAATTAGTAGCTAATGGAGCAACGCGGGGTACATTATTACGGTTGAAACCATAAAAAAGTCGGATTATTTTCCTCCAAAGTCAAATTCTATAGTCAAGGGAAAACCACCATTATTTATATTAAGCTTGTGTACATTTAGAGCGGTTCTTCCGTACTAGCGCGTCTTGTCCCGAGGAGAACAATTTCTTTCAATAATTCGCTGGTAATGGCCTAAGTAAGCCAGTTAACGAGACACTCTTAGAAGCTCACTCCAACAAAAATGGATACAATTTTAACTTTTATTGAATTATTCACAAACGACGAGCACTTCTTCCTGAGTTTGCTACTTAAGTGTAGAAAATATGCATTATAGTTATTATTGCAGCTAAGTATCGTTTACGCGTTGTTTCATGAAACATTTCAAGATGAATAATCTAATAATACGACGGTAGAAGACATGCGCAGTCATAACGGCCTCACTCCTACTACAATGCTTAATGTGCATAGATAAAGTAAGTTCTGACACAGTTAACTAAAAACGTATCCATAAGAAACAATAAAGAAAATCCCTGCTTGTAAATCAGCCCGTATCTCCATTACCAAAAGTGCTACATAAAGAATTATTTTATTCGGCTATCAATAAACATATAAAAAGATTAAAGCACCAAACATACCATTACCTGGCGAGGGTTAAAAGGTCAAAGGGTTAAATATTCATACGATGCCGTAATTGAGGCAATTTGTATAATCGCAACAGTTCCGCAAACTGAATTCTATAATAACATCAGGGGTACGGCCGTTTGCACAATGTACGCCGTAGTGCTGGCCGGTTTATGATTTTTAGGGAACATTTATTTTAAGATTAATTTTGTGCGGATCATGAGACCGAAGTGTAAGAAAATGATTTAGGAATAAAAAAGATAAAGAAGTTTATGGACTACCATAAACTTGAGTTGAAATAGATCTTACACAACAGCATTACTAAATTTTATCGATAAAAATAAAAAAAAGATCGGAGGAAAGGAGGAGTTTTTCAATGTTGCACTTAAATTAAAAATAATCCTTCAGACATAAAATTTATTTATTTTTAAGAATGTAGTTTTACCATTTGTTACTTATTCTACTATTTAGTAGGATCTATTGTCATGTTTAATCATAGTAAGGGCAAATTAACGTTCACGTCAGAACAAACGAGAAATCATCATCATAAATAACTGTGCCTCCATATCAACTGGTCCTTTTCTCCGCGCAGATCCCGGATTTGGTTCTATTACTCGCAAAAGTCTACCTACATGTGCAGGTCAGATTGTACTAATAATTTGGAGATAAGCACTCACAATGCTATGTTCTCAGAACTGAGTGAGCGAGGGACAAATAAATGTCTCAGAGGTAAATGAGAGTCTTTTCACAAGCGTATGGAAGAATTTAGCTAATTTTGTGAGGACTAGATGAGTGTGTTTTACACGGTGACATTTTTTTTGTTAACTACAGTAAAATATACACTATATAACCACATACAACTATACAGTAGGTCATGATTGTAAAGCCACGACTCGGTCGATCTCGAAGCGTCAGCAGAATACAAGAGTACTATTGACTGAAGCTTTTATATTACATTGGTTATTGTGAAACTTGCGGTTTTGCTGTTTCACGTGGTTTTCTTTGTGTTTCATTCAAAATGATACGTTGTTTGCGTTTTAATTCTATCAAAAAATATTGTCACGCAAATATATCGCGTCCCTATCTATTTATTTTGGTACTACTGAGAAACTATTACCACGAACTTGTTGGTTATATTAGAACAATTTATACTTACATTGTAAGCCCTAATTCGACTATATACTGATGAAAACCATCTAACCCTACCTTCTGTATGAACCTAAACGATGATTGTCGCTGTACTCTTCTTTGCTAACCCAAAAAACTACTTTAGTTTAGATCTACAACAATCGATCTACAATATCGAACACTTGATCTTGACCTGCACTTTATGACTAGGTACCTACTTCAAATCAGAAACGGCTAATAATGTGAACCTACAGTCTGCTACACGTCAAATGTGACTGACGTTGATGGACAGCTAAAACGTCAGCTATTATAGCAACGCGATCCTGTCGAACAGAAATTGTTCATATCAGATTCGCGACTGCAGCAGTCAAGACTTCGCAAAATGATTTTGCCAGGCATATTGTTCAGTCTATGTCTAAATGTACTGGGTTTCGATCTGAATGTAGCGAATTTTGTAACTGACTATATCCTGTATAAAGATTTGAGATATGTCTGCTATTTTACTTGTGAAAGTCAATATCGTAAGTACTTTTAGTAGACCTTTACGCGATCAAATGTCTTTTACAATTTAATAAAACCTGTCTTAGCCTTTGGTCTTATACAGACACTAGCTGTGCCCCGCGGTTTACCCGCGTTAATTTGAGGAAAAAACCTATTAGAATAATATATTTCATTACTTTAAGAAGCTATTTTAGAACAACAAAACAAAGTTATTTTAAAACCATGATATCTCCTAAGATATTCATTGAAATCAAATGATGTCAAGGGCAATTTTGTTCAAAATTAAATACCTGTGATGAATAACGTATTTATTTGGATAAGGATTAATATCATGTTTATAAAAACACCTTCGCAAATAATGCATTATTTTAGAATCAATTTCATTTCATCTCAAACTTTGTGATCATAAAAAAACTGTTCAAATATAACAGTTTGATCAAAGCAATATATTTGTGGGTAAAATATTTTCAAAAAGTTAAAGCCTGTTGTTCAAGTTCGAACCAACCCAACCGACGGTAAACACCCAGCACTATTTACCTATACCTCCAGACAATACTATCCTCGTTCACCAACTAACAAAAGAGAATGTCCGCGTGTCGGTGCGGCGTATTGACAAAGACGTGGACACCGATGCGGTGGATGTGGTGCGGGTTGCGGATCAGCGCACCGTGGCGGTCGGGATGCTGCTCGACGGGCACTGCCACAATACGCGACCGCTGCTGCACCAGGTAACATTGTTCTAGGCTTAAGGTATGCTTAAGTGCACTACGCAATACACATAAAAGTTTGCAGAGACAAAAACTTTGTGTAGCTTTCATAGATACCCGACTACCCGTGGCTCGGAAACAGGTAGGTAAACTCTCAACTTAAATCATTGCGTGTATGTTTGGAAACAGAGGAGTATATGAGTTTAACGTGTGTATCTGTGTGTCTGTCTCTAGAATCGTAGCTCCCAAACGGCTGAATCGATTTTGTTTTTTTTTTTTGTTTGAATGGTGACATGATCGAGAGTGTTCTTAGCAATGTTCCAAGAAAATTTGTTTAGTTATTTGGATATTGTCAGGTCTTTTCTATTTGATGAATACCAATTCTCGTAATTTAAAACGTTCAAAATCTAGTCGCAGTCTCATCTCGGCGACAAAAAAATGTTAAAAACTTGTCAAAATGTAGGGAAACTAGAAGTATTTTTTGACAGATTGAGACTGAGATCAGACTGTGAACGTTCTTAAAATTAGGAGAATTGCCCTCCTGATGTGTTTGATTTTCTGTTACATCAATGAAGTTAGAACATAGTAACCTTGTTCCATGTGTTTTTGATGTAATGAAGAACCTGCCTATTGCCTACGGTACCTATCCATATTAGCACACAAAAGATAATGATAGCGCACGTCAAAGGCAACACTTGAGCTACAACAACCGCCTTGGCTGTTGCGACAGATACACGCTGTCGATGTAAAAGTTACCATGGACGTCCGGTTGTCTGTACTAAATTACCGCAGTATTGGGACTGTTGTCGTTTTCAGGCTTCAAAGAACAAGCTGTTTGATGCGACGCACCTCTGGCTTGTGCTGACTGATGTTGATGATGCAGATAATTACACTGATTACATTGATGATAACTTTAAATGGCTAAACTTGAGTGTCGACGCTGATATTGCAGTGGTCTCCAGGAACGGTAAAAATCATAATTCATCCATATATTCATAGTTTTTAGCAAGATTAGCTTTCGTTTAAACTCTTAAGCCCGCTCTATGCATTCCATTAATTCCTATTCTACGAAACATAGTTGTTATTTCAATATAATTATGTTTAAAAATAAATAGGCTTGTGCCGGGCAAATTAGAAAACAAAAAGTATGGTAATTAAATCATGTACTTAGACCAAAATAGATTTTTTTTCATTTTAGTGGATATACCAAAATAGTTTTTTTTTTGTATATTTAACCGATTTATGTGTTTCCAAATGTTTATCAGGTGACAATTACACATTGACAGATGTGTACAATTTTGGTAAAATACAAGGTAACGACTTGGAGAGGACACTACTTGGAACCTGGCGACCAGACAAAGGTGATGTCTTTGATTTTTACTAACTTGAATATGTCCAGTTTATTCCCGGTGTTCGCGAGCCTGTCGCTAAAAGTTAATATTTTTAGGGTTCCGTACCTCAAAACGAAAAACGGAACCCTTATAAGATCACTTCGTTGTCCGTCTGTCTGTCCGTCGGTCAATACCCTTTTTCTCAGGAACGTGTGAAGTTATCGAGTTGAAATTAATATCAAATACTCAAAGCTGCAATCCCTTGAAGCAGTGAAAAAATCAAACTTTTAAGTCAACGCGATCAAAAGATACGGGCGCTTATGTTCCGGAATCAAAACCTATAGGGTCTTCCCTTTGACCTAGAATCATGAAATTTGGCAAGAAGCAATGTCATGTAGCACAAGTAAAGGAAAATATCCAAAAACCGTAAATTTTTAGTTACATAACAAAAAAAAAACCGTGATAAACTATTTACATACCAACAGTACGCAGCCCACGATGCGCGAGCCCGACTTGCACTTGACCGGTTTTTTTTACTTTATATTATTGGTTTGGTTTCACAGGTTTAGAGATAGTACTCAAAGGGTACAAGTATTACAACCGTTGGAATTTCCACAATTTAACGCTGCGAGCAATAAGTGTGGTTCGTATTATTATTTTCTGGTAATTCTATTATCTATAGGTACATAAAATCGTAGCGAAGTCAAAACTGTACTTGGAATATATTTTTGCAAGAAAGAAAATTCTTTTCTACAAAGAATTGTAGTGTAGATAGTTAATTGTAACATCTGCCTACTTAAGGCTAGCGTACATTTGGGCCGCGCTGCAATGCGACGCAATACAAGAGTCCTCCTACTGTCCAGATCGTGGACCAACCGGAGGTGTTCTACCCAGAGATGTTATCAGAGATGGCGTACACGGCCGGGGTAGCTGCCATGACCAAGATCACCTCGCAGATGCTCAACACGCTCAAAGAACGACACAATTTCAGGTAAGGACTAGATTCTCTGCTTCGTTGGAATCAATAATCAAGTCTGTATTTCCCCAAAGGAATAAGCAGGAAGTTTGCTATTAATACAAGAGGTATTTTTTGTGAAGCCTTTTCCAACAATTTTAAAATATACCTGTTTTACAGATTCAACTACAGCATTGCAGGCCGATGGATTGGATCCCCTGAGAGGAACACCACACTGGTAATACTATTATATTTGCTTGTCAGGTAGCTGTGTAAAGTGTTAATATTTTTTTTTTATCTTCGGCAGGCGGTTACAAATGCTTTGTTTTGGGAAGAGCAAGACCTATCCAGTACATGTGCCAGGATCTTCCCCAATTGGCTCGACTGGGTCGACATTTATCATCCACCTACCACCAACCTTCAGTAAATGTTTTCATTATACTTTGTAGATCGTAATTTTTTCACTGTTAGCAATGTTGCTCACCCCAGCACCGTTACCTAGAGGCCCTAGCACGAATGCACGACGTAAACGTAATGAAATATTAAACAATTATAAAAACTCTTTTCGCTAAAAATATCTTCTTAGTTTTAAGACTTTATTAATTCATATTTTATTATTTATTTGAGTAATACCTATTTATTGTGCTTGTCGTAAAAAAAATTAAACCAAATGATAAAGAATAGTTGTATATTTGATTAAAAAATCGTTCGGAATGACGTAACGTTTACTCCGCACGTTTGGTCTAGGCCCTTTGATTTAATCTTGAAGTATTTTTTTAAGTATGCGTAACTAAATACAGATTTTTTTAGGACCAAATTCTACTACCTGATCCAAGACAAAGGCGTGGGCCAGTACGAGAACCAGTTCCTCACGCCAATGTCTGACGGTGTCTGGTGCTGCGCGCTCCTCGCCGGCATCGTCTGCACCCTGGTCCTTGCAGTCGCAGCCCGGATGGAAAGTAGGCCCAAATCTGGCTGGTATGCCTTCTTCAGTGTGTTTGCTGCAATATGCCAACAAGGTACGTTAGGTTTAGTATGCAATCAAGCTATTAGAGTAATATAAATGTTTAAAGGTTTTTATTTAAGGTTGATCAGCCATAATAGCTCCTTAAAGTAATTAAAACTGTTCCATTAGAAAAGAAGACCGTGAAACGCACAGACGATAAGAATATATGATCTCTATGGATACGACCTTCAGTTCACGTTACCTTTGTTGTTTAGTTAGATTGTTACATTTCAACGTTTTCATTTAGTTATGCTTTAAGTTCAAAATGCCAATTGTTCTAAAGATGTATGTTAACGATTATTATTATGTACTCAGATTTTGAAGACGGAGTTCTCTTATTAGAAGAGACATTTTCGAGTCAAGGTGAGAAGGATCAACAATTTTGCTTATCGAAAATAAACCTTATGCCTACTAAGACTTAAGGGTCAATTTTTCAGGTCGCAAGGCAACTCTTCTAGTGATCGGCCTGACGAGTATGTTGCTATACAACTACTACACGAGCGCCGTGGTGTCCTGGCTCCTGAATGCTGCAGCACCTTCCATTGCCAACCTAGACGGTCTCATCAACAGTGACTTTGAACTGATATTTGAAGACATCGGATATACCAGAGGGTGGCTTGACGTATGTATCAATATCAGTGCTCGGTTTTGGTCATTTAGATACTCTCAAATCAGTAGCTTTTTGCGAAGGTACATTTTGGTGAATGCTTATCGCCTTTTTCAGAATCCTGGATTCTTTTACTACAGTGGTTTCACGAACCTGAAAGAAGATGAACTGAGAGACAAGAAAGTGACCAAGGCTAAACGAACTGTCGCAGTGTTGCAAACTGTAAAAACTGGCGTTGAACTGCTGCGGACTGGTAGTATGTATTATTAAGTTACTTGCTTTCAACATTAACATAAATAGTCGTAATACATTATGCAGCTAAGTTTTGAGTATACATGTGCATAAGAAAGAAAAGATCATAAAAACTGTGGACTGTTATATGAACGGAGTGAAAAAAAAACAGCAGAGTTCCATAAAAAAAAAAAAACACTACAGAGTGGAAAATAAAAGTAATTTTTCACATTGTTGTGTTTTTAATTCTTCTTCTCGTCCTCGATATGACTTTAAACTGTCGTGCATTTAGTATTGAACTAAATGTAGAACGCCACCTGTAGGCTATGGGATAAATACACCCAAATAGGCTCGGATGGAACAGTCGATATTAGTGCAGGATATCAACTCAGGGCGGCGGCTGATGAACATCTAGCACGTCAAAGGCGGCGCCCACGGACCCAGTCAGGCGGTCCACTGTACACCCACCAACTCGCACTAGACAAGCGCGGTGGGTTAATTTGTCTAAACCCGTACTCTCTCATGAGAGAGTAGGAAGGCCTTTGCCCTGCAGTGGGACGTCACAGGCTAATAAGTTTTTAATGAAGTAGGCAAATTTTTTTTTTTTTTTGTAAAAAGTTTTTAATACATATTTTCTCAGAATATGCTTTCCACACCGAGCCGTACACCGCCAGCCAAGTGATCTCCAAGACCTACGAGGATACCGAACTGTGCAACCTCGGAGCTCTGCAGATGATGCTACCAGCTCACGTGTACATCATGGCGCAGAAGCGAAGCCCTTACAAGGAGTTCTTTGATTGGAGGTTTGTAGTCGAGGAAAATGAGGATGTAGCAGGTGAAAAGATTGATGACTGTTCTAAAGCCTCAGACTGTTCTAAAGATGATTTGATGTATTAGCCTTGCACCTAATGGAAATTTTGGGTGCGAGGCAAATACACCAAATCGATAGCGATATTTAAATGAACATACATCTGGCATATCCTGGGCACTGGGCAGTTAACCCCCACTGCCACCATGCCGACTAATTAATATTTATACCATGACATAAACAATAATGATTTGTGGCGAAACCAGAAAAAAAAGAAATTTAAAATTTTGGTAACATTCTAGATATAATTAGATAAACTTGCGTTCATTTCCTCATATAAATTGTGTCCGATCAATGGTGACGAGCCCAATCCTCTTCGTGCGACAATGCCATCTTTGCGGAGGGGTGAATAACAAAACATTCCGTGAAACCTATCGGGATTACGGGCTAAGATAACAAAGGTGTACGTTAATATGTTTGCACTTATCAATGTGCAGGTAAGACTCGGTTCACTCTTAGATCAGAAAACTGTGTGAAGGTACGCGGTCGTGAATATGACACAATGAGTTTGAAAAAAGGTTGTCTTGTAAAAAAAGCCATGTATTGTAATCAAACCTCAAATAATTCCATTTTGGCTTTCCTAAAAATATTATTGAACACTAATACAGTGAATGCTTTTGCTTTTTGTGGACCTCAAATAATTCATTATTTGGGGTAGTTAAAAAGAATAAATATCCAAGTGACTGCGACTCGCGCTCACCGGACGCTGCCGCGGCACCGCTTACTTCTCTCGCTCGGGTCGTGCGCGGTTGATTTTATTTAAAAAAGTGTGCATCATTAGAATCCAAAAAGACATTAGAGGTTCTTTCATTAAAAAAGCGTACAGCATTAGAAGGTTAATCAGTTTTTGGAGGATCAGTTAGTTATTTCCCTAAAAAACTTTAACAAATATTTTTATTTGTAGAACATAGATAAACGAAAAATACAGATGTATGGTATTGGTGCGTTGTTGACGGCAAGACTTGGCGTTGGTATTTTACTGAACATCTGTATTTTTCGTTTCTACAAACAAAAATACCTGAATTTTTGTAGAGCGTCGTCTCTGTCACTAAAACCTTTGTGACAGTCCCTTTCTAAAATACGAGCAGATATTTTAAAACCCGGGTTCTGTATTTTTATTTTAATCAATTGTCAATTTGGTTTATATTTTAATGCAACATGCCCTGAAATTAACGCACACGACAAAAAACCCTAATTAGAATATTATGTTATAATCACAATGCATACACTGAACTTTTACTATTAAGTATGTAAAAATATTATTGAAAAAAATATTATTATTATTGTTTATTTATTAAATGATTTATACTGATTGTGGGAGGAAAATTATGGTCACATTACAAATCTCCGCACGCACACAGTCGCAGTTCGTCCATATTGTTTGGTTTTGACCATAGATATATGATTTTTTTGCATTTCTATGGTTTTAACTGTGCAGCGAAAGTGTGATCGTTATTTACGTAGTTTTAATGATTTTAGAAATACAAAATTATTTGAGACTTTAGAATATTAATAGAATCGTTCATCGATTACTGTAATTTTTTGAATGACAGAAATCGATTAAGTACACGTACTACTTTCATAATGTGTCTTAAATCAGTAATGCAATTTGTGTGTGTTAAACAGAATTTATCTGGACCTAGTGTTTTCATGAAGTCTTTCCTGCAGTCTCCTCCGCCTCACAGAGCGCGGCCACGTAAAGGCCATCCGCGCGCGGTTTGCGGGCACCATGCCAGCCTGCTCGGGCGCACAACCGCGAGCACTCGCCCTCGGCCAGGCCGCGCCCGCCTTCCTCACGCTGTTCCTCTTTGCTGTGCTGGCCTACATCATTCTAGCTTTTGAATTTCTCTATAAAAGGTAAGGTGAAATCCAAAAAATTAAAATACCAGCCCTTATTCGTCCCACTGCTGGGAAACAGGCCTTCTTTCTGTGCAAGGGAGTGGGCCGTCATCCACCACACGGCCCAGTTTGGAATAGTGGATTATACTCGAATGTAAATATCACAACGTGGGTTCAATAATAATCGCGGTGTTTAATAGGCAGCTTTTCTAGAATTGGGGTCACTAAATAACAACATTTTGCTCCTACATGCCTTTACAAAAAATTATGTTTAGGCCAATTACATGTAAAAATATAGAGAAATTAAATAATTCTTTGTCCAGTAAATTATGTGTTCAGAGTTTTAACAATTTATGCGACCCAAATGAGTTCTTCGCCGAGTTCTTTTCACTATTGCCTCATTAAGCTCCGCTAATGAGATACAATTGATTTTCTATTGTATCGTACTACATAGGTTACGCGCGGAGCTTGAGCTGTTAAACACGCAATTTAATGACACTTTCCCACTAAAGACTAAAAGTATTTACACAAAGTTCGTATTTAGTGATTGGGCGACTCCAGGTATTCGTAAAAGCAGGGAATACCTTTTTGAACTTTATGGCTTGAAGCCACATAATTATTATATGAATAACACAGGCTTTCATCAGTATGTTGCAACATTATTCTAAGCATTTTAAAAGTGTATGCAAAACTGCTAAAGCTCTTTATATTAGCAATAAAATAAAATCAGCCAAGATAAGGCAGTTAACAGATTTAGAAACCGCGCGTTTAGTCTATGTTAGCTACTTTCACAGCATTATGTCGTACGGCATTTTACTATGGGGTCGAGCTGCTGACATTGAATCCATCTTTATTTTACAAAAGAGAGCTGTCAGAGCCATATAAAATCTACGTCGCTGCGAATCTCTCAGAGAACTTTTAAAAGAATTATTATTATGACGGTACCTTGCCAATTAATTTATAAAGTAAAGTCTACATCTATTTAATAAAATAAGCGATAGACATAATTTTAATACTAAACATAAATATAAAATACATCAATCGTTTTTCAGATTAGCCAAAGTACATATATCTTTTATGGGGTACTGTGTTAAAGGTGCATTTTATGTGCCTATTTGAAATAAATGCTTTGACTTTGACAAAATAGTTTAACAGATTAGAGGTATGAAATTTCAGTCTGCTCCACACGTCAACAATGGTGGCAGAGTAACTGTTCCTATTTACGTACAATACAGGATTGTACAGCAAATATCGGATTTAGATTGCAGAAGCCGACTAACCGCATTTCAGACGGTCACTTTAATTTACAAGTAGCAACTTCTGCCTGGCGTTAATTCGGAATTCCGAGCTTCCTTGTGTAGTCTTGGCGATTAGCCAATATTAGGCAAAGTAGGGAGAAGATCTTAAAGTCTTTTTTAATGTCTTGCTACGGAAATATAGAACATTTACTTTTAAACTAATCTCTATAGACTGTCGTACAATTTATCGTGACGCCGCAGAAATCGCTTCAAATTACATCATTTATTTCAGGGTCCAGCAGAAAAAGCGGGCAGAGAGCGAGGCGCAAAAAGTGACGTCACCAGAGATCGGGCTATGATCGCAGCACATCAAGAGTACCTACACTAAAGATGAATGAAAAAAAAACAATTGAGGGAAGACGTTTGACGTGGCGTTAAGGAGATCGACACTAAAAGATTTTGCACAGTAGTCTGGGTGCACGTTGTCATCAATATTTTAGGGTATTTTCAAATAATGATAAAATTGACTGCTTTTATCAAGAAATAGTTTTTGAGATATGCACGTGTTTCTGTGACAATAGTTTTTGTTTTTTTTCTTTCTTTCTTCATTCTAGATGTTCTGAAGTAACGAATAAAAAAATTTTAATGTATCAGTTTTACTACCTTTGTAGGTACCCATACGTCTAGAAATTAAAACGTTTTTCCCCTAAAGTAGAACCAAAAACTAAGTATTTCATCCCTAGCAATATTTTATACTAATACAATAACAAGATAGTTAATGTTAAAACCTGATATGGCCAACTTTTATTGCAAACTTGGTGATATCTTGATCCATTCACCAACTCCCAAAACACCAAATTCGTATAAAAGGACCAAAACATTAGCGGTAAATTCTCGCAGCAATTCTTGCACTTGTCTTACTGTTTCCACTTGTGCAGGGTATTGAGTAATGGTGGCGCGTCGCTCGGCTATCTAAATCGCGCGTTATAAATGATGCGATCAATTCTTGTTTACTCCCGGGGCGCGGGATTCAATTCACGCTGCACCCGTACCTACTATCATATTTGTGTTATATTATGTGTAGTGAAAGGATTTCTGTAAGTAAGTGGGGAAAGAACAGAGAACTTTGGAGTAGCCGGTGGTTTTGAGCTTTTTAATGAATGTAACTTTTGATGACACAAATGTTTTATTTTTCGGCTAATCTAAGACATCGCTGATTTCATTTACACTTGGACCAAACCTGAAATCGCGAAAAAAAAAAATCAGCTGCTCCCTACATTTTGACGAGTTATGCGAACATAAATGTAGGGAACGGCTGATTTTTTTTTTCGTCGCGATTTCAGGTTCGGTCCCATAGTAAAAGTTGTTCATAATGATGAGTACAATCTCCCATTTCGATTTGTCGCATGTTTTCAATTTCACCCTGTTTACAAAATCATATATAAAGTCACGCCTTTTTCTCATGGGATTAGGCAGAAACTGCAGAAAGCCACCTAGTAGGTTACTTAAATTATTCTGATCATACAACTTGAAATAACCCAACTTATAGCAGGAGAATTAAAGCGAAACAAATAATAGTAGGTACTTTCAAAGTATAGAACTTGAGAGCTCAGCTAGCTCTCGAACAAACAAATATGAATAAGAACAATTTTAATAAAGCCATTACTTAAGACGTATCCATTTCGCGGCGATGTCGCGTCGTCGTGCGCTCGTCGCCGCGTCGCCTCCTCGCGCCTGCATTTGCATACAAATGGAAAACGTCACTCGGATATTATATTACTTAACTAGCGAGACTGCTACAAAAAATAATCTAATACACCCCGTAACACCCTTATTACGGAGGCAAAGAGTTCAATTTAACTTGAACTGTTTGGAAATGAAATTACACTCATTCATGTGCGGTACACAAACAGAACGTTGTTTTTATTGTTCCTTCATATGTTGTTAGCATTCAGACAGAGCAATTTAGTACTAAGTCGAAATTGTATTACTTGTGATACTCGTAATGGTTTCTTTCTTCCGTGTTTTATTAAATAAATGTAGTTGCCTTGGTTCTTTCTACCTTGAATTGAAATTGATTTATAATTCGCCTTAGCATAAATATAATGTTTGTAGGATGTCGTCAGAGTTAATTCCATAGCATTCGCTACCAGCCAACCCACTTTTTTTTTAAGAATCGTGAATGAAGACCAAACACTATGTAGAGACATCTTGTCAGTTCAACAAATTCGTTTTATCTTAGCTATGCGAGAGACTTGGGAAACTGGTTCTTCAAACTTCATTCATGATAGTTAGATAATTGTTAGTACTGTGTATGTCCGTAGCGTTCACTTTCGAGTCTAACTGTCAGAGCTCTGTAATAGAATTGTAAAGGGACTTCATAACAACGCTTCACTTTGAACATGACTAAATTAAACAGGACTTCTCTTTAACTGTCTACATTTTATTTTGAAACATCTCAATTGTCAGGAAACAGAAATTGTAGGCCTATTATTTCCTTTGAGTCCTGTTATAACTACGACTCTTATTATTTACTTGAACGTTGAATTTGGTGTTGTTTACTAGATTGTGAATTCGTGACAATTTAGTAGAACTACGGCAGGTGGATGCCCGCGGCCTGGCACGCGCGGATGTCGAGAACTAGCTGCTGCCCCGGCTTGGCCCGCGCGGATGTCGGAAACTAGCTACTGCCCTGGCTTGGACCGCGCGGATCCGGATGTCAGAAATTATCCCACGGGAACGTGAAAGTAATAAAAATAACATCAGCTACCTGCGAGTGAAAGTCCCGGCAAAATCAGTCCAGCCGTTTCGGAGATTAGCCGGAACAAATTGACAGACAGACAAAAAAATAACAATTTTTATGTAATAAGTACCATTTATAGTTTCATATGCATTTAGTAGAAAAACTAACTGTATTAAAAATACAGTCGTGCCACCAATATGAAGAAGAAGAAGTAAAAAACTGTTATCTGTTATTTTGTGTTATTTTGACGTAACGAACAGTCACTTCAATTTTATTTATTTGTATAATTATACAGATATGCAAGACATTGATGATTTTCGTTACTCAAATAATGATAACTAATACCAATACCTGCATACCTTAAGCACCACTTAAACAGTAGCAATCAGGTAAATTTTTGTTTTGATCATCAAAATGAGCCAAGTCTTGAGATCCTGGACGCCTTGAATTGTTGAGAAGAATAGGTACAGTCACCAAAGGAGATAAGTAACCAGGGTCGTCGGATATAGTTGAAGTTTAGTTAGAAACCCAAGGATGTTTTCGAATAAAATGTTATTTAATTAATAGAAAACAAACAGTTCATATCAAATTAAATTTCATTTCAAAACATCCATCGGTTTCTTACTAAACCTCAACTATATCTGACGACCCTGGTTACTTATCTATGTTGGTGACCGTACCTACACGAACAAACAAATTCCAAGAAGTTGTCCTTAATTCAAACTTCCCAATCTCGGTTCTATTAAAATTTCGCATTGTTATAATCAAACGATGTCCGTAATTAGAAAGATTCGCGGCGGAGTTACCAGGCGCACAGTTTTGATAGGTACCTAATTGAAACGCTTTCTCCGCCAGATATTTGTGCACATATTGAAATGTGCCCGCTGTTGATCCAGGGGTAATTGGAAATGGATCGGCAGCTCATTATTACGAGCGTGTTTTTGCTTCATTTGTAACAATTTTCATTGTTATATTTCGTTTAATTTGCTTTTTGAATTGAATTAGCTGTGTAAGGGGTTTCTTTGCCTACTTGATTTGATTTCGGTCTTTTAATAAAAATACGTATTCAACCTATTTTTGTTCCTCAAACATATTCTGTTTGAAGAGCTATTCATCGACAAGTTAGTTATGCTACCTATAGACTCAACATCAGTTCATTCCGTGGCCGTGTTCTGACTGACGTGAAGTTAATTACAATCTGAGTCCATAACAGACGGATTTGTGAAGGACGTCTAAACACATTACAATATACATACAACTGAATTACAGTCATATCAATCAAGTGGGTACAATTGGAGAATTGACAGCGACATAGCGGCATTACGACCATGTTAACCAACACGCTAATAATGCCGCTATGTCGTTTTGGTATATTTCTTCCAATAAAAAGAACTATATATAAAGAGCTCTCCGCATCCTCATTGACGTATCATTTAGCATTCGTCCATTGCCTGCTACTCCGGCAACTCAACCAAGAGCAACAGTGACAACAATAGCCCACATTAAATATAACAGTAATACCGAGATACTTTAGGTACTTCCCATTCAGAGATATTGCCGTTTTCTACAACGTCTAGCTCGCTCTCTTGTTGCTACTACGTTCGAGGTTGCGTCACACATCAAGCGGATGAGTAGCGGAGAGCGGAAATATGAACTGGGCCACACAACGCTTTTATATTTTACGAGAATCGTAACTGCAAAGAAGTTAATACAACAATGTATGTTTTATGTTGATTGTTATTTGAGCAAATCATCTGCCTAGCCTTTTCCCAACTGTCAAAGATCCACGAATAACAGCCGGGACCAACGGCTTAACGCGCTTTCCGAGGCACGGAGGGGTCTTGGTATGTAAAAATGATCACTTACCCACAGATCAAGCGCGGTAAGCGTAGCTTAACCTAATCGATCGACTTTCTTATTCAGCCACGAGCCCTCCTCTTTCAGCGAATATCATAATTATTGACCAAAGTTGTCCTATGCAGGGTGGCACGGACAGCGACGCGTAAACTGTAACTATGAATTCTGAATGATTCTAGACCGGGTAGAAAATGTTCATCGGTTATCAAGAAAAAGATCTGCTGTTTCATAGAAAAGCGCAATACCTACGCGGTCAAAATGTATGAAACAGCATTTTTTTTTAATGCGTTGAGCGCACTCCCAGGCCGCACGGCCGGCCACAGGTGGTTGGAGGAACACCGTGCGGTTTTAATAAGAAAGAGTACTCGATGCGACTCTCGCGACCAGGAATTCACTAAACTCGCACTCTTCTTGAATTGGAATGAAATCCAAAGCGCGACTCCTCAGAAAAAATAACCACGTCGGTCCAGTGCAAACGTGCGTTAGCCTACAATAATTGACGCCCTCGATTTCCACGTCGAAGAGCCGCAAAAGTTACAAGAAAGCAGTTTTTTATATATCAATGAGAAAGCAGCGATAATATTTTCACAAGAAAAAAAAATTATTATGATGAATGAATACGAAAAAAATGGAGTACTCCGCCACGCGTTCAGTGTGACGTAGCTGAAAGTAGCAGCTATATAAGAAGCTGCCGCGGGCTCTCCGCTCCCACCCACGAGTCGCGACGCCTTCAAGGCAGTACGCTGTAGTCTACTGCTGTACACTAGCTACTACATTAAAGCGCCGAGTGTGTACCGTAGTTAGCACTACGGTACACACTCGGCGCTTTATGCCTCCGACGAAATAAACTCAATTTGCGTTTAAATAACGCTATTTAGGAAATAACGTTGGGTTCCTGAATTTTGCTACATTCTTGAGCTTGATGTTTTGTTGCAATACAGTAGAAATATTAGTACAAACAGTTGATGCGATTTTTCCTTTAGAAACTTCAGATAAATAAGAAAACGATAAAATAAAGCACCCTTTCATATAAAAGCGCCTCCACGATCTGAGCCCTAAATACTTTGCTGAAATGTTTGTGTAAAGAGGAACAAAACGTATCGAAACATGTCAATATTACATGTCCCGCCACTGCGCTCGCTACTCGCTAGTCTACTCAACAAACAGTAGCCGACTGCAAAGCCATAAAAAGAAAAACGCGATTTTATACCAACTAAAGTTCAACACGGATTGACGAGAGGCGCCGATAAATCGTCACATTCCGGGCCGGACGCCGGACACCGGACACCGGACTCAATATTGACTATCGCTTTATGACGTCAATAACATTTTTTATGCCGTGCCGTTATAAAATGCATGTCCGTGAGTAATGGATATTTAAAGCGATTTACCGGCCGGCACGCGCGGCGGCGCGGCGGCGGAGCGATGAGCTTCACGGATATTTACCCGCGTGTGGAAAGTTATGAGCGAGGGGAAAGGTCTCTGTTCTGAGAGATGATCGCGATACGGAAACTGGGATGGTGTCGTAAATGTTTGTTTGTTACTGTATCCTGAAGAGTAAAGGTGGAGGTGAGCGCTTCGTACTGAATTTTGTTTCGAATGACCGTATAAAAGTAGTGACGTCTGACGTTCCACTTCTTACCATAATATAGATATTGTTAAATAGCTGTTCTGACACAAGTTATTGTAATTGCCCTAAGTTACATGCGATCAGGTAGAAATGTCATGGATTGCTAGCCTGATTTAGTTTTAAATACTAAGCTACCTCATCATTTACAAATAAAAAACCACAATGCTTTTAGCCGACATGTAGCAACTGTCAAAATACAGTAACGGACAAAAACAGTACAGGACCTATTTGTGTAAATAATGCGAAACTCGCAAATATATTCATTCGGAGAAACAGTTCGGAACAAAGTTTGTGAACAAATTAGTTGCGCTTACAATTCCAAGCGTAACGTTTTAGTTGTGTAGGTACTGGTCGTTCATATTTTTGATGATTCACTTAGAGCGTGACGTTGTACCGTTCCTTTACTTGCAAAAAAAAATCCCGCGTAGTTTCATTTGTAGTAGGTATTCGTGGTAGTTAACAAATAAATCTAGAAATGCTAACTTCGATATTTTCACCAATTCTCTGCATTTATTTACAAAACGGCGTTTCATTTTCGTTTATTTTATTTGAACTTGTTTATAATTAGTTTGTATTATTTTATTTTGTACGTGTACTATTTTGCTTTAACTTTTAATTTTGTTTTTTTTTTTTTTTTCTATAATTTACGTGTATTGTATTGTGATTTATTTTAATGTGTTCGTCCTTGTCAAACTTATACCTAGATATTAAGTGAAAGATGTGGTCGCCTATAATTGGAGGCGCACACTTTTATTTGTCCCTCTTCATGTTGCTATGAATGTGACTGTGTAGCCTCTGTTGGCGATCCAAATAAATAAATAATACTAAAATTCATAGCGTAACGCAACGGAAAATGAAGTCATCACGAGAAAATAACCTTCTAGCGGCAACTACATTCACAAATTATAGGCACAAGAAGTAACGCACAAACACCCTCAAATTGGCACGAAGTAAAGCAGATGGCTCACAGTGAAGCGCAGCACCTCGCCGGACTCGACAAACAACGCGCTATCCGGCTGCAGGACTTATGGTAATAGAACAAAGTGAATACACCCACTTATGGGGTTATAAATCAAAGCGCTGCGGTCGGTGAGCGCAACAAAGTTGCCGCTCGCCGCGGATTTTCACTTTGTCAGAGTTTTATTTGAGACTGCCGTATCTGATGCCTGTCGCGCATGTTTTGAGGAAGGAGTGGGTAGCGTGCAAGGGTATGGTAGCTTAAGGTTTTGTGCATTTGTACAGCGAGCTGTCAATTGAATAAAGAAAAGAAATGAAGTAACGAATAGCCTCAGGTTACTGCACACTCGAGGAATTGGTAGTGGAAAATTGGCGCGAACAAATTAATACACAACACTAATCGTAGTGACTTGACCTCTGACCGTCTTCATCTTAAAGTAGGTGTAGGTTAGAGCAGTACCCTAATTGCGTAACACACTATCAATCGGAATCTGAATAATTTTGAAGCAAATTGAATGTGTTACTTTACACTTGCAGCGCTGTAAACGTGCACACGGTGTGTCCGAGCTACGCATGCGCAATCTCTTACAACTTGCGCCGCCGACGTGTGCACATTGATCTCTCTCCTGAAAGGGTTCTCTTCTAAGCCGTCCATAGGAGCCCGAAAGGGCTTTGTCAGATAAGACTTGTTTGGGCCAATCTCTTCACAAAAAACACCACGTTATCAATTTAATCATCGGATACTTTTATAAAGATTTCTCTTCAATACTTTTCGGTCAAACATTAATCTCAGAGATACTATCCTGAAAGGGACTGTTATGCTTGATAGGATAAAGAATTAATAATGTTAAGTACTATAAAGCTATGGAGAGTGACTCGACCAAATAACGTTGTGGCTTCAGTGGGCTCCATTAAAGTATTATTACGATGACTGGCCTCTTCAGGGACAATATATCTGAGTACTATTCATGATTTCTGAACTTGAACTAGAATATTGGAAAAATTACTAAAACATTCGTTGTATGAATTATTTTCAATTTAACATAAATATCTATGGTTTTAAAAGAACGTCTACTACGTTATTTTTTTTACTTCAGTATACCTAACTAAAGTAAAAAAAAATAACATAGTAGACGTTCCAGACACAAACGTAGTAGACGTTGACGATATACCTATATGTATTTTATTAGATACTTGCATATCGTGCTTGCCCACAGTCCATCTGCACTAGCTGCATGCTGCAAGTTTCGCTAAGAATTTTCTTGCCCTTATCGCAATTTATTTGTGTTTTGCGCAACCGTGTATTCCCACTGCGGTTGTCCCACAGGTGGGACGAACGGCAATTTACAAAATTTATTAAAATTTTTTTCGGGAAGGGAATTATTTATTAATTTTATTTTTAAGTCCACCAAATTATTAGAGTCTTTTTGTTCAATTGTTAAAAAATACTTATTTATTCTAACTAATACTATAAATGCTAAATTGTTTGTATATTTGTTACGCTTTCACGCTAAAACGTCTGAACGGATTTGGATAAAGTTTGGCATATGAGTAGAAAATGACCTAAGTTAGGACATACTCGCCGTTTTAGCGCGAAAGCGTAACAAAGAAACAAACAATTAATATTTTTATTTAATAAAAATCACTTATTATTAAATAAATTCCCGTTCGTCCCACCCATAGAGAATTTATAGTCTTTGGTCCCACCAGCGGTGAGAGCAGTGGTGGCCAAGTGGTAACGGCCGCGACTTACGAGTTGTAGGACGTAAGTTCGAATCCAGACAGGCGCTTTACTTTGTGTAAATTATTTCATCATCACTGCTCTCAAAAACGGTGAAGGAAAACATCGTGAGGAAACCGGCATGTCCTAGAACCAAAAATTCGAAGACATGTGACATCTGCCAACCCGTACTAGGCCCGCGTGGTGGATTACGGCCCACTCCCTCTCACTGAGAGGAAGCCTGTGTTCCAGCAGTGGGAACATTATAGGATGGTGGTCCCACCAGTAAGACGACGGCAGTGGGACGAACGGGAGTACACGGGCGCTACGTGTATCTTTCTTCCATACTTCTGTATTAGTCGTCATGTCGGTAGAAACTCCCTTGCTAGCCATATCATTATGTATTTAAGCAGAACGTATAAAAAGCCAAAAGGCAAATTCCAATATAAATGACGTGAACTATCGGGACGTGTCCGTACCTCGGAATTTAATCAAGCAATTATGTGCGCGCACCACGACGCGGGGCGGTCGGTATTGTTGCACCGCTGTGCTTGACAGCAACCCAGCTGATGTAGCCACTGACCACCGCACGGTATCGGCGCGGACACTCGACACGCCGCTGTTGTGTGCGATTCATTGCGATTTGCGAAATATGATTTAGAATTATCCTTTTTAGTTGCGGAACCAAAGCAGCATATTATCTACTAGACCGTGGATCCTAATATGACTGAATTGAAAGTCTGTATGTCCTGATGTAGGTTTAGGTAACTAATAATGTAGTTACAGTTTTTACTTGACTATTAATACGAACACATACCAGTAAAATCTTTGTGTAACACAGCCTTCGCGCATATCTTCTAAAGCGCTTGAGTGCACTATTATGATGTTTTTTTCTAATTGGTCTCCCAATGGTTCTACAAAGCTCTCTCGTGATGACACAGGTATAATGTTATCACTTATCACCAGCCTATTTAATTGTGTGCTTGATTACAAAGAACAGCGTTTGTTTAGGGCATAATAAAGTGCGGGTATAATTCCACGATAACGTTTCTATATAAATTCGAGACGGAATGAAAAACGGTGCGCGAAGATTGAGCAGTTGCGTGCAGGGTTACCAGACCACTGTTTTTCTCTGAGTAATTAGGTTTATTGTGATCTTGAGAGATTTGTGAAATTATTATAATTATAATGAGAATAGAAAACTTAGTACTTACTTGTTACTTGAAATGCTAGGCTCAAAAACCATAGCGAACACCAGACTTAATTTATTTTTCCCCAATATTTTCATTCCTCCTCTGACAAAAGCCTATGTATGAAATCCTGTGTGTGTATGTCTGATGACAAATCCTTGCTTATGCTTTGACTTGACTGCACTACACTAAATATTTGGTTCAGTTGTTCGTAGTGTACATATATTATAATATAATTATGTATACTACAACAGCTGAACACAAACATTTAGTTGGTCACCAATAACTCAATTCATTTTCCTGAGTCTCAGAGTTAGATGAATACCTTACTTTTTTATTGTTAAAAGGTAGCTACATTTTTTTAACGTTTTTTAGTTAAATCGTCCGTCATTGGTCTTTAATCACATGTACGTAAGTACCTTCGAAAAAAAAATTGAATCTTAAAAGGCATATTTCAAAAACTTATAAAAATTCGAATGTTTTGGTATAAAACACGTCATAAACCAGCTCGTAACCAGTTGCTAGCCCTCGGCACATGGCCGGTAATTCCTCCACTTTGACTGACACCGGGATGTCAGAATTTAATTTAGACACCTGAGCCTGTTGCATAAAACATGCCTCACTTTTTGTGCCATTCATTGAGGCGCAGACAGCCTACCTTTTGTTTTAATGAGCTGAGGAAACATAATTATATTTTTGAGACACTTGGACGTCTTTCATATTTTTGAGCTTAAGTTTTGATTAAAGTATGTAGGTAGGTACTACATCATTAATTCATTTTGCTGTTTACACTATTATTTATTATTGAAAAAAAGAAAGCAAAAGTATGTATTGTACCTCGCACAGAAAGATCACAAACTAAAAACACAACTAAATATTAACTAACTACTAATATTGACACAAGCGTTTTAACACTACATATATTAAAGTTTTCATTTACCTACTCGCGAATAACTTACCCTATGAGATAAACTTTACAATAAACACTCACAAATTAATCCCTAACTACACAACAATATTTAAATCATAAAACAAAACACTCTCACACAACTTGCCAACAATTATGATTTAGAAAAAACACACATTGTAACAGCGATTCAAGCGTAAGCAGGACAATGTCGTATTTTCAATTTTGTGGGATTACACAAAACGGAATTCACGCCAGCTTTGCCCGCGTCATGGTGTGACATGTGGGTAATCCACCGCGCGCTACGTTATAATATTGTGAGGAATACACAAGAAAATAAACAGTTGGACGATATTTTTTGAGTATTAGGAGCGTGTCTATAAACATGTTAGACGTATGAGGCTTTGAAGGGATTTGGATGGATGGTTACTATCTTGAAACAAACACTTTTATTTCAAATATTATAGTGGTGTTGTTGATAAAAGAACTAAGGCAGGCAAGAAATCTATACAGGGTGTTACGGAAAGGGTATATCAATACAAGCGGGTTGAAGAGTGTAACTGGTCTAAAATCTCTGTACAAAATTTCAGCTCAAAAGCAGTAACTTTGAAAATGCTTAATATTTTTTTATTTCGATGAAATCATAACAAACGTGTCACCGCACTACGAGGGTCATTATCCATTATCTGTAGTGTGTCTGTGCGCCTAGTACACGCACATCACGCCGCCGCGCGCCAGTGCAGCGCCGTGATGTCGAAATAAAAAAATATTAGGCATTTTCAAAGTTAATGCTTTTGAGCTGAAATTTTGTACAGAGATTCTAGACCAGATACACTCTTCAACCCGTTTGTATTGATATACCCTTTCTGTAACACCCTGTAGAACAACAGCGACGTTTTGAAAAAAATGCCTAAACATTTCAGTGCATGGGAGTGGGCTGGACACGTTTCACGAATGCATCCGGAGAGATGGACAAAGATCGTCACTCACTGGACGCCTCATGGAGGACATTGCCGTCGAGGTAGACTGCGGCGAAGGTGCCGAAGGTATTGCGACGATATGATCATGTTTGCGGGGCCAACACGGCCAGAGATCACACAAAAAAGAGAGGTTTGGAATGAAAAAGGAGAGCAGTGGAACACAACAGAGGCTAACAAAAAAAATTCAAAATCTTAAGCAGCCTGTGCAGGTGATGAAATAAAAAAATTCAAGAGTTCGTGGAATCATTCTTCACTTTCGAACCTTCTAGCACATGCTCAGAGGTTTGCTTGGCTGAGTTAAATTTTCTAACACATTGCTGGGTGAAAAACAGAATTACGATTCTATTGCTATACACTTATTGTAGTGTGTGACGTTCTAAATGTCTTTGAACATTCTCGCGAACTTACCTACTTAAAAGGGTTTCAGTATCCAATTTGTGGTGTCTATCACATTAGTGTGGCTATAAATAAAAGACGACGCATCAGTCGCGTCATTTCGCGTGTTCCTCTAATCGTACGAGCTATTTACTAAACACGCTCATCAATAATAATAAGTGAGATTAAATGAAGTCCAGCGTCAGGTTTATTGAAGTATTTTGAATGAGGAACAGAAAAAGTGATAGTTAATCGTCTTTTATTCACAGCACAACGCTCAACTCTAGATTGTCAAAATAACAATCAATGTTTGGCAACGCATCGACAAATCATTTGGTGCTACAAGTGTCAAACTTTAAAGGCTTCTCAGTATCAAGCTGCTGGTCGGTGTGGTGTCAACAACCTGTGACCATAGCTGTTGTCGCGATTAAACTCAGAGTGTTACATGGATCTTTTGGCGTCTGAATGACATTGAGATGAGGGCGTTGTTGTTTACCAACAGAAATTGTATTGACAAAACAATATAGCGGCGTAAGCTCCGATTTAACGAAGCGCCAACAAAAAGTTGCAATATAGTATGACGCTCTAATCATCATAAAAACAACAGAGGTGTCAGTGATGTTGATCAGTTGCAGCGGTGTGGTGTCGGTCGGCGTCGGCGGTGTCAGCGGTGTCGGCAGCACGTGAAACTGTGTGTTTGAACCGCGGCTGCGGCTGCGGTCGACACTCGCGACACTTTTTGTTTGATTGCTAAACAAACCTTATAATTAACTTCATAAAAATAATAAGATTTGCGAACTAAGTTTGTAGGCGCTAAAGCACTGTGACATTTTGGTCTGACATTTCGGTTGCGGTGGGAGACAGACCCTACTATTTTGTTAAATATTTTCAAATTTATCTACAATAAGTACTTGTGTTAGAGTTAGGTTTTGGGTTTTATTATTTAGAATACCTAGATACATTATCCCCTTTCTCGCTGAGTACCTAATAATTTCTAAAGCTACGAGTATGTCCGAAAATGAAGATATTGTTATTTCAAGCAAATAAATTAGGCAACATAATTTTCTTATCGAAATCAATGGAAAAATATATCATCCAAAAATCAGAAAAGAACTAAAAAAAATATCAAAACCAAGGTAATCTTGTCTAAAAGCATAATATTGCGATGATCAGAACCGAATCCAACAGAACCGAATCAAAACAAATTAGGTATTCAATCGATTCATCATGGCGGCTTATATTTAATTTGAGCGTCTGTCGGACAATGGACTAGATGTTAAATAAACGTTCGTCCGGCTGTCACAACAGACGACTGATACTGCGACCTACAAACATGCTGCGCTACTCGGGGAAGGGGTAGGCAGGGCTTACCTAGATGATGTTTGACCGATTACGTAGACCTGCTATCTAATACCTAAAGCATTACAGACTGCCTGATTGGTCGAGTGGTCACAAGTGCGGCTGAAAACTTAGTTTTTTAAAGTTACGCTGGATCAAGGTTAGTTGGTCAGCCTATCTAGAACAAAATATGTAGCTTAGTAACTGTAGAGATGTTTGTCAAACAGTTCACAGACAGTAGGACAACATTGCTGTGTTCCAGTAGAACGTCATGACTAGTCGGTGAAGTTATAGGTTCAATGTTCTCCATGTATTTACTAGTATTACTTGTCTAAGTAATATAACTTCCCTATCAATAAAACTATAAGTACAAATCCATGTTTACGAGAGGGTGCGGGGGGTGCGGGGCGTGCGGGGTCAAAACTGCACATTAGCTATTTCTCAAATCCCTGAACCAACATTTCTCAGTAGCGACCCCCGATAAGGGATATCTACCTGTTTCGACTGAGAGAATACTTACCTTTTATCTACTGAAGTATTGAATAATGTAGGTCTAAGGTAAGCCCGAACTCAAATTAAGTTATAAAAATCCTTACTACAGATATTTCTAATACCCAACAGCGCTGTAATACACATAAATACACACAATATATTCTTGGAAAAAATATATCTTTCGCCTTAACATTTCTTTTGAGTAAAATAGAAAGTATTGTAAGATCAGGTATTAGAAATCTGTTTGCTGAGAACTAAAATATTTCGTAAAATCGAGGGTGTATCCCTTACGTAAGGAGTGTATCACTTCGACCTTATGAACGGCCCCAAGGACTGCGAAATTTTAAACATTTTAGAATATTGCGTCACGAGTATTGGATGGAAATAACTAAAAAGAAAAGAAGGTCATCACATGGACACTATAAGGCAGTTTAATTTGCCATGGTTTAGGGGAACCGTTGTAAACGGTTCCGACATGGCTACGACAGAGCTACGTCATAGCAGATTAGCAATTGGCCACACTGCCAAAGATAACACATAGCGCACGCTTAATGGAACATTGACCCATTAGTACTCGTAGATAGGTCAGAATTGAGTTACAGATTTTTTTTTTACTCAGATCTCATCAATAGTTATAATCATAGACGTTCAAAATACAAGCATTCATGATTAATAAATAGTCAAATCAAATCTGTTTTAATTTTATGCGTCAACAAGTAAGATAAGTCCTCATAGCAAGCTCTTCTTTTGCGATGTCCCAAAAGTTTTCTTTTTGAGTTAAGTCAGTATTCCATTAAGCATGCGATAGCCTGACCTATGGAATCGAACTCAAGACCGCACATTCAGCAGTCACGATTGCGATCACTAGACTAACGGGGCAGAAGAATAAGTAATTGAAAATAATACAGAACAAATAGTAGATTGTTTGCCAAGGGAGCAAAAAACTATTTTGAAGGCGAGAGTGTTTCTTTGAATCCATAACGCAGTGAGGGATTCAAAGTACTTCACTCGAGCTTAAAACAGTGTTGCTCCCGAGATGGATACTCTACTTTTTATCACCCTCTATGAAATAATAAGTAAGTGCAACTTATGAATAAGAATACTCGTAGTACGTTTATTTATTTACATACAATTAGGAGCAATAGATAGAAATTATTAGATGTTAATGTTTATATTTGAACAATTATGTAAGTGCATCGTAACAATTTTATTACTACCATCCGATACAGTTGTACAGTTTATAGTCTCAGAAAAAGGTGTAGGATGTATTTTTTGAGAAACTTGATTATTTTCTGGCATGGATGATAGTTCACGATGTTTTTTAGACGTAGATGGGCGCAGAGACAGCTCTTTTAAATTGATATTTTATATAAAACTAAGTATAATCCTAATTGGAGTAAGCAATTACGCACGAAAGCCGATTGCTTTTCGAGCGTTTTTCATTTTTTCACCATTTTTTTTTTGGCTCGTTCTTTGGTTATTGAAACTTTTACTAACAATACCCACATTCCAAATTCAAATCACTTTTAGTCTCTAGGGATTAAAGAGCTATTTTAGTCCGAGTTTACGAAGAATACACTGGCTCTTTTTGAGTAGATGTTGAAAAAATTAATTGAGCGTTTCACATAAATCTTTATTCTTATACCGAAAATTTATAAGAAAAAATTAAAATAATGAGTTCTTTTACGTAAAATTCTCATCTGCTATACCAATATAAAGTCAGACACACAGTACTGAAGTCAGTTCAAGTGAGAATGGTTACAATATTCCCTGCATGCTAGGGGCCCGCGGCGAGCCGCCGACACGACACGCGCGTCGTGTCTGAACCCGCGCTGACGCCAACAGGCAAGCTTTCTTGTTCCCATGGAAGCCTCGAACGACGCTGAAGACTGACTGACGAGTTTATAAGAAAGTAATATGGCTTATATATTATATGGTTTGAAAGCAAAGTCAAATACGAGATTCCAACCCAAAAGAAAGTGGTTCCACCGCTAATTGACGCCTGAAACACAAAGCTGATTTCTAATACGAAGGTACAAAATCATAATATGTAAAAAAATATAATACACTGTTTCATTGGACCATCGTCATTTATTTCACTGGCATTAACAACACTGCAACACGGTTTGGCCGCAGATACCTAACGTATGCGTGTTTTCTTATTTACTTTCTTCCAGGACGAACTCTTTAACGAATTGTTCTTCTAATGTTGTAGTAGTATAGTTCTTTGTAATTGATGACTAATCCTCTTAATAGATGAAAATTCTTTTTAATCTGCCAAGCTCCGCTAATGAGACACAATTGATTTTCTATTGTTTCGTCGCCAATGGGCGACGCGCGCCGCTTGACCGGTTAAATACCGCAAAACGGGGCTACTTTGACTTCCAGGGTTACTTTGACAGGCGTTGGAACTACTTTAATGGAGCGCTAAAATCGGTTTTCACGTGTGCTCAGCAAGTGTGCGTGACCTCGAGTAATATTGCGCGAGGCGCGGGGTGTGGGGAACACGTCAAAGCGTTGTGATCGGCCTTGTCAAAGTAACCCTGGAAGTCAAAGTAGCCCCGTTTTACTGTAACTATAAATCTCCCAAACATTAGTCTCAATAATAAACCGATGGGCAGGTTTATCAAAGCCAGCAGCAGTACATAAAGCTTACAACAAAGTTGCGCCGTCGAACTGCGCTAAGTCTAGAATACAGACTGGAATCTAGAATATAGACCGCGCGGACATCTGTGCCTGTCTACCGTCGATCGAGACTTAGCCACAACTAATTGCTGGGTTACCTTTAACTATACTCAACCTCTAATATACAAGGCATTCGTTTCTTCCTTCGGTGAAGATGGGATATTAAGTGTTGTGTTGTTATAATTTAGCTTGATATGATGGACGAAGTTCGCTGGTTGGTTATTTTTGTCATAGTAGGTGGGTAATTATTTCGTAATTTACTAATTACATGGCCTATTTACGAATATAGAGTAGGAACGAGAAAAAACACCTCACAGCGTATGAAAACACATACACGAAATGCTTTCAATTGAGAATATTATCAACTCCATCGTTGTTGCCATCGCAGTCGATAACGTTTATCCACAACATGTAGATCAACATAATTATCTATTCTGTACAAACAAGGAATGTCCCGAAACATTTCAACACGAAAATAGCCGAGAGCATCATTCCCACTGCTCGAGTAATCCTACAGTAGAGGTACCAACAACTATCGAGACTATTCGAAATACTTCACATATCGATATTCTTCGATACACGTCACAATCGATCTTGTGGCAACGTTACGTAGGAAATGGTCAGCACATTTCGATACCAGAACATTTCACTGCACTAGCTGTCACATCGATACAATAAGGAGTAATTCGAGTAGAACCCAGATCTTAGAGACACAGTGCACATAGCGCCAATATGTCTGCTAAAACTGGGGACTTCCACTCGCTCACCTACTTCACTTGGTGTGACGTATGATCTAACTAGACGTGTTCCCAGTTGACTGTGATACCTATACCTAGATTTCCCAGGGTAGAGACAGACTTGAAAGTTTTCTGTACCGAAACCAGACAACTTCTTTTTCCCTCGCGATATTCCCTAATTAATTACTTAATTGCTAACTGTCAGTTGATTATTCTTTATTAAACAATCGACCAATCAATGTCATCACATTCAACGACAGAACGGAACAAAATTACATTTATAAACTCAAAACATTCTCCACAATTTTTACATTCTACACATTCCCCGTGCGCGCCCCGCGACGCATGCTCATCGCGCCCGCAACTTTGGATAAAAATAAAGTAGGTACGAGAAATCGGACGAGTATTTAATTAACCCTACAATAATGAAGTGTTGTTTAATAAAGTGTCTAACGGACTTTTGTTTTAAAACCTTTCGCCGAACATGAGGTAAGTACCTACATAATACTTGTTCCTTTAATTTGTGATCTTCAGTTGTTTTAATATTTTTGGGTGCAGAATGTGAGGCTAGGCTCAATCGAGGCACCGGCCACAGCCACAGGTAGCCCAGTGACAAGCAGTTCACATGCTTTTTCATACGTTTTGTATGAATTCGTCGCACACGTATGGCCCGCTATAGCAGTACTCAACAACGCAGCAAGAGTCGACCGCCACCGGTGGTTGTGGCCAATGGCTCGTATAAAAGCCCTTAAAAGGCTTCGCATTCGTAAATAAATCCGGCAACTAGACGAGAATTAAGCCCCGTTTACACGATCCAAGTTTCTTACCTGTGGCATACAATAAATTTTAAGCAAATTGCATCGAATGTTAACGTTTTAATTTATTATTTAATGTGTATAGTTTGTTTGTAGATTCGTTTAAACAATAAAGCAAGTCGTATTCGTACAATGATAGATGTACATACTACAATATCCCTTGCATCGTCTAAGCACCGTTTAGACTGCAACTTTTATTGTTGTTTCAACCGGCTTCCTATGGTATGATATATTGCACCGTGTAAATAAGGCTTGAACATCATACTGAATTGGTTAGTTTGCAAGTTGACATTTAGAGCTGAAAAATAATTTACGAGTGGAGCAGTTTCGTACTATTATTGTTTTTATTTAAAAGTAGTTTGCTATAAGCACTTAGTTTACTATGTGAACATAACAACTGGCCATTAAGTAATCCTAATAAAACAGCGCTTGAATTCTGTTAAAAAAATACATAAATCTCGGGACAATTCTATTCTATTTAATTCAGTTTAACACTTCGACATAATCTATTCAATCAATTGGGAGTAGTTCTAAATCGGACGGCTGCAGGAGTGTCGGCAAAAAACCGGCGACGGCCGTCACTTCGGAGGCGAAGGCTTTTAACGACGCGATAAAAATAGTCCCCCTCTAGCGCGCGGTAGGATACCGGATGAAGTCAGTCCTAGAATGTACTTTTTGTATCAGTTAGCTTTTTGTGCCATAATATATTGGTTTTAGTTTTAAGTAAATTGTGCCCTAAAGTTGTCCTAAATATATTTTAATCTAAAAATATTTGTCTAATGATCTGCTGATCGGTGGACTAAAGAAAAAAACAACACGTTGCTTTATTCAATGTCAATTAAAAGATAAACAGGAATTCTTAGACATCACAGCAGGTTTTCCCAGCACTGAATAGCAGCAGCTGTAACGTGTGTGCTGACCACAGTGATCACACACACGTATGGCATTCATATTCTTAATTTCTGCAAAATCTATAGAAAGTTACGCTGCATTGTCCAGATACTAAGAAATAAATCATTGACTGTCATACGTACCTGTCGATCTGCTACACAACTTCATTTCTCAGCCACAGTGAAATGTCAGCCAAATATTAACAGGTAGGTACAGTCGCGAGATTCAAAAGCATTTGTTCCTCTAAAGTATTGATCGATATTTATGGGTTTTACGAAAATATTGAAACCGTTATTATTTTGAAACAGCTCTTTTCTAAAAGTAGCAATTTTTTTTTATACGTCAAAAACGGTTTTGAATTTTTCGTCACTGTAAGGTATTTAGGCTCGTGGCCGTAGCAGAAGGTGCAATTCTCGAGTACAACTGGTACCGGCACGTGGGAGCGCTACTAATGTCGTGCACTGACAGAATAGTTCGGATATATTGCATGTGACACGCCGCCTTAAGGAGTCGCGCAGTATCGCTCCGCCGTAAGCACCGCCGCGCGCCGCGCGCCGCCCGGACAGACGGACTTATTTATTGCAACTGTAGTGGCAGCCGCAGGGTTACACACTGCTCGCACACTTTCAACTTTATACCTACAAGATAGAGTGCATTGTGGTTGTTTAGAAGGGCGATTGACTTACATAGGTAAACAACAGGTGAGTATAAAATAACACGTATTGTTTGAACTAGGATGTCTGTGTGTTTGTTTGCAGTATTGGCATTTATGCCTGTTGGTAAACATATCGGTGTATTGTTTGTAGAAAACTAGCCGAAATAGAAGAATATCGTATAGCATGGTGGTGATGGCGGAGTGTGAGTTTCTTCGTACAGAAAAGAGATGTAAAGGAGGGGGGTGAACATCAAAACGTTTTTGTTTTTGGTCGAGACTAAATTTTATAAAACTATATGAGCTAACTAACTAACTGGTCAGCTTCCAGTCTAACCGGATTCAGCTGAAAACCAATATATTGATACACTATACAGTTTTTGCCAGCTTCAACGATTCGTGTAAGCCATAGATATCCAGTGTAAACTTTAACAGCAAGATGTTGAAAAATTCAAAACTGACATTGTATGAAAATAACTGTGCTGGACCACACCGGTAAACAAAAGGTAGGTGCACAATATATTTCCAGCGCATCGCCCGCGTCACCCGGCGTCACCTCGCCTGATTTATACCACACGCTGTCGGCATCCCAACCGACGAGTGCCAAGAACGTTCCTCCAATGGCCCGAATTAATTCGCCGTTAATATTTGTTATAGAACAGAAAGAGATCAGTGCCCGCTAATATCCATATCGTAACTCAATCTGGTTAGTATTTGCTTTGAGTCCGCTGATAATTGAAACTCAAATAACTCGATCCGCGGCTGTCTTCGTAGGCACGTTCCAATTCAAAAGTAATCCCACTCCAAACATTTGTACGTCTCAATCGGTACTCCTGCACTGTGTCATTCCTAACAGTGTTACGATAGCGACTGCATTGCTGTATTCATTACACATTGCGCGCTAAATGTACAGTCACTTAATTCATACTTGCGTTTCCTTGGCAATGTACGTAAAACAGATTTAATTTTTCACATAATTATGTTACTCCCAGGTTGGCATAGTATTTCAGTGGTTATGAAAGGAAACAAGGGGTCGTCTGTTCTATATAATTATAAGGCGGCGTCAATATTTGTTAGGCACTGTAAAATGCGAATGAAGTTCTATTGTAATAGTGCTTCGAGGGTTATTCTATATTCGATGTGAATATCGGCTGTGTTTGATGAAAGCGTTTCAGGTTCATGATGTAGTATGTATGTGAGAACGTAGGGTGTTATTGGTAGAATGGTCCGCATGGCTTTACCGCATATCTAGAACATCTTATGAAAATATACAAGTAGGTATGCGAATATTAAACAGTGAAATTGCTACTCCTCATTAGGTATCTATTAGTTAACAATTACTATTTATTCGAGAGGGGATTGAGAGGCTAAGTTAAGCTACACTTTTAGTCCGTGGATGGGTGACCATCTTTACATACCAAGACTCCTCCGTGCTTCGGAAAGCACGTTAAGCCGTTGGTGTCGGCTGTCATTTGTGGATCTTCGACAGTCCTTACGGGTAGTCAGAAGCCCGAAAGTCTGACAACCAGTCTTACCAAGGGGTATCGTATTACCCAGTAACTGGCTTGTGGAAGTCAGATAGGCGTAACTCCGCTCCATGTAAAATACTGGTATTCAGCTACATCCGGGTAGAATGGAAGCCGACCCCAAAATAGTTGGGAAAAGGCTAGGCAGATGATGATGATACTATTAATAATGCAATGGTAATTCTAATAATTTAATTTATTTCGAAGATTATTTTTCATTTGTTATGCAAGTCAAACATCATGTATCACGATTTTTTTTTTAAATTATCACACAACAGCCTTTACAACAATGGTAGCTCATTAAAAAAATAACACCGCCTGTGAAGTTATAAACACACCCCTGTGTACAAAACAACTAAAACAGTAAGGTCCCAAAGATGAAATAAAAACAAAGTGCAGTTGAACCGCTTGTACGTGTAAATATTAACACAAGAGTAATATAATATAAAGGGACGTTTGTGAAATATGAAAAGCGAAGCATCGCGCTTAATAGAGAGATGGACGTCAATTTGAGACCCACTTCAGCCGCCCAACGCGGGACAATCGGCCGCGCCTGGTGAGCGGAGCGAGCTGCGAGCGGGAGCGAAAGCTGTTTCTCGACTTATACAAAAAAGCTAAATTGCAATATGAGAACTGCTTCAGAAGTTTTTCGAAATGAACATCATGAAAACGAGAATGGCAGATAGCATTCATAAATATCGAGTTTTAAAACAATTAGGAAGAATTTCTCGGAGTGTTTTAAGTCTTGGCATTTACCAATTACAATAGCTAAGATGAGACTTGACAGAAACATTACTGATATCAGAAACAAAGAGCTTGTTATTCAATACAGAAAACGCGTCCGCTTACAACTTGTGTGGAGTAAAAATAAAAACAATATAAAAGCTAATCGGCTCTGATCATGAGTGACGCGGGTGAAGTGCACGCTGTTACCAACACACCTACATGTGTTATTATGTCCGTGTCCGTGCCTACAACAGTTCTGCGTATTTTCTTACAAACATTCACCACTCTTTTCCCTGTTTTCTGATCATGTGTAGATGAAGCTTACGTGAGCAGGATTATGTAGTAGTCTGATAATTACGAGCATTGCTTGGATTCGTCAAGAGGTCACCAAAGGTCCCATGTATTAGTTGACGAGCCTATTGTCATCAACCCTTCGAGAGAAGATCATGAAGGAAAAACAATAATCGCTGACCTGATGATGGAACCATTGTAGGATGGAACCCAAGACTTCATGCAGCCTGCAGTCCTCTCTAATACTTCATTAATCGACTTATATCTGTGAACATAGAGGTCGTATACATAGATATATATTTTAGAAATACGACATGTTACTATGTATCTCTTTGAACGCGTATGAGCGAGTATTTTTCTGTTTATATTGAGCTGCGCGGCTCTCACTTCTTCATATCTTATGCACATATACAGAGCGCGAGCTATTATATTTCAATGGCTCTCATATTTTGTACTAGCTTTGCCCGCTGCTTCGCCCAAGTGGAGGTCGGAAATTATCCCATGTGAATATACTACCGGGGGATAAAAAGTAGCTTTTGGAATAAAAAGTAGCCCATATCCTTCCCCGGGATCCAATCAATATTATTTAATTTAATAAGGATACGTAAATATTACCCCCAAAAATTGCTTCATTTAAAAATATGTTTAAAAGCATTATACTAACATTTTTTTTCCTTTTTGTATTTTTTTCTTAGAATATAGACTCGTTGTGTACAGTTTCCTTTGTTTTCATTATATAAATGTGGGATTAAAAAGGGCTGAAGACAGAGAATTCATACAAATCAAGTAGTTATACTTGTTTATTCTTCTTTAAACTAATAAAACTCTTAAAAACACATCTTTGTAAAAAAATCACGTCTTAACGTCTTCCTCCGTCATTCAAAAAGCCAACTGTCATTCCCCTTTTTAAATACCTTCCACGTCATCCCAAGCATACGTCTTTGGCATACATCATCTGTCTCACTTACACCTTAGCATTCGGCTCTTTCTTACAGTCATGCGTACAACAGCGTTCCATTCCTACATAAATATATTGGTTTACGCGGCGCACGCAAATAATGCTTACAACGTAAAGCTCCCAGTCGACATGATTTTTTCCGGCGTCTTCTACAATCAGCACAAGTTGTACTAGAATATAAAGCTCATTTTCAGCAAGAGCGGGAGCGATCTTTTATTAGTCAACACTGTTATTAATGCACGCCGTTTCAATTTATGCTGCCTATGCTAACACAGGCACCTAACACTTGTATAAACCAAGAATGATTTACCCGTTATTACATGTCTTTTGAAAATGCATAACACAAAGAAAAAAAAAAGAAATAACAAAGAAATTACGGTAAAAGGATACAAAATTAGGAGGTGAGCGGAGCAGCAAAGCGAGACTGGAAGCCAAAGTGACGTGGATCCGAGCCCGCTGGGCGCTATAACACACTTTGTGACCACTTCTAAATGTACACTGTGGGACACGGGACCTGTGTGGACACACAACTGCGGTGTTTTACAAAAAAAAAATATAAATGCTCGTTGTTTTTATGTAATGAAAAGTGTAGGTCTCTGTTAAAACATAAAATACCAAATGCTGTTTACAAGTAAACAAAAGACAATGTCTAGAAAATCCGCAAGAGGATTGCTCACAAAAATAACTTTCACGTTTTAGACTGTGCTAGTATTATTCGGTACCACTTACGAATAAAGACCGAGTCATTCATAAAGGGTTCTAGTAGTCGCTGGACCACCCAGCATTAATAAACTCTAGTCTTTACAGTACATTTATATGCCAGTGTTAAAGACGCTGTAACAGTGACGTAATAAGCGAGTCTCCTCGCTAATGTATGCTAAGCCGACGAGCCGACGAGCGGAGCACGGCACTGTCAGTGCAATTACTATTAATGAGGAGTCCACTGTCCAGCTGCAATTGTACTTTATACCTTTAGCATTACTGCGAGGAAGAAGAGAAGGTGGCAAGCCTTTGTCTAGAATGGGATACGAGTACCTCGTAGATAATTAGCTAAGATTGTAGGTTGCTTCTGCTCACAGGAGAACAAGACAGCTGCTAATAGACCATACAATATCTATTGCAAATGGAAATCGAACACACAATCATTTCAATTTAATTTTTCTGGGTAGGAAACAAGTAGTATTATTTCAACACTTAAATTGTGCAATATGAGCTTCAATAAATTTAATAAATTGTCTCGCAATGTTTGGCAATTATTTTTTTTTTTTGTAGCTCTCATTTTATTACTATGTATGTTACAAAAGTGGTGGAGAACCACCAGAAGTGCTCTTTCTGCCCCAATTTGTATACCCACGAGGTGGGTAATGGCCTGTGTGTGGGCTTCGCGATGCAATCGAGAGGAGGCTAATAAACCGACGCGTTATGGTCGCGGGATATAAAATAACAGCGATTAGGCTTAATACAACCGGCACGTGCCCGGCGTATGCGACCCTCGCGGTGAGTGTGGACTTGAGGCAATTGTGATGTTAAATTCATCCAAGCGTTTTTTGCACATTTGGTGCCCGAAAAGGGTTACCTGGAAAGTTTTCTAGGAGTTTGAAAATTTGTGATTTTATTGACTTCGACTTTTTGAATTTTCACTTTGCCACTTCGAACCTTTTCCGCTCACGCCGCCATATTGAAAAAATGCCATATTCTCCTTTCCGACTCGTATAACGATGAAAATAGTTATGAAATAAATTAAACTAGAGAAAGTTTACTATAATTTATGACCATCCTTTTTTTGTAAAACGAATAGTTTTAGCGTACGAGCACCGAAAAGTCTATTCCAACACGCGTTTTGGACAAATAATTCATTTTCACACCACCATGAGGTAGAATAATAGGCGTGTTTTTTTTCTAAAAACTTCCAAATGCAGGACTATTTGGGTGAAGGGTGACCGTGAGTACTTACAATATTTTGCGTTATGGAAATTATTTTATACAATTAAACGTGCAGCATTTCAAACATTAAAAGTAAAACGAATGAAACAAGCAAAGACAAAAGTTATGAATTTCAGTTGATCATATTTATAATATGTACACACTCACATAGAATAGGCTGGAATATCATACGAGTTTTAAAATTTTGCATTTTTATCGTTCATAAATGTGTAAAGAAAGAAAGGTCTCTACTATCTGTAGTTAAACATTATGTAAGTGTTGTACACGAAGTTTGCTGAGCGCAGGTATTAATTTCCCGGCGGGCGGTGAACCCCCGACCCGCCAAGAAGCAAACAGCCTGTTAACTTAGGCGCATATGCCTCATTACGCGTTAAATTGAATCTGTCAACTGATTAGCTTCGCAAGAAGAGGGTGCGCGGTGCGGCCTGTGTGACGTGGGGCAGAGGACCAGGTGAGGAGCTGTTGAGTCTATGGGTGAGGAAGATACGTAAGTGATCTTGTTGGAGGGTGAGAACCTTTGCTAATTATTATATTTAATTATTGTTAGTCTAAATCGCCAGAACGTTTTAAAATTCCATATAGTACCTGTAGGTTGTGTAAACCAGAAATGGTTAAACCTCGTCTTGACTCCTCAACTTGTTAATAAACTATTTACACTAGGTACTAAAATAAATGACTAACAAACTTACTATACAAATAAATACAAAAACTTGTTAATTACTAAAATAACTGTGGCAAGCATCGTGGGACGCAATGTGATGCGTTTACATTATCAATTATCAGGGGGCAACAGACATTTTAATGGTCCTTTATAAAACTCTCGGCGTCGCCTGGGACCGAGCAATTGATTGCGCTTGATTGCTGCTGATGCATACACACTGGGTAATACCTATAGGTAATAGTGTCAGCCTGTAATCGTCCCACGGAGGAACAGAGAGCCTTCACGTTTGTCGTACATCAATATCGGAAGCCGATACATAACAGCCGACCAATAAAATGATTGTATGAAACTCTTTGCCTTATTGTGCCTATATTTATTAGGGTTGACAGGTCCGCGTGAGAGGATGTCCCGCCAATATCGTAGGGCAGCCCTACCGACTTTTTATAGCGTTTGAGGGTACTGATCGAATCGTCATAAATCAACTTTTTATTTTTGATCCTCACTGTACCGGAGTGCACGGTGTTTTAGTGAATTGCGGGTAAACACGCTCCTTATACATCAATACGTTCTATCCTAATATTATGGAGTCAGTTTTGTTCAGTAAATGGTTATTTTTCAGACTCGCATGGTTAGCTTGGAGAAATATTATTTAGGTACTGTTTTGCACACTAAGTCCTTATATTTCGTTATTTGAATTCACGAGTCCCTTGGCAAGAATTAGAAATACGAAACTTAACTTCGTTTAAAATTGCTACAATTGTACGCTCCACTTCTCCAGTATATAAAAATATGTTCTTAACGAATTTTAACGAAACGTGCGCAGTAGAGTGCGTTGACTTCAGGTATAATAATCATGGATGGCCTGCGGTTACCGTCTTGAATAAAAAAACTGTATTTGAGCGAATATGGTGATCAATGCTTTTTACTTCTTAATACTAGAGGAGGCCTTTTTTCTGCAGCGAAACTATAAAAACCAGGTACTCCCCCAGGTACCAGGTACTCTAAGTACGAAGCCTATGCCAAAAAAGGCACCGAATAAGGCTGATGATGAGGGTTTCGTGACGGTGCAAAGGGGGAAGCGCCGGTCGCGACCGAACAAGAACCGCTGCGGCAAAGCTCCTACGGATCCCGAAGTCAGCTTGCGTGCCGCAAAGCCGAACACACCGATGTACATCTCCCGCCTACACTACACCACTAAGGCGGAAGACATCGTGGAGTACGTGCGCCAGAAGACGAGGTATACGCCGAGGGTGCAGTTACTGGAGTCGCACCGCAACGTCAACTTCAAGGCGTTCGTGGTGCGCGTACCAAATTGTTATCTGCCCGTCGTCATGGAAGAAGACTTCTGGCCACAGGACGTGGTGTTCCGTCGCTTCCGCGGACAAGTACCACAGAGCAGTACAAGAACTAGCTAGTGAAGTGATGTACTAGTTTTATAATAAAAATATGTATGTTTAGGTTAAGGTATTTATCTATGGGCCTGCGTCGCCTGAAATAAATGAATAAATAAAATAATAAATAAAATAAATAAAAATCTGAGTGATATCCACAAGGTGGAGACGATATATCTAATGACATTCCAAGTCCGCATACAAAATTTAACCGACTATATCCAATAGCACTATAGCTAGTCAAATATTGGCAAAATTCATAGTCGGCCCATCACTACTATTTAATAACTAATTTTTTTTTGCAGCTACTGTCCCAATGCTGAGCAAAGGCCTCACCCAAGTCCTTCCAGAAACTCTTTTCGCGCGCCACCTCGAACAAGCCCTCGCGTCCAGGTCATCCGAAATAAAATTAATAAATAAAATTGATTAAAATAAAACACTTTTTTATTTTCAAAATAAGAATTGATTTGATAGTTCCTAAAAACTACTATGCGTTAGTATTGGCAGTGTTTTCATTTATTGTCGTATTGTCATCTCCACGTTGTATAGCTAATGTCTGGCACATAATAGGTACCTCATAGTCACGAGGGTTGCTCCCGGCGGATCAAAATGTTCAAAACAAGTTGTTTAAACGCGTTAAGCGCACAAACATAACTTCCTATGTGCTCACCGCAACGCGCACTGTTTATTATAGTGATGTACTCATCGCTTTGGGATCTGCTGCGGATACCTACTCATTGAATGCGGATATTTCATGGTCATGACTTTTCTGGGAAAGGATAAGTATTTAGAGACTTTCCAAAATAACAAATAAATCGTATGTTTATTTAAAGTAAAACTTAAATGAACACTTGAGGCATGCAGTAAAGACTTCTAGTAAGACACGAACTGTTACGAAGTTATGACTGCAGTCCCATTTTACAGAGCAAACAAAATTCTCGAATCCGAAATACTAGCGAGGTAATATCCGAAAAATATCCGCCCTCCCTACTTAAAGTATCAGCTATACTTAACGTTATTATCAGAGTTCATACCACTTTAAATTAGGCATTGTCTGTCTTGAAAAGTTTCCGCGCTCGGCTCGGTGCCCGCGTACCCGCGGCGTAGCGGGCGTACCGGGCGTACTGGCTCTTTAACTTGCGCGTTACAAGTCGGTGTTACAAGTTGCCGCTAATTGGTTACGATATTATGCATTGTGAGACTGCGTATTGTTCTGCCGCGAGGCACAATGCTCACTGTTCCTTATACATATAAAGTGCTTCTGTGAATGGTATTGTGGATTTCAAGGGTTTTATGAGGAATTAAGTTATCAATATGGAAATCTGCACAGTACTATTATTGATGTAAGGAGCTTACAGCCAACAAAGATTACATAATTGAGCTAAGTTGTCCTCATTCAGGATAATCGTTATGTCAATACCTACATACATCGAACAATTCTGTAACCCTCGGTAAAAGTAATTATTTTTTTAGTTTAAAAAAGAGAACCCGGTGTGCCATTAATAACTAAAAGGTATATATATGTCTATGTAGGAACAAGAACAATAATCACAATAGCTTTGTCATTCAGTCTGTTGTCTCTTAATTTCGGGGAATGATGAGCAATATCTACGTTATGTTTTATCCCCCACTGGGCAATTCTAAAACAAATTCATGGACTATTTTAGTACAAAAAGTAATTCGCCCAAAGTTTTTAGAGGTAGTAAAAGTGAATTAAGTACAGAAGCTTATTGAGTTCAATTATAAGAGTAGGTAGGTTGTGTTGTGAAGTTTTTTAATATACGTCGAGTGAATCCTTACAGTTGTCCCTGAAGAATGAATTGTCAAAATTACTCTCGCACAACATTTATTTTTGGAATTTGATTATGTCAAAATGTCTGCTCAAAAACTTTTAACGTTCTATTCGGAGTTAAGTTTCGGTATAATGATACCTAACTGTAGAGACACGTTTGTGACTTTCCTAGTAATATTATATATGTCGAAAAGAAATACTAGAAATAGAAGTGACACGATGAATTTGTTACGCAAAAATATTTGTTTTTTCAACACAATTTCATAAATGTTTACTAACAACGCCCCTTTGACCATGTCCTTCCAGCGGAAAAAGATCTTGACTGCTCGTGCGCATGAATACACTTATAATCATCAACCGGATATCTACCAACAGCTCCTGTTTTACTATAAACATAGACAACTAAATAAATCAGTCACGAACACATGTTTGTTCGTGTGTTTGTTTATGATTATCATATTTACACATTGACAACCGATGCGGCTGTTTGCTCGGTCTAAAAATAAATAGGTATACAAAGCAAATCTATTCGGTTTATATCGCACACATGGATAGCTGTGTCGGTATGAATAGTTACGCACACAAACGTTAAATAAAACGAGTGAGCTCTGTTTTTTATTAGTGTGTGTATGTCGCACCAATAGGCAATAACTATATAATACCAATGTATAGTAATCATTAATTTAAGAAATTGAATCAGTTATAATATTTCGCACTTGTTCATTGTAACAGGTTTGGCACAATGGCTAACGTCTCTGATTAGTGAACAAAAAGTCTTAAGTACAAATCTCGGGTGCAAAACATTATTTTTGTTTTGTAATCATAATTTTTCTAAGGGAACTATATTTTCTATCACCAAAATTTATATTTGTCATCAAGTTGTATCACCTAATAAATAGATCTATCGCCACGAAATATTTTCGTTCTCAGATAGCGGGGCTCCGTCGACATAGGATGCAAGAACGAGCGAAGGGCACCCCGAGGTTCGGTTTGGTTAGGTTACTTTAAACCCTTTACACAGAAATAGGGGCCCCGCGAAGCGGGGCTCCGTCGACATAGGATGCAAGAGCGAGCGAAGGGCACCCCGAGGTTCGGTTTGGTTTGGTCACTTGCATTGTTTGGTGACTACATTTTGGTGACAGATCTACTATTTGGAGGACAAACCCTATTATTTAAGAAACACAAAACTAATTAAATTGGTGATAGCTTAAATGATACCCTTTTTCTAAAACATTAATTACCTAGTTGAATTGCTAACGATTCAATCCCGTTCATAGATGAGTAATTTACAACGTTCTGAGACATGAGCACGGAATTCTCAGCCAATTTATTTTGACCGTTTAGGATATACGAGTAGCTACCCACAATTTGTGTATACCTATGTATTTTTTTACCTTTCACCTTAATTTATAAAAAATGAGCGTTCTTAGTTGTCAGTCTACGAGTATAATTTGCACTACTAAGTATATTGATGACTACTCATATTCCTTTGCGTTCTTTGTTCCTGATCCCAATTATGCTTCAACTTGATCCAACCATGCAACATTTAACAATATTTAAAAAGGCGGAAATCGTTGGTTTGCATGAGCAAAACGTTTCTATTAGTGAAATAGCAAGGCGCTTATTAATATCGGTGAGTAACAGCTACTTGTGACTTCATTATTTTCATTACGTTAGCAATATTTTAACTCGTCTCACCTTTAAATGTTTACCTAAATATTGCAATACATATTAATATTAATATATTAGAATATAAAGTTAATTTTTTATCATAATTTGATTCTGATAAAATTTACTTGGGCCAGCCCATTTTTGTCTCAGGCATCTGCGTGGGCCTTTAGTCGAAATAAAGAAAAAAATTCAAATTATGTAAATAAAATAGTAGATTGTACAACTAAGGCATAAAAGAAGCTATTTTACCCCGAGATGCTTATATCCACCCGAGCCGCAGGCGAGGGTGGATAGTTAAGCCGAGGGGTAAAATGGCTCGTTTATGCCTGAGTTATACACTCTGCTTTTCACTTCGATAGCGAGAAAATGAAACAGGCATAAAGTATACAGTACATAATTAATCAAAAATGTTGCATCCATAGCTAATTCCCGCCATCACAGATAATACCGCCACGAAACTTTTTAAAAGTTTTTTTTTAATTTTCAACATTTGTCATTCGACTTGGGTTCTTCATACTGCCAAAAAATGAAAATGTTTCTTTGCCTTTTTAAATAATAAATGACAACTATTTTACCTGATTTTATTAAATTAACGATAGAAAACACGGAAGTGGTATAAATTAAAGAAAATGAAATAAATCACGACTTTAATCTGCGAAGTTTTATTGTGCGTGTGGCTGTTGGGCCTGATTACTTTAGTCTTAGAAAAAAAAATTACTTTATGCACTAGAACATAAAAAGCGATTTTATGTCGCCTAAGCACAACATAAAGACGGACTTTTAGAGCATGAGAAGTGAAAAAATACTTATTTTATGATACACGTTTATTTGTTATCTAATACCACCAATGTGAAGCGATGTTAACTTTTATTACATTATGAGGCAACATAAGTAATTCATTAACTATGCTTTATCCACCAATCCACCATTGTTTATATTCATTATTTTACATATTATTTTGTTTTTATCTATAGAGGAGAACCGAGCAGTTATGGGTCCATGGTATGCGGATTCTGGAGAAGTAGACCATCATCGACGTGGGCCAAAACCAAAGGCGAATTATTCGGCTCGTCACTACGACATCGTGGCAAGTCACAGGGCTAATCCGTTTTTATCCACCCGCATAACTGCAACAGCACATAATGTGTGCTAACAAACAGTGCGAAATCACCTACATGAAGATAAACCGGCGGGGCAATTGCGTAACACTTTATCAATCGGAATTGGATTCATTTTGACAGTTCAACAACATTCATTGCGTTATTTACGTGTTGAGCAGACAAATTTTTCGAACTTATGAAGCAATGGATTAGCAATTGACTTCAAAATGATTCAGATTCCGATTGATAGTGTGTTCCGCAATTAGGGCGCTGGTTATCGCTATAGTAAGCCAGCACGGAAGATTTTGCTATCCACCGCTCACCGTCAAAAACGAATTCTGTTCGCTAGGTTATATATAAATTTTAATTAGGAGAATAATGTGGTTATTTTTAGTGATGAAATATGTTTTATGTAATTTTGAAGTGTAAGTGATGTTATTTTTATGCAGTTACGAGTAGAAGTTGTCATAATTTCTTACTATCTAATATGTTGATTCACTTCACCTACAAATTCCAATTTTGTATACCTATTTTGAAAAATATTTGCGTCAATTCTTCTTGAAGAAAAAAACCTTGTCTTGTCTTATAAACTGGTAAAAAAAGTTAAACAGCAGTGCTACTCAATCCAAAAGCTTGGGAATAATATGTTTAAAATAGTTTGCATTAGTTAAATCATTGTATTGGCCACACCACACGTAGTTATTTATTTTCTAATATATAGCCCATGCCAAATTGAACCTTAAGCCAACTTTTGTAAGAAACATAACAGTCGAAACGAGCTGGCTCATTCACTAATGACCCAAGCGATATGGAACAATAGACGCCCGCATTCCAACGCCTCCTTTATTTAATAAAATATTTCAATTTATTTCATTGGTTTTATTTAATTACCTTTTTATTTTTTTGCTTGCGTAATTTTATTTGACAAGACTGACGTCATTTATGACAAAAATAAAAACCTGTAAAACAATATTTCTCTGCCGGAGTTTGAACTTACGACACGAAGTTTAAGTCGTTATTTATGCGAGGTGCTTTCACCGACCGGCTATGGGGTCCACATTTATAATGTTGAAATATTGCAACTCATTCAATTATGATTACTATACGTTGGTATATTAGTTATTGGTATATGTGGGTATATCATACGCACACACACAGTTTCGCGTTTGCTATTCGTACCCGACCGACCGACTCATTCATTTACGCACACAGTGACAATAACCCGTATGTGTGAAATGTAAACCAAACTAACTTGCTTTCTGTACATGCGAATTATTTATTTTGATTTTGGTAGGTTTTTGAGCAAGCATATTCAGTGCGAAAAGTTGATAGCCGAGTAGGTGTGACATGAGGAGAGAAAACTGAAAATATATTTAAAAAGTTTCTGATAGGAGCCCCGTGGTCAGGAGTCCACTTTCAGATTTCAAAAAAAGGCCAAAAATAAAGTGATCTTCAGAGGCGTTGATTTTGGCATGATCGGGTCTGGCCTAACCCATAATGACTTAAATAGTCAAATCTGATGAAGAAATTGTGGGCTTTTCCTAAATCTGACGACTTTGAAAACTCAGATTTGGGCCATTTTTAAAAGGATATTCAGGGCTAATAAAACTTATTCTGTGCAATAGTGTTACATGTCCTGATAGTGAATATATAAATATCTGAAGGACTGATGGAGCCTTTTGGCAAATATGAGGATCAGAAAATTACCCAAAAGTGATGGCCACTTTTGGGTAAAATATTTTGGAAAAACATCCTCATCTTATAGGCTATCTAACGGACTAGCAAAGTTTTTAAAAATATTGAGAGATGCCCGTCAATTGTTTGATAAAGCTGGCAAAGGTGGAAAGCCATACTTACTAAAATTAACGAAAACATTAAACTAACGACTTGTTTACGCCGTAATACTTTCCTATTCGGACATACAAACTTATTTCTAACTGATTTCTAAAAGAGGAAGGTTATCAGTTCATCTGTATATACAGGATGAATGTTTCAAGTCAGCATGGGTGACCAAATCCGAAACTATGGGTAATTCCGAAAAATACTCGTAGGAGTCACGGGGTCGATTTCGATAAAAACTAAAACTGCATCATTAAATTTTTGAAAAATGAATTACTGTAGCTAGGAATCGAACTCGTAGATTAAAAAAAAAACTGTTTGTGTTCTTGCACCCTCCGATGGTGTCGTGCTGCTAGTAAATATATATAATACCAGCAGTGCCCCGCAGTTTCACCAGCATAAGTGTCGATCCCGTGGGAATATCGGAATAAAAACTATCCTATGTCTTTTCCCGGGACTCAAACTATCTCTATACCAAATTTCGGTCATTGGGTCGTCATACGTTTAGTCAGTTTCTAACAAATAAATAAAATCGTGGTCACAATAACTAAAACAAATGCTACCCTAATCGTTGACACCATTCCTACACAAAAAAAAAGGTTATCTCAATAGGCAATTGGTAAATCAAATTAAATTAAAGCATCATCCTACCTCCTGTTGGCCTCAGCGTACAAAACTGCTGCATTCCGTGAAAGATTTAAATCCGCCGCTGGCTGCAGCAACGACTTGCTACCACGTTTTCGTGCTACAAATATTGTTGATACTTTTAGTTATAAATAACTCTTGCTACGAGTTCAAAAGGAAACCAGTCACTAAACTCACCCTGGGAATGCACGCAGTTGGTATCCGTGACCTCAGCGGAGTCTTGTGTTCCTAGCAGTCGCTTCTTTCTTTTTTACTATGTTTTGTTCGGTGATTGAGTCTTTTTCTTCCGACATACTCAACACAGTCAGTCATACACAACAACGTTACATATTTGCAACACTTTCTTACCGTATATTTTATTATTCACACAACTCCGAAGTATTATTTATTCAGATGCTGTTATTTTTCGTACGTACATTGTTTTATTTGTATCATACTTTGACTTTTCTTTTTCTAAATAATTTGATAGCCAAATGCATCGCGTGCGCCCGCGTCCCACCGTTTATCATAGACTATAGAGAAAAGTCTGTAGCATGGACAAGCGATGTTGGAGCGTGGGCCGTTGATCAATCGTAATATCTTATGAACTTATTTTAATAAAAAAATACGGTTTTCATTATTTTTTTTTGATTCCCCTAGTGGGATGTGTATACATATATGTCCGTAAGCGTTACCGTGGCACCTTCACAGCGGGCCTTATCAGAATACCAGCGCTGCAGCATTTCTTTTGTAAATATCGCAGCATTATGCTGAGATAGAAGGCTTTTTGTCCTCCCACCGGTCTCTATATTTTGTTTTCATGATCATGATTTTGTTAGTTTTAAATATCCTTTTTTATTGGTTGTATTTCATGTATGCCTATTTTTTTCGGCGTGTCCCAAATAAAATATTTTTCTTTCTTTTCTTCTTTTTTACTTTCAATAATGTAACGACGTTCGTAACCATTTTGCAAATAAAATTGTGCAATAAATAGTTACTACCTACGTAGTTCATTTGCTCAATATAAACATTCGTCACCATATAGTGCCAATAAACATCACAAAATAATAATTTCCATATGAAAAACCTATTCATTAACAGACCATTTCCAATTTCGCCAATATTTGTACGAAATAAACGTGCACACACATAAATATAATAATAAATAAAATCGTTAATAAAGCTGTTAAAATTTATAGACACATCAATAAAAGTGTGTGTATAAATAAATCAGGGCTGCGACAAACCCAGCTTCAATACGTCAAAGATAACCGAACGTGAATAATCGCGGTAGTTGGGAACAATGGGCATTTGCATTTATAAATGATTCATGCGCGACGCGCCCTGTTGTAAGAGAAAACGTTCCGGCTGATCGTTGTTGGCGGAATTTTGACGATTGCCAGCCCTATGCTGACAGGCTGCGCCCTTGTTGCTAAGCGGAGCGAGTTATTTAATTTTTCAATGCAATCATACTGTAGCGGCATTCACACACATGTATACGGACTCATACATTAAACACAATTATACATAGTATACATTTCGTTATGACGTGTTACTGTGTATACCTATAATAGTTGCCATTACAAATCACATTTCGTGACATTTATATTTCGTGTCGGCCGCTGTGGCTCAATGGAAATGCGTGCTTTTCTCTGTGCTTCTGTGTTACTGTGCTTTGGAACAAGCCACACTATCTACTTGAAAACTTTAATTCCATCGTTCCGAGTCTGACCTGTACGGAAATTAAGAATGAGAAGGTAGGATTTACCTATGGAGTAATTGCGTAACACACGTGGAATGGCAAAATATTGCAATGGGTTTCATTTTGACAGTTTAGCCATGTTAATTGCGTTATTAACGTCGCCAAGCAGGCGAATTTTTCAAACCTATGAAACAATGGTTTAGGAATTTTCTTCAAAACTCTCGGATCGTGATTGTAAGTGTGTTACACAATCACCCCCTTACTAATAAACGTTGTATAGCGTTTGTATAGTTAGACAACTGTTTATCTTCTTCTTTCGAAAGTCAAATTACTGACGACTGAAAGAGAGAAATCGGTGTGTAACTATTCATCTGATATAATACGTTTATTAGTAAGGAGGTCAGGGTGTAGGTCTCGTCCCCACACTTGATGAGGAGGTAGCATCCAGGTACACACGTCGTATCTTACCGTCTATTTACATATTATACATACGAGTACTTTAAAAATGTTTATGAAGTAAATGTTTATGCTATCTTAACAGCCTTTTTAAACCCTTCGTCATACTTCTCAGTTGGTTTCCATATTAAAAGCTCATGCATACTGTCTGCATAAGCATGCATAATAACATCTAAGGATTTTTACCCCTTATTCTCTCATCTCTTTCAAGTTATTACTTAACCGGTTGAATGCCGTAATTACAGACACAATTAAAAAGCCATTGTGTCTCGCGTGGATCTACGTTCCGGCATACGAAAGGTTATGTAAATAAAATGAATGCCCGCTTCCGCGCCTCCACGCAATAAGTACCACATACTCTAACGCAAACACGAAATCCGACTCTATAAATAGATATTGTGTGTGGAAAATCAAATATTTTCGCAGCGATATCGTTTTGATGAAGTTTGCTCCATGTTTTATCTGACAAGCGTTTGTTTTTGTCACAAACACACACACGTACACTGATATAATATCGCAAACATAACGCACATACACTCACACACAGTTTTTACTGCTCATATAAATACACGCTCACGTATGCACTTTGTTCGTCATAAAACATCGGCGACAGAATAGCGGAGGCAAACTCGTGAAGAGCCAAGTGACGTATAGTGAAGCATCCGCGACTTTGACACCGTATGCGATGCCGGCTCGAATTCTGCATACTTTTGTGACGTTTGCTGAACGGCGGCGAAGTATTGGCAGAGAAAGGATTTCAAACTAAAATGTTCTGGTAATATAGCTAGGCATGACGTAAATATTTCAGACAACATTATGTTAGCTCTTTTTGTATTTTGCAATCCAGCTCGTTACCATACAACTCTGGGCGTATAGAAGGAATTTGCTTGCTTAAGTAGGCGTCATTGTAGCCCATTTTGTTCAGCTGGCTTGCATCTTGAATCGGGTACTTTGGCTAGAATTATGGCTAGCTTACAACTTGCAATGGGAAACCACGATTAAATGAATAGCATCAGAAACTTTAAGCTTAGCAGTAAATATATTTCAATGTTACTTCTGCTCGTGTAACCTTTTGTATTCAATCAGAGGAATCAATCGTAGGAAACGATGAATAATTTCTCGGAACCGATTGTGTTGTAAGCATGTTCCCGCCAACTGCACAGCCTGCATGCATCATATGCGCTGATTACGTAAGATGTAGTTTTTTTTTATTAAGGCAGTATGTCAGCATGCATTTGCAATGGGTGTAATATATTTATTTCGAAAAATGATCAGTTCAATGATATACTTATTCTCATATTAACATTAAAGTGAAATATCATGACAATTTATCAAGATTCAGACTGATCTATCGGTATCTTGTACGGTAACGGTATTTTGTATTATTATTAAGTACTTTTCACACAAATTATACATACACACACATATACACAGTTTACATAATAAAGATTCTATTCTATTATCAAACCATTCTTTTAATATCAACACAAATAATAGCTGCCATAACTGCAAGAGCACACAATATAATGGCTAATCTGCTAGTATCACACGCGGGCAGGTAAGCGGCGCGGACTGTTGTTTGCATGCCAAATTTAATTTGAAATATTTTCGCCGCTGTTTAGACGCCGACTGTACTCGTAATGAATAAAACATTTCTTACTCATACGTCGCTCTAGCCTTTTTGATGGAGCCACTACAGCAGCGGGGAGTAGGCTGCAGCGGGAACCAACAGTGGATGTAAAAGTTAACACGAGCTGGGTTCGCAGTGAGGGTCGCAACATGAACCACCAACCCACCTGATAAGAGTGGTGATGACGTCATTTAATAATATTTGACAGGTTGTTAGCGGTCATTGTGACAATCAAGTCACGGGAAAAATATTGGAAAGTATCAATGAAGTCGCTTTTCGTGTGTCTGTGTGACCTCATTGTTCTTATAAACTATGCTACAGATATTGATGCGTTTTTTACTGCCATTTAGAGAATTTATTCCGTAAGGTTTATGTACATATAAACTTTACGGAATAAATTAATATTAACCCGGCAAATAATAAAGAAATCTCGATATTTTTCCAAGTCGTAAAAAGCATGGGAAGCAGGGGCGCGTCGCGAGTATCTAATAATAATAAGAGCACTGAATATTCAACTTATGTTCTAAAAAATAATATATTACAATAGAACTAATTCTCAGTCCTTCCCTCTGCAGTCGTGGCCACAAATCGAGCGAGGCAATATAAAGCTTTGACGATTTTCTTTTCAGAATTTCAAGTGATTCTAAAGTCCTTCGGAGTTATACGACAGGTTTGCATACCGCAGCGGCACACACACATATACACACGTATAATGTTTGTATACACACACATATGCACATATAATGGGCTGATCTGCATGAAAAGCAAAGTCAAAAAAGTCAAAGTCAAAGTCAAAGCATTTATTTCAAATAGGCACATAAAAGGCACTTTTGAACGTCAAAAATTATCTTAAAATAGAATTGATTCTAGTCGCCCATTCCAAAAGGTAGTTTTCGTATGGAGAAGAACGGGCAAGAAACTCCACCGTTACTCTTTTAAAATGTTTAGGTACAATATTTTGCATGGGTACATTAATTATATAATAACATGTGAGGACGATGCACCTACAATAAAATTACTATACCACAATAGGTAAAAGAATTAAAAACGAAACCATGACATATAAATTAATTATCTGATAGATACATGGTGCTCACATATTTACAAACATGGTACAAGCAAAACGATTTTAATTATAAAACAAAATACAAGTAATAAGTCAGGGTGTGAGTAATAAATGTAAAAAAAAAGAATAAAAAAATTTACAATTAAATTAGCAACCAGTTTGATTTTGTCTAGACTCTAGATTGTCCTATGGAGCAGGACCAGCATGTTTCCAAGCGTTCTTATCTTGGATATAATCTTCTAATTTATAGTATGCTTGTTTACAAAGCACTCGTCGAACGGAAATGAAACATGTTAGCATTGACCTGAACGGTCAATTAGTACATCGATGTTAATACTAACCTTGTGTTCGTCTCAATAATAAGACCAAGTAATGTTGTAGGTTTAGCATAGGGCGCCTTCAGCTAGATGGACTTTTATGATCTAAACAGGATGCTGGAACAAACTGCGCTCTGCCCATATTCTATGCCACAATTTCTATAGTTCCACATCACATTCAATTACTCGATCTCAGAATGAATTAATCCCACACTCAAAAGCAACTAAACCCCATTTGAAATGTGAAGCAAATCATATATTTTTTACGCACAATGTTCCTTGAAACGGCTCAAAGAGCTGCACAGAAGGCAGAGCGACTCAAACGGAGGTAATTGAATCCCTCCCGACGATCCGATCCCTCCGAGATGAGACAACCATTTGCATGCGAGATGCAGCGCTAAACATGCAAGCGCAAATACTTTGAACATGTGATATTGTAGTAGCACACTTCTTTGAGGATTTTGTGTGCAACTAATGGTTTCTGGATTTTGTTTATACTTAATATTTACCTCAATAAACAGCTGTCGTAAGTATTGTTTTAACGCTAGGAAGCGAGTGTAGTCTGTCATAAGGGTAGTTCTTCAGGGACAAAATTTTCGATGTCTATGGGTATATTTCTGTAACCAACTAACAAAACGGCATGTAATTTTTTTTTTGTACAGTTTAGCTTTATGCCTTACTAGGACAAATGATATTTTTTAAATAATTGCTGTCTAGGTACAAAATAAAAATATTTGAAGTGTGTTCTTCTGATTCATATAACGCGTCCGTTTGCCATTTTCCGGTACAAAATGGTCGATGTCGCATTTTCCCTTTGATACATCAATATAAATTATAATTATATCGAAAGGAAATGAGTTGTCCTCTTACAAAAAAAATGTGTATTGGTTATAACTACGTCATTTTGTTTATAAATAAGTAAGTAAGGAGTGTCCGGCGTATAATACTGATTAATGTGGCGTAAGCTTCACTTGACCGTACTTGGTCAGGTAATAATAATAAGAGTCTGGCTTCCCGCGCGGGGGGAAGCCAGTCGTGCAACGGACGAGCTAGAAGGTGGACCTGTGGCTGGTTGGCTTAGATCCCGGTGTTACGAAGGGAAATATCTGATTCACCTGTGTTTGGTTCAGGTGGCATTATGAATACAATGCCTACTTTATAAAATTTATTTTATTGTTTTAAAACTTCAATCTGTGTTTCGTGTGATGCTTTTAGGTTATGGAATCGTGTAGAAAAATAACAATAATGAAGCCTGTATGTATGATGAGTTACGCATGATTGTAGGCAAAATTCTGATTCAACTGTGCCTGATTTGTATGGTCAAAACCCCTATATGACTAATGAAATAAATTCGATTTCCCCTTTCTAGCACGAAAGGAGTGCTTTTGTTGCATTATAATGTCCAATGTTTGACCGTGTACAAGTCAGTCTTATTTATTATCATTTATTTAGCTATAACCTTTTGAATAATTAAAAAGTGACAGGAGTAAAAAACTGTTGTAAATATGATACTTTTGATATGTCTTAGTCTTAGTTAAATAATTATTGTTCAGAATTATCAATCAAAACTAACGGTGTATTTATTACTTTTTATTTCTGTTTCTGATTCATCTGGGCACAAAATATTCGAACGTCGATATCTTGAAAACTACTTTATAAAAACGAGCCCCTCATACAAATATATGTTCTTTGGTATGTCTATTTTCATATGAGCATGTGTTACAGAGCTGAAAGTGAAATTAAATTTTGGCCATATGGATCAGTTGAAGAATCAAATTTCGAAGAACTACCCATAACTGCAATGGTTGAACTCATCTTTTCTAAATGAAATGAATTCGTCATTTCCATTGATCTTATTAAAGTCATGTATTATAATAATGGTATAGTAATAATGTTTTAAGGTGAATGGGTAGTTGTAGCCCGCGAAATTCAATTTTTCTTACGTTTTTTGCAATTTTCAGGTCAGTGTCAGGTTGTATCTTGATGAAAATTTGATTCGCGACTATAACAGGTACGTATTCACAGAATTATAATCATCAGAATCATTAATACATCTGTTTAAGTTAGATTTCTACCACCAACACTTTTCCATACGAGATTTGTTCTTAACGGTAGAAATCTAACTTAGAAAGATGTATTAATGATTCTAATTATTATAATTCTGTAAATACGTACCTGTTATTGTCGCGAATCATATTTTGATCAAGATACAACCTGACACTGACCTGAAAATTGCAAAAAACGTAAGAAAAATTGAATTTCGCGGGCTACAACTACCCATTCGCCTTAACCTACTCTTTTAAAAGATTGGGTTTTTTAGCAGCTCTTCTTCGTTGTATGTTAAACGTGCACCAAGTTTTAATATTACACGAAATCTGTAATTTCATATAATGAAAATTTAACATTTGAATTTGACTATCCTAAAATAAAGTTATATGCTCGAATATTTACTACTAGAGCAACTATATGTATACTAAATATGTCGTTTCCAGTAGCTCAAAAATACACATACGTATATTCCAAAATATTCTGGACACATCTGGAACAATTCACCCAGGATGTACGCGGGGAGAGGGCGCGTGAATGGATATCTAATTAAAATTGATTTAACACAGCTAATTATAAGGGATTGGATACAGTTTCCAGTGGTCGGTGTCAGGTCCAACATTACATTCATTCGATAGAGACAGTCATTGGATTGCAGATTTTCATTTCACTAGTTTGGTTGACATGTTTTATAAAATCGCCTATTCGGGGCAGAAAGTAAAAAACACTTTGTGATGATAACTTTAAAAAATAAAATTGAACTCTCAGATTCCCATTTACGAGAAGCCTCGGTATGCGAATTTTCTACTTACTTTTTATACTTTTTCATACCATTTCCTACTTATAACGTTGATTCTTTTTAAATGGCATATCAAAGTATTATTTTAAAACAGTAAAATTTTGAGTGTTACAGCAATTCCTAAATACTTTTATGGACACACCCATTTAGTTGTTTTTCGCAGCTGCAATGGCTTTTTAACCACCATTTGGAGTGACCAAAATAATGTTAACAGCCGCCATATCAGTAAAAGTTAAAAGGTCACAGTGACCATTAAAGTAAATTCTTAAGCCAGAGCGTGTAAGGGCTTGATTTACAGACTCACCAACTGTGTGGCATGCGACCGCGGCCGGCCCGGCACCGGCCCGGCACCGGCACGGCGTGCGGATAGTTTATATAATTTATACAAATTTCACGGCAGTTATCCCAGCGTTATGGCGGATTGGGGCCGGACGCGCGCCGGAATGGCTGTCATGTTTTATTTCTGTGTGCGGAACACTCCGGTGGCACAGTGAGAGTAAGAAAATGGAGATATCGTAGCGTGTCTACGAAGATGCTACACCGTAGGCGCCTACGACGTAGCATGAACTTTATGTGTCTTGTTTGTGAGAATTCACCTTTTTATACACAACTTTTACTATTAATTAGGGAATTTTTATAAGGTTTTGAAAAAAACCAACAACCTTTGTTTCCGTGATTTTTTTTTATGATTTTAGGTGTCCAATGTTTGCCCATAACATATTAACTCTCTCTGTGTGCTTCCTACAGATCAGTATCGTCCCTAAGCCCTATTAGCCGGTGAATAAACGCGCGTTTTCATTAGCGCCTCCTAATGGTCGGCGCACACTCGGAGATGCTTTCTGCAGTCACACGATCATCGTTAGTTAAGTGACGCCAACACGATACAATAATCACTTGTCAACTTACTTAGGACTTGCATTAAGCATTATACTCTTTTTATTTTTTGTTTTGTGTAAACTAAAGGCCTCCTAATAAGTAATGATCGTAGCATACAGCACAGTGGTACATTTGTAATATTTCCATAGTCACTTAGACTTGATCATCCATTTTTTGACACAAGTTTTGCAACAGTAAAATCTAAATGACTGATATGAAAGCATATTATTATTTAGTTTTTCGTTTCAATATAGGTAGCCTTATTTTAACTTTCTGAAGAACTGCCACATGCAATGTCCTACTTCAAAACAAGTGAAAGCGGAGTGCAGTGAGGTCACACGCGACAAGACATCCCTCGAAGTATGTCGCCCTCGTTGTTGCCCTCCGACACTAGTAAGCCACTCAGACTTGAAGCACTTTTCCACTTAGAGGCAACTGGCGTCGATTGGAGGACAAATCGGCTACAAGTGGGCGGCACCGGCTAAAAGCATTGTCTTGTTCGAGCGGAGCGAAGATATAACTTACTGCCTGTTAATGTACGTGCGGTTGAATGGAACGAGATCATGGCAGCTTCGCAGCTGATGAAAAAAGGGAACCAGATTTTCCCTGATCTGACTTGTCAGGTACGCTTAAACGTGCTACGCCGTAGGCTGGCTACGGCGTAGCGCGTCTACGACATTGATTTTGGTGGAATTTTATTAAAGTTTTTTGAATTATTAGATTAGTGCTTTTATAACTTTGCAGTAAACAGATAATGCAATGTTGTTGTTCCTGACTAATCCAATTACCTCGAACTCGGGACAAGCAAAACAAGGTGCACGATTGCCACCTAATAACTTCCCTAGGCATTAAAAATTCGCATAAATCCGAGCCAGCACGGAGGTAAATTTGACCGGGGATCAGGCAGCTAGCAATTACATGTCGGACTTTGCTCGCCGGAAAAAACTTGGATGTCGAAACAAACAAGTTATTTTGGGCAACACAAAGAGTCCATGAATTTATAATGCGAAGGGAAATTAGCTTTTTCTTCTCACTTGCCGGCGCGGGAGAGAGGCGCGCGCCCCGGCGCCGCCCGCGGGAGAGAGGCACGCGCCCCGGTGCCGCCCGCGGGATTGTGTTGCTTCTGTAGTGCCCAAATTGCTATTAAAAAGTGTTTCTAGTTCACGACTGTGTGTGCCATTAAAATTATTACTAGTTTCTTAGGTGCGTTCACAGACAAAAACAGAAAACATAATCGTCGAGCCACTATTTCGATTTCGTGTGAATATTGAAAACGTGAAAATACAGAGGCCGCGCCAATTGTGTACATCGTTGTATTCAGTTTTATCAATAACAATATTACTTCTTATGGCTAGTACCAGAGTTAGAAACCAGCTTTATATGATATGAAATAAAAAAATAAAGACACCACAAAGGTATAAAAATATTAGATAAACAGTTTCGTGTAAAACAACAGAGACAATTTTAAAAACTTCAATTGTCTTTTCACCGGCTCGCGATGTGGAAAAGTCACTGAATGTTTTTTGGGAACAGCGAGCGTGCGAGAGCGTTCATATTTAACCGGTTTTTCAAGGTGAACCCTCCCTCTTCACCTCACCTCCGTACCCTCTCACGCCCCAAGAAAAGGATTTTTTAATGAGGCTACATTTTTAATACTCCTCCAGAGATTTTATTTCCGAGTAGACAACAATCATTTTTAGGCACAATGAGCTCGTCGCGTCACGTCAAATATTCATCGCCTGCTGATCAAACATTCGCTTTTATTACCTTCGAACTGATTCGCGAACTATAGAATCCAGTTCATTACTAGCAGTTCTATTGTCAATAAAATATCAACAAATCCGGAGCTATCTCCGATATCTTGCGAAATGATATTTTAAATAGGAATAAAACAATTTTATGAATAGTTGACGATCAGTCTGCAAATATGAACGTCGACAATATCAAACTTTAATGGAAGAGATTACTGTGATCGTTTAGTAAAGACAGTCGGGGACCATTTGAAAGTTCACTACCACCGAACTACGTATAAACGTTTTAGTGTGTACTTAGGCTTTTCTTCATTAAACATTTTTTTTTGTTACACTTAAACTGTTACACTTAAACTGTGCTAAACTTGTTCATAGTGAACCCCTCTGTTTGACTTAAAAATTTAAATACCATAATAAAATATTATCATTCCTTACAGTTTGAATGAAAAAAAAATTTTATTGGGTTTTTCCGAAATAGTGGTAATGTGTATTACATTTTTTTATAACGCTTCTTTGACCAGCTTTTATATTTCAAATTCCTGTTTCAAAGAAGTGTTCACACATAAGATTGTTGCGGAAGACAAACAGACGCGTTCCAATTGTAAGGTTTCCTCGCAGCGGAACCCTGAAGTACCTCAGTATCATTTATTTCCTCAAGTTTTTGGTATAAAAGAGCTATACTTATATAATGTAACAAATAAAATGAGTAAAATAAAAAAATCCGTTTCATTGGGCCGTTCCGTTTCTTTTCCGGTGCCTCAGTCTTATAGACACCTTATTTTCACCGAGAAATTATAAAGCAAAGCAAAGACAGGGCATTTATTAAACCCCGGTAAGCTCCCGTGTACTGGCAGGCCATGAGACAAGCGGGTACTTGAATGAAAACGGGCGTGACATATTGACAACCCTTTAGTAACTTGTGTAAGCACCAGAACTATTGAAATTTAATTTCGCACATTTAATTTAAACATATAAATATTTAACAGAGAGATGAGCCCTGCAGCCCTGGTCCAGTCCATCGCCGCGCACACCTAAGCCCCCGCTGGTTTAGAGGCAGCTACAGTTCAGCCGGGCGCTAGTGATAGATCACCCGCCGCCGGCAGCCGGTGTAAAATCTGCATCTACTTACACCGGAGCCTGGATTTGCACTACACTTTATTTACGCCGCTCTTATAAATCGCCACCATCATACCCTCACGCCGTCCAATTATGTGGAGCAGAGGATTATTACATACTTTTTGTTACGGGTCTTTAGTAAGCTTGGAGTTCGCTCGAGCAAATGCGAATAGGTTTAACAGCGGCTTGTTTGTGTTTTGTTTTTTTTTTAAAGGAATTTTGTCCATGACAGTTATTTATTTAAACTCCTTGCACACAATAAAGCACAAAGGTGGCCTTAATGCCTCTTCTTCTTCTTCTTAGGGTCAGTGCATAATATTGTCAAATTGGAAAAAAATCATACATGATTTTAGCACCGACAGATTACTTCAACTTCCTTGACAACCTCATTGCTGTAAGTAGGTACCTACTAGACTGTGATTGATCATCATTTCAGCCGAAAGACGTCCACTGCTGGACATAGTTCTCCCCCAAGCACCTCCACTGCGACCAGTTCTGTGCTTCACGCATCAGAGTAAACAGACTAGAAAAAAAAAGAAAATAAATGGTTAAATAAATAAACAGTTGCTAATTCAAGGCTTCCTGTACATGACGCCGGAGCCGCACCGGCGACGCCGGGCCGCATATTTGTGTATACGAAGGAATATTGCGCATGAGCCGCACTGCCATCGCTCCGGCGGCGCGCTGGAACCGGAGAATTCGTTTGCAATGCTTGACTGAACTGTGATCATTACTTTATTATTTAAAACTCGGCATCAATGCGGTCAAGTGCCGGTGCGGCTCCGGCGTTGTGTTCAGGTAGCCTGCCTTCCTGATAATCACAAGTACCTATCATCATTGTGCGCGGATGGCAACAAACGTACCATACCGCCATTTGTTTTAGTCGTATCGGGTCGCCTGTCGCAGCAAGCGATGTTTACTTCTTAGAAAAGCACATTTTTACTTTCATATTCAGAGTATAAATAGCGGAACTATAGCAGACACTTACCTCGAGCAGTTGCTAATAAAAATAAAATGCTAACTACATTATAGTGCTGCGGATTACCGACCGACCCATTAGTTATGTCAGAACTGTTCTCTCTTTTTACCTGACAGAGATAAGTGGAGAATATTATACTACTTCATAGCATTTATATTTTATTAAAACACTTGTGAGACCCCAGAGGTGTCGGTATTGAAGTAGGAACGTCCGGCGTACCATGTGTGGCGGACGTTTATGTTAGTCCTGCCACCAAAATGGCTGACTGCCTAATGTTTTCTGCATTAAAAAAATTCTGAAGATAATAGCAAAAAAATGTTTGTGAGTCGTCTTTTTATTTTTCATTACCTACGACACTAAACTAACAAACAACTTCAAACGCGAACTTTTATTGTAATGAGACTGAAATTTTATTAAAGCCAAAATGGATTCTTTGGTGACTAGGTACGTTTTCCGAATAACTTTTCCCTCGAAAATGGGGGTATGGTTCAAGACAAGATGGCTAGGAATATTTTGACGGGCGCAGCTGGTACTATAATAATTCGAACATCACTAGTCAATTACCATACGAACAATCATCTCCTCACATCAACAGAAAGCACTCAAAACATTCACAATCTGCTAATAGACGCAGTAGCTCCACAGTCCCCACTGCATCGCTCAACCGTAGCTCAACCGGACACCTAATTACCTCCCACCTATAACAGTATAACTTGCTCAATACTCTAATCAATCATTCATAGCACCTCGTTACTTCACCGCACCTCATTAAATCCTATCAATCATTGCGTCCTTTTCTATCACACGACATTAGAGCGAGATGGGTAACCGAAGCGTGTATCGGGTTTAAACACGGTTAGCGGTCCGGTAGTGAATTAAACGGTGCATTTGGGAGATAAATGCTCGCCTGCATTTGTGCGGCAGTGCGGCGCGCGGAGTTGCGCGGCCTCGCCCAGAGATGGCGCTGATTCCACTCATTAATCATTACGCGAACGTGTGACGTCACCGAGTAATGCGGAGGCCACTCGCTCGCATCATGAGGTGGTGCAGAAGACTCATTTCTGACGACACTTCAATCGCTTGCGGAATGCTGTCGTGCTAAAGGGTCACACCATCAGTCTCGGTCGTCCGTCGTTACGATTAATCAGAACCACTCACCACGGACACAGTCAGTCATCAGCAAGTTCTTAAAATCTGGAATAGAGTTCACAAAAGCAGAAACTTTGTGTTTAAAATTTATAAAAATAGCTAGTGGTGACAGTAAATTTTACGACCGGCATCCTGGACAGTCAGCTCCGCAGCCACTAAGCTGACTGGCCAAGAGTTAGTTTTTATTTTCCCAAAAATTTGAGAAAATGCTAGCGTGGTCGGCCTTCTCTCCCATTCTTCTTAATGGCCACGTACACATACGATATGTTTTATGCAATATACGTACCGTCATATCGGCGATACAAAATGAGATTCGATTTCAGGTCAGTCAAAATTAACGAGAGGGAATTAATGACCGAAGTAAATGAAGGACAAAGAATGGATGCATTAACCGCTGCCAATATTTTGTTTAACTTACTTAATTATATTTAACAAAGAGGATCTCGTTGTGGGAAAAGTTATTTAATTTGATATTTTTCTGTAAATACAATATAACGTTACGAATGTATTCTCTGAAAGGGCCTTTTATTTTATACTTACATTTCACTGATTACAATTTCAGTTCGTCTGACCCGGGAATCGAACGCTACACCTCACTTCACCACAACAACGGTCTATTCCGTAAAAATCTCACCGTGAAAATATCGAAACATAGATGGCAGGACGAGCTTGATTCCTACCGTAGGAACTGCAGGGGCACTCGCAAAAGACAGAATTGTGTGGAAAAGGGAGAAGGAGGCATTTGCCCTGCAGTGGGGCAATACAGACTAGTTAGTTGCATTTATTTGAAAATTAATCTATTTATCAAATGAATTTAAATAATTTACTAATTTTATTTTTGTTGATATATGCAGTACAGTTATAAGTTACAATACAAACCTTGCCTTATTCAAAATGAATGAAATACACATACATTTTATTTGTCAGTACGGTACCATCATAGATTAAGTCCAGTCTCGCTATCTGGGACATTAAGAGTGAGTTGTTGCGTCGAGGAGGCGAGCTGCCCTCCCCGAGTGCTGCCCGCTTTAGGCGTTAACCGACAGATGAATGGACGGAATGAATGTTGCTCGTGCATGTAAATACAAAGTGTTCGGTTTCGACCGGGAATATCGGCTGAAATCTTTCAATCATCCTTGAATTCGAGTACGCGATAGAATGTAGATGAGCACTCAAAATAAAACTGGTTAGAAAATATTGTAAGCTTTTAAGAGGCTTACAGGACCTAAACGCAAAAAACGCAAGTTTTAGAAACAATAAAAGTATATGATCGACTGCAGTAAACAAAATCAGTGTGTTGAAAACATAATGCAACTAATTTGATACGATAGAAAAAAATCATGAGGATACCTCTATAACCTTTCTTTTTACAATAAAAACCATACCAATATACTCGTACATACAATCATTATGATTTTTTGTCTAATTATTCTACAAGCAACATACTAAAGTACTAGTATTTTAATTTTTTAGTCCAAACCACACTGGAGTCGCACCGCAATGTCAACTTCAAGGTGTTTGTGGTGCGCGTGCCGAGTTGCTATCTGCCCGTCGTCATGGAAGAATACTTCTGGCCGCAGGACGTGGTGTTCCGTCGCTTCCGCGGACAAGTACCTGCCACAGAACTGCACAAGAGTTAGCTAGTGAAGTACTGTTTTATAATAATAATAAAATATGTATGTTTAGGTTAAGATATTTTTGTATGGGCCTGCGTCGCCTGTAATAAATAAATTAATAAAAAAACAGATTTTTTGTAAATAGATTATTGCTTCATATTTTGCAATAAATTACCAGGGTTGTGTCATCGCGCTTCTCTTTCTTTTCTATGCAGTCAGACAAAGATCGTGCTTTAGGTCATGTAGTCGCCTTAAAATAAAGTAACAATTTAGCAATTGCATTAGTGTTAATAAAACATAGAAGGTACTGATATTAGGTTTAAAGTCACAGATATAGTCTATCTATATCTGTGTTTAAAGTATTATTTATATAATTTTTATATAGTAAAGTTTATGAGTATATTTTTTCTAAAAGAAAAAAAGAGCCACTTACATGAGAATATAAGAAAACATTAAGTAATAAACTTATTCTAGGTGCCGGTCACCGACACAATACAATACGCTTACAATTATTATGTTTTTGTTGGGTTACACTTTCAACGGTTTTATTCTCAGCTACCAGGCTAGTAACGTTTTCAGTGAGTGGTTTCAATAATGTAATTTGATAGTTTTGATATAAAACCGCTGAAATAGCTTACATTTTCTATGAATAAAAACTTTGCTTCTTCATAGGTAATATTCTTCTTAGCATAGTTTGTACGTGTCTTTGGCAGGACAAGCAAGCTGGGTCGACGAAGACTGCGTTTACATAATTTGATATTTCTTGGTAAATGTTACGTTGTGTGAATAGTTCCATCCATTATTTTTCTAATCAAAATACAAGTGTTATGTTATACATATGAAGTTGCCTGATATTCATCAGTTTAGTTTCTTTAAAAAAATTGCAAGTCCCCAACATGCAATTTTGTTCAAGTATGGGCAGCGAATATTGTCTTTATGATCCTGCTCAACATTCTTTGTTTTTACCGGCGCTACCCCAGATTTCTATAAGATTTTGACAAGTGAATTGTAAAATGCTTAAACGCAGTTTTTTTTTCATATTTAATCTATTTGTTTGTTCTATGTTAAACAGTTTTCGATTCTAAGGCCAGGGTTATTTTTCGTAGGTTTGTTTGCTTTTATGGGATATTATATGTAGTTAACGGTTTAAAAAGAATAACACTAGTGCCAAAATCTCTTCCGGGAACCTTGTGTAGTATTTTTAATTTTGTACCATTTGATATATTATTATCTCATTAATTAAAATACTTTACACTATACTCACAACTTAAAATGTCTGTTTACAACTTGAAATCTATATAGGTAGTCAAGACCCGTTAAAAAGCCGTTTTTTTTTTTTGTTTACTCTCTTCCAGACCGTGTCAAAAGCAAGGCACACGTAATATACATAGGAAAGAACGTTATTTTATTAGCCGGACATCTTAGCGGGGGAAGTTAATCATGTCCGGTATGCGGAGGCAGATGCGCCGTTATTTGTCCGCGGATGTGGGCGAGTGTCTGACTGTCCAGTGCCCGGACACTTGTACATACGTTACACGGAATTGTTGCAACACTAGTGTAGAAATACTTGCAAGCTCTTTGTCTTGACACAGTAGGAAGAGTCCTGTTTCAGGCAAAAACCAAATAATATACTTTTCATTCTGAATATCACAAGTCATTAATTAACTTAATTATTTTCCTCGTTAATTTCAATATGGGCACCCAGCCCATATTGAAATTAAGTGTTTTGATTTGAGTTTCTAAGTTTTATACGATCAGCCAGATTAGCAATAGAAAGGTAACATGAAAAATCTTTGTTTACACAAACGTGAAACCAAACTAACTGGCCCTCCCTCCCTCTCCGTCCCAGTCCCTTACCCTTACGTAAAGTAAGAGTTGCCAATACCAAACTGCAGAAATTAATTACCTGTTATTGGTTGTTATACTTTTGTCTTAAATTTCACATAGATAGTAAAATACTGCGACTAATAAGACAACGTAAACATCGCGCGGCATTCCTCTCCGGCTAGGACAACGACAAATGTCATAATATTTAGTGACGCCGCTGTTAGCAAACATACCGTCATGCAACACGTGCGTACAAGCGGCGTCTTTAAGATAAGTTTAAGGTAGCTCTTCAAAGATACTATCAGAGCAAGATCGTAACACAACTCATCAACAATAGCGTACAGAACTTGACCAATATTTTTATTTGTAACGTTTACTTGATCACGAATTTAAATCTTTAGGAATTACTTACCAAGCCTACAACACATTTATAAAACTGTGGTGAACAACGAAACGTGAGCTTAGCGTTTGTGAGTGGGCACCGAAACAACTGATAGGCTGCGAGTGAGCTTCAAGCTGTACATCGTAATCCAGTAAAAAACCGATTCCACATTCACGCAATGACAAAGCTCATGTTATGAGGGCGGTAGCTACATGAAACGCAGAATCTCCCGCCACAATATGTTCCCGTATGTCTTCACATTCGCGGAGGGCGCCGCGAGATATGTTAAGCAATCAAGCGACGCGAACCATCCGCGACGCGACACGACACGACAACGGAGCGACTGCGGCACGACTCCGCCCCATTTGTAACCACACACTGCTCTATTAACTTTCCGCTATTTCTTCGTATTTTTGTGTTCATTACTCTGTTTTATCTCGAGGTTCTCAAACGGGGACAACAAACTGCTCTTAAAATGATTGGTCGCCGCCGTTCGCAGTTATTTATGGGAAGCAGGCCGAAGTTTGGTGAGTGAAAGTACTTAGTTGTGACGAAGAAATCTTTAATTAGATCACGTTGCTTGGCGAATGTTTAAATTATTCTGGGGCAGTTGAGGTTTTAAATTAAATTATAGATGTCCTCTAACATCAACCTCATCAGCATGTAATTGGTCGAATCGTTTGCTCACTGTCATCTTTAGAACATTATCTCTGGTAAAGAGTAAGCTTATGTCTGTACCACTAGACTGTTGCTCATTCACGATGTCCATTCAGGTCTCAACCAGGTATAACTCTCTTTGTCTGTTACGTAATATATCAATGTATTTAACACACATGTTGCATGCGTTAAAACTCTGTGCAGATTCAAGATAAGTAAGTTCCTAATTCGGCTATATGCAGCTTTACTATCAGACCTTAAAGTCAGTTAAATGTTCTTTCAGTGGAACTATGTAAAAGAATTTCACATCGCAGGTTAGAGAACAATATAAAACTACACCTAAATGCCTGAAACATTCACGTACGTACGCTCAGCAAGAAAAACTGGCGTTCACCTTACGAATACCACCTTCAGACATATTAATACATACAATACAACTCTAAAGTCTGAGAAATAAGGTTCCAAATTGAGTTTATGAGTAGTATTTAAAGTTTGTCAAGTATTTAGAGTGCATTACACATTCGCGGAGTTAAGTTGGAGTTGTGTGTCGGGATCGGAATGTTAAAACATCGAGTAAGGAGCGGTAAAGAGGCAAATGTATGTACATGCACTTTTGTACCTGACAGAGTTGCTATGCTGAACGTATTGCGTTTGTACGCTACTCCAACCTTCGGGGAATACAGAGGCTGTAGGGGGAGGGGTAAAGGGGGGAGGGGGCACGTCTCGGATATATTATCCGCTTGTGTGTATTTACCCTAAACATGACATATGTTTCATACTTGTTTGATACTGTTGCATTGGTGGTATAGTGTGCTAAGCGCGTTTGTTAAGCGGAAAGTATGAGTTTGATTCCCAGGTTGAATAGTGTAGGTATGTCTTTGGGATTTTTAGTACGAGGTAGTGTGGAATTCTTTGCTTTGGGGTCATAGATTAACAACTTATCTTAATGCCGAATAAGGACTAAGTTCCAGGAGTCTTCGTTTCACTATCGGTGCATGCATGTGGTTATATTATTGTGAATGCTGCATAGAAGCTTGTCGTAATTACCGCTACAACAGCCTTTACCCCCTCCCTATGCCCTGCCGGCCGGAGATGACTGTTTGTTGACATAAAAAAAATGCTCTGACATTTTCAGACCCGTATTATTTCTCATTTCCATATTATCATCCTTGGTTGGATCGTATAATCGGTATCCGTATCAAGCGATTGAGCGCTCTGATAATATTTATTCAATCTTTATTTAATTTTGATCAGACTGATATGAACACATTCAAAAGATATTGACACTGAAGCCTGTCGCTGTAAAATACTCGTTACATGCGAGCATTTTATGACGTTGTTATTTTCACTGTTTTGCATAATGAGACAGGACGTCAAAATGCTTAATGAGGCATTTAGTAACTAGCAGTGCTATGATAAATGATATTTATTACTATAAATAGAATTAAAAAAACTGCCTCGTTGTTTTAGTGGTCGCAAGCGCTGCTGCTGCATGAGGTTTTGGGTTCGATTGCCAAGTCGTCCGAAGTGTTATTGGGTTTTTCCTCCAGGAATTTCTCAGTATCAGCCTGGAGTCTGGATTTTTGCCCGCCCTCCATTTCATGAGTCTAAGACATAACTAGCGAAATATGGGTGTACTGCAGGTACACCACCGCCTAACCCTTTAGAGGATTACAAGCGTGATGTATGTTATGATTCAAAAAGACACTTTTACACGTCAAAAATAAATTATGTTTTAAAAATAGAACCGCTTGGTGAACTTGGCCAATTATCTTCTTATTTAATCGTAAGCTATCACATCAACATCTCTTACGGTAACCCACAAAGCGAACAAGATGTTACGTTCAACCAATACAGAACAAAGAAGTTATTCAGACACAATAAAGTCGGTCAGAAGCATCAGAAGTTTACGTAACAACAACACCTGCGCGTCAACAATGCTGGTTAGTGCTGCGACAGCGCGCGTCAGCGGACCCCGGGACACGGGACACAGCCCGGGATCCGCCGCTATATTAAGTATTGAAAACTAATATGTTCCCGCGCCCCTGTCCAACCTGCTTGCCTTTAACAAACGCAGCGTAATATCGCCGGCCGGCACATACACATTACAAAAAATGGACGATATAAACCGATCGAGCTTCGTATCCAATCACGTGGTTTTGGATTGCTGAACAAATTGATCGATTTATTTTTAGTGGCTTTTATTTTGTTTTATTGCCGAATATAAGTTGATTTGTTGACACAACATATAATGGTCAGCTTGTTTGTAAGCCACGGTTTGTATTAAGCGTTCTATTTCACCCACAAATTGAACCGAATTATTATGTATTACTTTAATAAATATGCCCATCAATACTAGAATGTTTGTTATTTAAAATGCAGCATGCTACACAGCAATCATTAGACAGTACATTCATTTTATTTAATGACAAAATAATGGACAAATAATAATAATACTCAACACCGAGAACTTTAGAACGAACAAACAATAAATGGCTGTCACTTGTAACAAAGTATCCGAGCCCGCAACGTTTGATTGGAGCCGGGAGCTGTAGCTACTGCTTAATAAACCACTAAATACAGTAAGAGCACAATCAGCAATTCATTGGGTGTATTGCAGTGTTGGGTGAAGCGCGCCAGGAATCCCGGGCAGCCCGGGATTGCGACGGGATCCCGATGTATTTTCCCGGCGCGTTTGCTATTGTGGAATCCGAAGCGCGCGGCCGCGGATTTTGACTTGTACCGTGCAGTACAATTGTTTCTGTGAAAGATGTTTGCTTTTTAAAATTTAGAAGCGCTTTGTTCAATGGGCTTCTGACAGCTATCTCTCGAGCTAATCCCGCACTCGCTGTTCTATTTGTAACTCATATTTACGTACGAGCTGGTATAATATGTGTGCAGTGTTTGTTTTCTAAGCATTCATGTTACATCAAACAACAGTTTTTTAGAAATAAATTAGGTATACCTGCCCACAATCTAACATAGTATGGCGTTCCAAAGAGATATTGGATGCTAGAATCTACTTAGTCTTGTCAAGGAAATTAAATTAGTAATCGGGTAGATGGACTAGTGACCTCCTTTCCGATGTTGCCTCTGCAAGTATTTACTAGGTTCACTATTAATTACTTTAAACAAAACTATGAAATAGGGCATCTAGAAACAAGTCTAATTTATAATAATATAAAATAATTAATAATGAATTAGTGTTAAAATTAATTCGATTCTGTCTCAGTCTCGCGTGACGCGCCTTAGGTTGGCTACACGCGAGCCATTCATTAGGTAATGAGAGTAATGATGAATTCGTCGGTGAACTAAACGTAATGCTGTTAACCCATTTACAACACCTGCACTGGTGTAGTCAGTCTTGTTAAAGAGACTGAACAGGGTCACCCATCTTTAGTCTCTTTGTCCGGGCCCACATCCTGAGTCAGGGTTCTGACTGAGTTCCATGAGAAAAACCCCGGAACACTGTGTGTAGATACAGACATAATAAAATAAATAAACAATTTGCATGACCTGGGGATTGAACCTAGAAATACTCAGCAGTTGCACTTACGACCACTACACCTACGACGCAGACGTCTATACAAGACTACATAGTACCACAACATCTAGTCTCGGCACAACGGAACAATTTAATAACCCTCGACGCGTCGATCGCCACTAATTGTGCCGGCGCCCGCACACGGCGGGAATCGCGTGAGTCGCGCGGGTCGACGCGGGTCCCTGCGACCGCGGCACCGCGCGGGCCGCGCGCGCCACTAATTTCCCGCGTGGCCCATAAATTACGTGCACTTTGTCCTCACTACTCCGCGCCTCTGCGACTACCAACAGAGGATCAATTTGGGCGTTTTAAAATTCTATTGTTTCAAAGAAACATAAAAAAATTGCTAGGCAAAATTTTGTTTAACGTCTGCAGTATTTTTTTGTAAAACGACGGAGTGCATGAAGTTTATTTCCATCGTAAAACTCACCGCACAACACGGTTAATTTACAAACATTAGGGATACTATATAAAATTACATTTATTAGAACAAAAGACCTTCTAAACACATCAGTTTCATATGAAAGTACAGTTTAAACATACACAAAGCCAATTTAAACAATGCAGGCATCAAGCCGTTTTATTTGTAATGTTAGTAATTAGCGTATGCGTATATTTGTGCCGTCGTATTCGGCGCTCAACTAGATGCGGAAACATTAGCTCGCGGTGCATAGTGCCGCGCTCCGGCACGGCGGCGGACCGGTGCGGACCGGTGCGGGCGGGTTCAGGCCGGTGCGGCGCGCTCGCGGCCGGACGTCGCGCGTCGCGGATGTGGCCCGCGCGAGCTGGCGCCGCGCATACAGTTAACTGTTGTGACGTGAATAGCAAAGCGCAGAAAACCCATTTCGGCATAAGAGTGCAGATTGAAGACGTCGCTATATTAGAGGAAAATGAAAAAGTATTGATTCAAGCTTCACAAGTTACTCTCACTGGAACCAATGCCGCCGGCCAGTTACCAATGCCGTCAGACTGTATTTACGTTTACCCATTCCAATTTGAGTTAAGATGCTCTCCGCACGTCACTAAAAGTGATCCTTCTTTTCACAATTTTTGTTGCTACACTATGAACAAATGTTTTTACAAAACTCAGTTAGTTTCAGCGAGGCTAGTTTATTTCGTTTAGCGTTTAAAAGCGCACCTCCAGCGCAAATATATGGAGCGCAATGAATGTACATTAACAGGTTGGATGTGAAGTAGCGCTTCACGTTATTTATTACTTCAGCTAATTAAACATTTCGAAAGTGCTTCAAGCGACGTGGAACATTGTCTTGTTGTTTTTAATGTAACGTAATGTCCTGGCTGTAACGGTGTGGAATTCATTGTTAGCATGAGATGGTAAGTTAAGGCCTTGAATTCCTAGCAAAAGGTATCAAATTGTTCTTCAAAGTCTCGTAAACTGCAAACTTAATAAAGGTGTAGTCGCATCTATCAGATTGTTAATTTATTGGCTGTATTTTATTCGGAACACTCTACTGCTTTTTACTCCCTGGTGGTTTGAATCTCTTCTTGTTAATATACTAGATAGTAAGAGATAATACAGTACAGAATCGAAAGTTGTTGCGACCCGCGCTCGCTGTACTTATATTTTTACTTCAACATTATTGTGTAAGTGCATGAAACCTGCAACAGCACCAAAGACGAACACTTCACCGCTTCACTTACTATACCGCTGAAGCATCCAAGTCCAAGGTTTAATAAAGTAGGGCTCGTATCGCGCGGTGCTTCGGCCACTTGTTCCCACTTCTACGCGATACGGTATCCGTCTCTGTCAGCCGCTGGCCGCAGCGTGCAGCGGCCGCATGCAGCGCTGCAGCGGATTAGAGGTGTAATTGATGTCGGGAGATAACGGGGGATGCTAGCGCTGCATCACTGTGTAGAGGGTGATAATAATATCTACTCGACATGGGGTATTTCTTAAGCTGGTCTGGCTGGTCCGAAATAAAGAACTATTGTGTTATAACTTGTTACTTATATTTTTTTGAGTTGGAGGTTGTATGCGTGAGTTTTTATGTGTAACAAACATTCACATTGCCTGTTCTGGACTAATAACACTCTTATACAACTCAATGTAACACGGAAACTACATAGCATACAATTTAATTAGTTACCTTAACACAAGTCTTTAAACTTAACATAGCAACTACAACTACTGTTCAAGACATTTTAGATATAAAATTAATTTACTAATCCAGTAACTATTAAAGTTCTAACTTTCTTTTCCAATAAATTTATCACGAATATAACGTCGCAGCACACCCGAGCGGCAAGCGGTCGCTACAAGTACATACGTACGTACGTCGGTACCCCCCCCCCCGCACACGTCGCGTCGCCAGGGAATGCGCGACGCGACAAAAATGAACACACATTGACACTAATTGGACGCGCAGTGTATCGCCATACATTATACGATGTATGTAAGTTATTCAAGATTTATTATGTAGCTCTTATTTTAATTGCACCGTTGTTAATTTTATAATGAGAACGTGTTACTATGTTGTTTATGGGTGCTCTTAATAATATCATTAGATTTTTGTTTTTAAAAACTCGTGAAAAACTAAATGAATATTTATAACTACCTACTGCATTTTTTAAGTTTTTAAAGAACAAACACAAAAATGTTTTGAATTATGGCCATACTACGTTGCAGGACAATATTTCAGCAATATAGAAACACAATATCTCACGTGCATCTTAAATACATTTCTCACTTTTCAAAAGTTGTTTCAAAGAAAATAGTTTTCGAAAAACGTCTCACTATCAGTTATTTCTATTCCCCTCGGCTCCATTATACTTTGTATAAGTTATTTCCATACATATATCAGAGAAGCATATTTTTAAATATTCACATATGCACACAATAGCAACAAATGGCTCGACTCCGGATCGCGACCTCTGCCTCGTAGCGCGTAGCACCGTAGCAGCGTAGCTCTGTAGCACCGTAGCACCGTAGCGGCGTAGCGTCGTAGCAACAAAATGTCGCCTCTCGCGAGACACGCCACTCACACACCTGGCTTGCTTAACTGGCGAGCAGATATAGCAAAGGCTTTAAAATATTATGAACTTTCATTTACTGGTAACTTAGTATGTGATTGGTAACTGTGGCGATGTTTGGCGGAAGCTTACGTCCAACTTTGCACAACTTTCGGCTCAATGACGATAATGATAGCTTGTTAAAATAATGTTACTCTATAGTAGAGTTAACAAGGGTTTGTGTCGTAACAAACAAGCTACAACATTAATTATTTTATCGACGGAAATCAAATGGCAACTAATTAACTAAAACACTCCGTTGATTGCCAATTTTCATTTTTAATTGTATTTATAATTAAGGTAACAACGATAAAACAAATCGTTTTAATTTGCGTAATTACTTTACGAGTTATGTTATCTTAAATAAACCAGTTTGTTGTGTTAAATATTACTAAATTATCATAAACATAATTGATATGCTTGTTCATTCGTAAGCATGCAAATATCGTAGGTGTTGTAATATGCTTATTTTTAAAAATCCGATCCGTTTTGATAATGCAATATATATATTACGGACAGCTGTTCAATTATGTGACCTGGATAATTTGAACTATTTTAGTTACAGGCTCTGATATCTCGGGACTTAAAGAAACCACATAATTTCGATAGTGAAAGTTTCAACTAGAGCCTCCTCCACACTAGTGTAGCAGAGCGCCTTGCATAACTGAGGCATATTCAAGCGGCTCATCTCGTGAGATGCACATTTGCACCGCCTCCGCTCCCCCGCGTCACCTGCCCTCCGTACCCCGCGCCCCCTGCCGGCGACCTCTTTGTGGAACCTTTTAGGATATCATCCTCCCGAGCAAATACGCGGCAGTCACTATGAAATATTATTCAATTTTATAGTCAACGTGAAATATCGAATACCTGCTTGTAGCCTGTAGTGGGAGGATTAATAGGTCCTCCGCATTGTGTCCTTTTGTTAACATTATTTAAGTTGGAGCGAGGGCACGTCTCGACTACGTGAACTGCTGAAGGCGGCAGGTATCAACTATATAAACTACATGCTAAACAGGAAAAGTTTTGTCGCGCGTGAGTTGGACACTCAACTACAATATACTGCAATTACACCAAGCTCAGAAAGGCTTTCGATAGCACAACAATATGAAGTTAAGTATGTATAAATAAACAAAAAATAACATTAGAAACCACATGTCAAAGTACTTTATCCGATAAAATACTACGCAAAATGGGCAAATATTTACAGGAAACAAACAATCCAATGTTTCATCACAGTAATGTTCACAGCGACACTTCATATCGTGCGTATCGTGTAGTGGCCGGTGCGTGACGTCAAGGATAGTGTTGTCCATGGACATGACTAGAGACCCCCAATCGCGTTCAATCGCAAGTCGAGTTAGCGAGCTACATGTCGCGGCACTATTACTTATAGTGAGCGATTGGACTCTTTATTATGAAAGATCAACAGTTCTGGCTTCGGCTGTCGCAAAAAAAAAATATAGTACATACTAAACTATGATTTAACGATAAGGCTATGATATAATAGATATCTATTTCCAGTATTTATTTTTATGTTTAACTAGCTCGGGATAAAAACTATCCTATGTCGTTTTCCGGGACTCAAACTATCTCTGTACCAAATTTCATCTAAATCGGTTCAGTGGTTTAGGCGTGAAGAAGTAACAAACATATAAACACACACACTCACAAACTTTCGCCTTTATAATATAGACCTCCTAGACCTTTCCAAAGCGTTTGATCTGGTGTCGTACGAGTTGCTGTGGCAGAAACTATTGAATGATACTTCAGTGGATAGAGAAGTTATAGCAATTCTACGGTTTTGGTATAACAATCAGACAAATTGTGTACGGTGGGCAGGTTCGTTATCGGATGTGTATAGGCTGGAGTGTGGGGTGAGGCAGGGCGGCCTGACCTCCCCTCGCCTCTTCAGCCTGTACATAAACCGGTTGATCGTCGAGCTCAGCAACACCTATCAGGGTTGTTATGTAGACGGAGTATGCGTCAACAATATTAGTTATGCTGATGATATGGTGTTGCTGAGCCCTTCGATTAACGCAATGATAGGCCTGCTTATGATATGCGAGAGGTACGCGGAGACCCATGGGCTCAGATACAATGTTAAGAAAAGTGAGGTACTAGTCTTCAAGGCAGGCACCAAAACTTACCCGATTGAACCGCAGTTGAAACTCTGCGGAAGTTCCTTGAAGCAAGTCACTTCTTTCAAGTATCTGGGCCACTGGGTTTCCGAAGATCAAAAAGACAACCTGGATATTGAGCGTGAGCGCAGGGCGTTGGCTGTCCGCTGCAATATGTTGGCTCGCAGATTTGCGAAATGCTCGACTGAAGTAAAGGCTACACTATTTACAGCGTACTGTCAGTCGTTCTATACATGCAGTCTGTGGGTCAACTACACGCAGAGGGCATACAGCGCCCTGCGCGTACAATACAATAATGCTTTCAGGGTGTTGATGGGGTTGCCGCGCTACTGCAGTGCTTCCGGCATGTTCGCGGAGGCGAGAATTGATGGCTTTCACGCTATCATACGCAAGCGCTGCGCTTCCCTTATGCGCAGGATACGCGCCAGCCCCAACAACATCCTGAAAACTATAGCTGATAGGTGGGACAGCCCCATACTGGGACATTGGATGCGCCTACATGCCACTGTGGCGCATTAATGAATAGTTTGTGTTGTTTTCTAGTAGATGTAAGTATTAACACTAGTTTGTAAGTCGTGTGTATACATACTAACAAAGCACTGAACCACTGATGCAAGGTTTCGGCTAAGCCTGTCACCTTGCAGCAGTCATGTCATCTGTTTTCAGTTTTTTGGTTTTGTTTTTGTCTTTGTAAGTGTATTATTACTAACATAGTTTATAAGTATATTGTTACTAACACTATGAGTCTTGTTGCTCGAAATAAATTATTATTATTATTATTAATATTAGTGTGATAAATTATTTTCTCACTTGAAAAAAAATTACAGAATTTAGTCACGACGAAATAAAATTAAGAAATATTTGAAAGTTGAAAATTCTCCACATGCGCGTTTTATCTTAAAATCTCAATCGAATGGTAAGGTAAGGTAAGTCTGACCTCTGTGCGCACAATTTGTGTAATAGCTGCTGAACAAATGAGCGTCGCGGCGCGTCGCCTCCCGCGCCGCCATTAGCCGAATTAAACGTCTCTATGTGGCCAATATACTCTCCTGTCATAACAGGGCTGCCGACTGGAACATACTCCGGTAAATAGCTGAAATCATTCATCTGTTGAAGTAAGCAAAGTAAAAAGCAGTTTTTTTTATATTACTGCTTTTAGCAGGTAAGTCTAAATTTTTAAACGACATGTATTTAGGTGAGACAAATATCAAACTGCATAGCTTAAAATGCCTAACACCGATAAAACCTGTTAGCCAGCGGCCAGCAGTGTTTGTTGACAGGCCTCACATCCTCCCACACCTCAATAAATCAATCAACTCAGCCTATCGCAGTCCACTGCTGGATGTAGGCCTCTCCCAGGCTGCGCCACAACACCGTGACCTCCGTCTTTCCCATCCAGTCTGTCCCAGCCACCTTTTTAAGATCGCACTACGCTTGCCGTTACGCGGCCTCCACCCCAGACTCGTCTGCCACATTGGCCATCAGTCAGTTCAGCTTGCTTACTCTGCAAGCTACTACTGTGTCGATAACTCTGGTTCTTATCCAAATAACTGCATCCCATACCTATTAACAGTATAATATGAAAACATTGTAAAAGCCAATTATTTGTAAAAGAGTAACTGTGAAGTTTCCTGCCAGCTCTTCTCCATAGGAAACGACCAAATGGAACCGTGCACCTAGTTTCTGACGTTTCATATGTGCCCAAATAGGCTTAAGTGAAAAAAAAAATGAAATTAATGAGCGTTGTCTAAATCAAGTGATGAATTATGATGACTTTGTCCCCGCTAGTGCAGCGAGATCAGCACAACTTTCCATATCCAACCACCTTTCTTAGCAGTAGGCAGCCCTGCAGGAGTGAGCAATGTACCCGTGTCATAGGTGATGTGAAGGTACATTATTGTGTCGCGAGTCGAGCGCGTGCTCAGGCAGGGCGCCGCCATTTATTTGTTAATCTGGTGGAACGAGCGGGTCATCAGTCAGAACAAGCAGACAGTGCAAGGGGAAGGGGCTTTAAATGTATCGCTGCTGATATCACGCAATAAGTCATCGAGGGATTAGTTACATCTACCATGGGAGGCCTATGTCCAGCAGTGGACGTCTTTCGGCTGAAATGATGATGATGACCATGGGAGGTTGTTTGACGAACTTTATATTTACGTCATTTTATACAATAATAGCGTGTTGGGAGACTGTCTTATGTAATGTTGACGTTCAAAAAGTGACACTCAGCCTAGTTTGAATAAATGACTTTTGATCTTAGGATAATATTTGTAATCCTGCTCCTCACTCGTCATGACGATGCGTGATTAAAGAAAACTAATAATTATAATTCGCCGCCGCCTTTTTGATTACATTGCAATAATAATACAGGAAATATCCTGCGGTACTTTGACATAGTGCTAGAGACGTTTAGCAAGGAAAGAGTGCAGACTGTCAGTAATCTGCTCTATCTGCAAACTAAGTGAATCCGAATCATGAATTTGATTTCCCGACTAGTCCCTTGCAATTCAAGTTTGTTCCGTTATTCTAACAGATAGCGAGCAATTAAACAGTAAATTACCTCCCCGCTTGCCCCGCCGCCCCGGGCTGGTCTCGCATCGGACGGTATTTACGCCGTCGTTACATCACCGCGCCGGATTTACAGCCGCGAGGAAGCACCGCACCGCGCTGCTCCCAGTAACATCGTCTTGTTTCTGTCTTCAGTACAACTTAGAGAAAATAACCACTTTATTAATAATATTACTTAATACTATGAGAATGAATTTAACTGATTACCTATTGATTGATCGACAGCTAAGAAAACAAAAATAATAATTAAAAGCACAAAAAAAATCTCATTTCATATCTCATTCCATGTATTTATAATAAGAATACCTGAGCAAAAACATCTAGAACATCATAATTTTAACCTAAATAAAAGTTATACAAATTCAAATCCCCATTAACTTCTGTTTACCCAATCGCCACAGAAGCAAATAGTGAAACAAACAGCCATACAGCTCCACACGACGGTGCGGCGGCGGCGCCTCGCGGCGGTAATTGGTAACGGACACCGGCGCGCGGTGTCGCGTGTCGCGCGGCGGCCGGCGAAGACTTTGTGCTCAAACAAGCGACAGGATTGCAATGAAATGTAAAGAAAATGCTGTTAATTATGTAGGACAAAGGACTAACGTTAACAGACACGGTAAAGGAGATTCGAACATTTTTCTAGTGAATGTTGTTCTTTGAAGATTCAGGACACATGTTTTGAAGAAGAAAAAAACGTTAAATGAAGAACAAAGTTTAACACGAAATCTAATTTAAAGCCAAGTTGTACAAAATGATCATCTTATTTGCCACCCATATTATTAACACGCACTAAATTATGTAATTATTAATTACTAGGAACGGTTATTAAACCCAGATGTTTTAATACATAACATTATAAATTTAAATCCTAAACACTCTACAAACATTTTAACGAACAGATAATATAGTTTAACATTTAATATCACACGTATTTTAACAGAATTTAACTGCAAAAGGCATATAATCAATATTGACCTAACTTGCGAACACAACATTGATGACACATTGCGTTGATTTTCGTTGAACTCTTTTCAACGGCCGATTGTCGACCGCTACGAGCTACGAGCTACGTGCTACGACGGCTACGCGCTACAAAACGGCCCCCTTAGATTGATGTAGTAATGTTGCTTTATTTTAGTTTTTTCATCCACAATGCGACTTTCTTGTTCTTATTCAACTAATGAAGTGACACTAGTTTCTAAATGTAAAAGGAAAAAGTCTAGGTAATGAATAATCATTGCGTTTGTCAAACGTTTCCTTACATTTTAACCATCTGGGTATAAACCCAGATGGTTAAAATGTAAATAAACGTTTTGAGTGTTAAACAGGCGCAACTGTAGCTGCATCATCATTTCACACGGAAGACGGCCGCAGCGCGCCACGCGCCCCGCCCGAGGGACCGAGTGACCGACCGTGGAGTACAGTGATTGGTTAATTAATTTACAATGATTTTAAAGTGCCCGCAATTGTATTTTGTTACTTTAAGAATCTGTTTAAAGTAGTTAGTTTTTTCGAAATAAAGTTAGTACCCTTTAGTGTCTCGAACGGGTGTTTCCCTTCACAGCCTACAGACCTAACAGCACAGATAACTACAGTATTTTCCTGAAACTTGTAGTTTCGTTTTCTTATCAACACTATTATATTGACATAATAATATAAACATGAATCTTTTATTTTAAAACATCATTTTTGACAACATCCTTTTCGAAAACTCGTACTTTTATAAAGTTAACAGGAACTGTATAGACAATTTGCGTGAAGTATTACACGGACATTAACTGTTGGCGCAGTTTGTCAGACGATTAACGACTCGTTTACGGCTCAAAGAGACAATTAACGGCGAGTCAACGGGAAACTTTGTGCCGATGCTTGTAGCTTTTTATAAGCTTACTTACCAAGTACTTACTGTTTACACTATAAAGTTATGTCGGCGTTGTCATAGTTATATGTTTCAAATGGTTGTTAAGATTGTGTGCAATATGAATCGCCGGTCTACGAGATTGCGTAGGAATGCTACAACTGCGTAACTCCTGCTACGACCGCGTAGTCTCGTAGCACTGATGTAGCTAATGATTGTCGTTGGACTTATATATTGTTGGGTGCTTTACAACTAGGTGTAACTATTTCTTATGACAGTAAAGTATAATATCCTCATTCAATTTGTCCAGCGATAAGTGCGAATTTAAGAGCTGTAGTGTATCGTGTTAGATGTTCAGTAGTCACGACAACTTTAGTTGCGGTATTTCCACTGTGATTGTACATACGGTTATGTGAAGCATATTATTAACTTACTAAATAGTTAAACGTTTTGTACTAATCCCTTAATAATCTGATTCCTATCACGCATAGCTGCTGCGTATACATACATGCAACATGTACATACACGTGATGTATTCCTATATGTAAGCTGGTTCTCACTGCCGTGCAATTGTGCGTGCAGCTAATCCTGCGCGAACAATGCGTAATGCGCCGGAACATTACATCGTTGTTTAACCTCGCGGGGCGGACACACCGGCGGGGCAACCGCATGCGGCTCGTAATAAGCAAATCAGGTGCGCTCTAAGATGGCCAATTTATATTAACAGCGCGTGAAGAGTTGTGGCAAAACGTTAGTATAGAAGTGTCAGGGAACTTAACTCGCTACTTCACTAGTGCAAATGTAAATCCAGCTTCATATTTCAGAAAAGAATATAGTTTATTGTCCTGACTTTTCTAATTAAGTACCTCATAAACATTTGCTCCAAAACTCTACAACACTTAGATAAACGCTCGTCTGCCCAGAAGTGCTAAAGAGCCGCATACACGCGCGGCGTGGCGGCTGGGGCTGGCCGCGCGGCCGCACGTCGTCGCAGCAGTTCGCACAAGTGTGAGTTAGTGCGCTTTATCCCGGATCAGCGCGGTTATAACCCGAGGCTCGCGCGCACTAAGCCGCTTACAGCGCTAATGTTTAATGCTCTGCTTAGTTCGTACTTAGCGGACCGAGCAATTATTTCATGTCCATATTGCTGCAAGTCTCACAACAACAGTTACCGCGAAATGACGGCGTCCTAATTAATACACGAACCGAGAGCGTGGAACTATGTGTTAATTAAATGAAACGTAAGCAAACTTATAACGTATCAGCCTTACATCGGGAGCGGGCGCAGGCAAATAATGGAGCAGTAATAATAGCTTACTGAGCAATACCAAGCCGCCGACGACTCGCATTGTGTGAGACGTTCCGACATTTATACGAGCGGATTTAACATGAAATCATTTCATTGCGAGTTTTGTTGGAAAATAGAAGGTACAAAATGTATGTTAAGTTCTTATTTATACCGTATAAACGGCATGGGTTCACTAGTATATATTATGCACATTAATTTATCCAACACTAAATCTCTATGTCCATGATTATTCCTTTATTTACATTGGCGACATCCCTAACAAGGTATTTATAATCCACTTACAAACAGTCTCCGCCTCAGCTTACACGCTCTTATCTCAAAGACAACAGATCGCATCAGTATTCCGCCGACGTTCACGAAAAAAGGGTGTTTAATATTTAGTTGTGGTTTTTGTAAAAGATATTATAGAGCAACAATATAGCGGGTGCGGGTGGAGGGGGAGGTGCGGGTGCGGGTGCGGACCGATCCAATGATAATAAAATGTGTCAGTGTCAATAAGACGCGCCTCGCAGGGCTACCCACAACATGTGGACAAGGGCTGGTCACCAACTGATGTTTAAATTAATAAAAACAAATACATCAGCCTGTGTGGTCCCACTACAGGGCATTGGCCTCCCTTTCCTTTTCCCACTTAACACGATCCTGCCCCAACATAGACACCAAGACAGACCCAGGCGTAGATGGCGGGACGAGCTTGACGCCTACAGCCGTAATTGGTCGATGTTGGTGCGGGATCGTCTATTATTTAATTTAACTGGTCCTATTTGGTGCAACCGTGAGGCAACGCAGTGCAGTTTTGGGGGGCGAAACTGTAAAGACTAAGTTTATTTCCTTTTTTTTATTGTATGTATATTGTGCCTTAATCTGTGTCAAATGTATATCGTTTCTTCCTTTCTTTCTTTTCTACCGTAATGGTTAATGAGATGCGGTGGACGGTGGTGGTTACTTACTTCAAAAGCTCGCCTATTGGCCATTAACCCTTCGTAGCCGGAACGTAGATCTACGCGAGACACAATGGCTTTTTAATTGTGTCTGTAATTACGACATTCAATGGGTTAATTTAGGAGTTGTGGGATGTGAATACTTGTGTGCTTTTTTATCAATGTTTGTGACAAACGTAAGCAAGACGTTAAATCGGCATGTGACAACTGCACACCGCTGTATCTGACATTTAACACAAGATTACAGGATAAAACTGCCCTGGAGCACTTGTCACAACGCTAAAAGCTCTTCTAGCGGCATTGCAGATAGAATAACTGATGTGAGCTAAGAACCAAATATCCTAAGTGAAGTTTTCAACAAAACTTATAGATACATGAATAAAAAAGCACATAACTCAAGCAACCAAAACCATTCTTCAAGTACACCATAAAAACGTCCACCGACACAAACTTGCTCCACAAAAACTTGTTGTTCAGCCCTAGAGGGTCCCCCGCGCCGTCCGGCAGTCGGGACCACTGCACGGTCGACCGCCGGCACGGGCCACCGCCGCCATATTTCATCGCCGTGACGTAGCGCGTGACGTCACACCGCGGCCGGCGCAGATATTTATGGCACCCACTTTATTTATATCGCTTATCGACCGGCCTTAGATAAACATGTGTTTTTGTCACGCACTCGGGAGCACGTGATTGAGAACAACGAGCGAGGAAGCATGTGCAGATGTGTTGTTGTACCTCGATGTTGTCAACATACAGTAGACCATTAGGTATTATTATTCTGTTAAATTAAATGGATGCCGTGTCTAAGGGCCGTATTACAGAGCAATACTCAAGCATTACTTAAAACTAGTTTCAACCCATCAAATGGCTTTAAACGAGTTTTAACTTCTGCTTGAGTTTTAAATACTAAGAATTGCCCAAAACAACTCACGTGACAAGCTAACATAATTTGTCAAGTTATGGTCTCCTAAGTTAATATAGCTCTCTTAAATCAGCATCAGCATTTATATTGTCAAGAAAACCGTCGGCCATCAACCTACGAGTATTCAACGACTAAAAGTGTTCCTGGATCTGAAACTACATGAAGACTTTCTCTAGAGGCTTTGAGCAAAAGTAGTTGTAGTTGGTTGTTGCCACGTCAGTGCCAGTGCTGGGGCTGGCATCCAGACTATTATTACTAGAATGTATCGTATTGTACTACCTGCTCTGTACCCACCGCTAACATCAATTAGTGCCCGATACAATATTCAACGCCAGGCAATACATTATTACAATTTAGCACAATCCGTGATAGTACTTATATTAGGTACTACAATATTATTGTTCAGTGACAGCTGTAGCCTTGTTGTTATAATCACTGTGGTTTACGTTTATTTCGCGGTATTTGGATCAAATTACATTACCGTGATTAGTAAATATATTATATGTAGTTGTTTGAGAATTTACCGGAACATACGTTGGATGAACATGGATAAAGTAAATCATTATTTTTATTATCAAAAACTTAAGTTCTTTGATGATTTCTATGGTTTGTATCAACGGATATCTGCGTTACACTTAACTATCGTTGCTACATCTTCGTTTCTCCATTATCTTTTTCTTAGTCTAGAACAGCACATAAGCTCATAAAAGGAACGGTCCTGGTACTTTCAGTAATAGGTACATAAAAACGAGTGCCATTCTCTCTAACGACATTAACCAACTCTACAACAGTTTGATATTATTACTCAACACGTAGGAGTGATCGCACGCGGCACCTCGTTTGATTCCCGTGCGGCGCCACACTAACTGCTACTACCATTGATACACCGACACCGCACTGTGTCAGTGTCGACACCGCGTGACACCCGCGCCCTGCGGTGTCGGCGGTGTCGCAGTCTCGCGACACATGTGTCGGCTTCCCTCGTCACTCCCACAACACAAATTTCTCCAACACAAACTTTGTTACAACATTTAATGTTATGATTGTATTAAATGTATTCTGCGAAAATGTACCGCAAATATTAGCTGAGAAACTTTACTTAATAAATTTCTTTGCTGCTTTGTTTTGCTTCCAATAATTCACATCGCCCTTATTGCTAGAGGGGTAAGGTTCGAAACGTTAATGTAATCATTACAGCGGACGCAGATGGCGTTGTAAAGTTTACAATGAGCTGCCGCCAGATGATTTCGTTCCCATACGTACAGTTATTTCGTGGATACTGTGTACATAAAATAATATTTTTCTTGTGGGCGCCAGTTTCTAAGAAATTCTTCTAAGGAAAGATGACACAAAATTTATAAGAGGTCGTATAAAATTGTTTCTTTTATTAAAAATATTAAACGTAGATCCTGTTGAATGGAGAATCTTATCAACTGGAAACATAGAATGATCACCACCTGCTCCTTAGTAAATAAATCAAAATAATGTAGGTATTTTATTACGGGGCTAAAACTGAATGAAAGTTAGATAAAAAACAAGACACGGTGATTCCGGAAGGCCGACTTTTCTTTTCCTACTAATATTTGAAGTGATTGGACTGTTCAAATATTACCGTCCATGTAATCAATTACGCGGTAGTCCCGAGACGCGGTGCGCTAAGCCGCGAGTTAATTTCCCGGCTGTGAGAACTCACCGCAGACGTACGCTCCCCGCCAGGGCTGCTACTGTTGCTGCGACACTCGCTCCCCGCCAGGGCTGCTACTGTTGCTGCGACACTCGCTCCCTGCCAGGGCTGCTATTGTTGCTGCGACACTCGCTCCCCGCCAGGGCTGCTACTGTTGCTGCGACACTCGCTCCCCGCCAGGGCTGCTACTGTTGCTGCGACACTCGCTCCCCGCCAGGGCTGCTACTGTTGCTGCGACACTCGCTCCCGCCAGGGCTGCTACTGTTGCTGCGACACTCGCTCCCGCCAGGGCTGCTACTGTTGCTGCGACACTCGCTCCCGCCAGGGCTGCTACTGTTGCTGCGACACTCGCTCCCGCCAGGGCTGCTGCTGTTGCTGCGACACTCGCTCCCGCCAGGGCTGCTGCTGTTGCTGCGACACTCGCTCCCGCCAGGGCTGCTGCTGTTGCTGCGACACTCGCTCCCCGCCAGGGCTGCTACTGTTGCTGCGACACTCGCTCCCGCCAGGGCTGCTGCTGTTGCTGCGACACTCGCTCCCGCCAGGGCTGCTACTGTTGCTGCGACACTCGCTCCCGCCAGGGCTGCTACTGTTGCTGCGACACTCGCTCCCGCCAGGGCTGCTACTGTTGCTGCGACACTCGCTCCCGCCAGGGCTGCTACTGTTGCTGCGACACTCGCTCCCGCCAGGGCTGCTATTGTTGCTGCGACACTTGCTCCCGCCAGGGCTGCTACTGTTGCTGCGACACTCGCTCCCGCCAGGGCTGCTACTGTTGCTGCGACACTCGCTCCCGCCAGGGCTGCTATTGTTGCTGCGACACTTGCTCCCGCCAGGGCTGCTACTGTTGCTGCGACACTCGCTCCCCGAGTGTCAGTTTCTTTCAATAAAACTTCCACATAAGACAAAAACAAAAGTAAGTAAAGAAAACCGCTCGCAACAACCACATCTGTTGAACCATATAAATATGACACTCACGGTTCTGATACCTTTGTAGTATTAACCAATTACTCGCCACAACGTGCGATACAAACAAACAAACAAGCATTAAAAACTAAACGTACCGCGTGCGGAGCGTTCCCGATGTGGGACAAATACAAATACCAATGTATTATCTCATAACAGCTCATTTCGTGCCGTAAATTGTGAACGAAATGAGTTCGTAAGCGGTGAGCTAACAATCTTTTACCAGCTTGCGGCTCGGGGCGTTAAAACATATTCGGGGTAGGCGGTTTGAAGGTGTTTTTTTTTTTTAATTTTACTTCCTGTATTGTATAAACGCCAGGGATGATTATTTTGGGATTGATGCCAAGGAACACCTTTAACGATTTATTGTACAACAAGAATTGTTTTTATCGCAAAAAATAGATCGCCCTTTATTTTCCCCTGGCTGTATCAGAGTTTGTCTTGCCTCCGGTTACTTAAAAATCTGATAACGTGTTAGATAATTCCGTGAAACTAGCTCACTAAAGACTATTTTGGTTTTTTATATCATTTGGAACTCATGCCATCAAAGGTCCAGATATCAATATCTTATTGTAACTAGTAGTTATAAATATTCTTTGCCAGGAAACTTGCATTCCTTTAGGCAGTACCTTTCTTGTATTTATTTTACATTGAGTTATTTTCTATGATTTCATACAAATTGTAAGTTTTTACGGAACGTGAATGTGCGTTCGTGTAGATAAAATTATCTAAAAGAATAAGATAATCTTGTACTTTAAAGAGAAAATTCAAGGTATAATCTTATCATGCTATCTCTTCTTCTTCTGACTTCTGTCTGTTTTGTCTCTGTGTGATCATCACATGGTGACCCGTTGCATTATCTTCAAACAACTTGCATAATTATATTAATTCAGCCTCGTTCCATTATTTTCTAACGTGTTTCTATGACCGAACTACGGCGTGCAGTGTTACCTGGTATCCCTATCTAATCAGCGTCTTCGTTCAAACACAGCATTGGAATCACGATTAGATAGCGCCGAGCTGCGTACGAGACGAACGGGAAGTGACTTGAGCATTACCATTCAACAGATTAATACAGAAGGTTGACTCTGAAACTATCTTGCAATAAACCAGCTATCGCAGTTTCCTTCTAAGCAAAAGACGCCCCAGAATCATGGCTCTCGGAATTGCCACCACATTGACACCACATTGACACCACATTGACATCACATTGACACCACATTGACACCACATTGACACCACATTGACATCACATTGACACCACATTGACACCACATTGACACCACATTGACACCACATTGACATCACATTGACACCACATTGACACCACATTGACACCACATTGACACCACATTGACATCACATTGACACCACATTGACACCACATTGACACCACATTGACACCACATTGACACCACATTGACACCACATTGACATCACATTGACACCACATTGACACCACATTGACACCACATTGACACCACATTGACATCACATTGACACCACATTGACACCACATTGACACCACATTGACACCACATTGACACCACATTGACACCACATTGACACCACATTGACACCACATTGACACCACATTGACATCACATTGACACCACATTGACACCACATTGACACCACATTGACACCACATTGACACCACATTGACACCACATTGACATCACATTGACACCACATTGACACCACATTGACACCACATTGACACCACATTGACACCACATTGACACCACATTGACACCACATTGACACCACATTGACACCACATTGACACCACATTGTCACCACATTGACATCACATCGACACCACATTGATCATCCCGGAGCTCTAGTCTTTTCCATCGTGCTGCTAAACGTCAACTTTCGAGACAGTTTGCTATCCAGCTAAGAGTCAAACTCAAAAACCACAATTGCCTTCCCCGAGTTCTAAAACTGGACTTATGCTCACTCTACATCATAGTTATGCCTAAATAGAAAGTGATTTGACTTGTATGCCACCATGACATGTATTCAGCTTCTTCCTTTTCCGTTGTGTATGGGAAAACAAACACCGCGCTTACTTTGTTTGCGTTAGATAATTAATACATCGACTGACGGCGCGGCGGTGGCTGAGGCATCGCTGATATTTGCCAATTTCACCGGAGGGTAGTTACACGAGTGACGTCACGCTACAAATATTAACACCTGATCTTTGTGTATATAGATCACTAACATATTTAATAACGGGGCATACTCGGAAATGAAGGATTTGTTTCAAATTACCTTTATGTTCCGTTTCCAGAATATGGGAATAACTTTGTAGTATCACTAAAACTGTTGCGAAAGAGTTTCAATAGCCTAACGTACCATCACAATACGTGACTGATAGATTATAGCATAGTCTACATACATACATGGACAGACATAAAAACAATTGCAACAATTCCTCTCAAAGTGAAACATAACTAGCGCTCCGCTCCAAAATTAGCGCTTAAATCGCCTCAGTAACAAAATCAATATGCGTATGCACACGCGTGTAATCGCAGACATAACTCACGAAAGCGCTGAAATCGCTGAGTGCGCCGCAAACAGCCGCACGCGGGTTTAATTGCCGTGACGTCACGCGACACTGACGGCACGCTGCGGCGCCGCGCGGTACGTTGCGTTCCCGTGCGATCCGATGCATTTGCGTGACATTCATATAAAGATAGGAATCGTGTGTTGTGCAGTTTCTCTATCAGAGGATATAGGAGATATATGGTATGGATTACTAGGGACGTTATGGGGCAATTTTAAATTGTATTACTCGAATTTGACCTTTTAGCCAATGGGACAGTGTTGCATAGTAGGGAATTATTGGAGGTAGGGACCACGTATGTATACATGCCATGGCGAGAAATAGTCGGGCGTGGACGCATCTTGAACCGACGGAAAAAAGGAGGAGGTTCTCGAGTCGAGGCGTTTCTTTTTTTTTTTTGTTTCGCAAAAAACGTCAAGAAGCCTTTTATAATACTTATTGATGTTATCTATATCTATACTATATTACTATATAATAATATAATATAATATATAATATAATATAATAATATTATAAAGAGGAAAGATTTGTATTTTTGTACGTAACGAATAAACTTAAAAACTACTGGACCGATTTGAAAAATCCTTTTGCCGTTAGATAGCTACATTATCACTGAGTAACATAGGCTATATTTAGCACTAGAAAAAATTAGAGATCCTTAGAAATTTCTGCTAAAACCAAACCAAGGTGTATTTCATCGCATGCGCTGCGGAAAGTATTGATGATAAAACAAAAAAATGTTCTGCAATGTTATAGAACATATCAATATCTACAAAAAACTTCGCGAGACCATATGTCCAACTATTGTAGTTATGTCACTATAACTACTTTTTTACATTTTAAAAGTTGATAGAAATGCTGATCAAAATCAAACCATGTTATCCATACCTTAGTATTAATTCTTATCCAAATAAGTTGTTTCTTATCCAAGACTGTATCAATACCTGTTGATTACTTTTTGAATTATTGAAATCGGACATTCCATTCAAAAGATATTACGAAATTAAAAATGTCGTAGAAAAAAAATTACACGCCGACGACGCGCCGCGTCGGTGCGTATGGCTTCACGCAGCCACAGAATACTTAATAGAATGACATAGCGCAGCGATAAAATTCTCGTGTCCACAGTGTTTGTAACAAAACTCCTCTGAAACGGCTTGACCGATTCTTATGAAATTTTGTGTGTATATTCAGTAGGTCTAAGAATAGGACGTAAACTATTTTTTATTTTATTTTAACTACTACTATTGATCGTGTAGGGTAGGGGTAGGGTAGGAGTAGGGTAGGAATAAGGCCGGGGTAGGGTAGGAGTAGGGTAGGGGTATGGTAGGAGTAGGGTTGGGGTAGGGTAGGAGTAGGGGTAGGGTAAGAGTAGGTTAGGGTTACGGTAGGATTAGGGTAGGAGCAAGGTAGGAGTAGGACACCACGCGAACGAAGTCGCGCCGGACAGCTAGTATATAATATTCAAGTAAATTAATCTGAGTTGTGTGAAATCTAAATAGATTTTTATTCCTATTTACTTTGGCTGGCTAATTTTATTTTATTATACATTTCGACGACGAGTTGATGACACTATTCTGTAGTAGGTAGATTTATTATAATGTGATTTAATGGACAAACCTACTAATAAAAAGAACCTACCTGTGTATATTTGTACGCCGTTAAGGCAAAACATGATTGTGCTATAATTTATGTAACATCTTGCATGCCATGTGTGTGTATACTTATGTTTTGGACAAATAAGTGATCTATTCTATTATATTCTATAACAAACAGTTGACAAAGATTCATCATCAGAGGGGCAATTCTTATAATTTTAAGAACGTTCACAGTTTGATCTCAGTCTCAATCTGTCAAAAATACCTATAATTTCCCTACATTTTGACAAGTTTTTGACATTTGTATGTCGCCGAGTTAACACTGCGACTAGATTTTCAACGTTTTAAATTACGAGATTTGGCCTTCAGGTCATCGCGTGGATTCTTATGATTAATAAGTAGACCCATGAAACCTATAAACATATAAAGTCATGGTTGAATTGATCCTTTTTAAAAGAAAAAGAGGTACTCAGTTTGAATACAAGGAATTAATGTAACAGTAGATAGAGTTCTGTCCAGGTATTCTAGGTAATCAAGTAGTCTGAGACAAAGTTCCCTTTCAATAAACATGACTGCGCAGTGTGAATATTTTAGATGCGAACACTTTGAACTGCAGCGACGGAGCCGCCAGGGGGGAGGGGGGGGGGGGTCAGTAGGGGACAGCGGGGGAGGTCAAGCGAATAAAACGTCGCCGTAAGTGCGGATAAATTCCAGTGAATTTATTCCACTGTGATGTATGGCGCACCGCCAGACAAAGAGCAATGCGTTAGAATACTGCACGTACTGTACATGAGTCAATTTTTTATGTTTATGCTTCTTGTGACTAAAATGTCATGTTCGTGAGGTTGTTTTTTGTCGCACACTTTTCGACACAATCCAGGTACTACTTACCAACCTATTGAAACATTTCCACGCATCACGAAACAGGTTCTCCGACTAACTCAACAACAGCTGCGTACAGTCACAGCAGCTTTAACAGGCCACGGGTCATTTAATAAACACCTCTTTTTCATAAGAGTCGCAAACAGTCCACTGTGCAGGGGCTGCATGGAGGATGACGAGACGGCAGCTCACGTACTTCTAAACTGCCCGGTCGCCACATACAGGGCTACTTCGGTAAACCAGGTACCCTCCGTGAGATTGTTAGTAACACCAAGGATCGCCTTGGTGCCAGTTCCTCAAGGAAGGCCAGCATCGGCTGGCCTTCCTTGAGGAGCTGGGGTGCATCGAATAATCGATTTCCCCACCCGTACGAAAAATACGCGCATTGGCGTGGAGCTGCGGACACCAGCCCGCATTACTTATTACCTATTATGCTTTTTTATGTTTAGGCTTCATGTGACCAAAATGTGTTCGTATTTAGTTGGTATCTACCTCACGAACACACATTTTGTTACAGTTCTGGTACTACTCACCATCCTATTGAAAATGATCACTGCAAATAATGTCTGCAGGCATCGTCTTTTCGCAATTTCTACGCGATTTACATGTTTTGTTTTCTACGTACCGTCAAATTAATATCTTAATGACAAATTAAAATAATATTTGTATAATTTTATATCGGTTCATAATTAAAACGTTGCTTTCATAAGATAATGATAATATCCATGGACATTTTATGTATTGTATACGAAATTGTGACTAATTACCTATTACCTACTTGTTTATGTGCTGTTTTAATTTATTGACATATTATTATTAACTATTGCTTGAAATTGTGACATCTACTTACCTATTGATTCGATTACCTAATGATATTTTGTATGCCTTTTGGCGGAACATAGCATGGACCAACATTTTATTATTTATGTAACACCTGTATATTGTACCCTATGTTCACAAAATGAATAAATGAAATGAAAAAAATAAACCTAAAAAATTGTTCAAATTATTATAAACTGATGAAAACACGTCGTACGAAGCAAACGACTCTAAAATTATAATAATTATGAAGCGAACACAAACGGTAACATGAGTGTCAAAAGCGCGAGTTTATAACCGTAATCCTGCGGGTCCTTTGATGTCGGCCGCGAGCTGTCCCGCTGTCACGTTTGTATTTAACGTGACACGGATGTGCCGTGACACCGTGACGTCAGCCCACTAAATAAAGTGGAGAAGGTCAGCAGTGTGGCAGGGAGTGGAGTGTGACTTGTATCGTAGGTGGAGCTCTCGACAGCGGCATTACAAATAATAAGTTACATGTACGGTCAAGAATAGATAATTGATAAAGGTTTTGGATTATAATAGGTTTCATAGTATCCCAGCCACAGCTCTGTCAACAACTCGTATTATTACTGCTATATTATTAACATTGGCTTTTTCATTCAAGGTATTCTTGATGAAAATTAAAAGACTCTTCTTTACCTTTCATTTGTCAAAAAATTACCGTAGGCAAAGGTTAATAACTATAATTGAAACTACGTTAGAAAGACTGTCGTGTATGAGGGGCTCTACTCTATACATAAAGTAATTGAGGAAACGAAATCACTTCCAACTTTTAAAAGGCTATTAAAGTATCATGTACTTAATAATGTTTGAATTGTAAGTTTGTACTGTTTTTTTTTTTAAATTTTTATACAAAGTTAATTTTAGTTCATAACCTAGCGAAACCGTCGTCTATCTTAATTATTATATTTTTCCTGATAGGAGTGAAAAATTGTATTATTTTTGAGTGAAATAAAGTATCTTAACCGTAAACCATAATTAGCCACTTCACCATACGACCATCGCACATATGTGCACAAGCAGCAACTATAACCTACTGCATTGCATTACACTCGACCACTCTGCACAGCTGGATTACATACAGATCATATCATATACCCATTGGCGTATCTAGGGATTCTTTCTAGGGGGGGCCTGGCCCCTGACCTTTTTTTTTTTCCCTCCGTCCGGCAAGAACGGAGGGTTATGATGTTGGACACCTTTTTTTTTTCTCGCTGTGGAAATCCTCATGGACTTCCTCTATCGTGGGGGTGACAGAGGGGCATCGGCGACTCTTACCGGCTAAAACCACCGCGGTGTTCCACCTCTACCTATGGCCGGGGGTGCGGGATTTGCATAAGCATACCGCTCCCCCGACAGGCCTTGACCCGCTGTTTCTCAGCGGGTCCCACCTCCCCGTGCGCCCTTTCCTATAATGGCCGCACCCACTCTCGAGTGGCGTGCGTGAAACACTGCAGCGCCAACTCGGGCCTGTCTGGTCGGACGACAGACGCCCTTAGTCCGCCGACCGCAGGCCACCTCTCAAGGAGGTCGTAGATCGTTTTGCGCCCTACTCGGGCGCCCGGTGCATCTCCTGCGGGAGGGGAGAGAGGATGCGGCTTCTCTCTCCCGCTCGGCCGCCTCCTTTGCAGACATGACATCCTCGCAAAAGGAGGCAACACCGGCCCGACTGCTCGAGCGATGACACGGCCCCAATTTCGCCGCCCGCAAGCCCCTTATAGTGGCCGGAAATCGTTAAGCACCCTTCGACGCCCAACTGCTCTTCTGGTGCGGGTGGAATGAGAGGTATGCTCTCTCTCCCTCTCCGCCGCCTCCTTTGCATGCATCAACTCCTCGCAAAAAGAGGCCACAGCATCCCACGCGTTTTCGCTTCCGACCATGGACTGAACCATCGCCGAAAATGACAGATCACCCGCACCAAGTGTCGCCACGAGGGCCCAGCGCTGTTGGGCCCAAGCTGTACTCCTCCAACGTATGTAACGCCGTGTCCTCGTGGCAGTCCACACAGTGATGACAAGCAGGTGTCCGCTCCCGACCTATGCGACGCAGGTATTTCCCGAAACATCCGTGTCCAGTAAGCACTTGCGTCAGCCGGAAGCTCAGGCTCTCTTCTATAACAGGCCTTATCGCCACTATTGTGGCGAGCCCCCTCCTGGGTTGCGCAAGTCACTCCCTCCATTCAGCCACTAGGATCTGACGGAGCTCAGTCCTTCGTGGATCGAGGCTGACCACGAGCAAGCTCCGCCTTCCGCCAGCGATATAGGGATGCATGGATTTTCGCGTCCAGATCCCAGGGCATTGATCCGGCCAGTAGAGTTGCTGCCTCGTAGGAGATCGTACGGTATCCTTTTATCACCCTAACAGCTATCGCTCTTTGCGGCCTTCGCAATATTGCAACGTTGCGGGCCGTCAGAGTGTCCGCCCACACGGTCGCCCCATACAGGGCCATGGACTTCACAATCCCTACGTACAGTCTCCGGCAGGAGGCGTTGGGCCCCCCCAAATTAGGTAGCAGTTATGATGAGCGTTGCAGCTCATCAACCTGGGGACCAGCCGCTGAATGTGCGGGCCGAAGTCCCACCGGCTGTCGAGGACAAGTCCTAGGTACTTTATCGTCGACTCGACACCGATGCGGGCGCCTCCTACCGCTATGTGTAAATCGCGTGGTGGCTTGTTCCGAGGCCCATGGAAACAGAGGACCTCAGATTTGTGCAAAGCCACCTCGAGACCCAGGTGATGATGGGGCTCCCTTTTCCGCACTTAGACTCCCATTTGGTCCGTTGTGCGTGGCCCAGACGCCGGATCCTTCCAACGACCTGCGCAACCCCTGCCGTGGCCTGCATGGCCGATTGCCGATGCGTTAGCTCCCGGGCCGTCTAATCATAATAATATTCTAGCTTATTTCGTTGCTTATTAATAGATTCTATTATTTTTGTGATTTCAAAAGTAACTAAATGGAATGTATTATGTAGTTAATAATAAGTTTGTGTAGGTCTTGGTGGTAGATTATTTATTTGATTGCTTTTGTGTGAAGTTATATTATGTACCTAAGTATCCAGCTTAAAATTTCGAATAGGTTCCCAAACATCCTAGGGTGGGCCTGAGACCATTCTAGGGTGGGCCGTGCCCACCCGGCCCCCCCCCTATATACGCCAATGCATATACCTACTATGCCTTTTCCACATTTTCGTTAAATACCTGAAGGCCAATTCTCGTAATTTAAAACGTTCAAAATCTTGTCGCAGTCTCATCTCGGCGACAAACAAATGTCAAAAACTTGACAAAAATGTAAGGAAATTAGAATTATTTTTGACAGATTGAGACTGAGGTCAGAAGGCTAATTCTCGTAATTTAAAACGATCAAAATCTAGTCGCAGTCTCATCTCGGCGATAAACAAATGTCAAAAACTTGTCAAAATGTAGGGAAATTAGAATTATTTTTTGACAGATTGAGACTGAGATCAGACTGTGAACGTTCTTAAAATTACGAGCATTGCCCCTCAGATTATCCTTATTATTTCTTCGACACCGCGACCGATACATAGAATCTCCGCAGGCCCTCTGCAAATTTCCGACGTAGCCACGGTCAGGAGCATTAATTAAAGAATTAGCATCGGCTCGCCTCGGAACTGTTCGGCTCTACTCGGCACGGCCCGCGCTAAGCCAAAGTCCGATAATGATATATGTGTTTTAATTTAACTCGACCACAAATTAGGGACGCCGCCGGAACTAAGGGACGACGACGAAACGCAATATTTTTGACTGTAAATTATGATTTTATTGATGAAGGTTGATGTGTTTTTGGTGACCCAGTGAATTACCTGATTGTAAAGAAAATTCATCAGAAAACTGTTTTAAATTTGATCTTTTTGTAAAAGGCCGTAGACTACCTACACTGTGTGACAAAAATCACCGATCAGCAATTGATTGGTGGCGTGTCGTGATGGTGGCGCATGGCGTGTCGTGATGGCCCTGTGGTTCAGGCCTCGCCTCTCATACACGGGTTCAAATCCAGGCAAGTACTAATGTGACTTTTTCAATTCAGGTGGCATAGTAGGTATAACTAGTATTTCAAATTGTATTGTATTGTTACTATTGTTCCTAATTTGTTTATGTTCGTGTCTTAGTTGATTATACTAACATATGTAGTTTAAGTCATACTAACAAAATTATGGGTAATGCGCCTGAATTAAAAATTAACTAAATATGTATTTCCTGAGATTATCTTGAACATTACTGACATCAGTGGAGGAAAACATCGAGAGGAAAACAGTTATTACAAGTTTGAGTTCTCCAACCCGCCCGGAGCAAGCGTGGTGATCAATGTAAAAGCCGTTACCCTTGCGTGGGACAATAACACTTAGGCTGGTATTATATTATACTGTCATTGTAACATGCTGGAGAATGCCGTCTCATGTTGCATACTAACGTCTCTTCTCTTCTTGATATATTTAGTAAACCTATTGTTTTATTTTGTTAATTAGTATCTCTATGCATAGATCATCTGCACTGCACCGTTATTCCCGTCCAGAGAAACAAGCCCGGTACTAGTAGCCTACAGTGCAAAGTAAAGTATACTTGAAGTGAAACAAAGTGATTCATCATAGTATAGTGGCGGCCCATCGGTTAGCTCACACTAATATGAGCGTGCTCGACAGTGTACGACTGTGACCGTGTGCCACTGGGAGAACAGAACTTGCACTAAAACACACTGAACGAACATATACTTGTGTATTTTGAAAATATTTATATTGTTATCATTCTCTAAGAGCAGAGCAGTGGTGGCCCAGTGGTAACGGTCGCGACTTATGAGTTGTAGGTCGTATGTTCGAACCCAGACAAGGGCTTTACTTTTTGTAAATAATTTCATTGTCACTGCTCTCAAAACAGTGAAGGAAAACATCGTGAGGAAACCGGCATGTCCTAGAACCAAAAATTCGAAGACACGTGACATCTACCATCCCGCACTGGGCCCGCGTGGTGATTTACGGCCCACTCCCGCTCAGCGACAAGAGGCCTGTGTCCCAGCAGTGGGGCCATTGTAGGCTGATTATGCATTCTCTAGTCGGTTTCTCACTGTTACTGTACACGTCGAAGTTTGGTCGAATCGTATGTTATGGCTGACGTAGAACATGGTGGATTATCATGTTTTAAAATCCTAATTTTTCATAGCTGGTCCCACCATTTCATGGGGCTGAAATACTGAATCGAGCAGATAACAGCTTATATCACGATGAAGTAGAATTAAATGATTTCATCTTATTAACACGAACAGTGAATATATACAGGGTGTTACGGAAAGGGTATATCAATACAAACGGGTTGAAGAGTGTATCTGGTCTAGAATCTCTGTACAAAATTTCAGCTCAAAAGCATTAACTTTGAAAATGCTTAATATTTTTTTATTTCGACATCACGGCGCTGCACTGGCGCGCGGCGGCGTGATGTGCGTGTACTAGGCGCACAGACACACTACAGATAATGTATAATGACCCTCGTAGTGCGGTGACACGTTTGTTATGATTTCAATTTAATAAACTATCGAAATAAAAATATATTAAGCATTTTCAAAGTTACTGCTTTTGAGCTGAAATTTTGTACAGAGATTCTAGACCAGATACACTCTTCAACCCGTTTGTATTGATATACCCTTTCTGTAACACCCTGTAGATCAGCCAAATTAAAACTTTCAGCTAGACTTTCTTGTTTCCATAGTACCTATTTACAACGCAGACCTAAGAGATTGAGTAGTTATTATTCATGTCTCGAGACTTGGAGCTGCGACAATCAACGAACAATTTAATTTTTCATTTCTCTCGCGATCACCTTGTCACAGGTCGAATGGAACAAACGCGACTAATCTTTAATGTATGTAAGTACTGAAGCCTGTCTGCAGTTAAATCTAAGTTAACTTTATCGTGCATCTCTCTTTATTCTCGTGTCAGACATTACACTATTAGCTAAATGGTTATCTAACTGATGAATTTATGAGACGCTTCACTTGATTTATTAACGTTTAGGTATTGCTTATCAACGATAGCTATTGAAAAGCGAGTTTTATGCACTAGAACCCCATTTTTAGAGAAAATACTTTTAACTTTCCTAATTGTCCATTTTACCACAAGTTTTCCATGTCCAATACTTTCTATCATCCTTGTATTTAATGTGCATTATCAATACTCGTCGCCTAACTACATAATGATCGGTGTGACTGACCCCCTTCATACTAGACCTGACAGTGCCCGTCAATATAGAGTGACGCTGTCATTAGTCAAAGCGTGGAATGCCTCCCCAACCAACCCTTTGTAGTTCTTGGATGTTATCCTGTAGTACTTATATAGTATCGTCGCGTAGCACTAACTTGACAATTAAAAATGCAATAAATAAATTAATTGAACAATAAATAACGCAGATAATTCTTTCTGGTCACGCGGCGGTGCCGTTTATTTGTTTAATCTAAATGCTAATTGTCCGCGCCGGGGACGTGCGGGGCCGCTCTGGGACCCGGGGTGGGGCACGCAGGAGCCTGGGGGCCGGGGGCCGGGGGCCGGCGGGCGGCCCAGACGGAGACGATGAATGGGTGCATCAGACGGACACCGGGCAGGTACAGTAAACAATTTCAAGTTGTTTAGATAGACGTAACTAGTACGTGTGTACTGCGACGGTTTAGCATATTGGACCGGCATGTCGTTCAGTTGTTAGCATTTCAGCATAACCGACTGCGAGCACATACGGACATGGAATTGCTATGGAGTAGTTTGTTGGTCCAGCCGTAGGAGTGAGTGGCGATAATGCACGTTGTTAATTCCTGTCCCACTGCTTGTTCACAAATAGTAAGGTAATAACAACATTCTAAAATGGCCCGTCTTGTATTACAGTGACTGTAATCGGACTCATGTTCAAAATAACTTAGAAACATTTCGCTTAGAGTTCCGCCCATACCGTAACGAAAAAAATACTTACAAACTACCTTACGAATTAAAAAATCATGGTAATCTAGCAAACTGAAATAAATAAGAACTTAACTATTCTGCATTCTCTAAAAGTGCAGACAATTAATAAAGGCACCCTTTATTCACCTAACTTATAGTCCGAGAGCCGGCTGCAAAAATACCTACCTCATCGGCTACCCCAATAGGCTATATTTAGATCGTTAACCGACACTTAAACACGTAAAAAAAATCAGGTCTGCCAGAGCCAATCCTGCCGGGTCATAGAAATAATCGAAATTTTTTGACGTAATTTTTTTGGAAAAATTACGTCATAAGATACCCGAATGAAAGTGCTGGCAGCAGTTAACCATTGATTAGTTATGTAAAAAAAAGTGGGTCTGCCATTGCGCACCCTGCCGGAAGTACTTGGCAGACCCCTAAAATATGCCCTTCTGACACACTAAACCTACCTCATCGAGTACCCGGATGGGACCAACGCTAAATAATAACCAAGATGCCCCTGATAATGGATCAAAAGGTCTGCCAGGTCTAAGCTTGCCAGAACTTAGTGTTCAAAGCATTTGAAGTTGATAGGGAGTATACTTTCACCTTTTTTTTTTGTGTTGTCGGGGGGAAACCTTCAGAAGGCACCTGACCTCCGGGGAGGGAGGTCGGGGAGTGTGGGATTTTTACCTTACTAAAACCATCCCGGTGATCACCATCAGCACATAGGGGCGGTCCTGGGTCCTCTTAAAAGACCAATTCCGGAACCCCCCCGTGCAAGGCCTGTAAGGCACATCCCTGGGGAGACTGTAAGGGGGCCTCCCCTGAGGCTCGATAAGCACGGCAGCACGTGACCACTGTGCCACCGTCTTCCCTGGGGTCACTTTGTGGGCGGACAGAGTCCCCACTCGGTTCGCCCGCGACCCTAAAGGTCCACCTACCTTATTTGGTAAGCGGGTTTCGGCGTATTAGGCGCCAAGGCGATTGCCACCCCGACGCCTCCTTCTCCAAGCAGGATCAGCCCTCTCCCGATCCCGCTCGGCGGCCTCCTTCTTGACCATCACGGTCTCACAGAAGGAGGCTACTTCTACTTCGTCCAATTTTCTGTCTCTGCCAGCATAGCCCTCACTACTGCTGGCAGAGACAGGTCTTGCCCGATCCTGGCAACTAGGACCCGCCGCTCGGAGGCCCACGCAGGGCACTCCTCGAGCGTGTGTTGTGCGGAATCCAGGCTGCCTCCGCAGTGGTGGCAATTTGCCGTGGCCTCTCGCCCAATTCTGTTCAGGTACTCACCGAAGCAACCGTGTTCGGTGAGCACCTCGGTGAGCCTGAAGGAGATGCGCTCACCTCTTTTCAGCCAGGCTTCGAAGTGCGGCAGAACGACTTCGACAACGCGCTTGCGCGAATATTGCGGTTGCTATAGTCACTCGCGCCACCGCTCGAGCGCGTGTCGCCGCTCCCGCCGCCTCAGCCTTACGAATGCGTTTCCTGGAACACTATTCCCGCTTTGGCGGATATCGCGAACCAACCAGGTTGTAGACCTTCGCGTCCATATCCGCCAGTATGTCCAGCGGCGGAAAGCGCGACAGGAGAGTTGCCGCTTCAAAGGATATCGTTCGGTATCCTCGTGCAATGCGAATTGCCATTTTCCGCTGCAGTCTATTGACTTTAGTCTTGCAGCGTCGGATACCTGACAGTCTACCAGACCAAACAGGCGCCCCGTAAAGCACCATCGATCGCACGATACCCGCATAGAGGCGGCGAACTTCTTCCCGAGGTCCCCCGATATTGGGCAGCAGTCTATGCAAAGCACCCACTGCCTTCTCGATCCTCGGAACCAGGTGCTCGAAGTGCTCTTCGAAGCCCCACCGACCGTCCAGGGTGAGGCCAAGATACTTTATGTATCGCCCCACCTGGACTTGCGCATCTCCGACATGGACCAACGTGCTGGGTGGCTCCCTGCTCCTCGGCAGTTTATGGAACCATAATGCCTCAGTCTTCTGAGGCGCTATCTCCAGCCCCAGCCCGCGGATTGCCATACCGAGCTCGGCAAGCTGAATGGTTTCCTCGAAGGTGTCCCCGCCGGCCAACACCAGAGTATCGTCTGCGTAGCAAACGATATTAACGCCGACGGGGAGAACGACACGCAGGACCACGTCGTATGCTAGGTTCCACAAGAGAGGACCTAAAACCGACCCCTGCGGAACCCCACACGTAATCTCCCTCCGCTGAACGTTACCATCCCGGCCCACATAGCGAATGTGCCGGTCGCGTAGGTATGACTCGACAATGCCTTGCAGGTAGGGAGGCACCTCATGATGTACCAGTGCCTCCCTAATTGCACGCCAGGGTAAAGAGTCAAAGGCATTGACGATATCCAAAATTATCGCCAGCGCCACTCTACCCCGGGACACTACCTGGTCTGACAGCGCGCGGACGCGAAGAATCGCATCTATGGTAGAACGCCGCTGCCGGAAGTCATACTGGCTATCAGCAAGTTTGGGACCAACCCGCGACAGGTGCTCGACGAGCCTTTCAGCAACCACTCTTTCAAAGAGCTTGGAAGACTCGTCGAGCAGGCATATGGGACGGTATGCAGAGGGAGACTCTGCGGCCCTGCCTTCCTTCTTCAATAAAACCAATCCAGCTTCCTTCCAACTAGAGGGAAAAACACCTGCACGGAGACAACTATTAAATAACCGTCTCAGGCGGTCACCCAGAGCAGCCAGAGTAAGAACCCACGCCCGGCCAGGGATACCATCCGGACCTGGCGCGGTGTTGCGAGCCTCCAAGCGCTTCACGGCTCGATCGAGCTCCCCTTCCGTCACCCCTAACTCGTCAGACCAGTCTGACAATGACAGGGGCGGCGAACGACTGTCCCTGGCTACTGGAAAGAGTGTGTTTACGACTCTCTCCAGCAGACCCGGATCCATGGTCATAATTTGCCCATGACCATCCTATATGGTTTCCCCCACGGATCCCTGTCCAGCCCCTCGAGAAGCTCGCATCCGCGATAGCGTGTTGAAGCGCCATAGTCGCTACTCGGTGAGCTCTATAAACTCTGGCTATCTCTTCCTCCGTAGCTCTCGGCTGCCTTCTGCGCCGGGTGCGCTGAAACTGGCGCCGGGTTTTAAGACAGACAGTCCGCAACTGCGCGATGTCTTTCGACCACCAGTAAACCGCACCAGGTCGCTGGGCGCAGCTGACCCAGGGCATGGCAGCGTCGCAAATTGACGTCATTATGTACCGGAACCAGATCACCGCCTCTTCTGGATCGAGCGAGATCCCCTGGGATAAATCATCATCTGGCCACGCCGCGACGTTGGCAGCTGCGACGAGCAAATCTCGATTGAGCTGTTTGAGGGCCCAAAGACGCGCCGGTGGACTTGAGCCTGGACGGCTCGGGCCGCCGGAAGGACGGAGTGCCACATCAAAAACGATGTGGCGATGGTCAGAAAGAGTGACCATCTCCTCCGCTACTCTCCATTCCGACACCATGCGGGCTACAGAAGGAGTCGCCCATGAGAGATCCACGTTTAACTCCCCTTGCCATCGAACGCATGTGGTAACGGACCCTCGATTCAATAATCGAAGGTCAAGCGAAGCCGCTCAGTCCTGCACTGCGTGTCCCCTCGGCCTATCCCGGGTGTTACCCCATGCTCTGGAGTGAGCATTGAAGTCAACCAGGACAAGCACTGGACGGGGTGAGCATTTCTTTCGAATGCAGTTCGCAACCCCATCCAGGTATCCCTCAAATTGGGCGAGCCCAATTTGAGGGATACCTGGATGGGGTTGCATTTCCCTCGGGAAATGTTGGGAGACATGTAGCAGCCCACTACGGCCAGATGTCCTCATTCGACTGCGACATATCCCTGCCCTCTATCGAGCAGGGTGCAGTGAGGCCCACTGCCTCCACCAGCCCAGTAAACAGCAACAGAGTCCAAGGTGTCCCGGAACCAGCGAGGATGATCCCGGACCGTAGGGCTCGACTACCACCACCAAGGCAACCTACCACTCCGCAATAGTCTGCAGAAAAAGATTTTGCGCATTGCAGCAGTGGTTCAGGTTGCACTGAAGGACTTTCAGGGCTGGGAAGATGAGGTATCCATCTCCTCTAGTGGGCCCGCACCCAGTGGTGCTATAACTAAAAAAGGCGTATCTACTAAGGCTTATTTTTCTTTGCATTTTTTTGCGCAGTTGTGACTTTTTTGGTTAAGGCGGCAGTATAGCTGTCTCGTTTTCGCGCGATGGTTTTTATGTACCTATTTGGTTTTCTTGGTCTATTTATTATTATTTCATGTTGTGATAAGAAAAGCAGTTAATATTCATAAATTTGTATAAATTTAGAAACAAAATAATGTTGTTTTGACTTCAGGTGAAAGTATGCTCCCTATCAACTTCAAATGCTTTGAACACTAAGTTCCGGCAAGCTTAGACCTGGCAGACCTTTTGATCCATTATCAGGGGCATCTTGGTTATTATTTAGCGTTGGTCCCATCCGGGTACTCGATGAGGTAGGTTTAGTGTGTCAGAAGGGCATATTTTAGGGGTCTGCCAAGTACTTCCGGCAGGGTGCGCAATGGCAGACCCACTTTTTTTTACATAACTAATCAATGGTTAACTGCTGCCAGCACTTTCATTCGGGTATCTTATGACGTAATTTTTCCAAAAAAATTACGTCAAAAAATATCGATTATTTCTATGACCCGGCAGGATTGGCTCTGGCAGACCTGATTTTTTTTACGTGTTTAAGTGTCGGTTAACGATCTAAATATAGCCTATTGGGGTAGCCGATGAGGTAGGTATTTTTGCAGCCGGCTCTCGCACTATTAGATTAAAATGATCACTAAAACTGAGAACTTTATAAACTAAGCAAAATATTATTAAATATTGTTATTATTATAATACGTTATGTGAGTATATTTATTTTTGCTGTGATCTAGATAATAAGTTGTCGTCTTGCTTAGAAACATCATCGAACATTGAACTCAACATTGTTTCTACATCATCATCAGCATACAGCAGTCTACTGCTGGACATAGGCCTCTCCAATTGCACGCCATTCACATTAATTTGATTCTCGTCAACATATTTAGGGTAACCTGGTCTAGCAGTACGCATCCGATAAGAGTACGCAACACCAGAAGCCGTGAAGTTGTTTACGATGCGCGGCTAACTTCAGTTGCATTTTGATGTCAACTGTGATAAAAAGTGCTATGCCAAAAAAAAAAAATCCCGAAGAAAACACAGAAATTACGTAAATTTAAAGATTTTTGCTCAAAATCTTAAATATTTTTACCATTTTGGAAGTATGTTTGAGACAAGAATGCAATTATTTTGTAAAAACGAAGTAAACTGTGGGGTTTTCAAAGACGATGCCTAACGCATGCTGCGAGCGTAATTCCGGTCAACGCCAGGAGATGGCGTTGAATTCCGCTCATTTACGATTTGGATAGTGTGTGTATGAGTACGCAGTTATGTATGTTGTAAGAGTACGCGCGTACTCTTACACGCAATTATTTTTAAGTTAGTTTCGTTACTGTATTTTTTTTTCTTAAACGTTGCAAATACAATATATATAAATAAAATATAATATGTAGGTAATGTGTAATTTACCGCAAAAGATCAAAGTCTGATAATTGAGTGGGTATCTATACAAGCTGGCTCTCGTGGAGACTTTGGCATCAAATAAAGTACCAAATAATGTACTAAAAAATGTACTAAAGAATGTACCAGAGAGTGTTCTAAAACCAGTTTCAAAGTCTCTTCCTAAAAAGGCCAAATAACCTTTTAAATTGCCAAAGAAAATACCTAAATAAAAAAAGGTTTGGAGATGCCCAGCATGTACTTGAAATCTACGTAGACCCCCCCGCAGAAGACTGGATAGGATGATTAAACTACTCCGAATGGTGGCATGAGGCTTGTACGACTTACGAGGGTCAAGGAAATTTTATTTGCCACCTCTGCAAGTAAAAAAAAAAGTAATGCACGACTCGCGTACTCTTATCAACGTAGACGCGTACTCTTATCCAATAGTACTTGTAAGAGTACGCAAATCCCATTTCTGATTATTTTTGTTATTTAGAGAGATAAAACGTAATTATTATTTTTTTATATTACTTTATGAAAGATGCTTAAATTGTAGACGTAGTAAACGCCTAGTTGATTTCCTAGATATCATTTTTATTTTTTTAGAACATTTTAAACCTTAAGTGCGTACTCCTAGACCAGGTTACCCTAAATTTGAATACAATAAAGGATTTTAAGAAAACCCTTGACCTGACACGGCTCACAGCACAGTATACGCAGTGTAACCAACGTCACACGAGAGTGGGTGAGCGTTGGTGCGCGCGGAGCCTCGACTGGCGGCCGGTCGGCGTTCAACCGGCTGCGGGCAACACGGCTCAATCGCACGCCTTCAATTAAAGCGATTACTTCACAAATTCGGCTACAGACGCCGTCCAGCGGCCACAATGTAACAAATCACAGAAAGCATATGTTACGCATAGCGTAAAGGCCAAAGCAGATTGTGGCGGGCCGCACCGCACTTTTTTATATGAAAATGCGTTGCGGTGCGGCCCGTTGCTGCTGTAATGTGCACTGTAACATTCACAACAGAATTACGAAGGATGCATCTGATTGTATCGTCAACGCAAAGTGACAACAACGCCACAATAATAGTTGTATTACTCTAAAAGTTTAAAAAAAATCCTTGAATCCTGCGCTAATATTAATAAAGCAGGAACCAGTTTGTGACCTTCCTACGTCAACACTGTTATTCAACAGCCACCACTTCAGAAACAGTTGCTTGCAGTCGTGAATTAGTAGCTAAGTTAAAAAGTGTTCTTGAACTCGATAATTATTCTTGATATTTTTGCATGCTATCGTGTTCAAATGAACTTCTGCGTTTCTTTTGTAATGTTGTCTGCATACAACTCGCATTTAATGGAAACGAAAGTAAGTAGTAGATGTTCGCAGCGAGCGCTGTGTGCCGCCGCCATCCAGACTGATTCATTTACGTATTGTTTGAAACTAATCGTTTCAATCAAGCACAGATTGAGTTTCTGTAATGAATAGTTCGAGAAAATATGCCCTTGGATAGTCGGTTTTGGAATTATTCATTTTAATTAAATGAAGGCCGAATGAAAATACAATCAATTGTTAATTGTTTGTATTTGATAGTTATAACGAGTCTTTATAAAGCCACTCCTTCACCTTCGTTCTGATTAATAACGAAACCAACGTTTTTCTCTCAAACATTTTACAGCAACAAAGTCAATACAAGTGTACACGTATCCAGTTCCTCACTATAGTTGAAAAACAATATCTGATAGGGTTTAAGTTTACAGAGACTGAGGCGGTAGTCGGAACTCGTGAGCGAATAAACGTAATACGATAACGCGGGCCGCGTATGTAAACTAGTTCCCTCGACTAGTTGAGTAACACAAAGCGCGTATATTTATGACGATATCGCCACGATATCGCATCACATTCGCCCCCGGGCGCCGCACAGTGGAACGAATGTATGGGAGCGGTTGGACGTAGACATGTCCGAAAAAAAAGAGTAAAATTATGCCAAACTAATGATGCCATCTTATTCGATTACTTAATGCCTTCATAACTTGTGGTGATGAATTTCTTCATAACTCCCATATTTCGGGAGTAATTTGAGAAAATGTGAAATTTTACTATGAAAATGAGTGTATCGAGCTCTCTCCCTCCTGATTCCGGGCTTGTTTCAAGTAGCGGTCTCTAATATCGTAATGCTATTACTAAGAGCTATATTTAATACTAAGACACATAGTGCGCCAAATGTGCACTTTCTGGGATAAAAGGAAATGAAAATTTAAAAAAAAAAAACGTTTTTTCCCCATTTGTATTTACTTTAAACCGCAGACAGACTTATTAAGAGGTCTATAAATATATTATATATATACAGAAATATATATTAACAAAAATATTCACAAGAACTGATGAGAGTATGACTTTTAAGTAAGTTGATAATAAATTACCTAGTTTCATTAAAAGTACAATAAATAATTAAGATGTAAGCTCTAATTTACTAAGTTACACATTTTAAAACAATAACATCATTTAATTATCTTCGTCATCATCATCATCATCAATTAATTCAAATTCAGAATCGATGTCCGCTAAATCATTTATGTTAACAAATTCGATATCACTTTTCTCAGAATCCGTAAGCTCATAAAATTCCTTAAAAGAAGATTTTTTTACAAACTTATTTCCTTTTGGACGGATACTTGTAACAAGTGGATCAGAAGACAGTAAAAGATTGTGCATAATATCTTCATTGCATGAGATACTGCTATGCTTTCGAGAATGCCCCTCTCTATATTTTCTAAAATCTTTATTTCTAGCCTCAGATGCCTCTTCGGATAGAAAACCAATGGGCACAATTGACATGTTCTGAACTATGTCTGGCCCATGCATTAAAATTTTATGAAGTGAAGAAGGCATATAATACCATGGGTATAACTCCACGTAAAGCTTAGCAGTATCAAAGCAGAACTCTCGGAATTTAGTTACGTTGATCTTCTCTCCTGATGAAATACACTGCAAGATCACACAGATTTTTCTTAAAAGCATAGCATCTATTCCGGTCAGTTCAGCAGATTTAGTGTAGTTTTCAAAAAATCTCCTTGCCGAGTTGCCATTGTTGGTGGATCCACTGCCTTGTTTCACAACATCGAGAAGTAAGCCCGTTTCTCTTCTTACAGCCTCTTGAACTCTTTTCTTCCTGTCATCAACTTGCCTTTTTGCTATATCACCCCTTACTTGCCATGATTTTATGTCTAATTTGTAGGAAATGTGTAATAAGCATTCCATTGAGCGAATCCAAGCGTGAAGGGTGCTTAAGCCATATTTATACATGTCCTCGTTTGCGTGTTTATCTTTGATTAACTCTAAATTATTCATTTCTTTAGGACAAGCCTTGCATATGTCACACACTGAAGCTGCTGTATTGGATATAATGGAATGAATTTTACCATCAATCATTGTCAACAGCAGTTGGTGTTTGACACTAATTCCATCAGTGATGGTGGATGGAGTTAAGGCTTCAATCTCTGCTTCGATTTCAGCCATCTCTCTCTGCACATTTTCTTTGGTTTCCTTTATAAACTTAAACAATATTGGCCGGCAAAATGAAGTGGAAGATGGTCGCTCGTTTTCCCAAATTGTTACACCTTTTGAGACGAGCCGCAGTGGTACAAGACTAATCATAAAATTACTAGCAAGATCGATTTGCTCATCTTCACTCGTCCTTTGATGATAAATGCTTTGGCTAGATGATCCGTCAAAACCCCATTTGCTGGTCAATACGAGCTGTTGATTGGGATCAACAGGGGTTTCTAACGACCTAATAAGTCTTCTTGAGGTTAAATCCATCAAGGCTTGTAATTTGATTTTTGCAGAGCTCTCTGTAACTGTGAGATCTTCTTTGGCCGGATAGCACTTAATTTTTTCTTTAACCAACATGTAGTAACTCGGGTATTGAAGAGCTCCTTCTTGAGTGTTGAAATCCCGAAGAGTGTTATAGCGCCATTTCGATAAGTTCATCGATACATAAAGAGCCAATGCCTTCAAAGGGGATATTTCCCGTACCTGAATTGATTTACCTTCAATGAAGGCTTTGATTTTTGAGGCCTCTTCTGGATTCTCCGTCAAGTATTTCATAACATAAGCTGTATCGCTTTGTCCTGCCTTTTGAAGCGCCCTTTCGGCCGAAAACATAATTTCAGCGCTGCTACTGCTGCATGAAAGACTATCTTCAGTGCGTCTTCTTTTTTGCCGGTTACTAAGGTCCTCAAAAGATTTACGAGGACTAGGATGTGTACAAGTTGAAGCATCAGATTTAGCAGGAGAAATTATGGGCTCGATGACGTCACTTATATTTTCTGTAGAAGGTTCCATATTTTCATTCTGTAATTCCGGCCATTGAATTGCAGCCTGTAGCCAAATCTCATGTTTCTTCCGAAACTTATCTGTGCTTCTTCCAGACTGTGTCCATTTTGCATAAATGCGGTAGCAAAATCGACGACACCAGTCTTTTAAACTTGTTTCAGCACTTTCACATAACTGAACACAACTGTTATCTTTTAAAACACTGAACAAATAGTTAAAGTCGCGTAAATCTTTATGTGCGCGTGCGCATAAAGCAACGTGAATATCAAGATTTGTATTAAAATTTGGAAAATACATTGCGAGATTAGCTTGGATACAACGAGGTGTAAATCAACACTGATTTTAAAGTTACTAATAGTGACCTATTTATATAAAATCCAGGTATCCCAGGTATCCTTTGTTAAATATTGCAAGGTAATTAGTTATTGTGATAATTAGTAAATGATGCATGCTAAATTAGTGTATTAAGAGCCATTTAGTAATTAAATAATAGCAATGTTCTTATCAGTAATCATTAGTGCATCAGTTTTATATGTAAACCTTAAGTCCCTAATTATATATCCTAATTAGCTTATATCTTCTCTAATTGGCTGCTCAGAAATGTTATTGTAATAAGGTAAACCTTTAGAAAAACGGTTTTAATCAACAAAATAAACAAAAAATAAAAAAATTGTGTTATAAAATAAACATCACTCTTTATCCCAGAAAGTGCACATTTGGCGCACTATGTGTCTTAGTATTAAATATAGCTCTTAGTATAAGCATTATGATATTAGAGACCGCTACTTGAAACAAGCCCGGAATCAGGAGGGAGAGAGCTCGATACACTCATTTTCATAGTAAAATTTCACATTTTCTCAAATTACTCCCGAAATATGGGAGTTATGAAGAAATTCATCACCACAAGTTATGAAGGCATTAAGTAATCGAATAAGATGGCATCATTAGTTTGGCATAATTTTACTCTTTTTTTTCGGACATGTCTACGTCCAACCGCTCCCATACATTCGTTCCACTGTGCGCCGGCCGCGCATCACACCGACACGCGACGCGCGACGCGTCGCCTGTTATACAGTAGGTAGCGTTTAGAGGGTAACAAAATTAATTACTATTTGTACCTACTACATGGACAATTACTTCGGTGGAACACATTATCACAGTATATTTATACTGTGACATTATCTTTTTAAAGTACGAAGTATTTATATAAGAAAGGCGGTAAGTTTGTGCAGTCCAGCCAGATGTATCAATAAAGTTAGAATTTTGAAACATTCCACATGAAAGCATAAATATAAAATTCAAAATGCACCACAAAACCACTAAAAATCATCAAAGGAAAACTTTGCAAGCTATCTCCAGAATCTATATTCGCGTCAAGCCAGGCTCGCACTTAGCTCGGTGCTCGCGTACGTGCAAGAGGTGTCAATGCGGGTCCCACGATCCTTCCCTTTATTCAATTCCTCGTTTTGCATAAACTGTTTACTCGGGGCGCGGGGGCCCTGGGGCCTGGGGCCCGCCGAGTGACAGCGCGCCTTTTGACGGGCATCGCGACCACGCGCGCGGGAACTGCGGAATTTATAAATCGCTGGCTTTATGTCAGAGCTAGTGCAGCGCATTTGTACGACACACTGCTAATGTAGTGCAGTAGTGACTCCACTATTGCTGCGCGCTAGTCCGGAGCACGTGAATAAAAATGTGATTGTTTTTCGTGAGGTTTTTAAAGACAAGATTTCTTCTTTGTGTGCCTTCTACAGTTCCATATTTAAGTTAGTTTAATCCTATTCTTATTTTTCCAGCGGCAGCGGTATTTACCACAATATTATTTCGTTATTTGTAGATAAACACTAGGTACTGATATAATTTCCATGATCTATTGTTCCTCTCTATATTCCCGAAACCCGTTTACATAAGACCACAACGTGTTGGTACTAGGTCTGTTTTTAACAAGTAAACACAACAACAGCAGTCGCTCAGTGAGCCTAGTTAGGAACCATCAACAAATAATTTACATAATCGTGAATATCGCCCACTCCGTTCGTTCGCACGCTCCGGTAAGGGTGACGTCACTAGTTTCAATTTGTCAGCTGCGCCGCGCGCCTCCAGGCTCTACTCAAGTAGATTGAGATTAAACAGATTAAAGGATATTTTCTGAGATCTTTTAACTGCCGAGTGTTCTATGTGGCAACAAGTTGCTTATTTACTACAAATAATTCACTTTTGTTTAATACAATAGTTTACGCTAAAGAACGATGACCATATTTGTATGAGACCCGTCCCCCCCCTTCAACAGAACTTTTGTATGTATTAGTAGGTTCACAAAGGTCTATAAAAAGACTAGCAGCCAGTTTTAATTTCAAATTCCATGGGGTTTAAAAATAAAATGAAAATTAAAAAAACGTTTTATTAATTTTTCTAATTCGCTAGGCCCGTCTCCCGCCCTGCAACAGATCTTTTGTATGTGCTATCAGGTTCATAAAGATCTATAAAAAGACTAGCAACCACTTTTAACTTCATAATCCATGGGGCTTAGAAATAAAATGAAAATTAAAAAATCGTTTTATTCATTTTTCTAATTCGCTAGGCTCGTCCCCCGCCCTGCAACAGATCTTTTGTATGTGTTATCAGGTTCATAAAGATCTATAAAAATACTAGCAACCAGTTTTAACTCCAAAATCCATGGAGTTTAGGAATAAAATAAAAAATCGTTTTATTTATTTTGGGATAAAGTAGTGTCTTGTTGTCGCGGGCGCTATTTTGAATCCTGAACGCAACGAAGGATTCTAGGTTTGAGTTGACTCCTGAGCGAAGCGAGGGAGTTAAGACTTGAATCCTGAGTGCAGTGAGGGATTCAAGCTCGCCCAAGACGAAGACACCCGCGTCTCCGTCGTGGACGAGCATATGGCAGTTGTTCCACCGCCGGCGAGGAAGCGACTAACTGTCGGCTGTTTTCTCGCTCAAGAAACGTACAATAGATATACATTCCGTGTAAACAAAAGAGATGCATATATTAACAGTTGATCGCTGACTGTTCACACTGCCGGCGAGGACTCGCTTCACTGGTTTGTCGCTGAGCGACAAGAGCTATCAAAGATAATACTCGCCTAGCGATACTCGCTCAGCGATGGTCGCTTGGTGGTCAGAGCTCACGCCGAGAGAAACCCCTGTGAGACTAACAGCCCCGAGCGAGTGGTGCGAGTAATCGCCCGTCGCACTCGAAAACTCGCTGATAGCCCAGCGACAAAACTATCGGAACTACACACACGCTGCTCGCTGCTCGCCAACTCGTTTTCAGTTGCTAGTTCTACTCGCTAATCGTTCATCGCCGCCGGTGGGACAACTGCCTGCCTATAAGAATAGAAAAAATTGGACGAGTAACGAATGACGTTTGCTGTTTTTTAAATGGCATCTCCTAATTGATCTTGAGAGGTTTGAAAATCAAAGAATATGGTTTACTTACAAACTCTTATTTTGTGCCAAAAATATTAACATTAAAACATGATTTTTCACGGAATATCCCGCACTTTTGAGAGATGTCGTCATAGTAAAAATTTATCAGCTTGCTAAGGCGGTTCGAATGAGATACATTTTAAGTCTGTTGGTCGATGTAAGGGTTAGGGGGACGTTCTGACGAAATGAACACTAAAACATGATTTTCTCGGAATATCCCGCACTTTTGAGAGATGTCGTCATAGTAAAAATTGATCAGCTTGCTAAGGCGGTTCGAAAGAGATACATTTTAAGTCTGTTGGTCAATGTAAGGGTTGGGGGGACGTTGTGACGAAATTAACACTAAAACATGATTTTCTCGGAATATCCCGCACTTTTCAGAGATGTCGTCATAGTAAAAATTGATCAGCTTGCTAAGGCGGTTCGAAAGAGATACATTTTAAGTCTGTTGGTCAATGTAAGGGTTGGGGGGACGTTGTGACGAAATTAACACTAAAACATGATTTTCTCGTAATATCCCGCACTTTCGAGAGATGTCGTCATAGTAAAAATTTATCAGCTTGCTAAGGCGGTTCGAATGAGATACATTTTAAGTCTGTTGGTCAATGTAAGGGTTGGGGGGACGTTCTGACTCATCGTCCTTTAACGTACGAAAAAAGTAATTTAAAAAAAATTAAATCGACTGCAAAAAGAAATTAACTCAAAATTATAAGTAACTTTAATTTCGGAAGTCGGTGTCTTGGGATCTGTATTTTAGTTTTAGTTTTTTGCCACCGACGTCCAAAATTAAAGTTATTTATAATTTTGAGTTAATTTCCTTTTTGAAGTCGATTTTTTTTTAAATTGAAAACTTCTTTAGCGGCGTTGTACACTTTTTTTGTAATGGGTAAAAAATGTTAAACTCGCGTCAGGACATCGCGTCAGGACACGTGACCTGATTGAAAATTCGTAAGACGGATGGAGAGTAGACAGCCGGCCCCGGCGTAGGAGAGGAAGTATCCCCCTCTCTTTCTACGGCGCGGCGAAACTGTATGCCTGCTGTTTCGTTTAGGCGGCGCAGGGCGCTTGCGCGAATGTTCGTGTGTGTTTTTTATGTTACAGCGTGCCACGCGCATCCATGGATGGTGACAGCTGATGGCTCGACCGTCTGTGTAGTGGCCACACTGCTGTGTATTCGGAAAATTCGTGTATATAAAGTGTTTAAAATATGGAAATTGAACAAAGTGCATCTCTTAATGAAAAATATCAAAAATGCACGACGTTAATATTCAAGTTTTCACTTCTGCCGGCACTCCCGGAGTGCAACCCGTCATTTTTTTTAATTAAGTACTGTTTTATTTCGTAATGTTTAGTTTTAAGTAAAAAAAACTGGAATATTTTGTTTGTAATAAGTACGCAATAATTTTGTTGTAAATATTGCACTAGAATTTGACCAAGGTTTTGAGATGTTTTCCCTTTGACACTATACCCGTAGCTCTTTTCAATAAGCCAGGCCGTGACACCTACACGTATTAGTCCATATCTTGAAAATTACTGCATCGATTTTGATGAAACCGGCACTGTTCCCTAAGTTGAAGTAAATATAAGCCAATAAAAAAAACGGTCATGATCCGATCAATAGTTACGGAGAAATGCGTGGACAAACATACATACATTCATACGTCTATAAAATTTTGTATACCTATTTGTTTGGAAGCCCTAATAGATTGACATAATATGTGAATATCTTGCAGTTCCAATAATATTACATACATCCGTGTCGAACTGATAACCTCATTTTTTTTGAAGTCGGTAAAAATAGAAAACAAACTGGAATAAGTCAACATAAATCATTGTAGTCATCGTAGCTGTAAATGAAAAGCTTCCGTCTTGACAAAAGGGCAACAGCTCTTTAAACTGCGGAACAAATGCACAAAAAGAGTGTAAACAAAACGCGATGAGGTTTGACCCTTCATCCCTTCCCGGAGCGATACAAAGTTAAGTAATAAGCGGTACACGAGAGTGTTTGCGCGCGGGTCGGCGCGGCGCACACCGCGCGGCTAAACACATTAGTTGCGGTGAAGTTGGCCGCGCACTGCCGCGTGCCGCCCGCGCTGCCGCTAATGTGACTGGCGCTCTGGCTCCACTGTGTTACAATTAGCTTTTTGCAAACGAAGCATTTAGATAAACAATTAATCACACACGTCAATAAAAAAGTATAAGATAAGAATCATTTAGTTGATCAAACATTAGTGTAGTAAATACATATGTACAATACCTTTTATTTTTACTTTTAACATAACTTACACTTTAAATATTTGTGTTCATACAACACAAATTGTCAGCGTGCAAGAGATGTTAAAAGTAAAAATTAAAACAGATCATCACGTTTGCCTTAGAAGGCTTAGACAATAGCATGTGAATATTAATACACTAAAAAATGCACGTCTAGCCAGTGGAAGTTTTAGTATTTTCAACTATATGCCCCTTATCATTAGTTTAAAACAAATAAAATATAAATAAACGTATGCGCACACTGTAGATCAGGCTCGTGAGTGATGGATGTGATGCTCGTCTGTCAGAGGCGCTCGAATGTGCTGCGACTGTGACGCGTCGCGCTAGTGATGCTACGCATTGCGTTCTGCTAATTTATGACGATGCGCCTCAGTGGACAGACGGGTTTATTATTCTATTTGATAAAACTGATCCTGCTTTATACAGTATAGCTTCCGCCTTTGCCTACTTGCCGACTTTCCCTTTACTTTTGCCTTTAAGATTTGCCTTAAAATCCTGAAACTCTCCTAGCGTAAGAGCGGTATTTTTTTTCAAGTGTTACCATGGTTTCATAGCTGAGTCCTGGCAGTCGGGGATATAAAAACAGTCTCAACCCATTATGTTCGTTAGGCTTCTTTCTGTTGTGATTCCTCCACGCGTTCGTACCTATATACCGCAGTAGGATGAACGACGCTCTAACCGCACACAGTCCCGAGTTGTGAATGTTGTGATCCGCGTGTGACCGCGAGTTGCGAACACTTCACGCGCGTGGTTTATATGTGTACTGTTCCTTCATATTACCGGTAACCACTCCGCTGACGAAGTTTACGGGTGTTTGTGAAAGATGAGAAGGTTTGATTGAAAAGTTAAACAAGTATATGTTATATACCTATCTGATTCAAGCACAATGTGTGTTTTTGTGAATAAAAAGGCTTTATATAATACTCACAGACCAAATACTAGTATTTTATTAACCGTCTTCAAAAAAGGAGGTTCTGTATTCGACCCGTATGTATGTATTCATCATATCGGATACAGAACATAAACATTTTTCTAATAGGAAGGATTTCAGCTTTACCTTAAATAAGTTTGTGTTATAGACCAAAGTTTTTAATCAGTAGGTAACTTATTATTAACTTATATAACTCTGCTGCTTGATAACGTGAACAATGCTTTGCTAAGTTAGACACCATTACCTACATTTTTAATAACTTTCCTTCTGTGCTCTCTCTCAGCTCTCTTTCTTTTTGTGATTCATATTCATGTATATATTTTGCGAACTTGCTTAACAGAACTAGTGCTTACAAACTTGGAACTGTAAGAATGCCTAATTTCTTAAAATATTCGTCGCATGAATCATGCTGTGAAATTTTGATAATGGTTCTAATGGCACGCTTCTGAAGGATGAATGCTCTTTGGCGGTTGTAGTTATAGCTATTTCCCCAAAACATGGTGCTGTGCCTCAACCTAGATTCAACCAAAGCATGATAACATGCTTTAAATTGCTACAAATCTATTTCATCCCTGAGGCTCCTAAGTGCATGACATGCAGAGGATATAGAGGAATCAATAGCAGCAAGCTCCTGTTTCGAGTTTAGACTTGAATCAATGTTTATACCTAAGAATTTTACCTCATTTACCAATCCTATCTTGGCTCCTTTCAATGTCACATCTATAGTGTCGGTGTTAAATAACATTATATTTGTTTTATTTGTTATTATTATTCGCTGTAAACCATTCAGAAAGATTATCTAGAGTTTTATTTACTTTTGTGGACAATTATTTTAAGTCATGCGCTCCAATTATTACGTTTGTGTCATCAGCAAAAACAACACACGAAACGTCAGGCTGAACTGTGTAATAAATCGTTTGTGAAGATACAGCTGCTACGCCGTAGGTGATGTTTGTGGTACGCCTAAGATGGCGTCATGGCTACGCGGTTCGAGCTTTCGTAGCCAAATTTTGATGTTGCCAACGGAAAAATAAAGTGACCCAAATCCTTTAATATTTTTTTTACTCCTACAACAATTAAAATTTCTTGAAAATATCGGAAACTCCACTATGTCTAATTAGCTTCAAGTTATCGGTTAAAATTTAAGATTATTAGGTATGATAACAATAAAGTAGGAAGCGTCCTCAGTCCGTGGAGCACCGCGTGCCGTCGGTGAGTTCTCAAGTCCCTCCCGAGGCGCTCCGTAGTATCCCTTCCTATAATACTCATAAAGAAGGCGCGTAGGTATTTACTGAGAAATACTGAGATGAATAATCTTATACTCAGTACCCACATACGTATGGGCAAAAGTTTCGCAATTATCTAATGTAAGTAGTTGCTGGAATTTCAAAGAGGCTGGAGACATTTAAATAGATTACACGGTTTTACTTTTCAAGAACTTATATATAAAGTACAAGGTTGACAGCTATCATACATACATATTTTAGAACTTTAGGTACTTTCCTTATTATTTTGAGGGGACCGTTGCTAAACAATAACAGCCACTCAGGTTGATCGATCAGGTTAAGCTACGCTTGCCGCGGCTGGTCTGTGGACGGGTGACCACCTTTACATATCGAGAGGGGTCCGCGCCTCGGAAAGCACGTAAAGCCGATGGTCCCGGCTGGCATTCGTGGATCTTTGACAGTCGTTACGGGTACTGACTACCCGTAGCCCGAAAGTCTGACAACCAGTCTTATCAAGGGGTATCGCATTACCCAGTAACTGGGTTGTGGAGGTCAGATAGGCAGTCACTCCATGTAAAATACTGGTATTCAGCTGCAACAGGTTAGACTGGAAGCCGACCCCAACATAGTCGGTAAAAGGCTAGGCTGATGATGACTTTCTTTATTATTTTTATCAATTCAACCATGGAAACAATGGATCTTCTTGTGTAGATATGTTACGCATTACGAGGCCGTTGAGAGACACGTCGGAGCCCCTGCTGTGCCCTTGTTGTGTGATTGCTCAATAATCTCAAAACTCAAAGTATTAATTTCCATTAAACCATTTACAGGCACTTTTGAACTACAAAAGAGTCGGTCAGTTAGTCACAAAGTTGAACCTAGTTCCCATTCCGAAGCTTATATCTTTATCGGATATTCCGGATCAGTAACTCCCCGTCGTCCACACTTTTGACAATCGGGAAAATAAAGTTCCGTTCGTTCAGTGTTGACGAACAGAACTTTTTTTCCCTATCGTACATAATTATTATGCTTAGTTCAAAAGGCAGGGTTTATAAAAGTGGAGTTTAAATAAAGGTGACACGGATTTTTAAAATGCTTTAGTTACGACTTTCAAAGCAAAAAATTAACATCAAAATAAAAATACTTACTTTTTTATTTTACAATCAGTACCTATAAGTAATTACAATGATAATATTTTTATACTTACATTTGGACGACGGGGTGTTACTGATCGGGAATATTTATTTATTTATTAAAAATTTATGCACAAGTAAAAACTGTACAATATTCGATCTCTATGGAGGAAAACGTGCAAGAAACTCCAAAGACATTTTTTTACATCAAAATATTACAAAATCCTACATTATCCTTGTTACTTCTATATTTGAGAACAATGTAAAAAATAAAGAAAACAATTCAAAATATGTATAAAATTAAAAATAAGCATTGGCAGTTAAGAGATGACCAGTCTCAACCGACGGTGCCCGGTGACATGACGCGTGCATCAGCACCATCCAACTCAACTATTTTGTAGCGAACCAAATGATCCAACACACGCGCCACCATCAGTGAGACTGACATACTCTCAACTGCCATGCTCTTCCAAGTCAACATACATCATAATCACATAATAAACGGCTCCATGGTCCTCACATTTACAAAATTGAAAAATGTTTCTAAATTATACAAAACAATAGTTTGCAAGGTAATTAAGATGAATAAAATTTTACTACCAAAAAGATAGAAAATCTTTAGGTACCTACTAATTATTCAAGAACTTACTAACTTAGATCTTGATTAAATAATCTAGCATGCCAGGCCGTTGACAGGGTATCTAATTTACTTGTTGTTAAATATCCTCATCAACAGCAGTCCGCTGGCCACTTTGAAAATAACCAGCCTGCCATTGCCTGCCATTGCCTGCTTGATCGCCTGTCAAAGGAGCATTAGTCTATCCCAGCGAATTAGAATACCTCCGACGTGTATACAAACCTCAATCATCTTACCTCTACACATTTCTGCAACTAACAGAATTACCAGCGTGTTTGTGAGTCGTGAGCTCGCGGGATTACAAGCAAATGAGAAGTGCGACGTAATTTAGTTAATCCTAATCAGAACCGCCGCGACATGCGCCCGAGACTCTCCAATTACATGCCCTTTTATTGTCACAGTAATTAACACACAAGCATAGATATCTGAGCACACAAGCGTACCTACGTTTAACAACACTCAACTTCAAAAATTGCTTGAAAAGCTTTAACATCATCCTCTTCATTTATTTTTTCCCTACGAATAAGTAATTACGTATTCGTAGGTTTTTCCCTCATTTTTTGTGTTGGCTTCAGTCACGTCATGGCTGAAATAACCAAATCAAATTACCTAGATATTTTATTTCACATAAACCTCCATGAGCACTTATGAAATGTCAGAAGCTAGGTTAAAATACTATCCACATGCGATTGAAATATGTATAATTAGTGTAAACAGGTATGGAAGGACAGTGTAGGTCTGTCACCAAATACCTACTAACAAAATAGAAAATGATCTTCAAATCTAAAGTCTACAGAGCCTAAAACATTCTCACATTCACAAAATATAAAAGAATCTACTCACTTAAAAGTTAAATAAAAACCTATTTGAACCAAATGACATGATTGCCATTACAACTGTAACAAATCTGAATTTACATCTTGTCGACAAAAGCCACTACCTACCTCAAACCACGACGAAGATCTAAACCGAAACACATTCAGTTGCTGCGAAAATAAAAATAGTAGAGTTAAATTGTGCCAGTGTCCACAGCCACACACTCGAGCGAGCAGCGAGCACTCGGCCGCGCATCACTGGCGACAACTTGAGGGAGCGCCTTCACTCCGCCGTGACGTCACGCGACAGGTGATCATACCGCTCATCAACAACCCGCCACAGGGGGACTGAGGGAAAGGGCTCGACACGGGCGGGGGCAGGGGGGAGGGCGACGCAGGAAATAGAAAAACTTGGCTCGTTTACAATGAGCGCGACTCGAAGGTATTATTTTTACGAGCTCATCCCAGTAACGACTGTATTTGTTGCAAACTTTATTGTATGGGCTCTCCGCAAAACGGGTCAAGCGGGAGTTACGCCGCGCACCCTTTGTAATAATCAAAACAAGTACTTAAGTGAAATGAATGGGAGTATAAGTTTCAATGGTTTCTATTTAAAGTCGGTAAACTATTATACTATTTAAGTAAGTCTATTTACTAATTAAATACAATTCTTGGAGCAAGTGCCATTGTTTTATTTCGACGCTTGAATTGTCCTTTTCTCTTACCTACTTTTTGTAGCGAGCTTGATTTGTCCAAATTACTAGTTTATATGAGTTACATGACTCATAGAAATCAATAACTAACTACATAGATAATAAGAGTGTACCTAAGAACTTTTATACCTTATAGAAAATGAATGACCTGTAGGACGATCAAAGATCAAAAAGTTTGTTACACATTCTGATGGTCCTACAGGTCTGTAGGGCGATCAGAATGTGTAACAAACTTTTATTTTCATAACACCGGAATGCAAGGTACATGAGATCAGAGCTCGTACAACGGCTGGCAGAAGCTGATACGAGTTTAGCAATATCACCATAATAACGTCTGATCCAATCTCACTTCATCAAGTGATACATTTCGCTCATAATTACACGACCTGTTCATATGCAGACTCATTACCGCTCACCAAAACGACGTCAAAGCTGATCCTATCACATAAGTAGGTAATAGTTCCACTCTGAACGTGGCAAGTACGTGTTCACAAACAATCACCTTTCGTTTGTGACACTGACGAAGTATCGATGTCAAACAACCACTCAAAGATCCCAGTTCGCAGGAGCAAGCTCCTTAAAATAACCATCCACTCACATTCATTGTCACTAGGACACTACTGAACTGCAACGACTCACTGTTTCACTGGCATACTACGATATGTCATGGCAGGGGGGAGCCCAGAAGGTTTTTGAGCAAGCATAAAAATCTAAATCTAAAGTCATTTATTCAAATTAGGCTGAGAATCATCACTTTTCGAACGTCAAAATTACATAAGACATGTCCCCAAAACGCCCCACTCTTCACCACTTCCTAGTAAGTATGTACATTACGAGACACAGACAACAAAATAAAATTATCTGCCATATGTCAGCTAGCCACGCCTATATACCAACAAGTACAATGAAAACTGTAGCTACTCAAGCAAAAAATTAATTACTAAGAATTCAAAATGTAATAAACAGGGCAAAAACTTAATAGCTGAGTAGGTGCAGCATTATGAGACAACACCGAAAATATATTTTAAAAGTTTCTTTCTGATAGGATGTGATAAGTTCTATCTAGACATGATACACTACGGCAAAGAACAAATTTATTCGTCCTAAATATCCTTAAAAAAATTGTCCAAATCTGATTTTTTAAAGTCATCAGATTTAGGGAAAGCCCACAATTTATTTGTCAGATTTGACTATATCAATCATAATTATGCGAAAACGACGCATACGATCATATGAAAATCAACTCAAAATCAAACAACAATTTTTGGGATGCATGAAGAAGCCTCCTCGTGTAGCGCAGTTTGTTCCGCCAGTTACTCAACTGAACCGAGCGCTCGGCGCATCCTGGACAGTCACACCCAACACCTTATTTGACTGGCCAATTCTTCCCTTGCGGTGGTAGGGCTAACGCCCGCCTGGTTTGCGACCACCCTCCCACCGGAGTCTGGCGTCAAGCAGCCTTATGTGTTTCGTCGATGCGTGGGAGTTCCAGTGCCTTAGGCCTCTTCTGGGCACGCTTGTTCCATCATAGACCTCATCCATCGCTTTCCATCAGGCGTGATCGAGGTCAAGAGCGTGCCCATCCAGCAATAAAAAAAAAATCGGCTCTGAAGATCACGTTATTTTTTGTCAATTTTGGAAATCTGAAAGTGGACCATGGGGCTTCTATCTGAAACTTTTCGCTCAAATATATTTTCGGTGTTCTCTCATCATACCGCCCCTACTCAGCTATCAACTTTTCGTCCTGCATATGCTTGCTCAGAAACCCTCTGGGCTGTCCTACCACAAGTGATAAACAGTGAGTCTCATGGCTATTGAAAGACTGTTATACCATTAAATTACAACATAAGCCTCAACAACTCAAGCGACTTCTTACACACTTATTTGTCTTTACGTATTTACTTAAAAGTCTCACAATACAACGTGGACTGTCTTGCAGCTAATGAGAGCACTGGGTACATACACAGTAGTGCTCGATGAAGACTGAACAGTTTGCTCAAATGCCCACACACAAAGTACACACTCGCACTACAGTATGCCCATATCACGGTCACAATACACAGACAATAATCATCGGTCGCTGGCCAACGGAAGTTTCTAGGCAGGTAACCATGCAAGTAATCTACAACATAATGAGTAAAATCACCGAATAACTAATACTAACGTAAAACAGGAGTAAAAACTGGTTTCAAGAAATGATGATAATAGTTTCAAGTACATACCTAACAGTACAGTCTCAGCAGCAAAAAGTGACACAAGACCGACATGAGTCCAAAAAATAAAGTCTCAAGCCAGCCCCGACTTGTAAAGTGGCATGTGGAGCACATGCAAATTCTTAAAAGTGCAAAGGTACCTTTGCTTTTTCTAACAGAGTATTTTTGGTGCTCTCTTGTTTTTGACGATGTTTTGGTTTGGTATGTGAGCGTGAAAAGTGTTAGGTGAGCTTAGAAGAATAATATAAAATATACATCAGCGTTTTAATGAGAGCTACAAAACGAGAACGGAATGCCGCCTGAGTGGGCCAGCGGTGCAAGACCTCAAGACACGCGCACACGTCACCGAAGCACGGAGCAGTGAGCAGTGTGTACCTACTAGCGACGTGACTATGTATGTACGTGTGTGGTGCATCTCTCCGCAAACACCGGCTTGTGACGCATCGACAGTTCGAGCTGAATCAACACGATACCGCCTACCCGAGACCCGTCGCGCTAACTACGCGTGCAGAAGGTCCGAGCGTTAAAGTCGCAAGAGTGATGACATCAGACCCCAGTAGACAACCTCATCTAAAACCAAATGAAAGCAAACGACTATAAAGGAGACACTGCGAGCGTTACCTGACATCCATCAATCCAATCAAGGTACATTTTTAAATACCCATAAGGTTATCTCCTGACTGTTTTATTTCAGTTTTTAAGGGACCTAAGCACCAGCCGCAGTAGGTAAGTCATGGGTAGGTACTTAATAAATGTCATATAGGTAGCCACCAGCGCGCAGAGGAAGTGGTTTATTATTATCTCATCATCATTTTAGCCGAAAGACGTCCACAGCCGGATATAGGCCTCCCCCAAGCACCTCCACTTCGAGCGGTTTTGCGCTTCTCGCATCCAATGACTTCATCAAAATATTATCTATTTCATCAAATTATTATGCGGGTTATCAGGATGGATCTTCTGTAGGTTCTTATTTAATGTTCCAGTGCACACACAGCTTACACAGCAAATATCTACGAGGAACCGTCTCGCTTGACGGATGGGAAAACACCGGAGCTGCGCCCATAATAGCGAAATTATACAGATATTGATACAGAGGCTGCAGAGCGAACAGGAATGCACAGTTTGTGTCAGATTATAATTATTTGCGGAATTATCGCGGATAATGGATCATAGGCGCATAATCTACCCCATTATGAATTTACCTAGAAACATAGGCATTCAGTCCAGACGCACTATTATTTAGGTGTTTAGGACATCAATTTATCAACTTAAATCCTGTGAGAGGTTAGTGACCAGTTTATTTTGTCAACCTGTTATGGTTTATTTCGCCAAGATTTTGGCAAATGGCAAATATCAGCTAGGTACACAAAACCTAAATGTAGGTAATAATCCCTCGATCAATAAGCCATATATTATATCGAAATTGTGTGTTTTTAAATAACTTGAACAATCTTCCTCGTGACGTGATCATCTAAAAGCTCCAGGCGCGGGCCTGCGGACGGAGAGTAATGGGTAGCTCACCGTCCGATCAGGACCAGGCCCGTGCCGGACGGCGCGTACGTGTTCCACGCGCGCCTCAAAGAGATGTCAGCATAAAGGAAGGGGCCTGCCAGGGCCGAAGCCTGCCGGGGGTGCGGGATTGTCCGAAAGGGTTACCGCTACCCCGGAACATAAAGGGCTAAGGAAGGAACACGGATGGGTTTTAGTCAGTAAGAGTCTGACACTCCCTTCGCTCCACCCAGAGCGGGAGGGGTCATTTGATGATTTCCCATCCATAAAAAAAAAGGTAATAATCCCTCGATCAATAAGCCATATATTATATCGAAATTGTGTGTTTTTAAATAACTTGAACAATCTTCCTCGTGACGTGATCATCTAAAAGCTCCACAAATAGCTGCGCGATTAGATTGGAGTCATAAGTCACAGCCTCCAATGATAAGTGCGTTTTTTATCCACCGCCGCCGTAAGAAATCTGATATGAGAGGTAATCGGCGAGAGTGCTCCGAACTGACGGCTATTTAATATGTATTATGTCGAGCGGAGCCAGACGTATGGGCCGTGTATTATTTAGTGAAATGAACCAGTCTCGTGTGCACCGTAGTGTTACGACCGTGGACGTTAAAATGGTTTATTTTCTGTAAGTAGGTTTTCACAAACGCTTTTACACGTCAATCATATTTATTTAAGCTATATGAGGTTGGCGTTTCCTGCAATCTGACTGTTCTGAGAAGAAAGGCCGAAACAAACTCAGAGGTCACAGTCTCTTTTAAAATCCAGACATAACCTTGGTCAGATCATGTGAAGACCATGTAGATTGGTGTCTGTAATGGTCTTATGAGGAAAGAACCACACAGATTGAGCGGACTTGTCTAGTCAGTGCACGCATTTATCAAAAATCATGCAGCTCAACTCAGAACTTGAGGAGCTCAACGATTCGGCGAACAATACCAAAGAACGGACATTTGGGTTGGCCGCGCTCAAACTGCCAGATCATGATTAAAACTAACTAAGAAGGAAAACAAAAAAAAGAAATGACCCACGTAGTCCTCACATTCACAATAATTAAATTTTATACTATTACTAGCTGCTGCCCGCGACGTCGTCTGCGTGAAGGCTCTATAGCACCAAAAATACCTAAGATGCCAGTGTCGCTATAGCATTATAAGTAAACAACTTTTAAAATAGCATTAAAATATAAGTTTTTTTTGCAAGCGAAGCAAGTGAAGAGAGTTATATGGGAATCCTGCTGCGTTCAGTCATAAGATGTGACTGAAGGAAATAGAGAAAATAATGCAGGAATACATTCCAGGACACAAAAGAGTAAAAATACGTACAAAGGTATCATATCTTAAAACACTTCCCTATAAACTACGTTGGTAGTTATGCTGCCAGGAGCCAAAATGTAAAGAGAGTCAGGACTGGTGACGCGGGAGCAAGCGACGTACAGTTGCCCGTGTGAGAAGCAACTCGTCCTAAGGTCGCCACCCGCTGCCCTCAGTGTCTGCCCCTGCGACTTATTGATGGTCATCGCGAAGCAAACACTCACGGGGCACTGTACGCGCTTGAACTGGAACGGGAAGTTATGAGGTATGAGGGGAATGCGTGGTATAAATACTGCCTCGCCGACGCCACAACCCGTAAGAATTTCCGCCTTAATGGTGTGTCTGTGGAGCGAGATGACTTTAAAGCGGGTCCCGTTACACAACTTCGGAGGAGATAGGTTCCGAAGAAGCATAATCGGGACACCGACCTTCAGCTTGATGGTATGCGCTGGAAGTCCACTTGCTGACAGGGAGTTCAGAAATTCCACGGGATAATGTGTGGCGTCATCTGGCTCGACAACAGTGTTTATCGAGGTGTAGACCACTTCATTCCCCTCAATTTCCGAGAGAATGCATTCATTAATTGCTGCAGCCTGATCATTTTTGGGCGTCAAAATGACCCGCTCATACACCCAAGAATTCTGCTGGTGCGGTACGACTATACGACTGATGTCCCCGTACACACAGCGAATGAGTTCTTCTAAGCTGGATACCACTCTACCGATAGACTCTGGAAGCAGCACCTGTCCACTTCTCTCTTCTGGTAGAGTGCATTCGCCAAGACTTAGAAGGGCATCGGAGAATTCTTGAGCACGTGCATTGCCGCCGAGCCGAGCTCTCATATTAATGGTCAAGCGCAGCGTACGAACTCGTGACCACAACGAAGATCGTTTCAACGAATCATTCACCTCGTCAGCCCTCGATCCCCGTGTCACCACGGAAAGCGTTTGCCGGAAATCGCCACTGAACAGAACTGTGACACCACCCATCAAATGTTCGTTCCTGCGGATGTCCTGCAGGGTTCTGTCCACGGCCTCAACTGCCTTCCTATTGGCCATCGTACACTCATCCCATACGATTAGAGAGCAATCCTTGAGCACGTGTCCCTTATCGCTGTTACGTGACACATCACAAACAGGCGTTTCGGCGCTCTCTAAATCGATGGGAATTTTAAACATGGCATGTGCTGTCTTGCCACCCGGAAGCAGTGTGCAAGTATGCCAGCGGTAACAAATGTTTTTTCTTTTCCACCAGGAGCATCCAAGAAAAACATTTTACCCTGGTTATGCCCAACGCTTTCAAGGACGGTGTCATAAATTTATTTTTGCTCTGAAGAGAACAAAGCGACATGGTCATTTCGTATGGTGGTCATTTCGCCCGGATCGTAATTTGTCTCAGCGTTATACTCCCGATTTCCATGGTCTTGATGCGGTGATGATTGGGGAGCTGGTAACCCATATTCGATCAGTGGATTGCCGCCGATAGAAATGACCACATCTTGAAGTGAACTGAGACAGGTGTTCAGCACGCGTTCATCAGTTACTTCGACTTCGTCTCCAGTAGGAACATAACTTTTTTGTAATAATTAACACCGCATTTTTTATTAATTGTCTTCCTCAACTCCGCTCAAGATTTTGAGGGTTTTGTTGGAACTTGAATTTATCAAAACGAACTATACGATACAACTTTTATGAAGAAAATGCACATTACCATCTATGAATTTTAAGAACAACTAACTACTAACCTCGCCAACATGATCAAATTTAAATTATTAATTTCCAAAAAGTGTCAACATGTAACTTGATTTGATTTTTATGAAATCTCATAGATGGCGCTGCTTCAAAATTTTCTTTATACTACTAATATTCATTAAACTATGTTTCTCTGCCCAAGTTACTTAAATGGCGTAGTTTTTATAGTGTAAAGCTAGATAATAGCATGGCTTACTGAAAAACAACATTTAAATATGCGTCGTTAGATTACACGCTGTCACAGAATGCGTAAGAAAAATAAAGATTCACAGCTCCTCCCCCGTAGGTGATAGCGTGATAATATGTAGCCTATATGTTGACCCGACCTCTTAGTAATATTCATGCAAAATTTGAAGTAAATCCATGCAGTAGGTACTTTTTGAGTTTATCCCGGACATACATACAGACAAACAGATAAACAGACAAACAGACAAAAATTCTAAAAACTATATTTTTGGCTTCGCTATCGATTGTAGGTCACGCCCCAAGTATTCTTTTAAAAAAATATTCAATGTACAGTTTTGACTTTCCTACGATTTTATTATAATGTATAGATGACATTCACATAAGGTACTTCTATACCAACTTCAAACGTTAGTTCTTATTCTAAGACTCGTCTTGCTCAGAGGAACTGTTCGTATACTCGTAAGATCGTATCGTCACAAAAATCAAAAAGAACTCGAGGATTCCCTTTATTTCTTATGCCGTTTGTATCCTACAACAAAAGACGCAACTTTAATAAACGTAATATACATTCGACCCATTACCGCCGCTTTATCGTAAGCGACATTTTTACGAAAATACGATTTTCATCGTAAAGATAAATATAATAACTAATTTAATACTATGTCGTTTACTATAAAAATCGCATGTTCGTGAAAATGTCGCTTACGATAAATTGGCGGTAATCGCTCTATATGTATTACATACTTACCAGATCAACTTGCAGATGAACTTGCGAAGAGAGGCTCTGACATGAAAGTGCTAGGCCCGTACCCACTTCTCCCTCTGCCTTTCTCACAATTTCGTGCATGGATTCGCCAAAGATCCACCGAACTCCATAACAACAGATGGTCACGGGTAACGGACTGTAGACAGTCAAAATTGGCTTTACCAATGATACACCCGCGATTAACTAAAAAACTTCTTAGCCTAAGCAGAAATAACCTCAGAATAACAATAGGTACAATTACGGGCCACAACCCTCTTAACAAACACCTTTTTAACATAGGCGCCACGGACAGCCCCCTTTGCAGGGGCTGCCTTGACGCCGAGGAATCAGCCGCCCACGTCATCCTGGAATGCGAGGCTGTGGCTTCTCAACGCGAAAATATCCTCGGAACAGTGAGGTCGCTCCGTGAAGCCTGCGAAGCTCCCAGGAAGCTTCTGTGCTTCTGGACGGAGCTAGGCTGGCTCTGTTAGCCAGAATCCCTACGCACAACGGACCAAATGGGAGTCTAAGTGCGGAAAAGGGAGCCCCATCATCATCATCATACTTACCAGATCATGTGCAGTTGCGAACCTAGGCCATGGTTTACAAATGTGTGTTCATTTAGAACTGGGGCCAAACAAATGCAATTATTAAATCGAATAAAAGACCAATCACGGAGTAGGCACTCCGTATTGGTCTGTCCAGCAGTGAACTGAGCACCAAGTTAACCACGAGGTGATCGCCTCACACTTTGTTCCACCACGTGCCACTACTTACACTTCGCTAGTTTTAGTGCAGCAGCTCTCTTATTAATGAAAACATTATCTACGCTTAATGCACCTACCTAGATAACATCAATCAGTTATTCTGTGGTGTCCCACAGAAGGCAGCGTGCCTACCCCGTCGATGGTGTACATGCGTGCTACTAGCCGATACCGGAATTAGCATTAAACAACAGACAAACGAGTATTCAAATGAGTCCCGGCCGTTTTGTGTCGCCGCGCCGCCGGCGAATTAATGTGAACGAGACTGCACAGCCGGCGCACTCTCCATAGCCAATGGAAACAACCATGGATTTATTGATTAGGCTCGCTATATGATACAATGGATACAGTTCCGAATTCTTCTACCTACATCAAAAATATTGACGATGATTATCTTAGACACCTAACCTCAAAGACAACGAACGCATCACGATTTAAAAAGGTAGAACCTGCTGTCAGTAGATAGATATCTGTACCTATCAATGCAGGCACTGCAGCCGCCTAGATATCTCCTAGGTGAAGAGGAAGTATTACCTACTACTTAATAGGATTTAGACTGTAAAAGATGCGTAAATAAGACTTGGTAGCCATTTTCGACTAACAAAAGGACAAATGGGATTAAAATTAAACTGCGGGTCGGGCCATTCTCTTTGATTTGTAGGAAATTCGCTTAAACGAATTTATAGTAAGTTCGGCGGCGTCCCCGCTCCGGTCGCACCGCGAGCATGTCGGCGGCGGCGCGCGCGAGTGTGATCCTACATAAATCGAACGGCGCACGGACGTACCAATATTTTAAGGTGAATGTCTTCACCGTAATTCAAGTCCCCGCGGAGCCGGAGCAATCGCTTCTCGATCCAATTTATACGTATGTATACATAATATATTATTTATTTGGATTGTAAGGGCGGGCGGTGCGCGGGGTGCAGGAGAGGGGGGGGGCTGGTTGTCCGTCACGTATCTCGTACAAAACGAGTACATGCTCGGGAACCTCCCGCTTCTGGGATCGAATCTGCATACCGTATTTAGATGCGATACTGTTCTAAAATGTATGAATAAAATATAATAAAAAAAACATCGTTCTTACCGCCCGATGTACGAAGCATATAAATATTCTGATTCTCCGCTACACTAGCAATAATATGATGAAGTTTTACCTAAATATATTTTTGGGCACAAGTTTGGCCACGGTTGCTGAAATCGCCTTGCACTTTAGTAAAAACTGTTAGCGAGAAAAGCAAACACCTCAGAGGATGAAGTGCACCCATTCTCGCAGCAGTCTTTAGTTAGTAACCGTCATTGATGGTTGTCCATATCTTCGTGTTACATTAACATAGAACATAAGACGTCTCGTTAGATTAATATCGCTGATAGTCCCAAGGCAAACCTACCTAGTAGGTACCTTCTACACTCCCGAGTTACATTCTAGTAGGTGTAGCTAGGCACACCCGGTAGATGTGCATGACATGCAGCATGGTCTATGTTGGTTTTGTGCTATTTCAGTATGCGAAGCTTTGCTACGGGGCGTAGCAAACTTACCTCCACCACGTAGTTGACGCATGTATTTGATGTTTTATTATTTCGGCTTATTATTTTAACTACAGCACCTCGTCCGCGACTACGTTGGCGTGTTATTCGTATTTTGCCCTAAAATGTCAACACTCCTGCTACACGCCTTGAAAAGATGGTTTGCGAAAACCAACGATTAGGTACCTACTTCGATTTTTATTATTTATTTAAGTACATAAGTATTCGGGCCCAGGTTTCAAGTTTATGGATCAAAGGAAAAGGAATAAGATTTTTCATATAAACTGTTTCTCACCTACACACCTGGGTAGAATTCTGGAAAGTTGATCTGAACGTTTCCATTAGGTACCTAGTAGTTTACACAAATGCGCATTGTTAATTAGTGAGTAAACCACGTTCGGGACCTTCACCTTTCTTTAGGCCCCCAACATTAGATACTTACATAACATAATTATGTCATACCGTAATGTATAAATTTAATAGATAATACACTACTCAACAAAGTCTAGGGAACAAGGGTATTCATAGTAGGTACTTAACCATTGGAACACTTTTTATGTAACATATTTTACATAAATCAAAAGAAGCGTAATTTAATACATACCTACCTATTTTAATTGTTTGATTAAATACAAGGGTTGCTAATTAAAAAATATTATGAAAACCTAAAATGGTACCATGCAGAAACGAAAAAAAAAAACACATTTTGGTAGATACAAAAAACTAACCCAGTTAACATTAAATAAAACATTCCTAGATTTTTTCAAATAATCTGTTGGACCTCCCAAGGCAATCGTGACAGCTCTATATCGTCGCGGCATGCTGAGTATCAGGTTGCTATTTTCACCTGTGGATTATTGCTATGGACTCTGGAAAGAAGTGCAAAAAGCTCTTATTCCATGTTCCAATTTTGGGGAAGGTCACTGAACGCGCTTCTCCTGAGCAAATCACACGCATGCTCTATGGCATTGAGATCAGCGGACTGAGCAGGCCACCCTAATAGTGTGATATTGTCCTCGCAGAGCACATTGCACATTGCACCCGCATTATCTTGCATGAACATGAAATCTTGGTCATGGTAGGTACTGCTGCCGATGAGTGATGACCATAAGTTGCACAATCTCGTCACAGTGTTGTCCCGCATTTAAATTGCCTTGTATTAAAAAGAGGTTTGTTCTTCCACCCAGGCGAATTCCAGCCCACACCATAATCGTTCCGCCCTGGTACGGATGAAGTTCAGAGGATTGTGGACTTGACTTTGACGACCAGGAATTTACCAAACACGCACTCTTCTTGAACCGGGATGAAATCCAAAGCGCGACTCAGAAAAAAAAACACGAGCTCACTGAGTGTCGGTCCAATGCAAACGAGCGTTAGCCGACAATAATCGACGCCCACGATTTCTGCGTCGAAGAGCTGGAACTCTAAGCGGTCTCCGAGCGTGAAGATTAACTTCATGCAATCTTCTCTCGGTTTTGCCCATAATTGGCTGCTGGAGACAAAATCAGCAGTTTCACGTTGACTGCACCCTGCTTCTAGCCTTCAGCATGTCTTTCAACGTTAAATGACGACATGACATAATTTTCCAGTCACAAACTTAGAAGAAAAGTTTTGGAATCAGCGTAGGATTCTTTTTCTTTACATACCAAATTGTACACCCATCTCTTTTAGACTTAATTTCGGTAGGTACGTAATACTTTCTTCTATGAATTTTATAACATAAAATTTCATTTTAATCGTATTGTAGGTATCTGGTTTCCATGGACATTTAATTTATTGACTGACGAAAACTTCAGTTGAGGAAAAATATGTTTTAAGTTTTATTTTATAATTTGTGCTATGAATAACCTGCCTGCTGATAGGTATACTTAGTATCTACCTACCAAATTTTCACTTACTACAATGTCGAACAATATAAAATACAAAATAAGTTTTCAGCGGTATACCTGAAAGTCATTTTATTTTGACATTACTAACCCAGAGTTAACTCTCCCACATCGGTGGGTTTAATACGAGTATAGGTTTCTCTCTAACTCTTGGTGGCGAAAGATGAATTATTTGATAAACCATGAGTTATCTGTTAGCTCAGAGTTATATAAGCCATGAACGCGCAAGTGGGCCTAATAGGAACACTATTTGGTAAAATTGGAGTTCAGACATGGTAGGAAGAGCGAAAAACACATGTTTTTTTCTAAACTAGCAATAATAAAGTGTTGCCGTTTGGAGTAGGTACCTAATCTCTTTTTTTATTGGTCTTCTAGCATCCTATTACGACGAAAGGCACACGTAGGTATACCTATTACTTGCCAAGAAAATTCAACGAGACACAACAAACACGATGGGACTTTCTTGTTTAGTTGAGGAGATCCTTTGGCCATGTTCGAACTCCAATTTCAACAAATATTGTCATAGCCGCCCTTCTCTTTTTTTTTAGACTGAAAAGCTAGAACGAAATTAAGTAGGTAGTCGAGCAAACATTTTACTTTTGAGCTAAGATTTTGTCACTTTAGGTGATGTTTAGACATACACAGGGGTTTCGATAGTAGCATACCGGTAACAGGAACAGGATCCAACCTACCTGCGATCAGGGCTCCAAAAAGCGCCAGAACCGGAGCCAGTTGGAGTGTACACACGGCGACATATCAAGCTACAAATTTCCAATTTTAGCTTGTGACGTTGCAAAACTAATACTAGCGACACCTGTCGTGGAATAGCGATTGACATGGTGGTTTACGTTACGCAAAGACGGTTTTTTGTGTTTAGTAAATTAATTACAGTTTATCAGTTAATTAAAACAAATAAACAAACATACATAATTCACCATATTTTTAATTAAAAAACAATGTCGAATGTATTAAAGATAAAAATCGATAATAATCTTATATAGTCTGTGGAAGATTATTCGAGAAACTGTCAGATTGGTTTGGAAAAAAACGGTGATCCGTGTCCGGTCTTTTACGACCAAGAACACGAGCCTGGGGGCTGTTTGAGAGGGACTTTATATCCTGAGAGGAACGGGATGTGCCCAAATAACCCGATGGGTTTTTAATATAAATCCAGTAAGAGCAGAATCCTGTGAGTATTAAACCATTTGCTTTATTATTGCTGGACAGCCTATAGCCCAGGTCTCTTGCATGTGTGTTCTGACACGAGGACGTTGTTACAGGTCTGGCTTGTTATGCTAGCCTTCTTTTGATTGGTGCTATGCGCAGCTAAATTGATGCCTGGATGTTGCGCCGTTGTGTGATGATTTGGAATTCATCAGAGCGCAGGCGGCTTTAAGGTTATCCCTTGCGGTGTGGTCATCCGACGTTCAGGAAGGCCTTACTTAGCCGGTTCCCGGTTATGAGGGAAGTACGCCACTCCAGGTAACGAAAGCGTCACCATCTCGTCCGTAGGCCGCGTTCGCGTGTGCTCACAGGAACCTCCTGTGAGCGAAGCCAAGGACCGACGATCCGTCAACTGACTGAGAGACTTCAACTGACTGAGGTCAGAACTAACTGATTGGTATGAACTGAATGTGGTCGACTGAGAGACTTTAACTGATTGGTATTAACTGAGTTCAAAACTGAGAGGTTATCCGTGTAAGATAATAATTTAACCTATGAGAGAGTTAGGCCTTTTGTAAAAAGCCTAGGTGTTAAGACCAGTTGTTCGTAAAGATATTGTGTCTCGGGTTTGCTTAGCATATTAGTTATTTTCCCCATATGAGCACAGTCCAAATAGGTCGACACATGTACGTGAGCTAGTAAGGTTATTGATCTATTCCCTCGCGGACTCGCATAGCGACTCTGAGAAACTGCTATTTGTCTCATGCAGGTTTTCACCCATACCACTAGGTACGGAGACTAGTTGTGTGGGTGAATGCCATAGTAGCAGGGAAAGAGGCATTATTTTAGTGGCTCGCCACTTTGTTTGTATGTGTGCCTTAATTATGTATTAATTCCAATAAACTTGTATTGTGTAAGAAGGTACTTGTTTAATTGAATCTTTCCCTAGCAGAATATACCCTATAAATTTACTTTAGCACGGTGGTGAGTAGTATAGTTCAAATAGAAACCATCATCAGCTTGTTTCCAATTAATTTCTGTAAACTACGCACGGGCCAGTGTTACAAGCTGACCTCGCATTGGATAGGTTTTTCGTACAATTAAAAGGCAGCTTATACTGAGCTTCTGCTGTGACTGGTCTGATGATTAGCCGTGTGTACGTAACGGGGCACAAAGGAAAAAGGACAGAATTATTTAAACATAAAAATATACCTACCTATTTGTCGAAAATCATTAGTTTCTCAATTCTATTGTATAGTTATGAGATAGGTACTTAAGAGGACTACGGGACCTAAACGCAAAAAAAACGGAAGTTTTATAATGCCTAAATGTATACGATCGACTACAGTAAACAAAATCAGAAAAATATAATGATATTCTTCAGGATATATTGTGCTGGTTAGATAGTGTGTTAAAAACATAATACCTACAACTAATTTGATACGATAGAAAAAAAATCATGAAGATACATCTAAAAACTTTCTTTTTACAATAAAAACCATACCTAACATACATACAATCATTCAGATTTATTGTCAGACTAGCTGCGCCCCGCGGTTTCACCCGCGTAAATGTCGATCCCGTGGGAATATCGGGATAAAAACTATCCTATGTCCTTTCCCGGGACTCAAACTATCTCTATACCAAATTTCATCGAAATCGGTCCAGCCGTTTTCATGTTATGTCGTGACAACGGAAAACGGGTTTCATTTTTGTATATATAGATAAATACAAGAAACATACCAAAGCACAATTTTTTTAGTCCAAACAATAGCGTTTTTGTAAATAGATAATTGCTTCATATTTTGCAATAAATTACCAGAGTTGTATCATCGCACTTATCTTTCTTTTCTATGCAGTCGTCGGACTGCATGCACTGTCGAGTGACCGCGCTTTAGGTCATTGTTTCGGTGTGTAGGTATGATAACGTTTCCTCACTCCCCGCATAATACGTATCGGGGCATCTCTTTCTCGCAGGCACTGGCTGGCTGGAGGCATGAGCGCTTGAACTGCTCAATATCGTTTAATTTTTGTTCTTACAAAAATAAATAACCACTTAAGTACCTACTTAAGTGGTTATTTACCTACCTACCTACCTAGTGGTTATATACCTATATAAAAATCTTCCTTACCCTGTGCTAGAAAATATTAAAACCTATCTTTTGATATACTATATGTATAGGTACTTCGATGGTTTCGTATTATAATTTTTTTACTAAGAAATACGTTCGAAATATCGATTTACATAGTATCATCTTTGCGATTTTTTTTATCGATCCCATCCAACTAATTACGTTTTGGTCTTTAGTCAGCGCCTGACCGTATGTTCAATTTTGTTAAAATGATTTTTATTTTGCGCAATATTTACAATAATTGGAAATAAATAGCTTCAAAAAACTTAAAAACTACCTACTACAACCTCGCCTCGAACATAGGTTCTGGAGTGGCTGTGGCGACCGCGTACCGGAAGACGTAGCGTTGGTAGGCCTCCCACAAGGTGGACCGACGACCTTGTGAAGGCCGCAGGAACCCGTTGGATGCGAGAAGCACAGAACCGGTCGAAGTGCAAGTGCTTGGGGGAGGCCTATGTCCAGCAGTGGACGTCTTTCGGCTGAAATGATGATATAAACATAAGCTATTTTTTGTCTACGATTAATGGTTCAACGGAAAAAAATGCGTAAAATATACCTAATCGCTTAAGATATAACATGTAGACGGAAGACTGGCTTACCTATGCGGATCAGTACATAGATCATATTGTCTATTCGGCTTCGACTTCAGCGCATGTGTCCTAAATATATGTATGTATACATTAGCCCGTACCTACAAGTTAAACACAAAAGCAATGCAACTCACATTAGTAGTTTTGTAATGACAATAGAACGAGTGTTAACAGTTTGCACTACGTTTCATTTCACAAGCTCTAATTATTATTCAATTGCGACATTAGTATAGCACGAATATGACCTTTCGCCTCAGAATACCAGATTCTATGAGTGCTCGGGTTAATAACATGTAGTTTTAATAATTGATACTTGTGAAATAAAAGAGGAGTTTTATCACACAGATCAAGAAGCATAAGTAAATAAAAGTGAAATTGCGCATACAAAAGCGGGACCACTGAGCTTGCTGCTAATTCTTCTCATTGTCTTCAACGAGTTCACGGTGCCGTGCAGTCGGTCACTAAATCGCGCTGCACCGCAGGATCATTAGTTATGTTCATTATAAGCGGAGGAGCATGGGTGGCCTTCTTTCTTATTACACTGACAAGTAGAGCCGACTTAACGAATAATGGAGCACACAAATCATAGTCAAATTAAACGCAGCATGATTTTGTATAAAATATATTTAATAGTCATTCATAACATTGTACGTATTACGAATACATGCGTAATCGAACAAGTGTGGACATTCTCATTGTATATTGTAAAACAATAATTTATACTTACGATGAAATTATTTCTCTTATTACATATAATAAAAATAAAATTCCTCGAAACAGTCGTCGGCTTGTTAAAAGCGTTGATTTAAAATAGGACAGCAATTTATTTATCTAAGTATCGTAACATTTATACTAAGTGATATAATGTCGCGACACCACTTCGTTTCAATCGTAAACATTGGTATATTGACAAATCCTTTTAGTATCTAGTCACTGACTGATGTACTAGGAAGTGGTGAGACGGCTTTGTGAAATAAAACGTAAACATAATGATCTACGACGGGTTAATAGTACCCTGCACAAGACGTAGCTCGTAACTCAGTCCAGTATGACGTCGTAACCTGCTAAGACACTGGATTGTGCACAATAGACTGCCTCATACAGCTGTATTTATTCATATGCTATAAAAATCCAGTCTTGTTCTAAAATTAATAATATTCATTTAAAATATCTTGCAATAAAACACATTATAAGTTGGAAGCCATGATTAAATAATTTAGTCGCAATGGTGTATTACTTAAAGCACATTTTTCATAAAGTGTATCTATCTAGTTCGTAGAAACTAGCGCCCTGTGTGGCGCGCACCGCGTCGCGTGTCGGCTCGCGGCCGACTTCAGACTTGTTCAACTTTGTATACATACTTACCTCATTGGGTTCTTTTATAATTTACTGTAGCACGCCAAGTGACGTCACGATTTTACCGTCACAGCGCAATAGGAAAATAAAATGTATGTTTTAAGACCACAGATTAAGACGCTCTTCTGTCAATAAACGTCATCTTGAATTGCCGTCACACGTCAACAAATGTCATTCTACGTACCGTGCTACGGTAAATTATGAAAGCGCACATTGGCAGCGGTAGCATTCTCACGCCTCATTTTAGCATTAAAATACCAGCAATTTGGATATTTTTTTTTGGTATCTTGATGATACAGCCAGGTTTTTGAAACAGTGTGTAGTTCGACATAACTTTTCCGTGTCTGACGAATACATCAGTATCGACTGGTAGAGGCGTTAGTGAGGTGCTTACCGCTCGCTAATCCACATCTTACCACGCTAATTTTATATATACAGGGTGAATTTTTCAAGTGGGCGTGGATAGCCAAATCCGAAACTATGAGGACTAGCGAAAAGTACTCAAAGGAGTCGCGGGCTCGATTTTGATGAAAACTAAAACTGCATCATTGGATTTTTGAAAAATCTATATTTCTAGCCAGGAATCGAACCTGTTGATTTTGAAAAAAAAAAACCACACCTTGTATTATTACACCATTCGATAGTGTCGCTAATAAGGATCGAATTCTGGGAAGTAATGACATACGGCAAACTAAAGGGAAGAGCTCATTTTTAACAAAATACTTTTTTTTTCTTATGTTACCTACCTCATCATCATCTGCCTAGCCTTTTCCCAACTATGTTGGGGTCGGCTTCCATTCTAACCGGATGCAGCTGAATACCTCGGTATGTAAAGATGGTCACACATCCACAGACCAACCGCGGCAAGCGTAGCTTTACCTGATGGATTGACCTGTGTGGCTGTTATTATTTAGCCGGGTCCGGGTTATGTTACCTACCTACTAAACCTTAACTGATTAATTGTTCAAAATGATGACCATTGTTTTCAATACATAGCTGGATTCAAGGATTGTACTGCATTCAGCATTGCAATATTATTGATTCCATTAGAATATTTTCCAAAGATCGTAATAGAAATTTGAATTTAGAACCTAATGTTGTGAAGGTGACTGCGCTGCGGGTGTGTTAATAAAAATGTATGAATACATACTCTAAAATAAGAAGCAGTTTATTAAAATTCAACATTTTCCTTAAGTTTGCCGTATATCATTACTTCCCAGAATTTGATCCTTATTAGGGACACTATCGATTGGTGTAATAATACAGTATGTTTTTTTTTTAAATCATCAGGTTCGATTCCTGGCTAGAAATATTGATTTTTCAAAAATCCAATGATGCAGTTTTAGTTTTCATCAAAATCGAGCCCGCGACTCCTTTCAGTACTTTTCGCTATTCCTCATAGTTTAGAATTTGGCCATCCACGCCCACTTGGAAAATTCACCCTGTATATAAAATAACGTACCTAGTTACATTCTTTTATTTACACTATTTATATCTCGAATCATTTTCTAAATATTCTGAGGTCTGCCTTCCAATGTAAACCCGACATCAGTATATTTAGAAAAGGTTTGGAATGAAATTGGAGACTTTTTAATTACACCACTTATTATAAAGTGCTAAGTATAGAATTACAACAAAATTTAAATAAAATTACAGTGAGCGGTGACCGAGAGTCGGTCGCTGAAACAATTGCTTCAGGTAAACACCTCGTCAACATCATAATTATAACTACACATATTACAATACATATCGAACGCTAACGTTTGCGCCACTCACACATACATCTACTATATGTACAATTTTACACATTACTTAAAATACACGGTAGCGTTAAACCCCTTAATCATGATAATCAAGTTACCCGTAACACGTGTTGCGCGACTCTTGTTTACCATGACTATGGGACCTTGCAGAAAAGCTGCGAGTTCGATTGTTTAGTAGTTAGTAATGAGATTATGTGAGACATTATTATTCTTAAAGACATGGATGTATTATTATACTGAGAAGCTGCACTGTGATACATATAGTCTGTAGATTCACAAACATCAAGGTACTGTGAACGTTAGGGGTTTACTAGGATCTGCACCGGGCGAACTTAATCTATCGGTTATTTGTCCACCGCCATCGCCAAAGGGACGTCAACGTCCAGCGAGAACGAAATGACGGCGCAGAAGTAACGATACATACATATTACTGTGGCCGCGTGTCCACCCGAGCGCCGGAATCCCCGCCCCCGAAGCTCCGAGTAGTTCGGCGCGACCGCTAGAACTCGGCCCGAGACAGTGACGGACCGAGTGCCGTTGTGCAGAACACATTTGCACCGCACCGGCACCGTTCGCCCGGCTTTTGTTTTACTGATCATAACATACTGGACCACCGAGTTCAGTCGCGGTGGATATACGATCGCAGTCACCGGGACGTCACGTGGACAAACGGCCTCAGTAAGTGGCACGTGAATAAAGAGCAGGTACTTAGTATGAAAACATATGAAGAATTAAAATCTGGAGGTAAGCAGTTGCTAGGTTAATAGTTGTTGGAAGACATCATGTGCAGCTGTGGACTGCGAGAAGCTGAGGGAAGAATTCTATCGCAGATGAGGCGATACACTCTAAATAGTCCATATTATTATCATACAATTTAACGAGTATTCGATTAGTAACTTTCAATAAACTAATATAAGCTCTAGGGGTAACAATATAACTGAAAATTTGAGCATTTACGACACAAATTTTCTTCATATTTTTATTTCGGCAACGATTGTTTTCTCTCTTAATGTGAATATTTCGTTTCATAAAATATTGAAGTTTTATTTTATTTTAAAAGTATCAGAGATATGTTTTCAGTTACTTTCAATAATAAATCGTATATATTATTTTTGTTTTTAATTTAATTTTATCTAAGCAGTGATTTTGCTTACTTTAATTATTTAAAATATAAAATAATTGAGCGTAGCATATCATATTTTGTGATAAATATGCATTTCATGGATGTGTGATTTGAATAATATTCACTTGTAAGATATTTAATTTTATTTGTGAGTTGTTACTGGGTCTGTATTAGAAGAATTGTTTCCACGAAGTAGGAATGATGTGGAACAATTTCGAGTAACGCGTGTATGCGTCGTTAACATTCGGCTCGCATGACACTATTCATTCAGACGAAGTGAGGACGTAGCCCGGTTAAGTCATAAAATAGATGAGCGAGAAAAATCAGGCGCACGCAGAAATAGATATGAACTTTCGACGATCGCGAACGAGTGCCAAACGCGATTTCGCTTGCTCTCGCTCCATGTAGACGCGTGTGTATGTGTGCGTGTGTATGTGTGCGTGTGTATGTGTGCGTGCGTGTCCGCGCTACGCGTCGGGCTCGTGCTCGCCGGAGCGCGGCGGCAGGCGCGCCAGCGAGTACGTCTCCGGCTGGAAGGTGGGCGGGCACTGCAGGTGCGGGTAGTGCCCCCCGCGCCCCCCGCCCGCGCCCCCCGCGCCCCCCGCGCCCCCCGCGCCCCCCGCGCCCCCGGGGCCGCTCCAGCGTGTCCGCGCCCCCGTACCCGTGGGAGAGCCGCTCGCTGTATTACTGCGGCTGGAAACATAACATCTATCACATTCACACATCAATAGATAAGATTTTTATTTAATTTCCTATTACAGTATAAAATACTGCGCATTTTAATAAGTAGATTATATGATTGTTTATGTAGTTTCTTTTCAATAGATGAATAACTGAAATATCTCTAGATTGTATTGATAAATGATTTTATTTCTGTATGTAGGTTTGCACAAACACTTTTACACGTCAATCATATTTTAAAAACTAGATAAGGTCGGCGTTTCCTATCTGACTAGTCTGAGAAGAAAGGCCAAAACAAACTCAGAGGTCAAAGTCAGTAGTAAAAAAATAATGATAAAGATAATTCATTTTCTCATACATTCGTTTTTATTGAATCTAAGGCGGTGCAAGATTCGCCGGGTCAGCTAGTTGTCAAAGACAAAGCATTTATTTCAAATAGGCACATAAAAGGCACTTTTGAACGTCAAACGTTGACTCGTTTGAACGTTGTAAAAGACTCGTCCTTAATTAGTGGCGTCAGGTCTGATCGTACTGGTCAACTTATATAATTTGACTTAGGTAAAAAATGACACATAGAAACAACAACATGACATACCTGTCTATGGCCAAGTGCAGATGCTGGTGCGCATGCGCGAGCGGCGTGTAGTGCGCGGCCGGCTTCGGCGCGCTCGAGTGCACCTGCGGGATGCGACACGCACATGTACGCGATATCTCACAAGGACAAGCTCTACGTCCAACTGCTACAGAGACATTCCTATTTAATGGGAAAATGGCCCCGACGGATCACACGCTCAGCAGTTAGTCTTGCAACTGCTGGATCAATTAGACTGTCAATGTAGTACTTCGTGTCCGAACCAGATATAAATAAAACGCGTAATATGAGTGAAACTGACCCTAACTCAAGTGAAAACATTGATTTTAACGACAATCATAGTAAAAAGTTATTAAGAGTTTTATGAAAGTCGGTCCAGAAACATAACAAGTAGGTACCCGCAGCAACACGCACCTTGTCGTTCCGGCGCAGCGAGTCGCGCCCCGCCTAGCCCCCGAGTGTACCCGCAGCAACACGCACCTTGTCGTTCCGGCGCAGCGAGTTGCGCCCCGCCTAGCCCCGAGTGTACCCGCAGCAACACGCACCTTGTCGTTCCGGCGCAGCGAGTCGCGCCCCGCCTAGCCCCCGAGTGTACCCGCAACAACACGCACCTTATCGTTCCGGCGCAGCGAGTCGCGCCCCGCCTAGCCCCCGAGTGTACCCGCAGCAACACGCACCTTATCGTTCCGGCGCAGCGAGTCGCGCGCCGCCTAGCCCCCGAGTGTACCCGCAGCAACACGCACCTTATCGTTCCGGCGCAGCGAGTCGCGCCCCGCCTAGCCCCCGAGTGTACCCGCAGCAACACGCACCTTATCGTTCCGGCGCAGCGAGTCGCGCCCCGCCTAGCCCCCGAGTGTACCCGCAGCAACACGCACCTTATCGTTCCGGCGCAGCGAGTCGCGCCCCGCCTAGCCCCCGAGTGTACCCGCAGCAACACGCACCTTATCGTTCCGGCGCAGCGAGTCGCGCCCCGCCTAGCCCCCGAGTGTACCCGCAGCAACACGCACCTTATCGTTCCGGCGCAGCGAGTCGCGCCCCGCCTAGCCCCCGAGTGTACCCGCAGCAACACGCACCTTATCGTTCCGGCGCAGCGAGTCGCGCCCCGCCTAGCCCCCGAGTGTACCCGCAGCAACACGCACCTTATCGTTCCGGCGCAGCGAGTCGCGCCCCGCCTAGCCCCCGAGTGTACCCGCAGCAACACGCACCTTATCGTTCCGGCGCAGCGAGTCGCGCCCCGCCTAGCCCCCGAGTGTACCCGCAGCAACACGCACCTTATCGTTCCGGCGCAGCGAGTCGCGCCCCGCCTAGCCCCCGAGTGTACCCGCAGCAACACGCACCTTATCGTTCCGGCGCAGCGAGTCGCGCCCCGCCTAGCCCCCGAGTGTACCCGCAGCAACACGCACCTTATCGTTCCGGCGCAGCGAGTCGCGCCCCGCCTAGCCCCCGAGTGTACCCGCAGCAACACGCACCTTGTCGTTCCGGCGCAGCGAGTCGCGCCCCGCCTAGCCCCCGAGTGTACCCGCAGCAACACGCACCTTGTCGTTCCGGCGCAGCGAGTCGCGCCCCGCCTAGCCCCCGAGTGTACCCGCAGCAACACGCACCTTATCGTTCCGGCGCAGCGAGTCGCGCCCCGCCTAGCCCCCGAGTGTACCCGCAGCAACACGCACCTTATCGTTCCGGCGCAGCGAGTCGCGCCCCGCCTAGCCCCCGAGTGTACCCGCAGCAACACGCACCTTATCGTTCCGGCGCAGCGAGTCGCGCCCCGCCTAGCCCCCGAGTGTACCCGCAGCAACACGCACCTTATCGTTCCGGCGCAGCGAGTCGCGCCCCGCCTAGCCCCCGAGTGTACCCGCAGCAACACGCACCTTATCGTTCCGGCGCAGCGAGTCGCGCCCCGCCTAGCCCCCGAGTGTACCCGCAGCAACACGCACCTTATCGTTCCGGCGCAGCGAGTCGCGCCCCGCCTAGCCCCCGAGTGTACCCGCAGCAACACGCACCTTATCGTTCCGGCGCAGCGAGTCGCGCCCCGCCTAGCCACCGAGTGTACCCGCAGCAACACGCACCTTATCGTTCCGGCGCAGCGAGTCGCGCCCCGCCTAGCCCCCGAGTGTACCCGCAGCAACACGCACCTTATCGTTCCGGCGCAGCGAGTCGCGCCCCGCCTAGCCCCCGAGTGTACCCGCAGCAACACGCACCTTATCGTTCCGGCGCAGCGAGTCGCGCCCCGCCTAGCCCCCGAGTGTACCCGCAGCAACACGCACCTTATCGTTCCGGCGCAGCGAGTCGCGCCCCGCCTAGCCCCCGAGTGTACCCGCAGCAACACGCACCTTATCGTTCCGGCGCAGCGAGTCGCGCCCCGCCTAGCCCCCGAGTGTACCCGCAGCAACACGCACCTTATCGTTCCGGCGCAGCGAGTCGCGCCCCGCCTAGCCCCCGAGTGTACCCGCAGCAACACGCACCTTATCGTTCCGGCGCAGCGAGTCGCGCCCCGCCTAGCCCCCGAGTGTACCCGCAGCAACACGCACCTTATCGTTCCGGCGCAGCGAGTCGCGCCCCGCCTAGCCCCCGAGTGTACCCGCAGCAACACGCACCTTATCGTTCCGGCGCAGCGAGTCGCGCCCCGCCTAGCCCCCGAGTGTACCCGCAGCAACACGCACCTTATCGTTCCGGCGCAGCGAGTCGCGCCCCGCCTAGCCCCCGAGTGTACCCGCAGCAACACGCACCTTATCGTTCCGGCGCAGCGAGTCGCGCCCCGCCTAGCCCCCGAGTGTACCCGCAGCAACACGCACCTTATCGTTCCGGCGCAGCGAGTCGCGCCCCGCCTAGCCCCCGAGTGTACCCGCAGCAACACGCACCTTATCGTTCCGGCGCAGCGAGTCGCGCCCCGCCTAGCCCCCGAGTGTACCCGCAGCAACACGCACCTTATCGTTCCGGCGCAGCGAGTCGCGCCCCGCCTAGCCCCCGAGTGTACCCGCAGCAACACGCACCTTATCGTTCCGGCGCAGCGAGTCGCGCCCCGCCTAGCCCCCGAGTGTACCCGCAGCAACACGCACCTTATCGTTCCGGCGCAGCGAGTCGCGCCCCGCCTAGCCCCCGAGTGTACCCGCAGCAACACGCACCTTATCGTTCCGGCGCAGCGAGTCGCGCCCCGCCTAGCCCCCGAGTGTACCCGCAGCAACACGCACCTTATCGTTCCGGCGCAGCGAGTCGCGCCCCGCCTAGCCCCCGAGTGTACCCGCAGCAACACGCACCTTATCGTTCCGGCGCAGCGAGTCGCGCCCCGCCTAGCCCCCGAGTGTACCCGCAGCAACACGCACCTTATCGTTCCGGCGCAGCGAGTCGCGCCCCGCCTAGCCCCCGAGTGTACCCGCAGCAACACGCACCTTATCGTTCCGGCGCAGCGAGTCGCGCCCCGCCTAGCCCCCGAGTGTACCCGCAGCAACACGCACCTTATCGTTCCGGCGCAGCGAGTCGCGCCCCGCCTAGCCCCCGAGTGTACCCGCAGCAACACGCACCTTATCGTTCCGGCGCAGCGAGTCGCGCCCCGCCTAGCCCCCGAGTGTACCCGCAGCAACACGCACCTTATCGTTCCGGCGCAGCGAGTCGCGCCCCGCCTAGCCCCCGAGTGTACCCGCAGCAACACGCACCTTATCGTTCCGGCGCAGCGAGTCGCGCCCCGCCTAGCCCCCGAGTGTACCCGCAGCAACACGCACCTTATCGTTCCGGCGCAGCGAGTCGCGCCCCGCCTAGCCCCCGAGTGTACCCGCAGCAACACGCACCTTATCGTTCCGGCGCAGCGAGTCGCGCCCCGCCTAGCCCCCGAGTGTACCCGCAGCAACACGCACCTTATCGTTCCGGCGCAGCGAGTCGCGCCCCGCCTAGCCCCCGAGTGTACCCGCAGCAACACGCACCTTATCGTTCCGGCGCAGCGAGTCGCGCCCCGCCTAGCCCCCGAGTGTACCCGCAGCAACACGCACCTTATCGTTCCGGCGCAGCGAGTCGCGCCCCGCCTAGCCCCCGAGTGTACCCGCAGCAACACGCACCTTATCGTTCCGGCGCAGCGAGTCGCGCCCCGCCTAGCCCCCGAGTGTACCCGCAGCAACACGCACCTTATCGTTCCGGCGCAGCGAGTCGCGCCACCGCTCGGCGGGAGGCGGCGAGCGACGCCGCGCATGCGCAGTGGGCGGCGGCGAGCGGTACACTATCTTCTCGTACCTGCGACGTCACAGCGAGACAAATGTCATTATCGAAGCTGAAACTCAAGGTTCGTGTCTTAAAACCTGTCCAGATATTGCGCGGCAATGCTAATCTGTAAGGTAGCATGTTCGGCCTGCAGCCCGACCATTTCTCCGCACGAGATCTGTCATTTAGTTTATTGTTGTAATAATGTCGTTTTAATCCGTTGTGAGTGGAAATAACAAGGACTGTGATAAACATGCACTGACCCATCTTTCCCCCTGACAGAAATGGGTTTCCCGCCGCCCGTAGAGCTGGCTGTACTGCCACCCTCGCCCGCACACACCTCACCGTAGATCACGTCTGGAACTGTACCGAACAACAAGGTTACATACAGTAGGCATCAAATGTTCATATGCTAAGTCACAAAGCAATAGCTTGACGTTTAGTTTGACTTATTTATTTAATACTTCAAGCACAGAAATGTACAGAGGCGGACTTAAGGCCCGGCGCACATTGGCGGCACGGCAGGGGATCCTTCAGCATCCCTACATGTAAGTGCACACTGGCGGTAACTATGTCGTGGCATCCTTAAGTATGCCGCGACGTCCTTAAGCATACCGAAGCGTCCTTAGGCATGCCGAGGCGTCCTTAGACACCGTATATTTTGCCGAATTATTCGACACGTCTTTACGAACCATTCGCCGTGCAAACGAAAACCAGCACAAAACCATATTTGATTGAAAATCATAATCAAGAACGTTTACATTTTGCGAAACAGCGATGGGAAGCACGGAATGAGAGATCTGATAAGCAGTTGAAGTTGCATTGCATGGAAATATTACAAAGTATTAAGTTATAAATTAGAAATTGATTTTAGTAATATTAAAATTATATTGTGTCATATCCGTAATAAGGATAATTTTGAAGTTTAGTTTATCTTCTTTTCATAATGAAAATGAAAACCTAATATGTAAATACGATTTATTAACTTAGACGTTTGAGATATCAGTAAACAAAAAGTAGTTTTAATGGGCGTAGTTCACTGATTACCTGCTTTGCTTCAGTAATTGTTCTTTATGAGAAAATAAACTGTTTTAACTAAAAGTTTATTTATAAAATTATAACGCATAAACATTTTGAAATCACTTATAAAACATATTTATTTTTAACCCCATATAACATAACAATATAATAAAAAATAAAATAATTATTCCATTATTATTTTCGTTTATTAATCTTTCGAATAATAAAAAAAAACGATAGATTTTTGATGAAAAGATAAAAAAAAGAACCGAGTGTGCTTATGACCACACGACTGAAGTGAAACTTTAAACGTATTTGGCTATGAGAGGAAGAGAGAAATAAAATGTGCGCGCGCACTGCTTTCTCTTGCTTATACCCCCCACTCAACTCCCGTTCGCCTCACCCGATCACACTTTTCGTAACGCTTACGTCACGCGTTCGCCAGCTTACTCCCCAAGTCAAGCGTGCGTAAAGAAGTTTCACTACAATAAAAGTCTCGTCTTGAGAATGGAACCCAGACTACGCGTTTACAAATCCAATACGTTACGCTACTCGCTATCGGTACTTGCAATGAAGATGAGAATTTTAGCAATTGTATGAACCAACCAAGGTCTGAACGTAATTACGTACTGTAGAGGCCGGCTCTAAAGCAAGGCTGGCTGGAAAGCCACACCTCTACAAGACTCGCTGGTTATATTTGTATTAAGTTCCTTTCGAACATTCAAGCAGATGTCATATGGGAGTCGTAGGTTTGACGTCTAGAAAATAAGTCGAGAATTAACGTGGAAAAAAGCGACGGTATGTTTTTTGTTTCGTTCGACGTCAGCCAGTGTTCGAAATCTGAGGTGTGCGTTCTGTTTTAATACATCACTTATAAACACGGATGTAGGTAGGTACGGCCTGTACAGCGTGTTCACAGCAATACGATCCTTAATGTGCTTAAGCAGTTTTGATTCTTTATTGTACACATACGGCGGCTTGAACAAATTACGAATGAACGGCATCAGTTGTACAATGACACAGTATCACAAACTCATGAGACAAAGTGTGCTCACAATAATGTGAAGTACAGTCAAGTCTTTTACATCTTCGTTAGTTTTCAAATTCTTTCCTTTGTCAAGTCGAGAAACAAAATACCATACGAAACTACGACACTGAACAGATTGTTGCATTGAAAACTATATTTAATTACTTGATAACAAAGATTAAAATAGCAAACATCTCTGACCAATGTCTAGTCGACATCAAACCATACCTTTTTAATGGCGTGGCCATTTTATGAAATACTAGCACTTCGCCCGCGACTTCATCCGCGTGGATTTCGTATTTTCCCCTACAAAGTTTAACACCCCTCCCACCCCTTTAAAAGGTAGTTTTCGGTACTTAATTACCGCGACCTTTTTCATTTATTCATAAAAACACGCAGGTCAGTTCGCCGGTTCCGATGCTTTACCCCCATCAGCACTCAGTTGTGTACAGTGACACAGTGTCACACCCACGTGACTGTACATACCGATGTTGTCGAGCCTCTGCATCAAGTCGTGTTGCGCGGCGGCGCGGTTCTGGTGCTCCACGCCCATCAGTACTCGGTTGGTGTACAACTGTCGCCTCTCCTCCGCTTGCTTCTTCAACATGAACTGCTCCAGGGTCACGAATCCCACCAGGTTCTCCGTCTGCAGGCATTTAATAGCACACATTAGTGTCGAGTTGTAACTCTGTTATTCAACGTATGCTTCGGTTAAGTGACTCGCGATGCCCTAGTGGTAATCAAAGACTGTATAAATGACAATAAGAACGTTCCCTTCTTATCATATCCGTCAACTCATTACTTACAATAGCGAATATGTTACGGTGTGAAGAAGAGTACATTTAGGCGCGTGCCTAGCGTGTTCTAGTCCCCGTGCTGGTTTTTGGGTGCATAAATCATTTAGTGATTGGGCGACTATTGGGGGTATTCGTAAAAGCAGGGAAAAACTATTTGAACTTTATGGACTAAAGCAACATATGAATAATACAAGCTTTCATCAGTGTGTCGCAAAACAAACTTTTGAAACTGTATGCAAAATAGCTAAAGCTCTTTATATTATTAGCAATAAAATAATAAATAGTGAAACAGGTAGGAAAAAATAGCGTAATACCGGATTTAATTTAGACTGCACATGGCCCCGTCAACTCAGATGTAGAACAGCTCAGGAATTTGAAAACGTTTTTGCTAATATTTCCAAATCTACTGAAGCTTTAAATTCCTAACCTGCGCTTTCTGTTGCCTTATTTAAAGAATGTATAGAATTGTAGCACACGTGTAAGCACTATAGACCTAAACTATAAAGCTACCATTTACTGGGTACCGTCAAACGGGGTGAATAGGGATGCAGGGGTGAATCGGGACGAAACCTTAAAATGGAATTTAACGATGAAATAATATAGTTTGTTGTCAATAAGGGCACGTATTCGTTAATTAAATTACAGTAAACAAATTAGGGTCCTTTTTGGCCACAAACTATATTATTTTAATGTTAAAATCCCTTTTAAAGTTTTGTCCCGATTCACCCCTGCATCCCTATTCACCCCGTTTGACTGTACGTCTTTCATTGACTTGAATGTGACCTGGCGGCAGAGAGTATGTCATGCTGACTCAAATGTCTCGCTGGTGGTGGCTGTGTTGGATCATTAAGTTCCCTTCAAAATGGTTGAGCTGAATAGTGCTGATCCATATGTCATGTTCGTGAGCGGGCGCCGTCAGGAGGGAGTGGTCATCTGTTAGCTGACACGGCTTATGTTAATTTATTTTCATTTATGAATTGTTTTATTTTTGTTTTTATATTTTTTACTACGGACGCTTTTAACGTGCACGTCTTCCTACATCGTTCTCACATGTAACAATACATACATTTCAATATGAATGATGTAACCAATATTTTGTAACAATTTTATGATCTAAAAACAGTGTCCGTGGAGTTTCTTGCCCGTTCCTCTCCATAGGTACCTACTACGCTTTGGAATGGGCAACTAGCTTCTTCTTTCCGATTGACCGACCCCTTGACAATTCAAAAGTGCCTGTAATTAGTTTATTTGAAATAAATGCTTTGAGTTTGTAAAGAAATGCCCTTTGGATTTAGGTTTCAGCATACAAACCACCAGGCTGTTATAAAAGCTTCCCAGATCTTAAAAAACTTTTTAACAAAAATACAACCGACTTCCAAAAGAAACACTACAAAGTGAAAAATAACTTTAATTTCGGAAGTCGGTGTACAAAACCAAAGACACCGACTTCCGAAATTAAAGTTATTTTTCACTTTGTAGTGTTTCTTTTGGAAGTCGGTTGTATTTTTGTTAAAAAGTTTTTATTTCACGCTTTTTAGTGGGTCTGCTTATAATTAATCTAAGTTACAATAGCCTAGTGTCAACTTGCTCATCGCCTTTTACTAAATATGGCTTTTCCCGATGCAGGGCAGTTAATTGTTGAGGAGTTCTCCTGGTCCACATCAGCTCCATATCACCATTCACATCGTAGCGAGCATAAATTGCTTAGTAACCATATTAAAGTAATCGAATCGCAACCCGTGAAATACTTAGATATTATTGAGTAGTTCCGGTGGCCATCTGTGGTCTTCATCATCAGTTCCACTTCACCAAATGGTGCTTTCCGAGAGCAAATGCACGAGTTACTATAAAAAATACCGAAATCGCTATAGGTGTGCTTATAATATTTGAAGAGTTCCTTCGATTTCTCCAGGATCCAATCATCAGATCCTGACTTGGTGACTATGGGACCACACGGGAAGCACCAGCTTTCAAATAAAAAAAGAATCATGAAAATCGGTTCACCCAGTCGCAAGTTATGAGGTAACAAACATAAAAAAAATACAGTCAAATTGATAACCTCCTCCTTTTTTTGAAGTCGGTTAAAAATCAACAGAAGATCTCTGGGGAACGTCTGTAAAAGTCTGTAGATCTATCACGGAAACCATTGCGCCTAATTTAACTTTCATATTTAATACCAGTTGTAGCGAAATAAAAATATCACTTCGATGCAAAGAATAAAAACGTCTATATTTTTTTATAGAAAAAAATCAAATTAGAATATAAAATGAAATAAAATAATTAAATACAAAACGGCAATAATGCAGCTGTAAAAATAATAGGAAGACGAGAAATCAGCAGTGTATCAATTTCAGAGTATCTTCTAGGATAAAAGGACATGTCCAGTTTCTGCCCTCTGGTAATTCTGGTATCGATAAATGTTCATGATTTAAGGTTTTACAGTAAGATTTAAAAATTTAGATTTAAATTACTATAGATTTATTAATTCAGTATTACTTGCGTAACATAATTCTCAAAAAAAAACAGTACTCAATGGTAGCTTCCGCTTTGCCATTTTTTACGGGAAGTACTAAAAATGTTTTTGATGTTCCATTTTATTCCGTAATTATCTTTAAATAGTGTGAGCAATAATTATAAGCCGCTTATTTTAGATCAAAGTAATATATTAACGTATTTGCGTATAAAATACGACAATATTACTATAGTACATTATGATACATGTGTGCTATTTGATCATTAAACTCGAGGCGGTATTATTCGATAAGGATGCCGAGAGTTTAATGATCAATGCACACGCGTATCATACGACGTTTTTCAACACACTTGCGAGGAAAAAAACAGCCTTGTAGGTATTGTTAAATATTAACTTGTATGGATAGTGGCGGGCTGGGTTTGTTTTTCCGCGCGCCGCGCTAGCGTGCGCGCGCAGGTTTACCCATAGAGTAAGTAATGGCGCGCGTTTATTTATTTAAAGGCACAGACAAAACCGATAAACAGCCTATAGAAAAAATAAAATTAACACAAAATAATGTTTAGACTGATCGTAGTGTTGTCGTATGTCAAATTGTGGTTTAGTTAGTATGGAATTAGAAAGTACTATTGGCATAGAGAAATATACATTAATTCAGTGAGAATCCGCAATACTACGAGTAGAACGCCAGTGTTCTTTTCCGTTTGGTTACGGGAGGGACGACGGAAAAATATAAGGTGCATCCAGACAGAGCGAGGCATGCGCCGCAAGCGCTTTTTTTTTGTATGTTAGATGCCTCAGCCTGAGTCAACCGTACATACAGGGTGTCCGGTAATTAATGGATAACCTTGAAATGGCTTATAGCAGACCTTATGGCCGTTCAGAAAAAAATACAAAACAAAATATATCCTAAGTAGTACCTCAGATATGCTTTTTTTTAAAAAAAGACTACAAATTTTTACCTTATTTTACATTATTGTACGCTACGACCACAAATGAATGAATTCCATCGGTTTTTTGTTGTTGTATTATTATACGCTAACTATTCCGACAGATAAGCAGTAAATAGTATCTCTAGCTACTACAATAAAAAAAAACTTTAATTAATTTTTCAGTGAAAAATTTTCAAATAATAATTTTTTGACAAAGTTTAAATGTCTTGGGTACATAAAAAAAATGTATGAAAACACGAGTGACCAATAATTTTGAAATAATGTCGGTTTCAAGTACATTTTATAATGGTATAATTTATTATTGTATCTAATATAAATAGTGAATTATTGCTATTAATGTAGTAAAGGAGTAAAGGAGAACGAGTAAGACCGTACCCAGAGACAAAGTTAATTGTAGCATTATGGACTATGTCGGTATTTGTTGACTTCATGGAGTAGTTTAATTAATCCTAAGACAGCATGTCTGAATTCACTTGGAGAAAAAAGATATTTAAGGAAGTTAAATTGGTTTTGAGAAGACGGTACCCAGAGACAAGGTTAATTGTAGCATTATGAACTATGTCGGTATTTGTTGACCTCGTAGAGTAGTTTAATTAATCCTAAGACAGCATGTCTGAATTCACTTGGAGAAAAAAGATATTTAAGGAAGTTACATTGGTTTTAAGAAGACCGTACCCAGAGACAAGGTTAATTGTAGCATTATGAACTATGTCGGTATTTGTTGACCTCGTAGAGTAGTTTAATTAATCCTAAGACAGCATGTCTGAATTCACTTGGAGAAAAAAGATATTTAAGGAAGTTACATTGGTTTTGAGAAGACCGTACCCAGAGACAAGGTTAATTGTAGCATTATGAACTATGTCGGTATTTGTTGACCTCATGGAGTAGTTTAATTAATCCTAAGACAGCATGTCTGAATTCACTTGGAGAAAAAAGATATTTAAGGAAGTTAAATTGTTTTTGAGAAGACCGTACCCAGAGACAAAGTTAATTGTAGCAATATGAACTATGTCGGTATTTGTTGACCTCATGGAGTAGTTTAATTAACCCTAAGACAGCATGTTTGAATTCACTTGGAGAAAAAAGATATTTAAGGAAGTTAAATTGTTTTTGGGAAGACCGTACCCAGACACAAAGTTAAATGTAGCATTATGAAATATGTCGGTATTTGTTGACCTCATAGAGAAGTTTAATTAATCCTAAGACAGCAAGTCTGAATTCACTTGGAAAAAAAAGATATTTAAGGAAGTTAAATTGTTTTATTAAATAGAAAAAAAAAATAGAAATGTTTCTATTTAAACATACTTCACCAGCAGGTCTCACAGGTATAATTTTCCATTTTTACAATCATCATCATCATCATCATTTCAGCCGAAAGACGTCCACTGCTGGACATAGGCCTCCCCCAAGCACCTCCACTTCGACCGGTTTTGTGCTTCTCGCATCCAACGAGTTCCTGCGGCCTTCACAAGGTCGTCGGTCCACCTTGTGGGAGGCCTTCCAACGCTACGCCTTCCGGTACGCGGTCGCCACTCCAGAACCTTTCGGCCCCATCGGCCATCTGTTCTGCGAGCAATGTGCCCTGCCCACTGCCACTTAAGTTTGGCAATTCTTCGGGCTATGTCGGTTACCTTGGTTCTCCTGCGGATCTCTTCATTTCTGATTCGATCCCGCAGGGAAACTCCAAGCATAGCCCTCTCCATTGCCCTTTGGGTGACTTTCAGCCTTCTAATAAGGCCCATTGTGAGCGACCACGTTTCAGTGCCATATGTCATCACTGGCAACACGCACTGGTCAAAGACTTTCGTCTTGAGACACTGCGGTATGTGGGACGAGAAGATATTGCGTAGCTTCCCGAACGCTGCCCAGCCGAGTCGGATTCGACGATTGACCTCTTTCTCGAAGTTGGACCTACCTAACTGGACAGTTTGTCCTAGGTAAATATACTCGTCCACGACTTCGAGTGTAGCGTCTCCGATCTTCATGAGTGTGGGTGTTACATGGGCATTTGACATGACCTTCGTTTTGTCCATGTTCATTTTCAGACCCACTCTTTCAGAGACTCTACTGAGGTCATCGAGCATTGTACTGAGGTCCTCCATAGTCTCAGCCATGACTACTATATCGTCGGCAAACCGAAGGTGAGTTATGTACTCGCCATTGATGTTAATGCCAGCTCCTTTCCAGTCCAGAACCTTAAAGACATCCTCCAGAGCAGCGGTGAACAGTTTCGGAGAGATAACGTCTCCCTGTCTCACACCTCGCTGCAGAAGGATAGGTTTCGAGGTCTGGTCCTGGAGTCGAACTGACATAGTGGCGTTTTCGTACAGACACTTCAGCACCTCGATGTACCGATAGTCGATCTGGCACCGTTGAAGGGACTGCAGTACAGCCCATGTCTCGATCGAATCAAAGGCTTTCTCGTAGTCCACAAACGCTAAGCAGAGAGGCAGGTTATACTCTTCGGTCTTCTGTATAACCTGTCGCAGCGTATGTATGTGGTCTACGGTGCTAAAGCCTTTACGGAATCCGGCTTGTTCGGGAGGCTGGAAGTCGTCAAACCTGCGCGCGAGACGGTTCGTGATGACTCTCGAAAACAGCTTGTAGACATGGCTCAGAAGTGAGATGGGCCTATAATTCTTAAGAAGGGCATTGTCACCCTTCTTAAAGAAAAGTATCACCACACCTCTGTTCCATGCCTGTGGTGTTTTACCCTCGAGTATGACGGAATCAAACAGCCTCTGAAGGGCCTTAAGAACGGGTTTTCCGCCGGCCTTCAGGAGCTCGGCCGTAATTCCGTCATCACCCGGTGCCTTGTTGTTTTTAAGCTGCTTCAGAGCCATCCTAATCTCGTACAGGCTGACGTCCGGGATGTCTTCGGTATAGTGTCGGGTCAATCTAGCTCTTGGGTCGTTTGCCAGATTCGTAACGGGGTTGCTTGTTGACGTGTATAACTGTCCATAGAACCTCTCGATCTCTCTCAACAGCTCAGGTTTGGCGGATACGATCCTGCCATCATCAATCTTCAGTTTCATAAGCTGGCTCTGCCCAATAGACAGATCTCTAGCAAAAACCTTGGAGCCTCTATTTTGCTCTATCGCTTCCTCAATACGATCTGTATTGAAGCGGCGAAGGTCGCTTTTCAAGGACTTAGAGATCTGTCTGTTGAGCCGCCGGTACTTTAGAACATCATCTGAAGACTGCAGGATCATCTCGCGCCTCTCCTTCATGAGCCGCAAAGTAGGATCAGAGAGCTTCTTTTTCGTATTCGTACGACGGGTCTTGAAGATCTTAGACCCGACCGTATGGACAGCTTCCACGAACCCATCGTTATATTCGTCCACGGAGCTCCCAGGCACTCGAAACGATTCTGAAGTTCGAGCTGAAAGCTCTCGGGGTTTTGAACTTGGATCGGCGCTGGGCGGAGCGTAGACCTCATTAGTCGAGACCTTTCCAGCTTTACATTTAAGTTCAATGTGCCTCTTACCATGCGGTGATCACTTCCGGTTTTCACCGCGTTGATCACAGAGACATCATTGAATATTTGCTTCTTCGTCGACATAATGAAGTCAATCTCATTTTTAGTTGCACCATCCGGGCTCTGCCAGGTCCACTTCCTGTGCTCACGTTTTCTGAAGAAGGAATTCATCATAAAGAGGCCTTCCTTCTCCATAAAACTAGCCAGTAGGTGGCCCCGGTGGTTCCGTCGTCCAACTCCAAATTGCCCCATTCGCAGCTCATCATCGCTTCGTTTACCCAGTTTCGCGTTAAAGTCCCCCATGACAACGGTGAAGTGAGTTTTAGAGCCATGCATGGCTCTGGAAATATCCTCATACATGGTCTCCACCTCATCGTCGGGGTGTGACGAGGTCGGGGCGTAAACCTGTACGACCTTCAGCGAATACCTTGCGGATATTCTGAGTATAAGGTACGCCACCCTGGTCGACACACTCTCGATCTTCACCACGTTGCTCACAAGGGACTTGTGGACGATAAACCCGACACCACCTTGGGACTGCTGGTCGCCCTCCCGGAAATAGAGCAAGTTGCCAGATTTAAGGATTATCGAGTCCTCCCCCTCTCTTCGGACTTCAGATAATCCCACTATGCCCCATCGCAACCTGCTCAATTCTTCCTCGAGTTCGGAGATCTTCTCGTCGGTCCGGAGTGTACGCGTGTTGTATGTTGCCAGGTCCAGTTTTCGGTTATTTTGGTAGCCGGATCTCTTCCGGGGATTCTTAGCACCCCTTGCCTCACCGTGGCCTTGGCCGCTACCGTAGCCAAGGGTAGGCGGGCCGCCGGGCACTAGGGGCCAAGTATTTTTCGTGCTTGTCATTTGGGGGGGGGATTTGCCATAATCGCCACGCTTGGCATGCGGGTTGGCGATCGCAGTATGATATTAAATGCATAGAGAACGCTGCTGCCCATTCTCCGGTACGTCCCTTAGTCGCATTTTACGACACCCATGGGAAGAAGGGGGGTGGTGCTATTCTTTAAGTCCGGCACCACACGGCCATTTTTACAATAATCTTAAAGAATAATAATTACTCGACAGTCAATCACTTGCGCCATATCTCATATTAGGACTTGGTTCTACGCATACCTCTATAGGGTACCTACATGCCTCTTCGCAAATGCTCTCGACACGTATGATTTTGCGAGTTTTAATTGGTATGTGTCTAAACTAAACAAGATAAGTTCCTCCTCGTTGAGGCTAGGAAATGGTACATCGCTTTCTTCCGTCGCTGTGAAACGTACCCTTTGGCGGTTGATATTACAGTCCACCACATATTAGTCACCAAACCTGTTGGAAACGTTAATTCTGTCTTCTATTATTTCGACAATGTTGATAGCGTGTGGATTATTCCACAATGGATCACGGAACGTGTTCAATAAGGCTCCAGCGATTTAGAAAATTAACAGAAATTGATTAAAAATTAATAAAAATTGATTTAGAACTTGTATTGTGTTTTGTTTTAATTTCTTTTTTGTATCTCATTTTATGCTGCATTGTCGGTTGCCAGCAGACATGCTGACTAAGGATTAATTAAACTACTCCATGAGGGCAACGAATACCGACATAGCTCATAATCTCTGCCCCGAATAGCAGAATAGCTATTAAAAACATGGGAAAAAATTAACAAAAAAAAAAAAAATTAAAGGCGGTACGAAGTTCGCCGGGTCAGCTAGTATTGAATAAGAACCAATATAAGTATGGTAATTACAATAATGAATATAGATAATGAACTTTCCTATTATTTTATTAAAACAATTAAACTTCCTTAAATATCTTTTTTCTCCATGTGAATTCAACATGCTGTCTTAGGATTAATTAAACTACTCCATGAGGTCAACAAATACCGACATAGTTCATAATGCTACAATTAACCTTGTCTCTGGGTACCGTCTTCTCAAAACCAATTTAACTTCCTTAAATATCTTTTTTCTCCAAGTGAATTCGGACATGCTGTCTTAGGATTAATTAAACTACTCCATGAGGGCAACGAATACCGATATAGCTCATAATGCTACAGTCATCTTTTTTTTTGAGTACGGGGCCCATACAACTTTACCCATTGTTCTTTTACTAAATAACAAAATTTAAAATATTGGAACAATTTTTACATCCAATTGCAACTGACCATTGGGGTTTAATAAAAACTTTTTTACAAAAAAAACAACCGACTTCAAAAAAAAACACTACAAAGTGATAAATAACTTTAATTTCGGAAGTCGGTGTCGTTGATTCCGCATTTTCGTTTTTTGACACCGACTTCCGAAATTAAAGTTATTTATCACTTTGTAGTGTTTTTTTTTGAAGTCGGTTGTTTTTTTTTGTAAAAAAGTTTTTATTTTTCACTTTTTAGTTGTACCTACCCCACAAAAAAGTAAACAAAAAGATCGTTAATGTAGACAATGTAGATAAATTTTTAGATTTTTGTTGATTTTTCAAAAACCGCTTGTCCGATTTCGATAAAATTTTCATGGGACCATTTGGGAAGTATACCATTTCTAACAAAAAAAGAATTTTTCAAATCGGTTGGCAAACGACGGAGTTATGCGCGAACAAGCCATTTTACGAGCAAGTGTGTTGAAAAAATATTTTCAACACACTTGCTCGTAAAATGGCTCTTAATGCACAGCTTTTAGATCCATAATGCAGTGTATTACAAACGCGTGCTTTTTCTTTACGTTACGGTACTCGTGCTTTATTTCCACAGATAACTATTTAATTTACCTACTAGTCGGAGGTCGGAGAAGTGCGTTTTTTTTTTTAATCTCTTCAAAGAGACTTCATGCCAAAAAGAATCCGCGAGCCATATTTTAGTTTTTTTTTTTAAATAGTCTGAATTGTCTTTGGTCCCAAGATGAACTAAAATTTATTTAGGTACCTTAAGATGAATGCGCAGTTGTAGCCCACGAAATTAAATTTTTCTAACGTTTTTTGCAATTATTGAAACAACGTCAGTGTCAGGTTGTATCTTGATCAAAATATGATTCGCGACTATAACAGATACGTATTTACAGAATTATAATCATTAGAATCATTAAATACATCTTTCTAAGTTAGATTTGTTCCATAAGAACAAATCTCTTATGGAAAAGTTCTTAGGGAACAAATCTAACTTAAATATATATATTAATGATTCTAATGACTATAATTCTTTAAATACATATCTATTATATAAATATACATTTTGATCAAGATACAACCTGATACTGACCTGCGAATTGTAAAAAACTTAAAAAAAAAAAAATTTCGCGGTCTACCACTGCGCATTCACCTAAGGGTGCATCCACACATAGCGAGGCATGTGCCGCAAATGATTTTTTTATATGTATGGTTGCCTCAGGCTGAGGCATCTAACATACAAAAAAAAGCACTTGCGGCGCATGGCTCGCTCTGTCTGGATGCACCTTATAATTTTCCGTCGTCCCTCCCGTAACCAAACGGAAAAGACCACTGGCGATCTATCATTGCGGATTCTCACTGAATTAATGTATATTTCTCTATGCAAATAGTACTTTCTAATTCCATACTAACTAAACTACAATTTGACATACGACAACACTACGATCAGTCTTAACATTATTTTGTGTTTATTATATTTTTTCTATAGGCTGTATATCGGTTTTGTCTTTGCCTTTAAGTAAATAAACGCGCGCCACGCTAGCAATGCGCGCGCAGGTGTAGGAATGACCATTACTTACTCTATGGGTAAACGCACGTCAGCGCGGCGCGCGGAATGACAAACCAAGCCCGCCATTATCCATACAAGTTAATATTTAACAATACAAGTCTGTTTTTTTCCTCACAAGTGTGTTGAAAAACGTCGTATGATACGCGTGTGCATTGATAATTAAACTCTCGGCTACCTTATCGCGCTCGCCTACGGCTCGCGCGAATAATACCGCCTCGAGTTTAATGATCAACATAGCACACATGTATCATAATGTACTATTTTGTGTACACATCAAACGTGTTTTTCTTTGAATACCCACTTCCTAACATGAAGGTAAGTATTTATTACTTTTTTGACATGACATTGACCATATTACCAGTTATTTTTTAATTGCTTTGCTTGCATTGCAGTTCCAAGTTGCGTGTATGCGTTCCTTGCTTACTATGCGATTAGTTTGTGTTATTGATATTTTCGAACGACTAACGACGATTGCTATTCTACACGGACTGACATCATCTAGACACGATGGCTATTGCTATTCTTATAGGATTCTGCTTTTTCTTTCGATTTGGATGATATGATGAGGTGCATCGCTGTGCTGCGGATTCGCAGACATAATTATCGTGTCAAGGCTGGCGTTACCCCTGCAAGTGACACTTGCTCGATGGTTAGCAAATCAGGTAGGCCTCTATACTACGACAGTCGCGTAAATCATGCAGGAAAGGCAGTACATTGAGCAGTTGTGTTATAATTTGAAAAATACAATGACATTTCTTATTGTTCCAGCTCCCATTAGATGGATACGCAAGTGTCACTATTGTTATAATTTATTAAATACCGAAGCTGCTGACAATGAGAGATTACTAGGGCATACAATGGTCTGCCACGTCATGGTCAATGGACTGTCGTATGGTATCTTGGCTGGGCAGGCATCAAAATAACGTGCTAGCACCAGCTACATTTTTGGACAATGTCTTGATGTCTCTAGAAGCCACTTTTTTCAACAAGTTGGCCGGCTATTATGCCTAATCAGTAGTAAAATATAACAAAGCTGTACTAATAATACCGGCCTTTCTTCTCAGAGTAGTCAGATAGGAAACGCCGGTGCCGACCTCATCTAGTTTTAAAAACATGATTGACATTATAGCTACAAGAAGATATAAGTATTTAGAAAATAGACTGCAGAAGGATCCTACCTTAAAGGAAACATATAAATGTTCTACAAGAATATCTTACAATGAATCACATGATACCAATAAATAAAGAAGACATAGATAATCCTAAGGCGGTTTATCTCCCGCACCACGCTGTGGTTAGAGAAGATAAAGACACCACAAAAGTGCGAGTTGTTTTCGATGGGTCATGTAAAGGATTGAACAACTTTTCACTTAATGATAATCTGATGGTGGGTCCCAAGTTACAACAGGATTTGAGACACATCCTGATGCGTTGGAGAAGCCACAGGATTTGCATAGTAGCTGATATCATCAAGATGTTCAGAATGGTGAAAGTCGATTCCGAGGACTCAGACTTCCAAAGAATTGTATGGAGACCACAAACAAACGAGCCGCTACAACATTTTAAATTATTGCGTGTGACCTTCGGTACTGCATGTGCTCCTTATTTGGCCGTGAAAACCCTTCAAAGGTTAGCTGATTTAGAACATGCAAGGTTTCCTACTGCATCAAGCATAACAAAGAAGGATTTTTATATTGACGATCTCCTGACGGGCTGTGAGACACTACCAGAGGCTATACACATATATAACGAAATGAACAAGTTGATGAACAGTGGTGGCTTCGAACTGCAAAAGTTTAGTAGCAATAATCAAGACTTATTGAGACATATAGGAGAGGATAATCACAGTAGTGCCGATTCATTAAGATTAAAATCAACTACTGTCATGAAGGTATTAGGCTTAAAATGGAATAAGAATATGGATTGCTTTAAGTATTCACTCGACTTACCCGACGTCAAACAACCTATTACTAAACGGCAAGTACCTATTGTCGGATGTGGCCCGACTATACAGGGTGAAATTGAACACATGCGACAAATCGAAATGGGAGATTGTACTCGTCATTATGAACAACTTTTACTATGGGACCAAACCTGAAATCGCGAAAAAAAAATCAGCTGTTCCCTACATTTTGGCGAGTTATGCGAACATAAATGTAGGGAATAGAGCTGATTTTTTTTTCGTGATTTCAGGTTGGTCCCATAGTAAAAGTTGTTCATAATGATGAGTATAATCTCCCATTTCGATTTGTCGCATGTGTTCAATTTCACCCTGTATGACCCGTTAGGATGGATTGCGCCCGTGATAATCAAGGCAAAAATATTTATCTTAAAACTGTGGAGGTCGAAGCTTGATTGGGATGATGTACTGACTGCAGATTTAACGAGTGAATGGTTACAGTTTAGAGAAAGTTTGATATATTTACATAAGATAAACATACCACGATGGTATTTTTTTAGTCCAGGGTCAAAGGTTGAGTTGCATGCATTTGCTGATGCTTCAAAGGTAGCGTATGGTGCTGCTGTATACATTCGTGTTATTAATAATAACAACGAAACATTTGTGAGTTTGGTATCAGCAAAAAGCAAAGTTGCTCCTATTGAGAAGGAGATATCAATTCCTAGACTAAAACTATGCAGTGCAGCTCTAGCAGCAAAATTAGTATTTGAGGTTTCACAAATAATGAACATTCCGAAAGAGGACTTGTTTGCGTGGTCCGACTCAATAATAGTTCTAGCCTGGCTGAGAGGAGGGTCTAGCCGCTGGACTACTTTTGTGAGCAATCGTGTGTCAGAAATTCTAAATATTTTAGACTACAGACAATGGAAGCATGTTACAACTGATTCGAATCGAGCTGACTGTGTTTCGAGAGGCATCGCTACACAAGATTTACTTGAACATTCATTATGGTGATCAGGACCTTCTTGGCTTTCACAAGGAAGTACAGAGTTTGATAACGCTGATATTATCGAGGACACTCATGAAGAAGAAAAACACACATCTTTAACTGCTTTACCTGTATTGGAAAATAAATTCATCTGGACTATGTTTTCATCACTTGCCAAAACCTTAAAAGCTATTTCATATTGGAGAAGAGTTTTACAGAATTTAAGATTACCAAAGGAAAAACTAAAATTATATGCGAATATTATTACACCGGCAGAGAAAGATAGGAGTTTAATTATATGCATCAAGCAGGTTCAAAGAGAGAATTTTAGTGAAGAGATAAAACAGTTAAAGTTGAAGAATTCAGTCCCCAAAAAAAGTAAGCTTCGCACTCTTTATCCCTTTTTTTATGAAAATGGGATACTAAGAGTTGGCGGTCGTATTGATGAGTCAGAAGTAACTTATGATACGAAGCATCCCATAGTTATGCCTGCTAAGAGCCATCTTACCAGTCTTATAGTTAGTGATGCTCATCTCAAAACCTTTCACGGTGGACCACAAGCTATGTTGTGCTATTTAAAAACGAAATATTGGATATTACGAGCAAAAGAGATAGTTAAAAGTCACTACAGATCCTGTGTAAAATGTTTAAGATATTCTAGGTCTAAAAGCACCCAACTGATGGGTCAAATCCCAGATGTTAGGTTGAAACCAACCAGACCTTTTAAATCATCTGGTTGTGAATGTATGGGGCCTATTAGCGTGAGATTTTCACCCGGTAGAGGGTCGAAATCCTGTAAAGGATATATTTGTTTATTTATTTGTATGGTTACACGAGCCATTCATTTAGAGGTAGTAACAGATCTGTCATCAAAGGCATTCATTGCAGCGTTTAAGCGTTTCACAGCACGAAGAGGTCACTGTCAAGATTTATATAGCGACAACGGCACTAATTTTGTTGGTGCCAACAGACAGCTTCGTGAGATGTTCGATCGAGCTAAGTCAAATGTGCCACGTGAAATTGAGCAGTTATTGAGCTTAGAGCACACAACATGGCACTTCATACCTCCACATTCCCCTAATTTTGGTGGTCTGTGGGAGGCTGGAGTTCGCAGCGTTAAAACACATTTATTTAAGGTGATCGGAGATAGCACACTCACATATGAGGAGTTATCTACTGTTTTAGCACAGGTCGAAGCCTGTCTTAATTCTCGACCAATCACAGTAATGAGTGATGATCCTAACGAACCTCAAGCTCTAACACCGGGACATTTCCTCATAGGTGAACCGTTGATGAGTATTCCCGAGGAAGATAATTCTAATCATAACATTGTAGGTTTGGATAGATGGCGATTAACACAAAAAATAGTAAATAACTTTTGGAAACGTTGGTATAGGGAGTACTTGGTTAATCTTAATCAGCGATACAAATGGAACACTAAAAAATCTGAACCCGAAGTTGGTGATGTTGTAATTTTAAGAGATGATAATATCCCACCTGCTAAATGGATTTTAGGGAAAATAACTAAAAAATATTTAGGGCCAGACAATATTGCACGAGTTGTATCTGTTAAATGTAAGAATGGCGAATTTAAACGTCCCATTAGTAAATTATGTTTATTACCTAAGTGAATTTTATTGTTTACTCACTATTATAATGTTAACTTAACTACTTAACTATGATGTTACAATAATAGATATCTATGTACCCTGTACCTTCTTACCAGTTATCAAGAGCCGTAAATGTAAAATACCTAAAATATACAAAATGTATAATAACTTTTATACTGCAAATGTTATGTCTTCTTTGTTACATTTCTATGCAAGGTTTTGTTTGCTAAATCATTAGCATTTTGTCGCTTAAATGTTGTCTTTTGTATCACGGTGGGCGGAGTTCTCTCATCATTGTAAAAACGTTAACATTTTAAAATTTCAAAGACATATATTTTATATGCATGTTATTTTTAAGTATAGCATTTAAGTACATACCAGTATTACTAATAGGTACACATACAAAGATTGTTAGACAGAAGTAGGTACGGTAGGCTGCAAAAGTGCATGGGTAGTACAGAAACAAAATCGTATGAAGCGAGAAATGACGCCATCTAGCGTAAAACCAGTTAACGACTAACAAAATTGAATTATGCTGTTATTAGATGGCGTTGCTTTGCTTTATATGATAAAATATTTTTGCAGTTTCTTTTTGTCTCTTCAAACATTCAAACAATTTATAATTAATAGTTTCTTTTAAAGAAAATTGATCCTAATTATTAACCTACTATGTTAAAATTGAATATCAATTTATAAGTAGGTAGGTATCTGATTTTCTAAGTTTTAGTTTTCAAACTTGAGAGGGTAGGTTAAATATGGATTTATAAATAATTGGTAGGTGGTATGAATAATACTTAGATCGAAGATTTATGACAGCTCAATTGATCGTTCGCTAAGTTCATTTCGATTACCTCGTTCGAGTGCCTTTTGTTCAGTTTTTATTTATGATCAGGCGGATTACTTATTTTACCAAAACGAGCACGAGTTATAATATTGATTTCGTTACAAGAGCTCAAATAATTGCTTTGAATAATCAAGCCAAAAACTTGTCAGAAATAACCAGAGACCGGTGTAAACGTAAGTAGTTTTATTTTTACACTTTTAGGTATATTAAAAACTGCATTATTTTTTGTTACTATACTACATAATAATCATTATTGGGTATTATATATTTCTGTTTTATTGTTGCAGAGAAAAACAGTTGTTCTTTGAGTACGACGATTTGAAGAGGAGGGTTCTTTGAAACACCATCAAAGAACTGGTAGACCACGACTTATAAAACACATTGCAGCATCAAACCATGATAAGGCAGTACGAAGAAAATGGATTTCTGCCGCCGAACCACTATGCTGGTTTATTTGACATAAGTTTTGACACGGAGCCGCGTCAAAACTTGTGCCGCGGAGGCATGCTGTGAAACCCTTGCTCACGGAAAACCATAAAAGGGCAAGATTACAGTTCGCTTTGGATCACATAAACTTCGATTGGAGTAATGTCATCTTTACAGATGAAAAAACTTTTAAGTCCAGTGAACACGGACGCTTATGTTTGTGGCGTCGAAATAATACGCGATACACAAGTGGTTACGTAGCTACGAGCTAAATAATTATACTTAGATAATATTATTTATATTGACTGGAGACCTGGTTATGTGTGTATAAACTATAACTTACGTATTTTTAATAATTTAAAAAGTTATGAACACTTTAAGTTTAAACAACATAGTTTTTAGTTTTTTATGTTGCCTACTAACCATTTGATATGTTTTTGTGCAATTTTGTAGTTTTTAGCCTACTTATTTAGTATTCATTTAATCCGTTTGACCTTTGTAATAAAATAACCTGGTCTCCTGTTTGTTTTTATTGAGGTTACATAAGCTTCAATCCTCTTTCCGATTTTGGAAACGAATACTTAAGCTATCACCTCAATAACTTCATAATATTATAATGTTATACCTATAATAATTAATAAACTGACTATTAAATTTGAATAATAAACTGTAAGAAATAAACCTCTATAATTTTTTATAGTGCCTTTTTTTGCGAGCTCACAAGGCGAGCCTGTTTACCTGCGATGAATCTGCTCTTTTTTCCTGTTGCTAAGTAACTACCTACCAATTCGAGTATTAAATTAATTATTAAAATACCCACTCGTTAGCTTAATAAATATATTCCTATCGGTTTCTATTATTATTTTTATCATTTAAGCTACGTATGCTGGTAATTGTAATGTAATAATTAGATAAATGTATTAGCCTTGTAATTCCTTCGTTTCTTCCTAACTCCTTACTTACGTTTCGTAAATTAGTCATAGTTGTGAAGAAACCAACGCCATCTAGTTTATTTTCGAAAACTTGAATTCAAACGTTCACGGGAAAATAGACACTAAGGTACCCATGCAATTTTGCTGGCGACTGTACTCAAAATGTACACTTTGATGTGTTCTGGATCTTTAATTTATGTTCTCAGGCTTTTTGTGTTTTGTATATCGATCATTTTTTTTTAAGTTTATAAAGTACTACGTCCTTTGGTGGGCGGTATGTCTAAATAGATTAAGTTCACATTACGTTAGTAGCAACCTTTCACGCACACAGTCATACTTCACACACTCAAATTACGTTCATACAGTCCACTCATCTAAAAATAAATTGTAAGGACGGCAGTGTGCAATAAATACCCTTTGAGTAAAGACATATTAAAAAGTTTTATTTCACCAAACAAGCCGATATAGACCTTATCGTCGTAGACAACATGCGTTATGTTCGTGAGCGGGCGCCGTCAGTCGGGACTGGCCATCTCTTTGCTGCCATGGCTTATTTTATTTAATATTTGAATTGTTGTTTTTCCTTATCTTTTCATTCTGGACGCTTTTAACGTTCTGCATCGTTCTCACATGCATAATATTTAACATGAATGATGTAACCAAGACTTTGTTACCATATTATTTTGATTTAAAAGAGTGTCCATAGAGTTTCTTGCCCGTTCTTCTCCATAGGTACCTACGCTTTAGAATGGGCAACTAGCTTCATCTTTCTGACTGACCGACCTCTTAACAATTCAAAAGTGCCTGTGATTGGTTTAATTGAAATAAAGGCTTTGAGTTTGAGGCTAAACCTCGCTGATGAGTATTGATGCAATTCTGTATTTTATTTTCGAGCCTAACTGACATCACGAAATCAAAGAACTAGCATGATATAAACAAAGCGTTCTATAATATCACGCTTCCAATGAGAACCATACTGAATCAAAACAATGTGATTAAAACTTTATTACCTACATGTCAATAGTATATCAATATTGAGCATGTAGACTAACTTATTTCCTGTTTTTATAAATGTAGTCCGTAGCTATAAAAAAGCGTGATGTTACTAATGTTTTTCATAATCATAGTGGTAATAGAATTGCCCTCAGTGAACTTAGCTTCCTTTCGGTTGCAAGCGGACCAGAGGTCGGACCGGGACCTGTCATCCCCGCTGCATACCAAACCGCCTGACACAACCCATTCTGATATCATCAAGATACAGAAACCCATATTATGTGGTGTAGGGGTCTCATCAAACAAAAGTTGTGACGTACCAGGGTCTTTGCAATCTGAGCAGACGTTATTTAAAGAAGCAGTTCCTGAACAATCGAGTGGCCTATTGGCACATCCTACATTGAAATCTGGTACAGCTGATACTGATTTGGTACAGGATAAAATATTACAGAAAAAGTTTAGTGCTCGCGAAACGCCAGTGATTGTGTCCGAAAGAATACCAACATCTCAAAAGTTACTAGTGAACCAAGAACACGCGTCTCAAATGACTGCTCATAGCACTGATGAATATCGTACAAAAACACCTCGTATTACTAATTCCACTATTACCAATCAAAACATGGTACCTATCTGAAAATATTTGGTCACACTCAACTGTACAATCTGAAAACGTAACATTTCGAGATGGTGCGTCACGATTTTCAACGGCGCAAGATGTTGCGAGTGTGTCCAGTAGCACGACTCGAGACATGAAGAAGTCTCAAGAAAGAATTTTACAAAATCCATCACAAGGTTTATCAGTTAAAATAATAGATGACAATAAGACTCAGAGTGACGCCAGGCGGTCTTCAGACGACTCGGAACCGGAAGGGTTGCCTACAGACGACATTATAGGAGCACTTCGTACGATGAGCACTTCTCCGTTCTACTTCTACCCGAACGGAATCACAGCGTCAACGGATCCCACAACAGCGCCATCTTTAATGTGTGGTATAGGTAAATGCTATTTATTAAAATGGACGGACCCCTTTGATCCAATGAACCAAACCCCACAAATACCAAATCCTAACTCTCGTGCGCGACCGCGCAATGTTATGCAGAAATTGCAGAAATTTCGAATGAAAGAAACGACACCAAAAACAACAACTGAAGATGACTCTATTTTCCCAGAGCAATATATTTAGCAGAATTAAACACGGAACGTTGCGATACTGCCTGCGACGGCGATGCGCGGTCGAACGGATCGAAATCTGTGAATTATTCACGGAAAACCATGCCTGTGCGCCAACGCATGTGTGACAAGACTCAAGGTATACCTACAGTGATGAGTGACATAAAAGGTTTTAATCTGCTCGACCTCGAAAAATAAGGTATTTGATGTGTAGCAACAAGTAATATTTTTAATAAATAATTGATTATTGTATAGATATTATAACAGAACTTGCTCGCGCTACAGATATACAGGGTCAAATTAAATAAGTTGGCGAAATTCCACAGACGTGATGGGTATCGATATCAAAACAAAAAAAAATCGGGGGGGGGCTCGCGTGGACTGTTTTTATACCGTGATGCGGGAGCAGTGCGCATCCTTAGTCCGTAGGGTGCGGGGCAGCGCGTCCTGACTGTGTAGCGAGCAGGCTTGATTGTGCGTTTGTGAACCACTGCTGCAGGGTTTCGGCTGGGCCTGTCACCGTGCAGCAGTGATGTCGCAATCTGTTTTCTGTGTTTTGTAAGTGTAACTAACATAGTTTGTAAGTATATTGTTACTAACACTATGAGTCTTTGTTGCTTGAAATTAAATTAATAATAATAATAACCCCACCGTTGTATCTCTACGTTGACGTCGTGGTGGGGCTTGTGTGCTTCAATGAGCCCTAGGTCTGTGCCGGTAGAGTTTACAATGCCGAGACAAATCTAGGGTGAGGAGCCAGACTAAGAGAGATACCATCCAAGCCAAGGTCGCACATGCCGAGGGCTGCATGGCTAGGGGAGGGGCTAGTCGTTAGTGTGCCAACTCTGGATAGTAGGGGACCTCCAGTTTCATTCACCCTTGCCACAGTGAACGCAGGGCTCTGCTGTGGTCGACTTTTTTTAGTCCCTAGCTACTCGTGGGAATAGTATGATAACAAGATCAAAAACAAAAAAAACTAATTCAGGCAAATAAGCCTTCAGCAGATGATGAAATATCACCAGTTTCATCATCATCCTCTCCGAGGTCCATCTTTTCATCAATTGTATCATCACAACCTTCATATTTATCACGCTCATCAAGATCATCATCACCATCGTCACCAATGTCAGTAGACGTTGTGTTGGAGGCTACTACTGCCATGAACCCTTCACCCGCTACTGTCAAATCCAATACGCGTAAAAAATGGAGCGAAGAAATGAACCAAGTCATTTGGCGTACGTATTTAATTATCACTAAACTAAATACGGAAACAAATTCATATCTTACATCACTGCACCAACAATTCATTAATATATTTCCACAAATGAATGTCTCGAAGCAAAGAGTTGGAGATCAACGTAGAGCAATAGTTCACAAAAAATTACTTTCGGCCACTACACTTGAGAAAATTAGATTAGAAGTAAGCAGAGAACTACAAACAGACACCACTAACTTAGATACACACATTAGGACACCGTCGCAGTTAAATACAGATCAGAGCAATACACAGTTACGATCGGAACCAAAAAGTAGAATGAGATGGTCAAACGAAATGAACGAAACTCTAATGAAATGCTACGAAAATGGAAACAGACATGACTGTCTGGAGGAAAAAACTAAGAGAAATGTTTATTGAATTCTATCCACAATTGTCACATTTATCTGAGCAGAGAATATCAGACCAAAAAAGAGTCGTCTTAAATAACAGAATGATATCAGATGCACGACTTCAAGATCTAAAAACGTATGCAGAGAATACACTAAACCAAACAAATCCTTATAGGCAATCAGAATATCATTATTCACATATAGCTGCAGAGAATACCCCAACACAAACATTCATAAGTAACAACACTGAAACTGCATACGTTAACCAATCACATACACAAGAAGTCGAAGTAGAAAATGAGCCCAATTTCTTGAATAGCATTGACTTTGAAGCGTTGACAAACAATATTATAAACACAGAGCATAATACCTCAAATGTAGAAATAAGTCAGGAAAGAAGTCAAGAACTAGAAGAAACATTCTCTCACACACTACAACATTTCACAAACATTCATCCCACAAAAAGAAATTACATACCTAAACAAAAACCATCAAAAAAACTGGCACAAATAGTAAGCTACATTAATAACGTCATCCTACCAAAATATGCCAATGCAGATACAGATTTCGAAACCCTACAAACAGTTATATATAGTGCTGCTTGGACAGCTGCTAAAACAAATGGAAGTAAACTTTCACATGTCACTTCTGATAATCCGGCTAACATAAATCTACCACAAATTAAGAAACCTAAATGGCAGAGAAGGTTAGAATTGAGAGTTAAAGATTTAAGAACAAAAATCGGCAGACTGACAGCTTACATGCAAGGAAACAGAGGTTGGAAGCTTGTTAGAGAGGTACACACAATTCTAAAAAAGTATAAAATACACTCAACTCATGAAGAACCGAACACACAACTCACACACTTTTTAGACACGCTTAAACAGAAACTTACTCTTGTAAACAGTAGATTAAACAGATATAATAAATGCACACTTCGAAAAACTCAAAACAATAAGTTTAGAAATAACGAAAAGCAATTTTATCGAACATTAAAACAATCCACAACAAACCAAACAGTACCCAGCGAAAGTGAAAATAGCACTAACCAGAGTTTACCACCAATAGATGAACTTCGACAATTTTGGTCAAAAATTTGGGAGAGGCCTATATGTCACAACACAGAAGCTGAGTGGATTAAAAAAGAGACAGAAAACCATAGGCACACTGAACAAATGGAGTTCGAGCATGTTCCAATAGCCATGACGTTCTTCAAAAATTACACAACTGGAAAGCACCAGGTTCAGACAACATTCACAATTTTTGGTATAAAAAATTTACCCACATTCACCCATACCTCTATAATTACATCAACACCTTCATTAAAAACCCAATTATGATGCCTTCATACATAGCGGAAGGAATTACGTATATGATACCAAAAGACAGCAGCGACAGCACAAACCCAGCAAAGTACAGACCAATAACATGCCTACAAACAATATATAAAATAATAACCTCGTGCATCACTCATATCATTTATCAACATCTTGAAACAAATACAATATTATCCGAAGAACAAAAAGGCTGCCGAAAGTTTAGTCAAGGCTGCAAAGAACAACTTACAATAGACTCCGTTATACTTAAGCAGGTCCAACGAAAAAAGAGCTCTATATGTTACCGGCCAAACCCGATTTCAGGACAAACTAGTTTAGCCTAGGCTAAACTAGTTCCGTCGACATAGGATGCAAGGGCGAGCGAAGGGCACCCCGAGGTTCGGTTTGGTTAGGTTACTTTAAACCCTTTACACAGAAATAGGGGCCCCGCGAAGCGGGGCTCCGTCGACATAAGATCCAAGGGCGAGCGAAGGGCACCCCCTATCGCGTATAGGAAGAACTAGTTTAGCCTAGGCTAAACTAGTTTGTCCTGAAATCGGGTTTGGCCGGTAACATATATACTATGTATATAGACTATAAAAAAGCGTACGATTCGGTACCACACACGTGGTTACTTGAAGTTTTAAAAATATATAAAATAAATCCTTTAATTGTAACCTTTTTAAATAACACCATGACTCAATGGACGACTCGCTTACATCTTAAAACACCTTCAGGTATAGTTGAAACTGAACCTGTAAAAATCCAAAGAGGAATATTCCAAGGAGACTCGCTTAGCCCATTATGGTTCTGTCTAGCCTTAAAATCCTTATCTAACAAACTAAATACACTAAAGCCAGGATATAACTTACCGTTTAATAACACTACAGATGACTTACAGACTGACAGACAAAACTGTAAAATTAACCATCTTCTTTATATGGACGACATTAAATTATACGCTTCTACACAAGATGACTTAAATAAACTCGCAGAAACCACAGACCAATTTTCAAATGACATTAGAATGGAATTTGGTATCGATAAGTGCAAGATCAACTCAGTCAGGGCAGGCCAAACTTGCGAACATTCATACACCATACAGACAGGTGAAATCATAGACTCTTTAAATGAAAACGAAACATATAAATATTTAGGATACATTCAAGCTCAGCAAATTAAACATAACGAAATCAAAAATAAACTTACTCAGCAATTTAAACATAGGCTTAAATCCATTTTTAATACTCAATTGCATTCCAGACATACAGTTAAAGCTATTAATACCTTTGCAATCCCCGTTCTTACATACTCCTTTGGTATATTAAGCTGGACCAAAACAGAACTAAAAAACCTTCAACGCGTTATTAACACCACTTTGACCAAAAACAGGAAACACCATCCTCGATCTTGCGTACAGCGACTAAAGGGCCATTTACATGGAGAGAGTTTCTCGACTCGAAGATACGATTATCGAAAGAACATTAAAAAAGCCTCTTCGTGTAAACATTCACGATTGTCGCCCTGCCCCTTGGCCGACAATTGCCTCGCAATAGAATATATCTGTCTCCGTGTAAACAGAACTACAAAGCGATAATTGTATTTCGAGTTTTTGTGCTAGTCGCTACCACGAGTGCAGTGCCCGAGAGTGCTTTAATTATATCTGCTCTTCTGAGACAATAATTAATAAAACGAAAACGGAAAAAAAGATATTGGGTTAAAAAATAGATAGCAAGAAGTAATTTTGGAGCATAAATTTCAATGAACTTAACACTATCGGCAGTACCTGAATAATTTTTGTGTCATTTTGAGAACAATACCGTAGTACCTAATCACTGAACTCGAATGGCAAATCTCGCACTCAAATCCGTTCAAACCGATTTGTACGATACTCGTATGAATTTGAAAAAATGTCATACGAGATCGTGTATACAGGGTGTTACGGAAAGGGTATATCAATACAAACGGGTTGAAGAGTGTATCTGGTCTAGAATCTCTGTACAAAAATTCAGCTCAAAAGCATTAACTTTGAAAATGCTTAATATTTTATTATTTCGACATCACGGCGCTGCACTGGCGCGCGGCGGCGTGATGTGCGTGTACTAGGCGCACAGACACACTACAGATAATGGATAATGACCCTCGTAGTGCGGTACTGCGGTGACACATTTTTTATGATTTCAATTTAATAAACTATCGAAATAAAAAAAATATTAAACATTTTCAAAGTTACTGCTTTTGAGCTGAAATTTTGTACAGAGATTCTAGACCAGATACACTCTTCAACCCGTTTGTATTGATATACCCTTTCTGTAACACCCTGTAGACAAGTCGAGAACTCGTAAGCAAGAATCTTCTTACTATATATTTCGTTGTCTAAACAGTCGCAGTAATTTATCGCCTAGCGATAAATTGCTTACGAATCTCGTATGACATAATCGTAGGCGAGAATTTCGTTCTTGCCTGTATGTAAACATTATGATACGATAGTCTTATGGCGATTTTTGCTTGCGATAGTAGCGTACGATTTTTCGCCAAGAAACGTTCGAGAAACTCTCTCCATCTAAATGGGCCTTAACACTGCCTAGGAAAGAGGGAGGACGAGGCATAATAGACATTACGAACCTACACAATAAACAAATAAGTACCCTTAGAACATATTTTAACACAAAAAGTACCACCTCTACTCTACACAAAGCAATAGCTCATAATGACAAAAAACTGACACCGTTAAATATGTTTGACAAAAGTACACAAAGTAACGAGAAACAGACTGACCGACAAACTAAATTGCTGGAGTGGACCCAAAAATCACTTCATGGACGACATCGCCAAGACCTGTGCCAACCCAACGTCGATAAATTAGCGTCGAACGAATGGCTCAGGCGTGGAGATCTTTTCCCTGAGACTGAAGGGTTCATGACAGCAATCCAAGACCAAGTAATCGAGACTCGTAACTACCAAAAGCATATTATGCGAATCCCCATTTCAACAGATATTTGCAGGCGATGTCATAGTTCTTCTGAAACTATACAACATATTACTGGAGCATGTAGAGCAATTGTGCAGACTGACTATAAGCACAGGCACGATCAAATAGCCAATATAATCCATCAAAAACTTGCTATAAAATATAAATTAATAACTACACCTCCAGTACCTTACTACAAATATAATCCTGAAATAGTTCTTGAAAACACAACACACAAGCTATATTTTGATCGAGCCATCCTCACAGACAGAACAACTCATTACAATAGGCCAGACATAACTTTACTAGACAAAATTAATAAAACTGCGCAAATTATTGACATAGCAGTACCAAACACACACAACCTACAAAACACTATAGCAGAAAAACTGTCAAAATACACAGACTTAAAAATAGAAATAAGCCGAATGTGGCGATTAGGCAGCGTTGACATAATCCCAGTAGTGGTCTCAACCACGGGTGTCATTCCCAAACAATTACACCAATCTTTAAAAACGCTAGATTTATCTCCTTCCACCTACCAAACTCTACAGAAAGCTGCTATTCTGAACACTTGCAGAATTGTCAGAAAATTCCTCCAGAACGACAATGTTGTCCAAATGTCACACCCACAAACATCACCAACAACACAAAGTCTCAACATATCATCACATCATAATATATTATCATCTATCGCTTAGGTTAGCACTTGGCTTCAGCCCGTGTTATTCTATAAAACCGGCACATCAATGCCGAGATACAAAAATGTATATCAACAAATAATAATAATAATGCCCCCTGCTTGTGTTGTTACTTGAAGTGTGAGTTGATAAAATCTATTTAATCGTTATGAAATATCGATACCCATCACGTCGCCGTCGGTGAAGTTTACACATAAAAAAACTGATGTTTTAAGTGACTGAAGTGTAATAGTGATCGGCGGTTCGTGATTCCACAAAAAAAAAACATAAACAAACTAATTTATTTTTGTTTTATGATGTTAAAGATATCGATACCCATCACGTCTGCGGAGTTTTGACCCTGTAGATATCACAGTGCTCTGTACACCAGCAATCGATGTTCACTCGTTCCAACTTTCACTTGTTTTCCAACCTTACGCATAAAATAAGCTTGTTTTAAATTATTTGTTTTCAATAAGCTCGTCCGCAAATTGTAAATACATAGTTCTTTGGCAAGTAGGTACTTAATTAATCACTGTCCAATGAAATTAAGTGAATAGCATCCATTTTTATGAAAATTTCACATTACCTACAAACTTTTTGAATACAAATCAACGTAAGCTTTAAAAAAATACACGGCAAAAATTAAATAAAATTAGGCTCAAGTATCAAGTCGTGCCAGTTTACTCATAATTTCGCCGGTTCGCGCATGTCGCTGTGTGTGTGAGCCATGCACGTGTAGTAGTAAGACTCAATACCTAAAATTGAAGCGCGTAAATTCGTAAACGCGTCCTTAACTTGCGCATGAAAGAGACAACGTTATGTCTTGACAGTTTAATGTGCATCTGTGTGTAGGGTAGGCGAGCTGACGATATATCCAGTCCGTCCGACCAAGCGTAGGTATTACCTAAGTTATAAAAACTCAATTGATAAGTTAAAAACTCTGTGTTGGTAAATAAACATTTTTTTCAATGTTTTCAAACGATATAAATAATCAATTTGATTAGGTTTAAAACCAAACTCATACTCTCGCACTCGTTGACGTCGTCACTCGTGACTCGACGCAACGTTGCCAGCTCGCCTACCCAACACACACGTGCAACACAAACTGACGCGCGCGGCACCTTGAACACATAACGTTTTCTCTTTAATGCGCAAGTAAAACGGACGTCATTGTGTTAATGATGTCTTCTAATGTAGTGTGTGTAATATAATATTATAATAAATATGTATACGTAGGTATACCTACATACTTAAGTTTTCGTGTAGTAGGTAATGTAGGTAGGTACTTTCTATTGATTTTATATAAACTAATTAAAACCAAACATGCCATCAGGTGACCAAAAATTGCCCACAAATTTTCGGTGCGTCTTGCAACTTCTTTGTTTTGTCTTGCCTGGAAAGAGACTGTTGAAGCTCATTTCAATAGGTTAAAAACAAACATACAGTCCACGTTTAATTATAGGTAGTAAGTAGCGAGCCGCCGACCGTATTAAAGATTATGTAAGGATATTTCTTAAGTTAGTTGCCAATAAACACCATCAAAGACAGACGCTTGTTTCCCTGAGTCAACTACTCGCCAAACCAAATTGAACCCTAACCTACACAACATAATGGTCATAATCGAGCCGGATCATTAGTAAAGTTAATATAGAAAAAACCACATTCCATCAGAGATAAGAAGCCGGCGAGTGAATCGTTAAGTGTAAACAAAGTAATTAGCAGTGATTTTAACAAGAAAAAACGTTGTCATCAAGTTTTACATCGTATTTGTGTACAATATTGAAGATTAACATAATACATGTGAAATATGTCAAAGACGGCCGACGAAGCACTTGGTATATTAGAAGATACGGCAGAGTTACTAAAGAAAACACAAATAAACTTACGAAAATGCCCTAAACAACGTTTGACCAAAGGATACATTCAATCTAGAATTCAGTGCCTCGAAGAATACTGGAAAACGTTCAACGGTGCGCATCAAGACTTAGCGAGGATAACACCGAGAGATAAACGTAGTTTGTTGTCGTATTTCGTGAATGAAGAGTTTTTTATTAACCCCCGACGCAAAAACGACGGGGTGTTATAAGTTTGACGTCTGTGTGTGTGTGTGTCTGTCTGTGGCATCGTAGCTCCCGAACGGATGAACCGATTTTGATTTTGTTTTTTTTTTTTTTGAAAGGTGAATTAGTCGCGAGTGTTCTTAGCTATGTTTGAAGAAAATCGGTCCAAGATGGCCGCCGCCACAAAATGGCGAATTACATTATTTTTTTTTTCATAATTCCCTCAATATGGGTATCAAATGAAAGGGCTTGACTAGTAGAATACTATACACTATTACAAAGGGGTTTGAAGGTTTTGGCCCTAAAATCAGCCGCCATTTTAATTTTTTTTCAGAATCGCGGTGCACAACAAAAGTTATATATTTAGATAGAGGACACTTATACAAACAAAAATGTAATATAACATAATATCCTAAAGCGTCAGGTTTCGGAGTTATTCACCGAAATATAAGTCGAAAACAACAAGAATTTTTGTGTTTTTTTCCCTCCAGGTAAGCATATTGAACTATTGAGGTAATAGAAACGTTATGAAACCTTTATGGAGAAGAAACAAATGAAGAATAGACATTTTTTAAATAAATAATTAAACATGGCAATTTATAGTTCGTTTTTAAATCCCAGAGACTAATCTGACCAGTGTAATGTCAAACTTCTATACGAAAAAAACGAAAACACAAAAGACTCAAATGTCAGATTAGTCTCTGGGATTAAAAAACGAACTATAAACTGCCGTGTTTAATTATTTATTTAAAAAATGTCTATTCTTCATTTGTTTCTTCTCCATAAAGGTTTCATAACGTTTCTATTATCTCAATAGTTCAATATGTTTACCTGGAGGGAAAAAAAAACGAAAAAAATCCTTGTTGTTTTCGACTTATATTTCGGTGAATAACTCCGAAACCTGACGCTTTAGGATATTATGTTATAATACATTTTTTGTTTGTATAAGTGTCCTCTATCTAAATATATAACTTTTGTTGTGCACCGCGATTCTGAAAAAAAATCAAAATGGCGGCCGACCTTAGGGCCACCCTCCATACAAAAATCTTCAAACCCCTTTCAAATCTAAGATGGCCGCCACCAGAAATGGCGAATTCACAGAGGAATTCGTTAGTATGGAATGAACGCCAACGACCACGAGTACCTAACTAGCTTCGCTTCACTGTGGTAAAAAAAATACGTACAGCTGCGCAGATTTCGGCTAATCACATGTGGATCGTATAGTATGTTTACTAGTAATATAATATTATAAAGTTTAAAAAGCAAGAAATAAAAATTAAATTAAAAGGGGTTTGAAGATTTTTGTATGGAGGGTGGCCCTAAGGTCGGCCGCCATTTTGATTTTTTTTCAGAATCGCGGTGCACAACAAAAGTTATATATTTAGATAGAGGACACTTATACAAACAAAAAATGTTATGTAACATAATATCCTAAAGCGTCAGGTTTTGGAGTTATTCACCGAAATATAAATCGAAAATAACAAGGATTTTTTTGTTTTTTTTCCCTACAGGTAAGCATATTGAACTATTGAGGTAATAGAAACGTTATAAACCTTTATGGAGAAGAAACAAATGAAGAATAGATATTTTTTAAATAAATAATTAAACACAGCAATTTATTGTTCCTTTTTTTAATCCCAGAGACTATCTGACATTTAAGTCTTTTCTGTTTTCTTTTTTTTAGTATAGAAGTTTGACATTACACTTGTCAGATTAGTCTCTGGGATTAAAAAACGAACTACAAATTGCCGTGTTTAATTTTTATTAAAAAATGTCTATTCTTGATTTGTTTCTTCTCCATAAAGGTTTCATAACGTTTCTCTTACCTCAATAGTTCAATATACTTACCTGGAAGGAAAAAAAACAAAAAAATCCTAGTTGTTTTCGACTTATATTTCGGTGAATGACTCCGAAACCTGACGCTTTAGGATATTATGTTATATTACTTACATTTTTTGTTTGTATAAGTGTCCTCTATCTAAATATTTAACTTTTGTTGTGCACCGCGATTCTGAAAAAAAATCAAAATGGCGGCTGATTTTAGGGCCAAAACCTTCAAACCCCTTTAAAAAACCCCCGACTCAAACAAAAACCTCTAAAAAGTAAAATAATAATATATATTAGCCCTTTAAGTTTAATATAAGTTGCAGGAAATATTTTGATCCAAGCGTCCTCATGTCGGGGGACGGCTAATGAAAACGCCAAACAGATGAGGCTTAAACCCAGCAATAATGAATGTAGCTATTGTAGAAACATAACTGCTGTTAACCTTCAATTTTCATTAGCCGTCCCCCGACGTGAGGACGCTTGGATCAAAATATTTCCTGCAACTTATATTAAACTTAAAGGGCTAATATATATTATTATTTTACTTTTTAGAGGTTTTTGTTTGAGTCGGGGGTTTTTTAAATTTTTAATTTTCTACGAAGATCTTTATTTGTGTTTGTTAGGTGAATTACGCGATATGTTAGAAAAGCTATTAACGAAATCATCGCAATCGATGAATATCGATAACGTAGCCGAAGATAACCTACAAACACAGGTGAGACTGCCAAGTATAACGATACCTACGTTTTCTGGAACATATGAAGACTGGCCTGCATTTAAAGATTTATATGTTTCGTTAGTGCACGACAACAAGTCACTAAGCAACGTTCAAAAATTGCATTATTTGAAGACTAGCATCAGCGGTGAAGCAGCAACCCTACTTAAACACATACAAGTAACTGAAACTAACTATTTACAAGCATGGGATACATTGAAGAATCGTTACGGCAATAGAAGATTGATAGTTAACTTAATGTTGAAGAGATTAGTTTACCAAAAAAAGGCGAATACTCAATCGGCCAGTCAATTGAAGTCAATTTTGGACACAACTTCTGAAATTTTTGACAATCTTAAAAACTCCAACGTGAACACCGACTCCTGGGATCCCATAATCATATTTCTGGTCGTACAGAAGCTGGACCCGGAGTCACACAAGGACTGGGAAGAGTACGCCTACAAGGGCAATTCAGAGGATTTACCTACGTGGAATGAGTTGAAGACATTCCTAGATGGCAAATTTCGTGCATTAGAATTAATTACACCCTCTTCAACGTCAGCCACGCGGGAAAAGCCTTCTAAAGAACGCGGCACACTCCATGTTTCAACTAATGAGAAGGAAAACACTTGTATAATGTGTAAAGAGAATCATACATTTGACATAATTTACTCATTTCAATGCCTTTTAATGAGTTGATTGCAATATGTGGTTAGCTAGCGACCTCTACGAATGATCATATTATTATTCTTGCTTGAGCAACCGGCAGCAAGTTCGTCATGCTCCCTTAGATGTCATTGCTTGCGGTAGCGTCGGGGGTCGGGTTGCCTCCTTCCCTCAAATATGGCGAGGGGGGTAATGGCTGATCTTTGCGTTATGCTCGTGAACGGGTGCTGCTTGTGGTGACTGGTCGTCTTGCTGACCATGGTTTTATTGTTGTTATTAGTAGTAATAACTTGTTTATTTATTTTACTTCGATGGTCCTTGTTTATCATTTGTGACTTCAAGTGACAGCTATGTAAACAGAACCCAGCATTGCATATATATGTAAGCTGTCACGCCCTTTATACCTGGAGGCTTTTATTTGGTCAGTAAGTTTTTTTTTTGGTTATATTTTTAATTTTTTTTTGCTTGAGTACGTATAGTGTTTATTGTATTTGTTGGTATATTGGCGTGGCTAGTTAACCTATGGCAAATAATTTAATTTAAGGTTCTTTGTCCTGTAATGTTAATTACTTTGCATACATAGTATTGTGTAAAATTAATTCTTTTCTAACTGAACAGACAGCTGTGCTGCTGGGGAGTTTGTTCCGCCACTTCTTCTCCCCAGCGAAAGCACTAGGAAGTGGCGAAGGGCGGGCGTTTTGGGGGACTGTCTTTTGTAATTTTGACGTTCGAAAAGTGCTGATTCTCAGCCTAGTTTGAATAAATGACTTTTGATTTGATTTGATTGATTTTGATACCCTGTCTCACTGCAAGTCGTTTGCTAAGATGTCACCTTCAGAACGATTTGATTGTGTAAAAATAACAAGCTCTGTTTTAACTGCCTGGCATCAGGACATTCGGGGTCTTACCACAAAAACTTAAACACTTGTTCAACGTGTGTCTAATGTCAGTGTTACGTCAAAGTCCATATAAATATGTCGTGTTTAAAAGGTGTTTAGCCTAAACAACTGATAAACACTGTTTTGTGGTAGTAAGGTCGGTCTTCAAATGCCGTGTTCCAATGTCCTGTCGTACGTGTAAAAGACGTCATCATACTCTGATACATCTAACAAAGAAGACTGATACCTCGGCATCATCTCAAGCTATACAACCGACGCCTACAGTATCAACCCAAGCTGATGTAGAAGAAAAGGTGCAAGTTAATACAATGATTGCGTCGTATTACAATGCCAGAAAAGATATAGGAATGTTAGCAACCGCAATGGTGATAGTAAAGAGTGAACAAGGACACACCATTGTGCTCAAGGCACTCATAGATCCAGGATCACAAGCCTGCTTTATAAGTGAGAAAGCGGCACAACTATCAAAACTTAAAAGACAGGTAACTAATTGTATAATAACTGGAATGGAATCCATGAAGGTCGCTGTCAAGCATGAAGTGAAAATAGAAGTTTTATCACGATGTGAATCAAATTTTGCTCTACCTATACACGCCTACGTGATGTCCAAGCACTTGACAATACAATTACCTGGTAATACATGGTCAACAAGCAAATGGCCACACTTGGCAGATCTAGATTTAGCAGACCCAAAGTATGGAGTATCAGGAAACATCGATCTGCTTCTAGACGTCAAGGTATATGCGAAGATACTACAAGATGGTCTAATCAAAGGTCCACTGGGGTCACCCATGGCTCAGAGAACCAACCTCGGCTGGATAATATTTGATGAAATAAGCATAAAAACTAACACAAAAGAAAAATGTTTAATGGCGATAAGCGAACAAGTCGATGTGAAGGAACTTTTGAAGGCTATGTGGGAGTTAGAAACCGATACAAAAAGAAATTTTACTAAAGAGGAACAATTATGCGAAGAAATTTATGAAAAAACACATGCAAGAAATAATGAAGGACGCTACATAGTTAAATTACCCTTTAAAAACGACAACTTAAAATCACCCGATGGGAAGACAAGAGAGATAGCACTAAACAGATTTCTGCAACTGGAGAAAAGACTGAACAAAAACCCTGACCTGAAAGAAGAATACAAGAAGGTTATTGAAGAATACATAAACTTAAAACACATAGAAGAGGTACCACAACATGAAATAAATACAAAAAGATCTGTCTACTTACCCCATCACGCAGTAGTTAGGACCGATAAAGAAAGCACGAAGACGCGAGTCGTTTTTGACGCTTCCTGCAAAGGTTACAATGGAGTTTCCCTAAACGACGAATTACTGGCAGGTCCCGTTCTACAAGATGACTTGCGAAGCCTAATAGTAAGATGGCGAACTCACGCAGTGTGTTTTGTTTCTGACATACAAAAAATGTACCGAATGATATTGGTAGCTCACGAAGACACTGACTACCAGAGAATACTGTGGCGAAATGATTCGTCTGAAATCATTCAAGATTTAAGACTCCTAACTGTCACCTTCGGTACAACGTCAGCACCATACTTAGCGGTAAAAACACTTATGCAACTTGCTACTGATGAAGGCGCCAGCTATCCTGAAGCTGCCAGAGTGTTACAAGAAGATTTGTATGTTGATGACGTTATATCAGGATGTGACGACTTAGAGCAAGCCATTCAAATAAGCAATGACTTGATGAATTTATTACAACGAGGCGGTTTTCAGCTAAAAAAGTGGTCGTCAAATAACGTAGAGTTTTTAAAATCTATAGACCCAGAGGACAGATCTATCAATGCACATATGGATTTAAATATAGATGGTACAGCCTAGTAAAGGCGTTAGGCATACAATGGAACTTAGGCAGCGATCAATTTGAATACCAACTAAACCTAGTTCCTCTTCCTGCGATCGTTTCGAAGCGAAGTATACTGTCAGATGTCCAAAAGCTCTTTGACCCGCTGGGTTGGATAGCGCCATGCATCGTGAAAACCATACGTGAGGATATTGCCAACGTCAATGAAATTAAAATAGATCGATGGATGGGCACATACAATTTGAGGAAGGACAGCATACAACTCCATGGTTTTAGTGATGCATCGATGAAAGCATACGCAGCTGCTGTGTACTACTTGGATGGTGCAGTCAAAACATCATTAATTGCAGCAAGAACACGTGTTGCTCCGTTGAAGACAGTGTCGTTACCACGACTTGAGTTGTGTGGAGCTGTTCTGGTGTCGAGACTGTTAAAACAAATTTCAACAGCAATGAAGATCCCATCAGCTAATGTTTTTGCTTGGACCGATTCCTCAATAGTTATTGCTTGGCTACAAAAGGAACCTAGCAAATGGAAGACTTTCGTTGCCAATAGAACGGTTGAAATTACTGGTAACGTCCCAAAAGAACAATGGTACCACGTACAATCGCAAGAGAACCCCGCTGATATAGCGTCAAGAGGAGCACTAGTATCAGAGTTGAAAACATGTGACTTATGGTGGAAAGGGCCAGAATTTCTTTCAAAAGGAAATATTTATTTTACCAAACCAGAAACCATATCTACAGAGCTGGAAAAGAAGACATCTATACAAACTTTTACAATGACCAAAAATGAAGAAGAAATGAGAAGATTAACGAAACAATTTGAAAAATACAATTCATTGAAGGAATTAATTAGAAGTATTGCATTCTGTAGGAGATTTTTAAAACAGAAAACATTAAAAGAAGACATAGATACTGCATTGACAACGGAAGAATTAGAAGGTGCATTAAACATATGCATAAAAATGGTCCAAGGCGAAGAATATGCAGATGAAATTGTATCTTTAAGAAGAGGTAAACAAGTTAAGGGAACTAGCTCATTGAAGACTTTAGATCCGTACTTAGATGAGTTACAGATGCTTCGGGTTGGCGGACGCCTTAGACACGCTAATATAGGGGATCAAAGTAAGCATCCAATCATATTGGGTCATAAAAACAAACTTACTCCTTTGATAATTGCCGATGCACACTCAAGAAGCCTACACGGAGGAATCCAACTAATGTTGAGCTTTTTAAGATCTAAGTATTGGATAACGCGAGCTAAAGGACAAGTCAAACAATATGTTCACCGATGCTTGGTATGTGCCAAACAGAATGCGACTGCAAGAACGCACGTAATGGGTGATTTGCCAAAGGTTCGTGTGACACCAGCCCGACCATTTCTGCATTCTGGTGTCGACTTTGCTGGACCATTACAAGTTCTTTGGAGTAAGGGAAGAGGAGTCAAGGCGCACAAAGCGTATATATCAATCTTCATATGCATGGCTACCAAAGCTATTCATTTGGAGTTAGTAGGAGATATGACGTCAGAGGCGTTCATCGGCGCATATAAAAGATTCTGTGCGAGAAGAGGGAAGTGTGCACATTTATGGAGTGACCAGGGGAGGAACTTCATCGGTGCAAACAAGGAGTTGGTAGCTATGTGGAAGGAAGCAAGCTTGGAGTTTTCTGGAGCAATCGCAGACACGCTTGCATCTGATGGCACGCAATGGCATTTTATTCCTGCATACAGCCCAAACTTCGGCGGCCTCTGGGAGGCAGGAGTAAAATCCACGAAGTATCATTTAAAACGGATACTAACCAGCAATTTAACTTTCGAGGAGATGTCGACAGTGCTGTGTGAAATAGAGGCTTGCTTGAATTCGAGGCCTTTGTGCCCACAAGATGATTTGGATAATGCGAATATTGAGCCATTAACACCTGAGCATTTTTTAATTGGAGAGGCGCCCATTGTCATACCAAGCCCAAATTGACAAAACCTAAAGGTGCACACGTTATCTCGATGGCAATATGTCCAAAAGTTGTTGCATGATTTTTGGTCTAGATGGCAACAAGAATATTTATCTAGACTACAACAACGTCCAAAATGGCTCCAACGAGGAAAGGAGTTTGAAGTCGGTAACATTGTTTTGATCAAGCAAGAGAACCTTCCACCAGGGAAGTGGTTACTGGGACGTATAGTAAGCAAACATCCTGGACCAGATGGCTGCACAAGAGTTTATAGTGTCAAGAGCGGTGACAATATTGTAAAGAGAACGGTGACTAAACTCTGTCCACTGCTAATAGATACAGCCGCTGAATAGTCCAATCATTTAGTGTTTGATAATTTTGCATGTATATTGTATAATGATAATTGCGCATTCATGGTACATTTGAAAGGACTCATATAGTCCTTTGGTGGGCGGCTTATGTTGAAGCTATTTCAATAGGTTAAAAACAAACATACAGTCCACGTTTAATTATAGGTAGTAAGTAGCGAGCCGCCGACCGTCTTAAAGATTATGTAAGGATATTTCTTAAGTTAGTTGCCAATAAACACCATCAAAGACAGACGCTTGTTTCCCTGAGTCAACTACTCGCCAAACCAAATTGAACCCTAACCTACACAACAGAGACTATTTGACCAAGATATAGATACTCCTAAACGTATTCGACCTCCCCACCCTCCACAGTGATCCTGCGATGCGCGCTGTTCGTCATCAACTTGGTCTTTGACATATTCATCTGAAGTCCGACCTCTAGGCTTGAAAAAGTCATTTAATAAAAATCTTTGAAGTTGTAGCGTAAACTAAACTTTTTGTCTAGGAATTAAAATTATTTTTCCATTCATCTATTCTTGTTAAAAAAATCTCAAAGAATAGTGATAGTTTGTTTACAAAATCGCGTTTAAACTAATGTAAATAACACTTCTAAGATCATTCAACATTTAGGTACTCGCCTTAGGTTTAGGTTTAGGCACGTGCAGCGTAGGTTTAGTGACGAAGTCGCTCTTATCGAAGTCTAGTAGGTTAGGGTTGGACGCGTGGATGTAGTTGATGGGCTTCGGCAACCGGCGCGACCTGGGGCCCTCGTCCGCGCCCTCCACCGTGACGCGAGGCGGCTCGGGGCCCGGCGCGGGGCCCGGGGGGCCCGGGGGGCCCGGGGCCGCGGGCGGGGCCACGCGCCGGTAGCTGCGGTAGTGTTCCGTGGGCACGGGCACGCCGGCCTGCGCCTTCTGTGGGAAACGACTCTTTTACAGCGGCTACAATTTCTGCTATTCGAACTTTTGCGGGTTGTCGACTAAGAGGTAAGCTAAGTTAGCTCAGTTGCACATTTTGACACATGGATGTGTGCGTTACTATGGCTTGTGCACCTCAGGTCCCGCGAGCCGGGCCAGCGGCAGGCTCACCTTGTGCGCCTCAGGTACCGGCGCGCCACTAACAGGCTCACCTTGTGCGCCTCAGGTACCGGCGAGCCACTAACAGGCTCACCTTGTGCGCCTCAGGTACCGGCGCGCCACTAACAGGCTCACCTTGTGCGCCTCAGGTACCGACGCGCCACTAACAGGCTCACCTTGTGCGCCTCAGGTACCGGCGCGCCACTAACAGGCTCACCTTGTGCGCCTCAGGTACCGGCGAGCCACTAACAGGCTCACCTTGTGCGCCTCAGGTACCGGCGCGCCACTAACAGGCTCACCTTGTGCGCCTCAGGTACCGGCGCGCCACTAACAGGCTCACCTTGTGCGCCTCAGGTACCGGCGAGCCACTAACAGGCTCACCTTGTGCGCCTCAGGTACCGGCGCGCCACTAACAGGCTCACCTTGTGCGCCTCAGGTACCGGCGCGCCACTAACAGGCTCACCTTGTGCGCCTCAGGTACCGGCGCGCCACTAACAGGCTCACCTTGTGCGCCTCAGGTACCGGCGCGCCACTAACAGGCTCACCTTGTGCGCCTCAGGTACCGGCGCGCCACTAACAGGCTCACCTTGTGCGCCTCAGGTACCGGCGCGCCACTAACAGGCTCACCTTGTGCGCCTCAGGTACCGGCGAGCCACTAACAGGCTCACCTTGTGCGCCTCAGGTACCGGCGAGCCACTAACAGGCTCACCTTGTGCGCCTCAGGTACCGGCGCGCCACTAACAGGCTCACCTTGTGCGCCTCAGGTACCGGCGCGCCACTAACAGGCTCACCTTGTGCGCCTCAGGTACCGGCGCGCCACTAACAGGCTCACCTTGTGCGCCTCAGGTACCGGCGAGCCACTAACAGGCTCACCTTGTGCGCCTCAGGTACCGGCGCGCCACTAACAGGCTCACCTTGTGCGCCTCAGGTACCGGCGAGCCACTAACAGGCTCACCTTGTGCGCCTCAGGTACCGGCGCGCCACTAACAGGCTCACCTTGTGCGCCTCAGGTACCGGCGCGCCACTAACAGGCTCACCTTGTGCGCCTCAGGTACCGGCGAGCCACTAACAGGCTCACCTTGTGCGCCTCAGGTACCGGCGCGCCACTAACAGGCTCACCTTGTGCGCCTCAGGTACCGGCGCGCCACTAACAGGCTCACCTTGTGCGCCTCAGGTACCGGCGCGCCACTAACAGGCTCACCTTGTGCGCCTCAGGTACCGGCGCGCCACTAACAGGCTCACCTTGTGCGCCTCAGGTACCGGCGCGCCACTAACAGGCTCACCTTGTGCGCCTCAGGTACCGGCGCGCCACTAACAGGCTCACCTTGTGCGCCTCAGGTACCGGCGAGCCACTAACAGGCTCACCTTGTGCGCCTCAGGTACCGGCGAGCCACTAACAGGCTCACCTTGTGCGCCTCAGGTACCGGCGCGCCACTAACAGGCTCACCTTGTGCGCCTCAGGTACCGGCGCGCCACTAACAGGCTCACCTTGTGCGCCTCAGGTACCGGCGCGCCACTAACAGGCTCACCTTGTGCGCCTCAGGTACCGGCGAGCCACTAACAGGCTCACCTTGTGCGCCTCAGGTACCGGCGCGCCACTAACAGGCTCACCTTGTGCGCCTCAGGTACCGGCGCGCCACTAACAGGCTCACCTTGTGCGCCTCAGGTACCGGCGCGCCACTAACAGGCTCACCTTGTGCGCCTCAGGTACCGGCGAGCCACTAACAGGCTCACCTTGTGCGCCTCAGGTACCGGCGCGCCACTAACAGGCTCACCTTGTGCGCCTCAGGTACCGGCGCGCCACTAACAGGCTCACCTTGTGCGCCTCAGGTACCGGCGAGCCACTAACAGGCTCACCTTGTGCGCCTCAGGTACCGGCGCGCCACTAAGAGGCTCACCTTGAGCTTGGCGTCGTCCTTGGTCTTGTTGCGGTAGAAGAAGCGCAGGTACTTGCGGTCGAGGCTGGTGGAGGAGTGCGGTACGTTCTCGTGCGACTCGCTGCGCTGCATGCGATGCGTCAGTTTCTTCAGCGACCCGAACTTGGACTTGTCCTTCTCCTTGTCGCGGTCGCGGGAGCGCTCGCGCTCCTTGTGAGGACTCTCTGTGTCCGACTCTGTTTCGGAATAGTCAGTCTCGGAGAATTGCTTCGATACGTCCGTCTGAAAGAATAGATAAGAGTGGGATATCAAGACACCTTAGAGTATATAACACTGGAGAAGGCATAAGCGCAATATTTTGAACAAAGAAGTATGTCATTTTTGGCGGGGAACGCGGTAGCTACTGCAGAAAAACAGAAGCTGCTCGCCCGGAAAGGAGTTCGTACCATCGATTTTTTTTATCGATATTAATTCGGAATTTAAACTGAATGTATGAAATAAAACAGGTGATGCATAAAATAGTTTAATTTTAATATTAGTAACTACAATTAAATAAAAGTAACAAAATGTATAATCTCAATAAAATTGGTTAAACAAAACAAAAAAAAAAATATGATTTTCAAATTATAAAACCAAATATTTCCATTCTATTATTGGAAACATAAAACATTGAACTTAAAAGAAAACATATTTTTGTTAAAAAAGTAGTCGCCCACACTTCGTAAAACGACTCTCTCCGTCTCACTCAAACTAGAATCATAAAACTACAGCCTTGAGGAAAGCCTAGGCTTGGGTACACTAGAATCATTTTTAAGTACGTAAGAAAATTTGTTAAAAACTGGGTTTCTTTGCAAAAGAAGAAATTGTCCACAATTTAAGAAATAATCTAGCAAGTGTCATACTAATTTAGAATCCGTTTGGCAAAAAATGTCAATTTCTTCCAGTTGGGTTTACATTTTAGGCAAGAGCTTACAGAAACATTATTTAGGATCCCATAACATTTTTCCTTTAATCAAGATTTGTAGCAACAGGAGTGAAAAGACTTTCACAGGGTGCAAATTCTCTAGATTATTTTTTAAATGCCAATAATTTTTAAAATACACAACTTGGACTTTTTTTTTGTTAACTATTATGACTTGGCCTGTTACCCGATTCCGGTTCTTGATGTCGACTTCTGGGACACCCTGTATATGAACATAAAAACGAGGTGTAGCAAGACTCGGTGACGTCACAAAAGCAATGCGTCGAAAATACTCGATTCATGGCATGTTTACATTCAGTCAAAAAAGTATTAGGAATGGATGATTTGTTCATGGTTCCAAATTAAATTTTTTGTTTTTTTGTTATATTGGCACAACTGTTTTCCTTTCTGGCGCGGAGTTTGATTTGTATCTGTCATTTAGATTAAATATAGTGCTGATTTTAGTTATCATATCTAGTGTGTATCGCGAATTGCATAACGGACAAAGACAAAGAGTTAGTCTCTTGCATCGCCAATGGAATTTCGTATTCGAAGTCACTGAAAATGTTACAGAAGGCTTACGGTGAATCGACTTTCTCAAAAACACGTAGTGATGCAAAGCTTTCAAAAGCGGTCGAGATATGCTGGAAGATTTGTCTCGCTCTGGTAGGCCATCAACGTCTTCAACTGAAGTTAACGTCGCGAAAGTGAAGGAAATAGTGACTGAAAATCCTCATTCAAGTTTGAGAGAGATAGCCATTAAACTTTCTGTGTCTCAAGAGTTGATCCATATCATTTTAAATAATTACTTGGGTATGAAACTTGCCGCTCGGCTAGTCTCAAAACACCTGAATTTTCTCCAAAAACTCAATCGCATAAGAGTTGCTGAAGACATGCTTAGAACGAGTCAATTCCGACCCAACGTTTTTGAAACGCATTGTTACTGGTAACCAGTTTGACATGAACCAAAACCGTAAAAATTACGCCAAAGTCGATCAAAAGTCAAAATCATGTTGACTGTTTTTTTTGACCATCGCGATGTTGTGCACACGGAATTCCCACCGGAAGGTCAAACGGTAAATAAATACCATCGAGCAACCACCTTATTAACCAGATATGGCTTCAGCCGACTTTTTTCTTTTTCCTAAACTCAAATTACCACTTCGTGGCACTCGTTTTCATTCGGTAGAAGACAAAGGAAAATTCGCGGCGAACACTAAACTCTTCTGCATCGTTATCACATGTATAAATTTTAACATGAATTATGTAACCAAGACTTTGTAACTATATTATTTTGATTTAAAAGAGTGTCCATGGAGTTTCTTGCCCGTTCTTCTCCATAGGTACCTACGCTTTGGAATGGGCAACTAGCTTCATCTTTGTGACTGACCGACCCTTTGACAATTCAAAAGTGCCTGTAATTGGTTTAATTGAAATAAATGCTTTGAGTTTGAGTTTGAGGAGGGGCCGCTCGTCAGGGCTTTTGCCGGTAAGCCGACGACGTAGCGGCCAACAAGTAGGTCGCAGTGCCGCTTGGGCGACATCGCAGCTGAGGCGGGCCGCGATGTCGTATCGGAGGCATCGCGGCTGAGGGTTGGAGGCCGCGGCTGAGGGTTGGAGGCCGCGGCTGAGGGTTGGAGGCCGCGGCTGAGGGTTGGAGGCCGCGGCTGAGGGTTGGAGGCCGCGGCTGAGGGTTGGAGGCCGCGGCTGAGGGTTGGAGGCCGCGGCTGAGGGTTGGAGGCCGCGGCTGAGGGTTGGAGGCCGCGGCGGGAGAGGAGTGCCGGTATTGCGGTGCGCCGCTCTCCCTACCTTCCGCGGCCTTGACGGGGTCGCCACCGTCTGATGGCGGACGCGGTGGGGCCGCAGAGGAAGAGGAGTATTGGTATGACGTTGGCCGCTCTCCCTATCCTCTGCGGCCGAAAATTGGCAGGCGGCGGGGCCAATGACCTGACCCGTCGCAGGGGGACCAAGGGTGCCAGACACGGGGCCCCCTGGCGCCCATGTGCTGGTTTGGTCCCTGGGGTGTCACGGCGTGCTATGTGTTCTGGTGCGCCGGGGATGGGGAATACTCCCCAGAGGAGGGTCCGGTGACGGACAGTCGCGGCGGGTTCACGGATGAGTGCTAACGCGTGCCCGTGTTCCCGCCGTAAGCAGCAGAGGAGGACACCGTGGAGTTGTAGCGGGTTAGAGTCCCACATAACTGCACTCTCTCCCCGTGGTAATGTAGAATGCATGAGCATTTCCCCACGATAAAGAAAAAAAAAAAGTTTAGGTTAGGTACATGGCAGAATGTGATGAGACCATGTAATGTACAAATAAATGATTTTGAATGTTAATAAAAACATGACTTATTATTTAAAAACATATTTGCATATGAAAGGTTATTCCATCTTTAGTTTGACGTACGAGTATTTGATCGATTTTTACAGGAGTTAACACCACAGCAGGCATTTTCACGTAGTTCCGCGCGCCTTGAAAACAATTTACGTGTTTGAATCGATTTGAATGTAGTTTTTATAAACGCACCAGAGCATTATTTGTTCTTGTATTTTTACAGAGGAGATATGTTCGTAAGGCTTCTTCAGTGTTATCTGTAAGCAAGACAGATATGCAAAATAATATCGTATCGTCGTGATTGTTTCAATCTGGCAAGCCTTTTCCCAACTATGTTGGGGTCGGCTTCCAGTCTAACCAGATATAGCTGAATATACTGGTATTCAGTTAGGCAGTTGCTCCATGTAATATACTGATTTTACATGGAGCAACTGCCTATCTGACCTTCACAACCCAGTTACTGTGTAACATAATACCCCTTGGTAAGACTGGTTGTCAGTATTTTTGGGCTTCTCGACTACCCGTTACGACTGCCAAAAATCTACGAATGACAGCCAGCACCAACGGCTTAACTCGATATGTAAGGATGTTCACCCATCCACGAACCGATCGCGGCAAGCATAGCTCGACCTTCCCTCTATTGAGCCGCTGCTCGAGCGTACACTCACATGCGTGGCGAGCGAGGGCAGCAGCGTGGCGCGGTGTATGAGCTGTATCCAGGCGAGCTGCGCGTCGCGCGAGTCGGCCGCGAAGTAGAAGGCGGTGCCGGTGTGGTACACCTTGAAGGCGTGCGCGCGCGACTTCACCTCGCCCGCCGCCGCCACCGTGCAGCCCTCCAGGTAGATCATGCAGTCCGCCTTCGAGCACTGCGGGGGACGGAACTGGACATGAGAACGGGTTTACAGAACAAACTGCAGCCAGTCCGGCGATACCAGAAGGCGTGCGTGATAATCATGGCCGTATATGGGCACAGATTCTGCTCGACGTGCAGACGTTTACAACTATCGAAGACAAGATTTATTTAATTATAAGATCTCCGACAGAAGCTGCATAATTACATATACGCTTACAAGAACAGGGATAAATAGTGTGCGTTTTCAATTAAAGAAAACTCTATCATTCACTTAAAATCTAGGTACAATAAGTTTGATAAGGACAAAAATATAATATCAAAATACATTACACGAAAATCATTCAAAGCAAACAAAATTAAATGCACAACATGGGTAGAAAATAATACAAATTAATAATAATAATAAAAAAGGTATAAATATCATAGACAAAAATAACAAAATACTATATTTGAATACAGTAACGTAAAATTATGTCCTTTTGTAGTCCTATCGCGCACGCGCTGCCACACGCCGCCCGCGCGTTGCATACAGCTACTCGGGCTAGAGTCGGGGCCTCACCTCGGGCGTGCGGTAGGCGTACAGCAGGCTGTGCGTGAGCAGCAGGTGGCGCCGGGCCCAGCGCGGCTGCGCGGCCGTGCGCGCGCGCACGCGCTGCCACACGCCGCCCGCGCGTTGCATACAGCTACTCGGGCTAGAGTCGGGGCCTCACCTCGGGCGTGCGGTAGGCGTACAGCAGGCTGTGCGTGAGCAGCAGGTGGCGCCGGGCCCAGCGCGGCTGCGCGGCCGTGCGCGCGCGCACGCGCTGCCACACGCCGCCCGCGCGTTGCATACAGCTACTCGGGCTAGAGTCGGGGCCTCACCTCGGGCGTGCGGTAGGCGTACAGCAGGCTGTGCGTGAGCAGCAGGTGGCGCCGGGCCCAGCGCGGCTGCGCGGCCGTGCGCGCGCGCACGCGCTGCCACACGCCGCCCGCGCGTTGCATACAGCTACTCGGGCTAGAGTCGGGGCCTCACCTCGGGCGTGCGGTAGGCGTACAGCAGGCTGTGCGTGAGCAGCAGGTGGCGCCGGGCCCAGCGCGGCTGCGCGGCCGTGCGCGCGCGCACGCGCTGCCACACGCCGCCCGCGCGTTGCATACAGCTACTCGGGCTAGAGTCGGGGCCTCACCTCGGGCGTGCGGTAGGCGTACAGCAGGCTGTGCGTGAGCAGCAGGTGGCGCCGGGCCCAGCGCGGCTGCGCGGCCGTGCGCGCGCGCACGCGCTGCCACACGCCGCCCGCGCGTTGCATACAGCTACTCGGGCTAGAGTCGGGGCCTCACCTCGGGCGTGCGGTAGGCGTACAGCAGGCTGTGCGTGAGCAGCAGGTGGCGCCGGGCCCAGCGCGGCTGCGCGGCCGTGCGCGCGCGCACGCGCTGCCACACGCCGCCCGCGCGTTGCATACAGCTACTCGGGCTAGAGTCGGGGCCTCACCTCGGGCGTGCGGTAGGCGTACAGCAGGCTGTGCGTGAGCAGCAGGTGGCGCCGGGCCCAGCGCGGCTGCGCGGCCGTGCGCGCGCGCACGCGCTGCCACACGCCGCCCGCGCGTTGCATACAGCTACTCGGGCTAGAGTCGGGGCCTCACCTCGGGCGTGCGGTAGGCGTACAGCAGGCTGTGCGTGAGCAGCAGGTGGCGCCGGGCCCAGCGCGGCTGCGCGGCCGTGCGCGCGCGCACGCGCTGCCACACGCCGCCCGCGCGTTGCATACAGCTACTCGGGCTAGAGTCGGGGCCTCACCTCGGGCGTGCGGTAGGCGTACAGCAGGCTGTGCGTGAGCAGCAGGTGGCGCCGGGCCCAGCGCGGCTGCGCGGCCGTGCGCGCGCGCACGCGCTGCCACACGCCGCCCGCGCGTTGCATACAGCTACTCGGGCTAGAGTCGGGGCCTCACCTCGGGCGTGCGGTAGGCGTACAGCAGGCTGTGCGTGAGCAGCAGGTGGCGCCGGGCCCAGCGCGGCTGCGCGGCCGTGCGCGCGCGCACGCGCTGCCACACGCCGCCCGCGCGTTGCATACAGCTACTCGGGCTAGAGTCGGGGCCTCACCTCGGGCGTGCGGTAGGCGTACAGCAGGCTGTGCGTGAGCAGCAGGTGGCGCCGGGCCCAGCGCGGCTGCGCGGCCGTGCGCGCGCGCACGCGCTGCCACACGCCGCCCGCCGCGCCGCGCGCCGCCAGCGCACGCGCCGGCACAGATCGCCGCTCTATACACATACAATGTTCTAATTACATGCAGTCTGGAAAATTACGTGCTTAAAAAAAATGTTATTACTGAAAAGATATTTACTAAATAAAAAAAACATTTATGATAAACATAATACTAAGAGTAAAATAATTATATTTATTGACAGAGGTTTACAGTTACGAACGGTTACGAACTAAGTAAAAAAACATTCTAAAAAAGTTAACAACTTCAACATAAAGGGGTTAGAAGATTTTTGTATGGAGGGTGGCCCTAAGGTCGGTCGCCATTTTGATTTTTTTTTAGAATCGCGGTGCACAACAAAAGTTATATATTTAGATAGAGGACACTTATACAAACAAAAAATGTAATTAACATAATATCCTAAAGCGTCAGGTTTCGGAGTTATTCACCGAAATATAAGTCGAAAACAACAAGGATTTTTTTGTTTTTTTCCCCTACAGGTAACCATATTGAACTACTGAGGTAATAGAAACGTTATAAAACCTTTATGGAGAAGGAACAAATGAAGAATAGATATTTTTTTAATAAATAATTAAACACGGCAATTTATTGATCCTTTTTTTAATCCCAGAGAGTATCTGACATTTAAGTCTTTTGTGTTTTCGTTTTTTTTAGTACAGAAGTTTGACATTACACTTGTCAGATTAGTCTCTGGGATTAAAAAAAACGAACTATAAATTGCCGTGTTTAATTATTTATTAAAAAAATGTCTATTCTTCATTTGTTTCTTCTCCATAAAGGTTTCATAACGTTTCTATTACCTGAATAGTTCAATATGCTTACCAGGAAGGAAAAAAAACAAAAAAATCTTAGTTGTTTTCGACTTATATTTCGGTGAATAACTCTGAAACCTGACGCTTTAGGATATTATGTTAATTACATTTTTTGTTTGTATAAGTGTCCTCTATCTAAATATATAACTTTTGTTGTGCACCGCGATTCTGAAAAAAAATCAAAATGGCGGCTGATTTTAGGGCCAAAACCTTCAAACCCCTTTCACAATACGAAACGAAAGTAAACTCACTAGCAAGAATAGAACTCTTCTTCTTCAAGCTCCTGGACTTGGAGGTGGGGAAGATGCCCCTGACGGCGCTGGTGGGCGAGAGCGCGTGGCCGCGCGCGGGCGTGGCGTCGCTGTGCGCCTGCGCACCCATCACGATGTCGCCCGCGCCCGCGCGGCCCGGCGAGCGGCGCCGCAAGGACCCGGCGGGCCCCGCGCCGGGTCCCACGCTGGGGCCCGCGGCCCCCGGCTCGCTGGCGGTACTGTTGATGGCGGGCATCTCACGTCGCTCGCTCGGGATCACGCGGATGTCGTGCTTCGTTATGTGCCGAAGGGGGGCGGATATCTGAAGTACAATGATGGAGTGGTTACTGGTACGAGTACACTTCTTATTTGAAAAAAATCATCCATTCCCGATGAAATGAAATGATACTTTTTTGACTGAATGTTTAACAGGGTGAATTTTCAAGTGGGCATGGATGGCTAAATCCGAAACTGTGATGAATAGCGAAAAGTACTCAAAGGAGTCACGGGCTGGATTTTGATGAAAACTAAAACTGCATCATTGGATTTTTAAAAAATCAATATTTCTAGCCAGGAATCGAAACCGCTGACTTTGAAAAAAATAACACACTGTATTATTACACCATTCAATAGTGTCGCTAATAAGGATCGAATTCTGGAAAGTAATGACATATGGCTCCTGCCACGACCCTTACATGGACCCGATATAGATCTACTAGCGTCCGTAGCCTGGCTGCGTTTCGGTGACCTCTTTGGAGAAACCGAAGGTTTTGTCTGTGCAATTATGGACGAAGGTATGATGACGAACAATTACCGGAGATTTATTGTGAAAGACGGCACGGTTGACATCTATCGGGGACATGCTTCGGCCGGGGGAATCGATCGGGAATATTATCTCCGGGTATTCTCGTCTAGCTAACGAAGTATAGACACAATTGTATAGACACAACCTTGTAGCCAGGATAATCCATCAGCTACTTGCTCTGAAATATAGCCTTGTGAAATCGTAAGTGCCGTACTACGTGCCGTACGTGGTCGCAGGAGGTAGAGTCGCTACGCAAGGCGTGCGTCGACGCGCGACACCTGTGCACCAGGCACCGCATCCGCCCTCCGGATGCGGAAGCCACGGAAGCGGAGCTGTACAAGGGGTACAGAGCAACGCAGACCGCCCTCCAAGAGGCTGTCCAGCGGGCCAAGGATATGGCCCGTGAGGAGATGGTCGAGTCTCTGAACAGAGATCCATGGGGGCGCCCTTACAAAATGGTGCGGAATAAACTGCGCACCTGGGCCCCCCTGTTGACGCAGAGTCTCCGCCCCCAGTTGGTGGAGGAGGTGGTGAGCGCTCTGTTCCCTTCACAGGGGGAGCATACTTCCGCGCCCATAGCTCTGCTACTTGCGGTGCCCGAAGTGGACGCAACGACGACATCCCTGAAGTGACCGGGATAGATCTGAGAGTGGCAGTAGGTAGGCTAAACGCCAAAAATACCGCTCCAGGACCTGACGGCTTGCCGGGTAAAGATGGGTCCTGGCCTCGAGGGCTCTCGGGCCTCGACTGGAGGCGCTCTTAAGCGCATGTATGGAGGGACCAGTTTCCACTCCGTTGGAAGACGGCGGGGAAACTGGTCCTCATTCAGACGCCAGGGTGCCCTGCGGATTCTCCGTCCGCATACCGGCCCATAGCGCTGCTCGACGAGGTCGGCAAGCTCTTTGAGAGAGTGATTGCAGACCGCCTCGTCGGGCACCTAGTGAGGACGGGGCCAGATCTTGCGGATAGCCAGTTTGGCTTCCGCAAGGGGCGCTCGACAGTGGACGCCATCATGCGCGTGAGCCCTCACGACGGGGGACGCGGTGTCCCGGGGTGGGGTCGTCGTGGCGGTGTCACTCGACATCGCCAAGGCGTTTAACACCCTGCCCTGGAGCTGTATTGGGGAGGCACTCCGGTATCACCGGGTGCCGACCTACCTCTGTCGAGTAGTCTGGGCGTATTTGACGGACAGAGCCGTCATCTACCCCGGTCGCAACGGGGAGTGGAACCAGCGAGATGTCGTGCGGTGTCCCACAGGGATCGGTTCTGGGGCTGCACCTGTGGGACAACGGTTGCGACTGGGTACTGCGGGCCGACCTCCCTGATGGCGTCAGCGTGGTTTGCTACGCTGACGACACGCTGAGTCCTGGCGCAGGGGACGTTGCATCAGGCGGCGACCGACGCGATGACACGCGGCGTTGCGATAGTCGTGGAAAGGATCCGGCGGTTGGGTCTCGAGGTGGCAATGCACAAGTCCGAGGCCATGTCTTTTCATGGGCCCCGGAACGGGCCACCATCAGGATCCCAGCTAACGGTGGGAGGGGTTCACATCGGCGTCGAGACAACGATGAAATACCTGGGTCTCGTCCTCGACAGCCGGTGGAATTTCGTCGAATACTTCCGACGTTTGGCCCCCAAACTAGAAAGGACCGGGGCCGCCTTCAAACGGCTCTTGCCCAACCTGAGGGGACAAAACGCCTCCTGCTGGAGGCTTTACGCGGGGGTCGTGCGGTCCATGGCCCTATACGGGGCCCGGCCGCCCACTATCTGAACGCGCCCCAAAAGGTGGTAGCCGTAAGGCTGATCCGGGGGTACCGCACGATCTCGGGCGAGGCGGCCAGCCTCCTTGCCAGATTGCCGCCATGCGATCTGGAGGAGGCGATAGTCCTCGCGCGCCTGTACGAGTGGCGCGCGGAGGCACTACGCCGGGGGGAAACAAGTCGCGGCGGAGCGGACGGACCTCCGGCGCGATCTCATGGTAGCATGGGAAGAGCGACTTTCGCAACCCAGCGCAGGGCACGCCACGATAGCGGCGATAAGACCCGTCTTTGAGGAGTGGCTAGAGAGGCGTCACGGCGTCCTCACCTATCGCTGGTCCTCTCCGTACACGGATGTTTCGGGAGGTTCCTGCACATCATCAGGCGGGAGGAGACGCCCGGGTGTCACCATTGCGAGGATCGCCCAGAGGACACGGTGGAGCATACGGTGGAGGTCTGCCCCGCATGGGCGGAGCACCGCCGTGCCCTCGTAGAGGCGATCGACAGCGGCGGCGACCTCTCGCGTCCGGCCCTGGTTCAAGCCATGGTCCGGGGCGAGAGGGAGTGGGAGGCGGTCACCTCCTTCTGCGAAGCAGTCATGCTAGCGAAGGTGGCGGGATGGCTGAGGGAGAGAACCTCACGTCTCAGCCGCCGCGGGAGACGCTCCGGGCGTCGGGAGCCGCGTGATGACTCCCGGCCACCGTAGGCGCGGGCCTGCGGACGGAGAGTAATTTATTTATTTATTTATCCATTTATTTCAGGCATCAAGGCCCATATAAAAACACATAAAATACAATATTAATATAACTTAAAAATACTATAAATACATACAACATTATTATCACACTAAGAAACTTACTAAACACGAAGTGTCGGCGTCGTGTTTCGCTGACTGGTGTCATGTCATGTCATTCAGTCGGTAGACAGCAAATCGGCCTCACGCATACGCTTCGCGACTCGTTGTACGACTAATTACCTGACTACGATTCTCAAAGTTTTTAACACCTACGCGAAATGTTTACCGCTGACATGGATTCTATTATGTCAGAACTGAAGGCCCTCTCAGCCCAGATGAACAACTTACCTGCATTGATGGAGAAAGTGAAAGCTATCCAATCGGAACTGGCAGAGCTTAAGTCGATCAGGTCGGAGTATTCCAGTCTTAAAACAGATGTCGAGTTTCTGGACCATTCGGTGGAGACATTAACCAATAAAGTGTCGGGGTTGGAGAGTGAAGTGGACTGCCTCAAGAAAACTAGGGAGGAGATGGTGGCGTTACATGACCGATGCTCCAAAATTGAAGATCTACATCGTGAAACTGAGCAAAGATCAAGAATGAACAACTTAGAAATTAAGGGTGTTCCATCAACCAACTCAGAAAATCTGTTCACAATCATTGACAAGATAGGAGATATCATTGGATGCAGTATCCCTAAAGAGCAGATAAACTTCATTGCGAGAGTACCGATGCGAAACAATGAACAGAATAAAAATATTATTTGCTCAGTTCATAACAGATACCTCAAAAATGATTTCGTGGCCGCTGCTAAAAAACTTAAAACATCTATAACTGCAAGCAAGTTGGGCCTGCAGTCCGACAGTGTCATATACGTCAATGATCATCTAACTTTTGAGAACAAAATGCTGTTGAACAAAACGAAAAAGCTTGCTAAAGAACGAGGTTTTTTATACACTTGGGTGGTTGGTTGCAAAATCCTTCTAAAGAAAAATACCACTTCTCCAACCCATCACATAAAAACGGAACAGGACTTAAAAAAGTTTCTGAATTAAAAATGTTGTGTCAATTTTATAATTTATCGTACTTGTATACTCTCACGCACTACGCTAATAGTTTGAGAAACACTGGTGCCATTTTTTTACTCGCATTCCTTTACCGCTGCCCTTTTGTTCTCTTATCGCTCGGTGTTGACCATAGCTATTTCTCTATCAAATCCTATTTGCATGAACCTAAGGTTGTAATCAGCTTGATCTCGCTCACTTTTTTAATGTATCATATTTTAACTTTTTACTTTGAACTGAATGTACCTCACATTATAATTTCTATTGAAGCACTATTAATAAGTAATCTTTCTGTTCGCGATGTCGCCTATTAGTGTGTTTTACCAAAATGTTCGGGGATTGCGTACAAAAACGTTAATATTCTATCGTAACGTGTGTGTTAATTTCTACGATATTATTTGCCTAACTGAGACCTGGCTTATTGAGGGTATTAAAGACAGTGAATTGTTTGACGACCGTTATATAGTGTGGAGGCGCGATAGAAATTATTCTAGCACGAAACAAACTTTGGGGGGTGGTGTGTTAATTGCTGTGCGACGAGAACTTATCAGCGATCTCCGCAGTGAATGGTTCTCGTCTGCCGAAGACTTGTGGGTTACTCTCACCTTACACAAGAAGAGACCGCGAGTGTCGTATAAAATGCATATTTGTGTAGTGTACATCTGCAACCAAAATCTTGGCCACTCCCAAGCAGGTCAGTTAACAAATTTTTCTAATAACCTAACAGATATTGTTCAGAAGCATCCAGCTGATAAATTTTTGGTTCTTGGCGACTTTAACCTTCCAAATATAAACTGGCAACCAGATGACGATGGTCAGTCTGTTTGCCCTAGTAATATCCAAGGTCATGTTCAGGTTAATTTATTTGATAACTTTACAGTCTGCAATATCTCGCAATACAATTCGCACGTAAATGTCAACAATAAAATATTAGATCTAGTTTTATCTAACAGCGAGGTTTCAGTAGCAAGTTGCGCCGATCCTCTGGTGCCGGAAGATCCGCATCATAGGGCTCTCTGTGTGTCTGCTGATTTCGTGGAACTTCATACTCTTCCTGCACGTCCTCGTATAAATTTTTTATATGGATCGGCCGACTATACGGCCATTAATCACCGGCTGAGCCAGATCGACTGGCCCAATGAAGTGAGCACTAGGACACTCGAAGATGCCGTATCTTTTTTCTATGATACAGTCAATGAACTACGTGATTCTTTTGTACCAATTAAGACTGTAGTTCCAAGCAGCAGATACCCTCTCTGGTTCAAACAGCCTCTGATAAAAATTCTAAAAGAAAAAGCGAAGTACCACGCAAAATTTAAAAAATACGGAAACCTGTCTGATCATGAGTCTTTTGTTTTGCTCCGACAGCGTGCCAAGGAGGTTGAAAGTGAAATGTTCAGCTGCTATATTAAAAAAATTGAAGAAGACATTTTTAAGAACCCCAAAGCATTTTGGTCGTACGTAAAATCGAAGAATCAAATTAATGCTTATCCTTCCTTACTAAAATATCGAAATAGCACTTCAAGTAAAGGAGAGGATATCTGCAACATGTTTGGCGACTATTTTTATTCTAATTTTCTCAGTACTGCTAGTAGTACTAACAACGGTGACGATGATCTTTCCACTGGCCATGCGCAGGGTTCAAACATGCATCTGAGCGATATTGTTTCGGACATACATTCAGTCGAAGTTAATGAATTAGAAGTATTCAATCTACTTAAAGGAGTTGACTTATCTAAATCTGCAGGACCAGACAATATTCCGCCAGTTTTTATACTCAACTGTGCTAAAAGTCTGACTCCTCCTCTTTCACTTCTATTCAGGCGGTCTCTAAATTTAGGTGAGGTACCTACTATTTGGAAGTCGGCGCTAATCACTCCGATCCACAAAAAAGGGCCTAGAGACCTCGTGGAAAACTATAGGCCAATATCCAAACTGTGCATTTTCGCTAAAATCCTGGAAAAAATAATATACAAGCAGCTTTATGCTTGTCTTAAACTAAGCATCAGTGACCGCCAACATGGTTTCCAGCGAGGTCGGTCCACAACCACCAATCTCCTTCTTTGTGGTGACTACTTGACTGAATGTATGGCTCATCGCGCACAAGTAGATGTAATCTATACAGATTACAGCAAGTGTTTTGATCGCTTGGATCATGCTATACTTCTGCGTAAGCTATTGGCTATAGGTATCAGTGGAAATCTCTTCAGGTGGTTCTCATCTTATGTGGCCAACAGATGTCAAACTGTTGTTCTCAATGGATACACATCGAGAACTATGATTACCCCCTCAGGAATTCCACAGGGATCGCTTTTGGGTCCCTTGTTATTCAACATCTTCATCAACGACGTCTCTTCATGTTTCTCTAACTCAACAGTTCTTTTGTTTGCCGACGACATGAAGATTCTAAGTGAAATCCGAACTTATGAAGATGCTGAACGTCTCCAACTTGATCTGGACAGATTTCAAAAGTATTGCACGGCCAACCGCTTGGATCTAAATGTCTCGAAATGTTACACATGTACCTTCACTCGTAAACCAAAACCTATTCTTTACGATTATAAACTAGCCAACACTGCAATAGCCAGAGTTAATACGATAAGAGACTTAGGCGTCACTTTTGACTCAAAACTTCTTTTTGACACACACATCGATAATATTATTAAAAAAGCTTCTAAGGCACTAGGTTTCATCATGAGGCTATCAGCCGATTTTAAAAATATCAAAACACTCAAAATTCTTTATTGTGCTTTTGTACGCAGTCATCTCGAATACTGCTCACCAGTATGGAATCCTGTTTATGATACTTACATCAATCGCATCGAAAGTATTCAAAAGAAGTTCTTGAGGTACATTCAATTTAAATCCAAAACCTATTTGCCTAATTATTACAGTCGCTGCAGGAAGTTTCACATTCTTCCATTAATTGAGCGGAGAAAAATTGCCGACATGGTATTCCTGTTCAATCTGGCAAATGGTTCAACCAACTGTCCTGAACTGATGAGCAAAATTGGGCTGCGTGTTCCATCCTTCACTTTAAGGAATCATCAACCTCTGTATGTTCCCTCTGTGCGGTGCATATATCGACAAAACTCTTATATGATAAGAGCGAGCAGGGCATACAACTCGATGTGTCAGAGTGTTGATGATCTTGATTTATTTTCCACCAATGTTCCTAAATTAAAAAAAATAATGTGTAAAAACTTCTTTGAAGATCACTAAAACCTGTTCAGTCTTTTCTTGATTTTCTCCGAGTGCTTACATAATTCTTATTCTTGCTATCGCTTACCTGTCTACTGTTTCTTGTGCTACCCTAATATTGTCAGTGAAAACTTTTAATTGGCCTTCTTTCACTAAATGTCAACTATCTGTATCCTAGCTGTAAGTTTTCTTAAGAAATAAAATAAAATAAAATAAAATAAAATGTAGCCGGCCACGAAACCGGCGATACACAACACCCTTCGGCCAGAACTCTTCCTTGAGGAACTTCTCGAGATGGTGTGTCGGAACACGCACCACGAACGACTTGAAGTTCGTGTTGTTACGCGACTCCAACTTCTCGACCCTCAAAGTCCAATTGGTCTTCACACGCAAGTACTCCACGATCTCCTCAACCTTCGTGGAGTGGTGCAGTCTGGACGCGTACAACTGCGTCGTCGGGATTTCTGGACGCAGCAGCATGTTGGGTCCTGCCAGCGCGGTGCCGCACTGGTTCCGACAAGGAGGTTTCTTCTTCTTCTTCTTCTCCACTTTGATGAAACCATCCTTGTCGCACGTGTCCTTCTCTGGATCCTGCCTTTTCAAAACCTTGTTGGGTTTCGACCGGCTCCGTTTACCCCCTTTTAGTTTTTCCGCTAGTTTTACCTGCGAGTTTTGCGACTCAGCAGGCTTGCTAGCGGCTACTATTGCTGCGTAGGCTCGATTGGGGGTCGACGAACCTACACACGTCGTTGTCTCCACCTGTGTCGCGGCAGGGACGGCCACGGCACGCGTTGCAACGCATGCATTCTCGGCAGCTGGTGACGCATTCGAGCCCGCCGACTCGAAACTGCAGATGGAGGCGTTTTGTGCCCCGCGACGCGTGTTCACACTTGCGGCGTCCGCGTCGGTAGGTGACCTACTTGCAGAAATTGCGTTGCGCAAGCCCACTACTTCTGCCCGTAGATCACTGATGGTGTTGTTAGACACCTCCAGCTTTTGCTGCATCTCGGCCTGACTTTGCTTCAGGAATGTAATGTCCTTCAGCAGCCTGGTGACGTCTACGTGGTCAAATGTGACGGGAGGCAGCTTGTGCAGATCCTTCGCCACGAAATCAGGCACGTCGTCCGGGTCGGTCTCCTTCATCAACGTTACGATGTCCTGGAGACTCTTGTCTGTACCATCCCTTCGACAAGACGGCATCTGGCTGACTTTGCCGAGCTTTGTGAACAGCAGCAACTTGGCACTGCTAATCTCCTCCTCCTTGTAAGATGACTTGCAGATCTGCAAGATGCTGATCTCGTCCATGTAGTCGATGGCATGTTTGCGCAAACGCGACCGTACTCGACCGCGCATCGCAACAATGGGTAACTCGCCGTCCGATCAGGACCAGGCCCGTGCCGGACGGCGCGTACGTGTTCCACGCGCGCCTCAAAGAGATGTCAGCAAAAAGGAAGGGGCCTGCCAGGGCCGAAGCCTGCCGGGGATTCGGGATTGTCCGAAAGGGTTACCTAAAAAAATCTAAAGGGCTAAGGAAGGAACACGGATGGGTTTCAGTAGTCAGTAAGAGTCTGACGCTCCCTTCCGCTCCACCCAGAGCGAGAGGGGTCATTTGATGATTTCCCATCCATAAAAAAGTGCCGTACTACAAGTATGGGCCCGACCCAGTTCTCAAAAATGGAAATATCACATTCACTGGCAGGACTATAATTGTTGCCATTTGCCAATAAGCCTGATATAGTGCTGGTGGATCGATTAGAGCGGCGCAATGATTGTTGACATGGCCGTTCCGCATGATGGAAACCTCGTGAAAGCCGAGAAAGATAAACAAATCTGTACACGGTACACTTATGCACCTGGGTTGGAAGATTCAAATGAAATTTTTCGCAGATTTGATGATGGTTTATTTTCTTGCACTGTTTTCTTAAGTAGTTTATACACACAAACGACTAATGACTATGAAATCAATTCAACCAATCAAATAAAGCAAAACATAAACAAAGATACATCAATCAGACTTATAACTATTTTATACCATGTAACTTATCTAAACTTAAACTATCCAATTGTCTTTGTCCCGCACAAATTCAAATATGTTGACTTAGCTCGCGAGGTTGTCGAAATGTGGGATATGGACTTAGCGATCATTGTGCTGATAATCGTGACAGCCAATGGATTAATAGCCAAGAGCCTCGACCAACACCTGAGGAAGCTCTCGTTGGGCAGCTGGATCAACGGCTTGATTCAGAAAGTGGTACATCTGAACACGTCCCGCTTTGTTAAGGCTGGCTTCACAGCTATCTGGGAGACCCGTACGGGCTGTCAGTACGGGCGCCCGGAGCGGGAGCACATGTTAGGGGCTAGAACATCGTTTTTTTTAATAAAAAAATATTAAGCATTTTCAAAGTTACTGCTTTTGAGCTGAAATTTTGTACAGAGATTCTAGACCAGATACACTCTTCAACCCGTTTGTATTGATATACCCTTTCCGTAACACCCTGTATATGTATAGAATGAAATAATAATAAAACTCGTTACTTATCCAACAACTATAATCAGCCAGGCTGTGCACCGCATCGGCTGTCGATAGTTTGTGTCTAAAAGCAAATTGCGCAGGCGATGTGTAGTTTTTTTGGCAGTAAGGATATTGGTTTAATTATCAACTACTTCCATATTTAAATATAGCAGCGCAAAGCCTAAAAACTCAAACTAGGGACAGCAGAGCGCTGCGACTATTAAACTCACATGTGTAGCGTCGCCCGACCGCACGGGCTTCAGCGGCGACGCGCCCGGCTCGTCCGCGCGGGCCACGGCACGCAGCACCGGGTACTGCGCGGCGGGGCCGGGGGCCGCGCCGGCGGGGCCGGGGGCCGCGCCGGCGGGGCCAGGCAGGCCGGGCGGACGCGGCGGCGGCGCGGGCCGCGGCGGCGGCTCGGGCGCGCGGCGCGGGCCCCCGCGCGGGCCCCTGGCGAGCGACACACGTTAGGGGATGCGCTCAGGTGCTCTTTTACAATCAATTTGCAGGTCAGTGGCAAGTTGTATGTTGATCAAAATACAATTAGAGACCGTAACAAATAATTATATACAGGATTACAATCATAAGAATCATCGATACATCTCTCTAATTTAGATTTAGAATTTCAAAACCGTGATGCTTAGGGTGGAACGAGCTCAGCGGGCTATCCTCAAAGTCATGTATTTCCGTAAAAGGGACTTCCCCACAGCACTGTTGTACTCCAAAGCCCAAGTACTCACGATGAGAAAACTATGTTCTCCGCACTGTCTTGCGTCGACATTCCACGATGCCGCTAGATAGACAGCTATCCAATCGGCGGATTGGCTTTCCTATCTGTGAATCTGTTCAGTGTCGTTCTGCATAAGGTCAATCAGTCTTAACCGGTTGAATGCCGTCATTACAGACACATTAAAAAGACATTGTGTCTCGCGTGGATCCACGTTTAAGCATACGAAGGGTTAAGCCATGGCTACTTTCCCTCAATTACAACGAAACAGAGAAAATTATTATAACTCTTTCCTAACACCAATTGTAGCCTATGAAAGGCACTCAACCCCACTCCGTACTCGTGATCCCAATCAACCTTTCCTGAACATTCAATTCAATTTAACCATCAACCTTAGCTTATGTCATTATTTGTGTTCGCATAATTTAATCGTGCTTCACACTACTTTCTTTAATTAAACATTGTAAGCTCCGATTCTGAAGGTGACCTTTACACACATTCGCCTTAAGCGCAATAGTACTTCATCCGCTTACGCTTATGCTTACGCTGCCATCGTCACCGTCAGGAGAGGATTAGCAGAGGGCTCAGTTAGTTATTTCTTGGACATAAATTCCAGGGTTTCAAGTTCCGGGTTCATTTGGCCCAAGAAAACCGCTGCCGTACTGCCGTGACATCGGGCGGTCAACACACAAGGCTGACATCTGGCACCACTTCCATCAACCCTGCGGGTCCTCTATCACCAGGGTCAACTCCTCGGCTCCTGCGTCATCTTCAGCTACGCGTAAAGCCAGCTTAGGATAGTACTTGACGCGCCTACCTCCTTAGAACGGAAAAATTTATGCCGGGCCTTTTGTACCTTTGACCTAAAATAAATTAATATTGCAAGTGTTTAGTGAGTTTGTTATTTATCTCTTTAAAGTTTAGTTTTTAATAACTCACACGCTTCAACACTTACACAAACACACACTCATACGCACACTACACGCAAACACACAATCACCATTACAGGCTTTTCTAACAATTTTTTATTATTACTTTGTACTAGCTGCGCCACTCGGTTTTACCCGCGTAAATGTCGATCCCGCGGGAATATCGGGATAAAAAGTAGCCTATATGTTAATTCTGGGTGTCAGTTACCTCCATAAAAACTTTTATCAAAATTTGTCCTGCCGTTTGAGCATGAAGAAGTAACAAACTTATAAACACACACACACACACCCCCACACACACACACACCCCCACACACACACACACTCACAAACTTTCGCCTTTATAATATTAGTGTGAAGTGTGATTAATTTAGTCTTTTTAATTATTTTTTTTTACTTTTTAGTCTTCCTGTATAAGTTTCTAATAGTATTTCCTCCTGGGAGAGGGCACTGGCTCTTGTAACACAGGTTAACCACTAGCACAAGTGTCAAGGACTTGACACAATTTTTAACCACTTATGTAATAAAGATTTTCGAGTTAATCAGATCAAGCGTTAAAATTCTTCCATACAAACTTTGTCACCTCCTAATCCCCCTTCAGGGGGTAGTTTATAAAAATAAAAAATGCCAAACTTCATAATTTACTTAGATAAGTATTCGTGCCAAGTTTCAAAGTTATTAAATCAAGGAATAAGATTTTCCATACAAACTTTCATCCCCTATTTAACTCTCTTAGGGGTTGAATTTCAAAAAATCTTTCCTTATTCCTTGTCTACATTATAAAGGGAACTTCTGTGCAAAATTTCAGTTTTCTAGGTCCAAGGGTTTGGGCTGGGCGTTAAGAGCCTATACTACCTCAGCTAAAATTCACTCTTTATCTCGCTCATACGATACTGCTCGCGGACTGAGTGAGAGCGAGACAGAGTGCGGGCTGGGCGGCAGGCAGCGCCAATAGTTTAGGTATTTGCTTTTTACAGTAAAAATAATGGTAATTATAAAAAAGTAAATAACATAAGACCTGCTTTAAAGTAAGTTCAGTTAGTATGCAAAGTTTCATGATCTAATTTGAAGTATTTATTGAATACCAGCGGTTTATTGTTCGGGTTAGAGGTAACTTTGGATTTATTTTCTATCAAGAAAATTTCATGGAATCGTGTTTTCGTCTAACATAAGACTTAGCATTGATCCTCAACTTTACCATATATTTATTTCAAAATTAATGGTGCAGTATTTTCGACATAACCGAGGATCACGCTAAGCCATTTGAGGTAGTATAGGCTCTTAATGAGTCAGTCAGTCAGGACTTTTTATTTATATAGACTATTATAATTCTATTGTTACATATATGTTACGGTCGCGAATCATATTTTGATCAACATACAACTTTATACTAACCTGCAAATTGAAAAATAAACATATAAAAACGTAAGAAACTGAATTACGCGGGCTACCCGGCGTTTCCGCCTTCATCATCATCATGCAGATTGTGAGAGAAAAAAATGAAGGATATAAGGTGCTATAAAAATATCTGCCACGGCTTCAATGGGAGACAGTATTCTGTACCTATATAGATTACAATAGTAAAGATACATTATTGATCTTATGTCCTATTTTTTTTTTTATATAAAAAAATGTGCGTATAAATTTGAATTGATTTAGTTGCATGAAACCGTCCCATAGTAATTAGCTGTTGTCGCACACATCGCGCGTAGTTTGTGGACCACGTTATGCAGAATAGAGTAAACGTTTATTTAATTACTTTATTTTCTCAAATTGATTTAACTATTCCGGGGTACAAAATTACTTCACTACTGTAATCTACTACAAAATACCGTCTCCCATTGAAGTCGTGGCAGATATTTTTATAGCATCTTATACAGGGTGAATTTTCCAAGTGGGCGTGGATGGCCAAATTCTAAACTATGAGGAATAGCGAAAAGTACTCAAAGGAGTCGCGGGCTCGATTTTGATAAAAACTAAAATTGCGTCATTGGATTTTTGAAAAATTAATATTTCTAGCCAGGAATCGAACCTGTTGATTTTGAAAAAAAAACACACACTGTATTATTACACCATTCGATAGTGTCTCTAATAAGGATCAAATTCTGGGAAGTAATGACATACGGCAAACTTAAGGAAAATGTTGAATTTTAATAAACTGCTTCTTTTTTCATACCTTGTTCGAAATGATGCTCAATATTTTTACACCCGAAACACTCGTAGCGCAGTCACCTTCACAAAATTATGTTCTAAATTCAAATTTTTAATTGCAGTACAATCCTTGAGACGTCGAATCCAGCTATGTATTCAAAAACAATTGTCATAATTTTGAACAATTAAACAGTTAAGGTTTAATAGGTAGGTAGCATAAGAAAATAAAAAAGTATTTTGATAAAAATGAGCTCTTTCCTTTAGTTTGCCGTATGTCTTTACTTCCCAGAATTTGATCCTTATTAGCGACACTATCGAATGGTGTAATAATACAGCGTGTGTTTTTTTTTTCAAAATCAACAGGTTCGATTCCTGGCCAGAAATATTGATTTTTCAAAAATCCAATGATGCAGTTTTAGTTTTCATCAAAATCGAGCCCGCGACTCCTTTGAGTACTTTTCGCTATTCCTCATAGTTTCGGATTTGGCCATCCACGCCCACTTGAAAAATTCACCCTGTATATTCGGAATCATACAGCAAGTCAAAATCGAGAAACAGTATTAACAAATGGTAGGCTTCATAGGGTTGACAAATAAACAGTACCTACGAGAGAGTATCCAAGAGATATTCGTCACCTGCTCTGTGCGGGGCCCGCCACCTCGCGCGCGGAGCAGCGTCGCTGCTCCAGCAGCGCCACGTTCAGCGTCTCCAGCGGCCCGGGGCCCCCGGGCCCCTCAGCCCCGCCCCCCTCGCCATCGCAGGCCTCCGCGTGGCCGCGGCGACCGCGCTGCAGTATCGCCTCGCCGATCTGTGAACTCGACTTCTTGAAGTCGAGGATTCTGTCAGCCTTGTCGGCCTCGAGCAGCGCGAGCGGGCTGTCCGTGGGCGTGGTGGGCGACTCGGGGATGGTCTGCGCGGCCAGCGGGCCCGGCTCCTCCAGGCTGGCGTCGAAGTCGTACGCGGGCGTCGAGTGCGCCTTGTCCAGCTTGCCGCGCGCGCGCTCCAAGGGCGAGGTGCGCGCGGCCGCGTCGCGCGCGTGCGCGGGCCCGTCGCGCGCATGCGCAGGTCCGTCGCGCGTGTGCGCAGGCCCGTCGCGCGTGTGCGCAGGCCCGTCGCGCGTGTGCGCAGGCCCGTCGCGCGTGTGCGCAGGCCCGTCGCGCGTGTGCGCAGGCCCGTCGCGCGCGTGCGCAGGCCGCGGCACGCCCAGACACGTGCGCGGGCGCGGGGCCAGCTCCAGGCCCGTGCTGCACGACACCGCCTGGCGAAGCATCAATATGTGAACGTCCTAATATGAGAGCGGTCTTATTTCAAATAAAACAATTACAGGCACTTTTGAACTTTCAAGGAGTAGATCAGTCCAAAAGATTAAGCAAGTTGCTCATTCCAAAACGTAGAAGATTCCTATGGAGAAGAAGAACGATCGTTCGGTGTCAGTGACTGAAACCGACGATGTGAAAAATAATTTATTTGTCGGAAAAATGATGCTCTCTGTCCCTAACTACCGCCGCATACCTTGTCCCTTGCGTACAGCGCGCTGACGTCGGGCGCGAGCGACACGCTGGCGCTACCTCCCTCTACATGTGTCCACATACCTTGTCCCTCTACATGTCCCTACATACACTGGCCAGCAAAATTCCATGGATACCTTAGTGTCTATTTTCCCGTGAACGTTTGAGTTCAAGTTTTCGAAAATAAACTAGATGGCGTTGGTTTCTTCACAACTATGACTAATTAACGAAACGTAAGTATTCCATGTACTTTTGCAGCCTATCGTACCTTGTCCCTCTACATGTCCCTACATACCTTGTCCCTCTACATGAAGTGAGGAACTTGGGTGTCAATTTTACCACTGGACTGGTTTCGTGATCATATGATTAAGGTATATGTAAATCATTATAGGTAATTAAATTGGGGGAATTGATGATGAAATTTTTGCATTTATGACCTAAGGCGGTACTACCGTGCAGTGTGGCCACTACACAGACGGTCGAGCCATCAGCTGTCACCATCCATGGATGCGCGTGGCACGCTGTAACATAAACACACACGAACATTCGCGCAAGCGCCCTGCGCCACCTAAACGAAACAGCAGGCATACATTTTCGCCGCGCCGTAGAAAGAGAGGGGGATACTTCCTCTCCTACGCCGCGCTGCTATCTACTCTCCATCCGTCTTACGAATTTTCGATGAGTGTCACATGTCCTGACGCGAGTTTAACATTTTTACCCATTACAAAAAAAGTGTACAACGCCGCTAAAGAAGTTTTCACTTCAAAAAGCATATAAAAACCTAGGATTTGTCCTGAGAATGGTTAAAAGCTTCAGAAATATGAAAGCTACGAGGGCGGCACTGAAAATTTCGGGAATCAAGGAAGTGACACAACATTACTATTTAAAAATGTATTTATTGCTTTTCGAAGTATTCTCCGCGAAATTTGACACATTTTTCCATACGATGGAACCAATCATTGAAGCAACCATTCCATTCGGAAGTTGTGGTCTCCAAAATGGCCGTTTTGTAGGCGTCCACACAAATCTCTGTCCACGCAATTTATTCTTTATTTTAGGGAAAGTATAGAAATCATTAGGGCTTAGGTCGGGGCTGTACGGCGGATGCATGATGGTCTAATAATTCTATGTTTTCTTGCTCTAAAAACTCTTTTGTTCTGTGCGCGGTGTGAGAACTCGCATTGTCGTGATGGAGGATGATGCGGCGGTTGCAGTTCTCTTTACGGAGTTCAGAAACGACCTGTGGCAAACAAATGCTAGCATACCATTCTGCATTAACCGTTCTTTGTCCCTCAAGAGGAATAGTCGTAACATGGCCGGTTTTGGAGACAAACGTGGCCACCATTTTTTTTGCAACACTCCGTGAACGAACAATTTTTGTTGGCTTTAACTCATTTTTAACCGACTTCAAAAAAAAGGAGGAGGTTATCAATTCGACTGTATTTTTTTTTATGTTTACCTCATAACTTGCGACTGGGTGAACCGATTTTCATGATTCTTTTTTTATTTGAAAGCTGGTGCTTCCCGTGTGGTCCCATTGTCACCATTTCAATATCTGATGATGGGATCTTAGAGAAATCGAGGGCAACCCTCAAATTTTATAGGCTCACTTATTGTTTTTCGCATATTTTATGAAGTATCTTGTGTATTTGCGTATGGTTGTCACCATCTCAGGTAGCTGGGCTGATGATGGAAGGTACAACTCCTTAACAGTAAGAAGTTACTCGAACAGGAAAGGACTGTTTTAGTAAATTGTTTTGATGTTTGATAGGGCATTTGCCACATTTGGTCTCATGATCATCAAGTCATGATCTGATGCTGCAGTCAGGATAGTCTGCAGAGTACCTAACTCCTCGACAACTAACAGCAGATATATCGTGTTTAGGCTCATTGAAAAGGGCTCGATGTGTGGATAAACGTACTGTTAATGAGGAACACCGAAGTACATAAAGACCTGATGCTGAAGCCAGGAGCATCAGAAAAAGTACCAACCTTGAAATTACAGCACCGTAGTCGTGTTTGGGCTCATTTTAAACAGGACTAAATTTTAAGTTCAATGTAATGTTGACATAAGTCTGGCCTGATGCTGCAGCCAGGATTATCAGCATCTAGTCTAAAAGCATCAGGTCAAGATTTGATGATGGGATCCTGGAGAAATCGAAGGAACTCTTCAAATATTATAAGCACACCTATAGCGATTTGGGTATTTTTTATAGTAACTCGTGCATTTGCTCTCGGAAAGCACTATTTGGTGAAGTGGAACTGATGATGAAGACCACAGATGGCCATCGGAAGTACTCAATAATATCTAAGTATTTCACGGGTTGCGATTCGATTACTTTAATATGGTTGCTAAGCAATTTATGCTCGTCACAATGTGAATGGTGATATGGAGCTGATGGTGGACCTGGAGAACTCCTCAACAATTAACTTCCCTGCATCGGGAAAAGCAATATTTTGTTTGTAAAAGGCGATAATCACTAGGCTATTGTAACTTAGATAAATTATAAGCAGATCCACTAAAAAGCGTGAAATAAAAACTTTTGAAGAAAAAAAACAGACTTCCAAAAAAACACTACAAAGTGAAAAATAACTTTATTTCGGAAGTCGGTGGCAAAAAACTAAAATACAGATCCAAAGACACCGACTTCCGAAATAAAGTTATTTTTCACTTTGTAGTGTTTTTTTGGAAGTCGGTTTTTTTTTCTTAAAAAGTTTTTTCGGACACCCAAACTCGTGACTGGATTTTTGTTTCAGGTTCGTACGCGTATATCCAGGATTCGTCACCTGATACGATGTTGTATACAGCATTTGAGGATCCTGCGTGGAATCTTTCGAGAGTTCTGACGCACCAAGTAACGCGAGCCGCTTTTTGCTCTTCACAGAGCGAATGCGGTATCCATCGGGAAAACAACTTTTTTACACCTAATTGTTCATGCAAGGTTATTTTTATTTGACTCATGCCAATGTCTAAAGTTGCCTGAATTTCGCGGTATGTCACATGTCGATCTTCCTCAATCAGCTTACGTACAGCATCAACGTTTTCTTGGGTGACTGCAGTTTTTGGACGACCTTGACGGGGATCATCACTGAGCTTGACACGTCCACGTTGAAATTCAGCAAACCAGCGATAAATTGTGGTTTTGGATGGGGCTTCATATTTTATTTTATTTTATTACTTTTAAGAAAACTTACAGCTAATACATTCGAGTGATCAGAGGTAATATGTAGAAGAAAGCCAATTACAAGTTTCCACTTATATAAACTTATGTGTTAAATAGACAAAACGGTACAAACAGCGTGAGAGTTAAACATAAAGACAACTTAAGAGAATAAACAAAAATAAAATACATAACATTACAAATTTACACTTCAAAGAAAAAGTTGTTTAACATTTTTTTTTATTTCTGGACACTATTTGTGAATAAATCAAGCTCAACATCCCGGCATACCATATTGAACGTTCGACATGCTCTTAAAATATATGTACTTTGCCTATAGATGGTTCTCACAATAGGTACGTGAAGGAGATGAGGTCTCCGGAGAAACACAGACGGTACACGAAGTCCAATCTTGGCCACCAGCTCAGGGACGTCAGTAGACCCGTTCATTATACCAAATAGGAAAGCAAGATTTGCAATTTTTCTTCGCTCGTGTAAAGGAAGAATATGAAATTTCTTACACCGACTAGTATAGTCAGGAAGAAAAGTATTTGAACGATATTGAGTATACCTTAAAAATCGCCTCTGTATACCTTCAAGGCGATTAATATAAACATTGTAATTTGGATTCCAAATTTGAGATGCATATTCGAGATGGCTACGGACAAAAGCACAGTATAGTATTTTCATGGTTTTGACATTCTTCAAATGCAGAAATCATCCGGTCAACACACTGCTTTTGTGTTAAACCACTTCGAAAGTCATAATCAGTGATAGGAATAGGTAGTGCTGTTTTACGTACTTGCTTAGAATAATTGGATGGTTAGAATAATATGGATATTCCCCGAGTCCCGGGATTTGGTTTTTAAGTAGTAAAATCATAAAAAACTATTCACGCCTTCGGGACTAATGAAAGATTACACTTCCTTTCTGACGGGTAAATATAAGAAGGACGGGATTAAGGATAGTATAATAAATAGATACTTGATTCATTAAACCACATATATTTTTTTACGTAACAATGGTGCCAATTTTCTTGTCACAAATGCCTCTAAACTAGACTAAAAATCACTAAAATTTATTTATTCCTGTCAAGCGACAATTTCCCACTCTGAAATTGACTAAAGTGACGCAACTTAACTATATTTTAGTTTGACAGCACTAAGATGGCACTGAGTTATTAATCTATTGAAGATGGCAATTTTGCTATTCTGAATTTCACGTTTTTCACCTAAAATTTTGATTGTGTTGTGCGTGTTATTAGGGTCCAGAAATGATATGCTTTGGTTTATACTGAATACTATGGAAGTTTAATAAATGTTCACAATTACACGGTTATATTATATTATTATTACAGTAAATAGGACGTGGCTGGGCGGAGGTAAGTAAGCGACTGGCGAGCCTGGCTCTGACGTTTCTTTACGATATCAAAAATGCGAATCAGCAAATCGCCTCGCTAGTGTCGCTACATCACACCCCCCCTTTCTCCAAAAATTTTATTAACTTAAATACAAATTTTTCATATACACTGGTTTTTACTTGTACGACATCACTTACACAATTCAATATGTCGCGTAATATTCCTTACACGCTATCTTAATCTTTAAATACGCAAAATCCTGATACATTTGCGGTCTCCAGTTGTCTGGGCCGTCTTTATAAGATATATATAAACATCAAAATATTTAAGGGTAGCTGTCATAACGTCCGCTCTGCAATATTTAATAAACACCACTAGGGGCCGGCAGCTTCCGTTATGACAGCGCCAGTCTAATAAATACGAATAATCACAATAGGTAGCCACATAAGCTTTACCATGAAACGATACCAGCAGTGATGCAACCGTAAATAGTTTACAATAACAAATACATTGTTCGCTTGTTACGTCACCGAACACTTACTGAATAACCCACAAAATAACCTAGATGATTCTTGCACAATTCACTTTTCGCACACTATTTACGCGTAACCTGCAACGGTTGCCGGATTACCCGTGTTTCCGGGCATTGCCGCTGCCCCAGTCAGTGACGTCACCTCCTGTCTCAGCCATCCTCTCAGTTGGCCCATGCAGCCCCTTTTTATAGCGTAACATAGCATAATTCCCAATGTTACCGCGATAATGATTAGTATTATTCCAAAATAATTCAGTTTGTGTTCTAATTGTTGTCCAGCTGCTACCTGGGCTTGGGCTATTGATATATATTCCTTATGTTGTGATTGACACATGTCTATAATTCTGTATGCTCTTTGCTTGTATGGACTACTGTATTTAGTGAATTGTACAAGGTGTTCTTACAGTTGCGATATAGATACTTTAACTAATTTTGCTAGTTGAGCAAAAATCGCACGGGCTTCTTGACCACTCGGCCCGAGCGCGTGGTCATAGCCATAGGCGGTAGCGAGTTTTGCTCAACCTGCTGTTTCGGTAATACCTCACTGTTGCTATTATTTCCTAAACTTTCTGGTATCGTATCTTCGTTAATAATATACGCTGGTTTTAATCTGTCGATGGACACGGTTGATTGACGATCGCCTATTTGTATGTCAAATGTCTTTTCGTTTCTGCTAATAACTTGGTGTGGGCCACTATACGGCGGTGTCAATGGCTTTCTTACCATGTCGTTCCTAATAAATACATGTGTACAGGTGCTCAAATCCTTATGAACGAATATTTTTCGCGAACCGCTATCCGCTCGTGACTGTGGCCGCATGTTGTTTATAATATTCCTAAGCTTGCTTACAAATGTCGGTAAAAGTCCAATTTGCGTTTTTTCTGCCTCGTGATAAAAGTCGCCAGGTAAACGCAACGTGTGTCCTAAAACCAATTCTGCTGAACTTACATTTTGATCGCTTTTGCAGACTGCACGAAGTCCCAACAATACCGTAGGTAATTCGTCAACCCATGATCTATTTTCTAATAGCCTAGCCTTTATTGCTGCCTTAAGTGAGCGATGCATTCTTTCTACCATACCATTCCCCTGTGGGTGGTATGCTGTCGTACGTATTTTCTTTATACCTAACATATTCATCAAACTGCTGAAAATCTCGCTCTCGAACTGTCTACCTTGATCGCTGGTTAAAGTTTTTGGACACCCAAATCTACATATCCATCCTTCATAGACCGCCTTAGCTACCGTGTCAGCAGTAATGTCTGAGACTGGAAATGCCTCCGGCCACCGTGTAAATCTGTCTATGATGGTGACGCAGTATCGATAACCTTCTTGTGTAGTCGGTAGTGGCCCTACTATGTCAACGTGTATGTGTTCGAATCGTTCTGTTATCGGAAATGTACCTAATTTTGAAACTGTGTGTCTGTGTACCTTTGCTTTCTGACATTGAATACACGCTCTCGCCCATGTGGCGATGTCCTTATTCATGTCCGGCCAAAAATAACGTGTTGTGATCATCCTTCGCGTGGCCCTAACACCTGGATGGCTTATGTTATGGATTTTGTCGAAAACTGTTTTTCTAAACTGTAATGGGATGTATGGCCTTACTTGGTTTTTTATTATATTACAATAGATTTTTCTTTTACATAATGGTGATTGAATCTGTTCTAGAACAATGTTGCCTCGCGAATTTGCTAACATGTGCGACATTTGAGGGTCTGTTTCCTGTGCTCGCGCGATTTCGTCGTAATCGATGTTTGTGTTACAAACTATGGACTCTACCCGTGATAGCGCGTCAGCAACCGCATTCTTGGCGCCGGTGACGTATTGTATGTCGCTCGTGAATTCGCTGATGTACAATAACTGCCGTGTGCGCATGGATGTTTCTCGATCCGTACCTATTTTAGTAAACGCGTATGTTAAAGGCCTATGATCGGTATAGATGGTTAATTCCCGACCTTCTACCATGTTCCTGAAATGAACAATTGCCAAATAAACTGCTGTTAGCTCGCGATCGTATGTGCTGTATTTTTGTTGTGCCGCTGATAGCCGTTTTGAAAAATATCCTAGCGGTTTCCACTTTCCGTTTGTTTCTTGTTGTAACACCGCGCCCACGCAAGTGTTCGATGCATCACACATTAATGCTAATTTGCCTGATTCGCCCGGGTATGCTAGTGTAATGGCGCTTTTTAGGCTTGCCTTACACTGCTCAAACGCAGCCAATGCTGTATCGGTCCACTCTATTTTCGACTTGTCCTTCTTTTTGGCTCCGTGCAAATATTTATTTAACTCCGCCTGGCTTTCGGCCGCCCCTTTTAAATGTGACCTATAAAAATTTACCATACCCAGAAACCGTCGCAATTGTTAGATCGTTTCCGGCCGCGGATAATTTTGTATAGCCTCAACCTTATTCTGTAGTGGCTTAATTCCGTCCCTATTTACGCTGTAGCCTAAAAATTCTATTTCGGTTTTTCCTAAATCACATTTCGCTAAATTGATTGTTATTCCGTACTGCTCGAACCTACTGAAAATTAGTTTTAAGTGTTTTTTGAAAAGTCGTTCGTTGGTGCTAGCTATGACAAGGTCATCGATATAATTGAATAAATATGAGCTTTCTTGGCCGTCCTTGAGATATTCTATGTTTTGCAACACTGTGTTATTCATAAATCTTTGGTACGTTTGCGCTGCGTTTCGCAAACCAAACGTCATTCGCGGAAATTCGAATAGCCCGAACGGAGTAATGATTGCCGTCTTTTCGATATCTTGCGGTGCTACACTAATATTATGGTAGGCCCTGTTTATGTCTATTTTCCCGAAAATTGTCTTACCTGCTAAACCATATGTGAAATCCTGCAGTCTTGGTATGGGGTACCTGTCTGGCTTCGTGATCGCGTTGAGTGCACGATAGTCACCACAGGGTCTGATCTGTCCGTCCTTCTTTGGCACGACGTGTAGAGCGCTCGCCCAAGGACTGCTGGATGGTCTGCAAATACCTAACTCTTGCATTAACTTAAACTCCTCCTGTACTAATTTATATCTATGCGGTGGTAATGGCCTAGCGCGCGTGAAAACTGGTGGGCCTGTTGTCTCTATATGGTGGTAAACATTGTGACTAGATGGCTCTGTGTAAGATACTGGTTTTGTTATGCCCGGGAATTCTTTTAGTATTTCTCGGTATGGGTTATCTAACTGTATGCTTGAAACCGACGGTTCCGTATACTTTACGACGGATGCTTCCCTACTTATTTTAGTACAACCGTCAATCAACCGCTTTTTATGTAAATCTACTATAAGTTGGTGCGCCTCTAGGAAATCTGCCCCTAATATAGGTTGTTTTACATCACAGATAATGAATGTCCATTTAAAACTCCTTCTTAAACCTAAGTTAAGCTCTATGTTAGTTACCCCATAAGTTTTTATTTCAGTGTTATTCGCCGCGAACAGCTTATACGAACACTCACGTTTAACCTTGGTGGCTCTCACTCTTCCCACTGGTATCACTGATACGTTAGCTCCTGTGTCCACTAGATATACAATACCGCTTCTTAAATCTCGCACGCAGAGCCGGTGGTTTCCCGCGGTACAATCTCCCACCGATGATGACTGCACCGCCTCTAGTTTCCCGCGCCCTGCTGCTTCCTGGACCAATTGCACGGTGACTCGCACGTTCGCGCGTTTTCCCGGTAACGAAAATGGTGTCTGCATAGCCAATCCGAGGAACTAGGTGTGCGTCGCGGCCTCGACTGACTTCTGGGCCTGTAGCCCCTCGGCTGCCAACGCCGCCCCCTCTGATCTTGTAATGAATTTCCGTCTCGTTTCCTTATGCCATCTATTTCTCCGCGTAACTCCTTCATTTCCACCGTTAATGCGCTGAGCTGCTTCACCAACTCCGTTTTCGTGTCGCCTGTCACCTCCGATGTGCTCGGTGATATTGACGCAACCTCACCGGTACCTATGTTCTCCATGACTCTGTCTGCCGTTGCTGCAAGGTCCTCAAGCTTCGTGTCTCTGGTCACTGCCAGGACCGCCCGCACGCCCGGGGGTAATCGGTTCAGCCACAACCTTTTTAGTGGCTCGTCTGTCACGTTGCAATTCTTAGCTAGGGCCGCCATCGCTCTACATAGCTGCGATGGTTTCTGTGTTCCCAGGTCCGTCTCTCCCATTAGCCTCTGGAATTGCTTGTCCGCACTCTCTTCATAAATCGCCAATAAACGTTTTTTCAATGCTGCGTACTTGCCTGACTCTGGCGGGGCTTCGATTATATCGGTAACTTGCCGCACTGTGTCTTGGGTCAACCTGGCGATTGCTATGTCGAACAACTGCGCGTCTCCCAGCTTTTGTGGTGCCAATATAGCCTCGAACTGACAGAACCATGATTTGGGCAAATCTGTCCAAAAATCTGGTATCCTTGTCTGCACCGATACCGCTGCCACTCCGGGTGTCGTTGAAGTCATCGTGACCAAGTTAGAGTCTATTCACCGTTACTTGCACACACGCAGTTTCTTAACACGCCCTTGCCACGCCGTCACTGAGTCGCTTACGTCGCAAAAAACAAAACACTAAACTATTTCCTCAAACGTTCGGGGTCACCACTTGTTGTGCGTGTTATTAGGGTCCAGAAATGATATGCTTTGGTTTATACTGAATACTATGGAAGTTTAATAAATGTTCACAATTACACGGTTATATTATATTATTATTACAGTAAATAGGACGTGGCTGGGCGGAGGTAAGTAAGCGACTGGCGAGCCTGGCTCTGACGTTTCTTTACGATATCAAAAATGCGAATCAGCAAATCGCCTCGCTAGTGTCGCTACAATTGTCTAACTAAATCGAACTAAATCTGACTACATATTTTTAATCGCGATTAAAAAGGTGTGGAATAAAATTTGTTGTCATGAATAAAAATTCACCAACACCTCGACTTCAGGTGCAAAAACAGTACTGTCTGTATCGTTTTCTTTTTCTTTTGCTTATATCTCGAAAATGGTGTGTCCTATCGCAAAAATAATGAAAATTTCGACCCCCTTTATAAAACCTATAAACTCCTAGAACTCAACAGGTAGGTAATAATTTTTCATATTTTCCATGCAAAAAGTGAAAAATTCCTTAAAAAACACGTCAAGGCTGCCCCCTCCGCGCCTGCGGCTCTAAAAAAACAATTCACGGGGTAGGGAAAATAAGTACCACGTGTCGACGAGTCGCGATTGTCAAATTCGATTTTTGTTGTGTCAAAATTATTTTTAAATTTAGAGAATTTTTTATGCAGAATAGCTGTAAGATTCTCATAGCAAAAAGTAAGGAATTTTAGTAATAGTTTAGTTCGGTGTACAAGAGAATCGGCACCAATTTCTTATTCAAAATAATCAATACGCTTCAACAATAATTCACTTATTTAAACAAAAATGTTATTGGTCTGGTTCGTCTTCAGCTTCACTAGAAGACTGAGTATGACCAGAGTTAAAATAAATCACCATTATTTTTTCTAAATTATCTAATTTTAATCTATTTCTTTTTACATCTAACACCCATTTATATGTGGAAAAAGAGTGCTCAACATCAGCTGTTGATGTTAGCGAAACGAATTTATATGACAAAAATCCCGTAGTATCAGTCGGAATTCGTGGAATATCCATATTAACATCAATGTTTGCGGTCAATGAACCTAAATAGCTCTACCTATTCCTATCACTGGTCATAATAAATCATCGCTCTTGAATTTTCTCGAGTCAATTCCATTTTCTCAACGACTAAACAAGTTTGACAAAACCTTGTGACAAGACCGAGAATCTTTTTTTAAATACATAAATGGTATTCGATTTTTAAAACCAAGGAGTTTTCAATTAAAAAGATTTTAATATGACAGGAACAGTGGAAATATTCCATTCCCGATACTTTGAGTGCAGCCTAGTATAACGGCATTGTATAATGCTTTAGTAAGGAGCCAATTAGAATGTAATGCAGTTATCTGGGCTCCGCATGAAACTAAAATAGTCTCATGTTGGAGCGCGTACAAAATAAATGTATTAGATATAATATATGAGGGAATACGGGGTGTATCTGTCACCGGAAAATAACAAGAACCGCTTTATAAATTTTCTAGGAAATTTATAAACTTTCGTAGGATTCTAAACGAGAGATAAATTGTATTTATTTTACGCCCACATTTTCGCAAATTGATAAACTTACCGAACTCACGCGTAAAATAATAAGTAAGCAATAGCCAAACGCCATGTGCGCTCTGATTGGTTGAATAAGCCACGTGTTCCTTCTCCTTCCTCTCCACCGCCATTGTTCACCACGGAACATAAACAAACCGGTTGCTCTTGTGTTTTTGTAAAGTTTTTAATGTTCTAACTGTGTTGGAACTGTGAAAATACTTTTATTTTGCTAAGGTTACTAAACTAGACCCTTAATTGTACCTAAGTCTATGGACACAAGCATTGCCACTGTCAACATCGACCAATCAGAGAGCAGTGTGTTATTTGCCGTATTTTAAAAAGCGTATAATTAAAAGCTCTTCTGTGATTGGTTGAACCGTTTAGAATCTTACGAATGGATATCCGTTAGTTTATAAATTTACCACGAGACGTCGCAAATTGATAAATTTGTGAAAATGTGGGCGTAAAATAATACAATTTATCTCTCGTTTAGAATCCTTAAACTTGCGGATCTTGTTATCTTCCGGTGACATATCCATTTTATCCGTTGAGATATCCAACTCTATTTATCTTAGGTATGGTCGGATATGATGAACTGAGGGTCAGGAGGCAACTCACACTTTTTACTTATATCTTTAAGATAATTAGTGGGAAGATACACAATTCGAATATATTGCGAAGGGTGCCGTGGAACTAGTCGTGCCAGACGGGTATGTGGGTACTAGCTAGGGCTAGCAGGCGGTACCGCGCGCGCGAACTAACTTGCTTCGTGAGGCGCCGCTGACGAGCGCGCTCCGCACTCTCAACCTCATTGCTGATGACGTAGACATATTCTGTTGCGCTTTGGGTGAATTTGAAAGAATATCTACCTATAGAATTTGTTATGGTACAAGCATTAGAACTTACTATTTAATTTTTAAGTGTACTACAATATCGCATTGGGTCTAGCCTGTAAGGATATTTGTATGTTTGGAGTAAATAAATAAATAAAAAATAAATGTCCCTACATACCTTGTCCCTCGCGTACAGCGCGCTATCGTCGGGCGCGGGCGACACGCTGGCGCTGCCTCCGTCGTGGCCCCAACGCTGTTGTTTCAGCTCTTGCCAGAACTGCAATACATTGGCCGTGTCAGTATACAGGATCAAATTAAATTAATTAACCCGTCTGCCTTCAAATCAAGAGTGAACAGGCATCTTCTGGGCACGCTCGATCCATCATAGACCTCATCTATCGCTTTCCATCAGGCGTGATCGGGGTCAAGAGTGCGCCCATTTAGCAATAAAAAAAAAAAAAAAAAATTAGCTAAATTTCACAGACGTGATGGGTATTCGATTCCTTAACATGATAAAACAAACAGTCCAATTTTTTTTTAATTATTGCTGTATGGGCCCGCTCTTGACCTTGATCACGCCTGATGGAAAGCAATGGATGAGTTCTATGATGGAACGAGCATGCTCACAAGATGACTAAGGCACTGGAACTCCCACACACCGACGAAACAAAGCAGGCTGCTTGACGCCGGACTGCGGCGGGAGCTGCCGGCGCGAGGTGTGGGTGTGTGTGCGGGTACGCGAGCGCGAGGTGTGGGTGTGTGTGCGGGTACGCGAGCGCGAGGTGTGGGTGTGTGTGCGGGTACGCGAGCGCGAGGTGTGGGTGTGTGTGCGGGTGCGCGAGCGCGAGGTTTGGGTGTGTGTGCGGGTGCGCGAGCGCGAGGTTTGGGTGTGTGTGCGGGTGCGCGAGCGCGAGGTGTGGGTGTGTTTACGGGTGCGCGAGCGCGAGGTGTGGGTGTGTGTGCGGGTGCGCGAGCGCGAGGTTTGGGTGTGTGTGCGGGTGCGCGAGCGCGAGGTTTGGGTGTGTGTGCGGGTGCGCGAGCGCGAGGTTTGGGTGTGTGTGCGGGTGCGCGAGCGCGAGGTGTGGGTGTGTTTACGGGTGCGCGAGCGCGAGGTGTGGGTGTGGGTGTGTGTGCGAGTGCGCGAGCGCGAGGTGTGGGTGTGTGTGCGCGAGCGCGAGGTGTGAGTGTGTGTGCGAGTGCGCGAGCGCGAGGTGTGGGTGTGTGTGCGGGTGCGCGAGCGCGAGGTGTGGGTGTGTGTGCAGGTGCGCGAGCGCGAGGTGTGGGTGTGTGCGCGGGTGCGCGAGCGCGAGGTGTGGGTGTGTGTGCCAGTGCGCGAGCGCGAGGTGTGGGTGTGTGTGCGGGTGCGCGAGCGCGAGGTTTGGGTGTGTGTGCGGGTGCGCGAGCGCGAGGTTTGGGTGTGTGTGCGGGTGCGCGAGCGCGAGGTTTGGGTGTGTGTGCGGGTGCGCGAGCGCGAGGTGTGGGTGTGTTTACGGGTGCGCGAGCGCGAGGTGTGGGTGTGGGTGTGTGTGCGAGTGCGCGAGCGCGAGGTGTGGGTGTGTGTGCGCGAGCGCGAGGTGTGAGTGTGTGTGCGAGTGCGCGAGCGCGAGGTGTGGGTGTGTGTGCGGGTGCGCGAGCGCGAGGTGTGGGTGTGTGTGCAGGTGCGCGAGCGCGAGGTGTGGGTGTGTGCGCGGGTGCGCGAGCGCGAGGTGTGGGTGTGTGTGCCAGTGCGCGAGCGCGAGGTGTGGGTGTGTGTGCGGGTGCGCGAGCGCAAGGTGTGGGTGTGTGTGCGGGTGCGCGAGCGCGAGGTGTGGGTGTGTGTGCGGGTGCGCGAGCGCGAGGTGTGGGTGTGTGTGCAGGTGCGCGAGCGCGAGGTGTGGGTGTGTGCGCGGGTGCGCGAGCGCGAGGTGTGGGTGTGTGTGCCAGTGCGCGAGCGCGAGGTGTGGGTGTGTGTGCGGGTGCGCGAGCGCAAGGTGTGGGTGTGTGTGCGGGTGCGCGAGCGCGAGGTGTGGGTGTGTGTGCGGGTGCGCGAGCGCGAGGTGTGGGTGTGTGTGCGAGTGCGCGAGCGCGAGCGTGCAGTGGAGTAACTGGCGGAACTAACTGCGCTACACGAGGAGGCTTCTTCGTGCATCGACATTGACTGAATAAGCGATGACTTTTAAAAGGGTTACCTGTTCTATAGTGTGGCTCGGTCGCTTGTATAGCGAACTGTCGCCACTGATCGTGTGGCGTCTTTGAACGGCTGTCCTTGGTTTGGGTGGATACATTCTGAAAGTAATGAAGAATAATAAAAACTTTTGCAAAAAAAAAACGTACATTTAAGCAAATTACGTATTTCATTAGTATATTTAACTAGCTGCGCCCCGCGGTTTTACCCGCATAAGTCTCGATCCCGTGGGAATATCGGGATAAAAAGTACCCTATGTCCTTTTCCGGGACTCAAGCTATCTCTATACCAAATTTCATCAAAATTGGTCCAGCCGTTTAAGCGTAAAGAAGTAACAAACATATAAACACACACACACACACACTCACAAACTTTCGCCTTTATAATATTAGTGTGATTATTATTCTTAAAAGCCTAAATCTTCAGAATCTTGTTAATTTCTAAGCAGAGAATTGTTTCTGTCAATTTCGTCATAAAATTTCGATTAAATCAATGAAAAATCCAACAGTCAGTAGTGTACCTAAACTTTTAGTAATAAAAACGTCCACTATGTTTAGCATAATATTCCACTTAAATTCGAAGCAGGCATTAGAGATAACGTATTCAATATCGTCAGCACAGAAAGCAAAAAACAGAAGTCAGTAATGTAAACATAACTTTAACACGAGAAGAGTCACTTCGGTCGCAAGAATGTGAAGATATGTAGTCCCACAAGGAAGGTTTTGGGACCTCCCTTATTTAAATTTTATATTAATGACTTGCCTAAGGTCACAGAACATTATGAGCCTCTTTGCCGATGACAATGTAGCGACAATTGCGTGTGAAAATCGAGTACCTGGTGTGGTCGGGGTGCAGGTGCGTGGGCGAGGCGGGCGGCGACAGCGGCTCGCTCTCGTCGGACTCGGAGGGCTCCTGCGCGGGCGCGGGCGGCGGCGCGGGCGGCGCGGGCGCGTGCAGGTGCAGCGCGTAGGGCGGCGCGGGGCGGCGGCGCGCGTGCAGGTGCGCGTGCAGCTGCGGCGTGGCGAGTGCGGGCGGCGCGCGCGCGGCCGGGCGGGTGTGTGTACTGTACCTGGAGTGGTCGGGGTGCAGGTGCGTGGGCGAGGCGGGCGGCGACAGCGGCTCGCTCTCGTCGGACTCGGAGGGCTCCTGCGCGGGCGCGGGCGGCGGCGCGGGCGGCGCGGGCGCGTGCAGGTGCAGCGCGTAGGGCGGCGCGGGGCGGCGGCGCGCGTGCAGGTGCGCGTGCAGCTGCGGCGTGGCGAGTGCGGGCGGCGCGCGCGCGGCCGGGCGGGTGTGTGTACTGTACCTGGAGTGGTCGGGGTGCAGGTGCGTGGGCGAGGCGGGCGGCGACAGCGGCTCGCTCTCGTCGGACTCGGAGGGCTCCTGCGCGGGCGCGGGCGGCGGCGCGGGCGGCGCGGGCGCGTGCAGGTGCAGCGCGTAGGGCGGCGCGGGGCGGCGGCGCGCGTGCAGGTGCGCGTGCAGCTGCGGCGTGGCGAGTGCGGGCGGCGCGCGCGCGGCCGGGCGGGTGTGTGTACTGTACCTGGAGTGGTCGGGGTGCAGGTGCGTGGGCGAGGCGGGCGGCGACAGCGGCTCGCTCTCGTCGGACTCGGAGGGCTCCTGCGCGGGCGCGGGCGGCGGCGCGGGCGGCGCGGGCGCGTGCAGGTGCAGCGCGTAGGGCGGCGCGGGGCGGCGGCGCGCGTGCAGGTGCGCGTGCAGCTGCGGCGTGGCGAGTGCGGGCGGCGCGCGCGCGGCCGGGCGGGTGTGTGTACTGTACCTGGAGTGGTCGGGGTGCAGGTGCGTGGGCGAGGCGGGCGGCGACAGCGGCTCGCTCTCGTCGGACTCGGAGGGCTCCTGCGCGGGCGCGGGCGGCGGCGCGGGCGGCGCGGGCGCGTGCAGGTGCAGCGCGTAGGGCGGCGCGGGGCGGCGGCGCGCGTGCAGGTGCGCGTGCAGCTGCGGCGTGGCGAGTGCGGGCGGCGCGCGCGCGGCCGGGCGGGTGTGTGTACTGTACCTGGAGTGGTCGGGGTGCAGGTGCGTGGGCGAGGCGGGCGGCGACAGCGGCTCGCTCTCGTCGGACTCGGAGGGCTCCTGCGCGGGCGCGGGCGGCGGCGCGGGCGGCGCGGGCGCGTGCAGGTGCAGCGCGTAGGGCGGCGCGGGGCGGCGGCGCGCGTGCAGGTGCGCGTGCAGCTGCGGCGTGGCGAGTGCGGGCGGCGCGCGCGCGGCCCGGCGACGCAGACGCAGCGTGAGCTCGGCGCCGGCGCCGCCGCACGCGCGCACTACTGCGTCTCCGCTCCAGCCGATCACACACTGGTTGCCGACCTGCAAAACCAGCTTATGAAGTATCGACGACGATATAGACGAATAAATCTTACCAAAAAAAAAGCAAACCTTACTACATCAGTGCGAATATTCAGAGTAGTTTAATGCTCTCCCCTCACAACACCGTACTGTACCATGACCTTGTAAAAGTTCTTCATATTTTTACGGTGTACAATTAGTTTGTCCAGATATTTTGATTGAACCTTACACACCATGCAAACATCAAATTTCTATTTATTCAGCAACTACACTATTTGCGCTGTAGCATGGTGCGGGTGACAGTTTCAGTAACATTTCGTTTCACTCTTGAAAGTTGCCGCGATTTACAATTTATGACTTAGTATTTCAGTTGTACCACATTCGTAATATATTAAATAATTAATAACTGTAGTAAATTAAATTAAACCCAACCAGAATGTTCTAATCAAGAAATAAAATCAAATTGAATGAAAAATTAAGCAAAGTGTTATGCGTATAACGTAACGCCATAGACGTATTTAGTGATGGGATGTACTGCTACGATGGATAGTCGATATTTTTTATAATAAAAAACGTATATTGTGCGTAGGTCAATTTTTATTTTTAAAAGGTCTAATTATACAACAGAACATTTATAGGGTAAGGTTGCTTAAAAGGTTGCTAAAAAAAAATACATGTTATTCGTCTAAACTCATATCAGAGTCAGGAACATCTGAATTGTCACTCAATTCATCATCTGAATCTGTGACGGATATTATTAACGATGACTCAATTATGTTGTCAATATGTATGTCACGATCCCAATCAGACATAATGTCCCTTTTTGTTTTATTCACGACCTTCGACCAGTCTTCAGGTTGAACATTGTTGATGGCCTCTTGTAATAGGGCCAACATCTTATTTGCCGTAAATGGCGGCGAAGTATTATTTCTTGCGGCGTAATCTAAAAATAAACGAACTTATAAAAAAAAGTATTCAAATAATCATCAATCAGCCTAATCTAGTATCTGGTAATGTTTTTAAACTAGGTACATGCTACGATCGGAAAGCTGATTTTTTTATAAAGCTTCAAAATGGGAATTGAAATTAAAAGCATACCTTTTATTTGGGCCCAAATCAGCTCAATAGCGTTATACTGGCAATGGTAGGGTGGTAGTCGAAGGACCTGGTGGCCTTTTTCTTTTGCCATCTCGTCCAGAGCATAGGTAGGAGTTGGTGGCTTATGGCGTCGGACTAAGGCAATAAGCTCCGTCTTTAACATTTTTATATCTGCTGTAACTCCGTTTTCACTCAGCCACTTCACCAACTCGCTTTTGCGGTTGGATTGGTTTGGGGGTTTATTAACTTGCACCGAATGGTAGGGTGCGTTGTCCATTATTATGGTCATAGGCTCTTTTAAATTGTTTAATAGACCTATGAACCAATCTTTAAATTTTTCGTAATTCATCTCCTCATGATACTCCGTAGTTTTTTTTGACTTAAAAGCCAGCAAACAATCAGGGACGAATCCACTTGCTGTACCTGCGTGACAAATAATAAGGCGTTCGCCTTTGCCTTCCGGCACTTTGGTACACGATTGTGCCGTATCGTCGGTCCAACTTTTACCCACTGTGTGGTTGGCGTTTAGCCACGTTTCATCCAAAAAGACAACTTTGCTCCAATCACTTATGTTTTTGGCCTTCCTTAAAAATCTACATCTTGCTAGGGCAATGTCAGTCCTCTCCATAATAATCTTTCTTTTGTTAACTTTTTTGTAAACAAAGCCAATATCTTTTATAACTTGCCGTAGCGAAGTAATACCTCCTTTGAACAAGTCAGCTTCTTTTAATGATTTTAGAAGCTTGAGCAATGTGGGTAGCTCCATTCTTCTATAATAATCATAAATATGATTTTTAATAGCAACCTTAGCAAAATCATCCAAATCTGTGATTGGCTTCACCTTGGTCCGCTTTTTGTTGGGTGTCGATAATTTATTTTCAAACATCCCATCTTGGCCAATTTTCTCACGTGTTTTACGCGAAACAGTATTGCGGCCAATATCAAGAGCTTCGGCTACTCGTTCTACAATATGATTCAATGGTAACAACGGTCCATTATTTTGTTGTTCTCTTTCAAAGTAGTCTCGGAGGCGAACAACAAGCTCCCTGGCCTGACTACCCAAAACAGTTTTTTTTGTATGCTTAGGCATGGTAATAACAACAAACTCAACAAACTTATAACAAATAACAATTTAACAAAAATGAAAACAAACAATGAAATCGTAATACGTGTCACATTAAGTCACAATATAACGCGCTTGCACTCGTACTCGCACTCACAGCATCGCACGGGTAAACAACATGGCCGCCGCGCCGATGCACCATAGAGCAAAAATGTTGTCACGAAAAAAAAAACATAAACCCGATTTTGATTATTTTATATAAGTACAAAGATAATTATGTAGCCATAAAACATTTATATTGACAAGTTTATACACGTAGCACACACGTAGTTACACTGCACAACTGAATAATACACTAATTTTCATAACAATATTAAAGAGAACTAGATTCACGCTGCGAGTATCGTTAGCGATAAAAATGAATTGCATAACCTCACATCCCTAGTCATGTGGTACTGACAAATGTCAACGTCATACGGGCAACTGTCACCCGCACCATGCTACAGCGCAAAGAGTGTAGTGACCCGTCCTAAGTTGACAGTTGCAATCTACTAATGTAACAACACGTCAAAATATATGGAGATTTCTGTGCTAAGTACCAGAGCCCTGATTCACAAACATACGACAGGCTATCGTATCGAAAACCTGACATTTCGATAACCTGATTTGACTTCCCCTCAACAGCAAATAGCTGTTGGAAGAATAGCGGGCGTCTATTTGATTTAAACTGACAAAATTTTCGGGTTTTGGACTTGTGAAAAGCATTGAGAAGACTCCTACGATAACAATGATTAATGTTCGATACGATACGGAAGCATATCGAGTGTTTGTGAATAAGGGGGCAGGCCACTCAGAAAGTATTGCGAAAAGTTTTCATGAGAGACTGGCCAGTTATAATATATTTTGAAAATATGATAATTTGTAAGTAAAAATAGGTATGTTCCAATTTCAAAATTTCCCTCCACATTGTTTGTGAGCTAATTTAAATTATCGTGTCTCATTAAAAAATGGATCTGCGCCGGGAACATTTTTGCGCTATGATGTTTTACGATTTCAAGTGTCGCCTGAAACCGGACGAATCGTACGATAGACTTCAAATGGCATTCATGGATGAAAGCCCTTCTAAGGCAACCGTGTATAAAGAAAAGAAAGAAAGAAAATACGTTTATTTGTTTTTGTTTCGTTGTATCGTTGATATAACGAATTCAAGTGCAGTCGACTAACTTTGGGGGATGAAGAAAGAAGTGGTCGCCCTTTGACGACTGTTACGGAAACGTGTTAGCAGTGATAAATTTAATCCAAGACAATAGGCGAGTTACGTATCAAGAGATTCAGCATATACTGCAGGTTGGATCGGGAAGCCTTCACGAAATTCAACACGCATCTTTGCGTGAGGAGGATAGTTTCACGTTGGGTGCCGCACAACCTCACTGATGGTCAGAAGCAGGCCCCGGTGGAATGGTGCCGTGATATGGTAAACAAATTTGAAGCAGGCTCGTCTCGGTGAGTCTTGGATTTATCAATACGATCCAGAAACGAAGCGCCAGTCGACGGTTTGGGTGTTTCAAAACGAATCAACGTCTACCAAAGTGAAGCGATCTAGAAGCGGGGGGAAGATTTTGATCGCGAGCCTTTTCAATTTGACTGGCTACTTAGTGTCAATTCCTTTACGGAACCAAAGAAGCATCAACGCTGAATGGTATACTACCAAATACTTGGCAGAAGTTTCCTCTGTTGTGAGCAACAAGCGACCAAACACAAGGCTCCGCGGGCTACTGCTCCACCACGACAACGCGTCTTCGCACACCGCGCTCAAAACGAGGGACTTCCTGGACAGCACGCCGGTCAAACTCCTGGGTCACCTTCCTTACAGCCCTGACCTAGCACCGTGTGACTTCTTTTTATTCCCGAAAATAAAAAATCAGCTCAAAGGGATACAATTTTCGTCGCCGGAAGATGCGCTGTCAGCGTTCGAGCAGGCTGTAAACGCGGTGTCTGCGGCGGACTGGAAAAAGTGTTTCGAAAACTGGTTCAGACGCTTGTAAGGACATGCCTCATGGATACATTTCACGCATGAAACTTTGAATAGAGGCTAGTACTAAATATGTTTTTATTTAATCTTTTCAAAGTACTCTCCGTACTTTGAAAAGATTAAATAAAAACATATTTACCTATAGAACATTTTTTTTCGCAAAACTTTCTGTGTCCCACGTATATCTAACCATAAACCATCAGGAATAAATGTTCTAAATGATGGTGAAAACCGCATGAATATCTATTTTATAGTTTAGCAGATCTCAGCCGTCACACATAGACAATAATAGCGACTTTAATTTATATCTTCTGTCCCATACATCGACGCAGTGACTGCATTCGAAAGGACCTGTGGTAGTGAACCCCAGGTAGCGTTTCCTATCAGGTAAAATCGGAAGATTCTTCCTTTTCAATGGAGGAGTGGTTTAGTAAACACATTACTGTTTTCCGACATGCACGCTAACGAAGTCGCGGGCACAGCTAGTCAATAATAGGTATAGAAGATGGACATATCTGGACATACTGTTACAAGCTTCGGGTTCTAGCATCGAAATTTCTAGAAGGATCTTGACTATATAGTTCTGTTACTCGATATTAGATGGCGCTAGTGCTAATTAATGTCACTATGTACCAGTCATTAATTATGGCGCGAAACAATATGTACCTGCACGATCTCGTCCCCGATGTGCACGGCGCCGGAAGCGTGCGCGGGCGAGCCGAAGCGGATGTCGGCGAGCTGGTGGTGTCCGCAGAAGGACGGCACGACGTCGAAGCCGAGCGGCTTGCCCGCCTGGCGCAGCGTCACGCTGTCCAGCGACGCCGGCTGCAGGATCATCGGGTCCGACACGTCCTGCACATACATATTATTGCACGTTTGGCCAGATAAAAAACATCAACGACTAAGACTGCATAACTGTACAAAATACACACTATGTTTATCAAGTTTCACAGTAGCACGCACGTGCGGTCTGTACTGCACACAAGCATTTTTAAGTGATATAATTCAAAATACCAATATTAAAGTAAAAACCACTTGAAAAATTACGAACCATAAAACGGGATTATGGTCTATTGGAATATGAACATAAACCTAACCTTGTTGTTTCTGAAAGATTCGCACGCCCGATATAATGTTGTTTCTCAACGAACCTTTGTCTGCCAGCGGTTAACCACGCGTCTTTTGTTTTTTCGCAATTTCCATTGTTGTAACCGTTTGTAATAACTAGCTGTAAATATGTACTTTATATCTTATAGTTTAATTATAATTACATTATGGTCGACCAAAAAGTAAGTTAATAATTAAAGCAGCTGACGTAGATGGGGCATTTTTTGCCAATCTAATATATAAAAATCTCGTGTCACAGTGTTTGTTATCAAACTCCCGAAACAGTTTGACCAATTCTTATAAAAAAATTTGTGTAGATATATTTCGTAGGTCTGAGAATAGGTCGTAGGCTCTTTTTTTTGCAAAACAACGTTTGCGGGGTCAACTAGTATAATTATAATAACTACGAGATGCTCCTTAAATTCGTCCTCGTCTAAAGCTGAAAACCTTTTGTATAGTAGTATGCATAAATGTAGTCGCTTATTTAGCTACGAACATGTAACACCTCGTGATGTAGTTAATGTTTCTAACACGCTTAAAGGTACGAGTTCGTAGCCGACCGCAGACAGCAGCAGCAGACGACGTGTCGCTACGACACTACTGGTTTGTATGTATTTCTATGGAATAAGTACCTTTCGCAGCTAGCGACACGTCGCCCGACTACAGACGTCGTATCGTCCGACCGCAGATCAGTAGTGCCACCGACGCTGAAGCAGTTGGGTTCGAAATCATGACTGCAGCGACATGACGATGCGTCGTGTCGCTACGACGTGTCGCTACGTCACGTTATCTGCTGCTGCTGTCTGCGGTCGACTACGAACTCGTATCTTTAGTCTAAAAACACTGCTGATTACTGGGACATCTCCATTCAACTTTGAAGTAATATAATAGACATTGCAGCCTCTTATCTAGCTGTTGCTTTTAATGTGTTGTTTTAGGAACTTTTCCTGACCTCATAAAGAGTACTAAAGTCATACTTACCATAATTTAAATCAGGTAATAAAAATGACGTTGGCAATTTCAGTCCTATTTTTATTTTACCTGCATTTAGCAAAATATTTGAACAGTTATCATTCAAGCAGTTGCTAATACATTTTGATTTACATAGCCTACTTCATAATGAACAATATGACTTAACAAAAGGTCGGTCGACTACACATGCGAGTGTTGCTTTGCTGAAACACACTTATTTACATAACATAATAGATTCCAATGGTATGTCAATGGTGTAAAATCTTCCGGGCTACCAGTTCAGTTAGGTATACCTCAAGGCTCCATACTGGATCCATTCTTGTTCTTAATATATATCAATGACTTACCATTTTACTTAAAGGGTATTTAAGACGTACTGTTTGCAGATGATACCTCTTTAAAGTTAACAAGAATAGACAAGATTTTGATGACGTAAACAGTGCACGCTCAGTGGTTACGGATTGGTTTACAAGAAACCTAAGGTCCGGCCGTGCCAAATTTGCCAAGATGTAAACAACAATAGCCGCTCAAAATTGAATAAAATCGATATACAAGAACATTTATTATTAGTAATGTTTGTTTTGCGTCTAAATCTCCGAGCTAACTACACTTAAACAAACATTACTTAAAATAAATGTTCTCCAAAATCGATACAGATCGACTTTATTTAATTTCGAGCGGCCATTGTTGTTTACATCTTTGACAAATTTGGCGCGGCCTGACTTTAGTTATTAATGCCAAGAAAATGAAATGTATAAAGTTCGCCTTAACGAGTGTTAGACATCCAGGACACAACATCGTCTTAAATGAAGGGGTGTTTGAAATTGTAGACTCGGCAGTTTTTCTAGGCGTAACCGTAGATGGGGTCTTCAGTGGGGCCCATATATATCAAGCCTAGCGGGGAGGCTCAGTTTTGCCGTCTGCGCCGTCAGGAAAGTAACAATGACGTGAAGCCCAGAGGGTTTTTAAGCAAACATAATGCAGGACGAATTCTTCTGTGGGGCAAAGCTGATATTCAAAATATGTTTGTCCTACAAAAATGAGCTGTTCGAGCAATTTACCAGCTATGTGCAAGTTTCTCTGAGAGATTTTTTAAAGATATTGGTATTCTCATGGTGGCATTACAATTCATCTTCACCAACATCTTATATAATAAGGCTTAATATACACTTATACAGTAAACAGTGATATTCACGTTAAGGGTTGTTCTGCGAAGCGGTCCCGCTGCGCGCACGTGCGGTCCGTAGTGGCACAAACACGTGTAGTATCTACCTGTATGATGTAGTCGGCGGTGGTCGCGGTGGTGGCGGCGGCTGCGGCCACGGCCCGCGCGGGTTGTTCTGCGAAGCGGTCCCGCTGCGCGCAGGTGGCCGCCTCTAACGATAGCTTCAGTAGCGCCGCCTTACGCTCGGCCAGCGACGCCGCCGCGCTGCCACTTGAGCACAGCGGCCATCTGCACAACCGTTCATCGACAATGATCAAACATTCCGAAATGTAATGCGGGGACCACGATTTTCTATTATTAACGCGTATTAGCAAAACAGCTAAACGCCACACGTAGTTAGTGTGGTTCCAGAATTGTCTCATAGAGCAGAGAAGTAAAATTGACATTTTCCTGCATGAAGAGTCAAACACATTGGGACATTGTCTTGTCCAATTTTCAACAAAAATCTCATTGAAAAAAGGACAATCAGTTTTTTCCGAATCTGATTTTATTCTGGAATAGTTTACCAATTTTATTTCCATAAAATATAAATTTTATTACCTAATTCGGACCAAATCCGTCTAGCCATTCTCAAGTGATGCGCATACCAACAAATAGCAGTTCATTTTATTTATAATATAGATCTTACATGCATCAAGCATGCTTCAATCAGGCGCGCGGCGTCGCGGTCGAATCGACCGCACTCGATACATTTTCGCTCTTAATATCGTTATTTCTTAACGCTTGTATTTCTCATCCCTAGTAGCCTGTCATAGTTTCACTGTGCACAAAATAAAATGTTTACCTCCCCTCCCAGCACCCTCCGGAGTGCATAGGCATAGATCGTATTTGTTTTAGTCGCGGCGCAGGCGTCGCAAGCACGCAAGCACGTGAAAGTTAGAGGTATAAGAAAATTTATGATGCCAAATTGCTTACTATTCCAAAGAAAATTAGAATATAATTTTGATTTTATAATTTTGTCCTAACGTGATGATAATGTAATAAATACAAAAAAAACAATTAATGATTATTAAATAATTAGTGTTTTAAATCCCTGAAATATCCCAAGGTCTTGTAGGTTACGCGGGACCGTTAGCATTACAAATGACCACACGCCCGCTTGAAGGTTAAGGGCAGTTTCACACTACATCCGATCCGAATCCGAGAAATGCAGGTCCAAAATGACCATTGTCCTGTTTGTATGAGGGGTTGTGCACTAGATCTAAACAAATAGGACTATGAACTATTTCTCGGATTTGGATCGGACGTAGTGCGAAACCGCCCTCAGGATAAAAAACATACTTTTCTGATATTGGAATACTTAATTAATTGAGAAAAAAAAATACATGTAAGTATTAAATTGCTAGTTTCAACACTTGACCATAATTTAAAGGCAAGATAATAATTTTCATGTTAGAGAGCAAAGTAGAGAACTACTAGTATCACATTACCTGTCGAGCCAGCACACTAGTGGTTTAACAGCGTGCACAGTGCGAGCTACATCAGCCAGTGTCTGTGTCTCCAGCCGCGCGTCCGGGTGGTGGCGCAGAGCGCGGGCCAGTGTGGTGGCAACCACTGACACACGCAACGCAAGCTGCTGCACACACTCCCGAGACACCTCATATTGCTAAACACGTCCACATCAGTGATATTACACACACAATTACTGTGAAATATAATATGTTGAATAATAACTACAAATACGGCCAGTTAAATCATTAATCAGATACAATATACTGCTACAGCGCTAATATAAATAACCAGCAGAAACATAAGCATCAAATAGTTCAGTAGCGGCCTCACCAACAGATAACACTGTTGAGATAAGTGAAACAACATTGTGCTCTCCTGTGACTCATCCTGTCTCACTACCTCACTACAGATCAGACTACATACCATCATGTATATTAATGGGTGCAGTTCGATATGACAGCTGAACACTTACAAAATTCCGGAGATGTTCCACGGCCTCCAGCAAGAGCTCCTGGTGTCCGATGACGTGCATGCCGAGGTACTCGAGGTCGTCGCAGCGCAGCGTCAGCAGCTTGGCGCCGTCCAGGCCGCGCTCACGCAGTGCCGGCACGTAGCGGGCCACCGTCGGGCCCAACCCTGCGACAACAGCCGTGAGTCACTCGCGTCCACCACATACACTGACCACTCGCTGCCTCGACACGTACCTGACAGCCAGTCCGCCACCTGGTCCGCCGACCACTCCGCAACGTTGAGGCTAGCCATCGGCATAAGGATGGCGCATCTTCCAGTGACCGCTGAATATTATTATAGTGCGGCGCAAATCTAACAAACAACAGCCGGACGATGCGACTTCTTTTGATTTTTGACTGACTATTGACATTGACATTACAAGTAATGCCACAGACTAGAGCATTAAAATAACGTTTCGTTCTACATTCTAACGAAAATAATAAAAAGTATATCTATTTCATACTTGCCTCAAAAAAACTGCGTATTTTTTTATTTTGAAAACGATTTATTGAAAATAGATTTTTTTTACCAGTTCTGGTTTAAGAACTTTATTATTGCTCATTAAGAATTATCATAAAAATCTATCAAAATCTCAATCTATATATTTAGTTCTGCAAATAAATCCGCAAAGTAACAATAGATGGCGTTAATAACGTAAGCAACGAACGTTGTTAAATATTTTTACCCGACTGCGCCAGAAGGAGGGTTATGTTTTTCGAGAGTATGTATGTGAGAGTATGTTTGTATGTATGGTATGTTTGTATGTATGTATAATTGTTTGGCACGCTTTGCGGCCTGAACGGCTCGATGGATTGTAGCTTGAGAGGTGTCGTTAGATTCGTATTTACTGTGAGAGTGACACTGGGTAGGTATATCAAAATAAAAAAAAACAAAATGGCGGATTTTTGGCGCCATATTACGCCTTCAAAAATTTTGTTGCTCAAAGCCTATATCGAGTGGGGTATCAGAATAAAGGGTTTTAAAAGGTGATTACAAAAATATATACTTATACAACTTATATGGTTAAAAGTAATTCAAAGTGACAAATCGTAAAAAAAACACGTACCAAGAACAAAATTGTCTGCGAAATCTTTCACATTTGTAAACTAAAAAGCTGGAAATAAAAAAAAAGTAGATAGGTAATTAAAAAAATTAAAAAACCCGACTGCAGCCTTATAAGTACTAAAAGTAACTGAAAAGCTAAAAACAAGCCCATTTTAAATTAAATAAAAGTTGGAAGCAGGCGGGGCCCGTACTATTATTATAGTTTCAAACTCAAATGGGTCCCGCCTGCTTGCTGCTTTGGGTTTTTTAATTACTATTTTGAACTTAGATATTCAATTTCTTCACAGATCCTATACCGAAGGACATTTTATCTACATACCGTAGGCGCGGGCTTGCGGACGGCGAGCAAGGGGTAGCTCGCCGTCCGGTAAGGACCACAGCACAGCTATTCACAAACATACGATTCACTATCGTATAGACAATGACACTTGTTCGATAACATTTCCCGAAGGACTGGCAAGACCCTATTCACAGATCCGTGTGGAATGGTTGTTTTCCAGCCGACTATAGGTGTGTATACAGGGAACGTTATAAAATGGTAGTAAATAGACATTCGTGGTAGAAAATTTTAAGTGGTATATAGGTAATAGTAGATTGTACAACCACACCCCGGACACTCCATACAACGCTCGCAAAATAATTACCTACTACCACTACATTGACAAATGACGTTTGTATACGTGTAAATGTGTGCGTGAAATCTAGTAGGGCTGGCTGGCGCAGTATTGCGTAGGCGGCGGCGCTGCCCGAACGTATGCAATAATGGGGCGCCGCGCGCCGCGACACTAGGTACTCACAGAAATCTAATTAATAACATTTCTATTGTACTACTTTTCAAGTCGAAGAACGAATAGAACGTGAAAGAAAGAGACATAACTAAGACAATAAAGAGAGAGAGAGCAATTTGGTATGTTAATATTACGGAAGTTTTAATTGTTCTAAAACGAAGAAAACTTGGAAAATAAATGAATAATAGAGAAAATTATGAAAATAAATTATCACAACACTGGCTTAACTTGTTTGTCTGTAATATACTAGCTTTTATTTTTTATGGGTTTAAAGGATATTTGAGTTGCTGTTCCTTACCTTCTTTCATGTTTCGGGAACCGAAAGAAACTCCTGTCTTTATCGTTCCTCGATGAAGATAAGCATCCAAATAATGCACAATATACAACCATCGTGATTAACACAAAATATAAAACTTTAAAAAAATAATGTGTTCGTGTCAGCAGTAGGTAGGTACAGCGCTGCGGTTCTTGTGTATGCGAGCGCCATCGACGAACACATCGAAGTGCGGGGTGAGGTGCGGTAACTGATGTTAGTGCGGGGAAGGGAGTGGCCTTTCTGTACGCAGTACTTTAAGTATTCTGTGGTACAACTAAGGCATAAAATAAGCTATTTTACCCCGAGACGTTTATATCCACGCGAGCCGCAGGCGAGGGTGGATAGTTAAGTCGAGGGGTAAAATGGCTCGTTTATGCCTGAGTTATACACTCTGCTTTTCACTTCGATTGCGAGAAAATGAAACAGGCATAAAGTATACAGTACATACTTAAATTAATCAAAAATGTTGCAAAGCATAGCTAATTCCCGCCACCACAGATAATACTGCCACGAAACTTTTTAAAAGTTTTTTTTTTAATTTCAACATTTGTCATTCGACTTGGGTACTTCATACTGCCAAGTCATAAAAACGTTTCTTTGCGTTTTTAAATAATAAAAGACAACTATTTTACCTGATTTTATTAAATTAACGATAGAAAACACGGAAGTGGTATAAATTAAAGAAAATGAAATAAATCACGACTTTAAATCTGCGATGTTTTATTGCGCGTGTGGGCTGTTGGGCCTGATTACCTTAGTCTCAGAAAAAAAATTTACTTTATGCACTAGAACATAAAAAGCGATTTTATGTCGCCTAAGCACAACATAAAGACGAACTTTTAGAGCATGAGAAGTGAAAACGATTTTTATTGAGTGTTTCATTTAGGGCAACTATAGATTATGCATCAAGTAACTATTAACAAATAAAAAACAGTAGGTAAACAATGATTTTATTAATAAATAAAAATCATATTTCTATTAAACTTGCTTTGTAAACTTCAACTTTCTGTCAAACCTGGAAATCTGGAATAATAAATTCTATTTATTTTTCCGAACTTTGTTTTGAGAAAAGATAATTACCTATACCTATGAAGTGAAAAATTAGTTTTTCACTTCTCAATTAAATTAGGTAATTAGAAAACCACCTCTTCGTAACTCTTCTCAAGAGTGATGTTATGAATTATGATGATGACAAGTAGATATTAGGTACCTACTTAAGAAGTAATATTTTACTTAAGTAGGTACTTACTTACTTTTAGTTCTATTGGGATTGCGGCTGATGAGTGCGTGTTACCAAAGTGAGGTCTTATTTCGCTGATAAGGCTACCACTGCCATGTCAGGTGTTAGCCTGTACCTACACAGACTGGAAGCGCGGATCGGCAAACCGATGAAGAGACAGTGTCTCCTGCCTCTGTTGATCGGCGGCACGACTATGGTCTCTAGATCGCAAAAATCACGTACTCCATCTACTAAAATAATTTAAAACAAAGTCTAGAATGAGTTTAAGTGCTACGTAGATACGTAGGTATGTAACCACCTAAAGTTATATAAGTATACCTCAGACCAAATAAAAAAGTCAAGACATAACGCTACGAACAATTCAGTGAAGCATGCCAAAACTACACCTGCGCTCTGTGCATACACGCTCACACGCACACATTTACAATCAAACTACACCTCACTAATACCGGTGCCACACCAACGGGAAATGCCGTTGATTATCGCGATGTTGGGCGTTAACCGTAGGAGTAACCACAACTTATCGTGATAGGTAATTTTACAACGGCATTCACATTGCCGATTGACGTTAGGCGATAACTCCGGTGGCGGTATTTTTTGAGATCAAAGAGATTTACCGCGAGATTTATTGCCAACGTTGAAGCGGCCACACTTACATTAGGTATCGCGTTAATTATCGGAATAATTACCGCGATGTTTACGGCGCAGCGATTATCGTTTCCCGTTGGTGTGGCCCGGGCATAAGTACACACATGTTTACGAAACCGGGCTCACTTTACTGTTGACAGCCCTCTGTCTTGGTTTTTTATTTGGTCTGAGAAATATACAGGTACTTACTTGGTTATGCAGCGGTCAAAACAATATTATAACTTTACATACATCATTTATGTAGATAAACTACACTTAATGCTTAGATTGCTTTTTTATAAACAATATCTCTTGTTCGATAACACTTCCGACAGCAAATAGGTACCTGTCGGAAGAATTGATATCTTCATACCGTATTTGAACTGTCAAAATTGTACGGTTCCGGATTTGTCGTCGATATCATTGACGTTCGAAACGGTACCAAACCGTATCGTAGCTACAAAGCTACCGCACCGTCGACCCGGGCCTGCATAGCTATTCACAAGAATAGCTATGCAGGCCCGGGTCGACGGCGCGTCGTTGTGTTCCACGAGATGTCAGCCAGTAACTGATGGGGTCCGCTAGGGCCGATGCCTGCCAAGTACCAGGGTCGCGAGTTGTTCGAAAGAGTTACCGTGGCTCCTGGCACAGGCAATTGAAGGAACACGGGTGGATTTTAATCAGTAAATGTCTAGTAAACTTATCTAGTAGGTATTTTTTATTCTGTTGCATCTGTTTGCACCATGGGTTCCGTCTCAAAGTAGTGTCTGGCTGCCCGCCACTTCACTCAAGTGACACCACCCATGTATTTCCAATTATTATGGATTTCTTTCAAACAATTAACTTTGGAGTTGAAAAAACTTTTGATAGAGTGGAGAATGGACTAGTGAATGAAATAAAGACTAAATGTTACTTCAAGCTCCGGCCTATGAATTCCCCATTCCGTACCGGATCGAATCCTACTTACGTACCTACCTACATCGTTCTACATCACGTTTGATGCTCCAACGGCTTTTGTACTGGCAAAATATATATGTGTACCTAACCACTAATTAACTATTTTCAGATTATCCTACCTAACTGTATGGAGATATTATGTAGAAAAATTTAAGAGCGATGAAACTACGAATATACACATAACCAGGAAAAAGAATTAAAATAATAAGTACATCATAGATTGTTCGCTAGCCTGCTAAAGATACTCGACTAATTAATATCACGCAAAATCCTGCATCTCGCAAGCAGAGTTTATGGACGTACCTACTGATCTATTTTAATGGAACCCTGTATACAGCGGCCCGACATGAATCATCGGGCAGTTGCCCGCCAGACACAACACCCGACTGGTCGGACGATCCTCCCTTTTCTATGAGTTCTATGAGTGAACTTTACATGCACTCTGTTCCTCATACATCTATAACATAAAAGTTAGTTCTTCATGAGAAGAGAAACATACCTATTGCTGGAAAGGAGTAGTCATTTAAAAAAAAAAGTTGATTACTTGGTAACATATAAGTGCAAAATGTTTTATTGCTTTACCTTTAGTTTTGTAGCATAAATAGTCATAATTTACTGAAAAATAAATAGGATGGTTCAGAGTGTCCCACGAGGTGGACTCAGTGAGTCATTTCCCATCTTTAAAAAAAAACTTAAGTCTAACAGTCCAAGGGGCATCGACCAAAGGGTATCGTACCTATTACCCGTAATTGGGTTGTGGAGGTCAGATAGGCAGTCGCTTCATGTAAAATACTGGTATTCAGCTGCATTCGGTTAGACTGTAAGCCGACCTCAACATAGTTGGGAAAAGGCTAGGCAGATGAGGATATAGGTACCCTATCCTGTTACGTTTGGGTCTAAAATTAATATGCAAAATTAAATTCAGATATATGAGATGTTTTTAGTAAAAAAAAATCTTCATTGTGGTTAGAAACAGCCTGCTTTGAATGAGCAACCCTAAGAAGAATCACAAAAAATAAAGTTGGGAATCGAAGTTACAACCACACAGGTGAACGAAGCGGTCGTCGAACCGGTACCTAAGCTTAATTACTTTAGTCACAGAGTTAACTAAAGTAGCTGTTCCTAATAAGTATGTCATGATTTATAATCGTATCTAGCCCCACAAAGTTATAGCGCGATAAAAATCATTTAAACAGTTAAATCTGCACCCTAATTGCGTAACACACTATCAATCGGAATCTGAATCATTTTGAAGCAAATTGCTAATCCATTGCTTCGTAAGTTCGAAAAATTTGTCTGCTCAACACGTACCGCAAAACGGGGCTACTTTGACTTCCAGGGTTACTTTGACAGATTTTGTAGCTACTTTGACAGAGCGCCAAAATCGGTTTTCACGTGTGCTCAGCAAGTGTGCGTGACCTCGAGTAATATTGCGCGAGGCGCGGGGTGTGGGGAACGCGTCATAGCGTTGTGATCGGCCTGGTCAAAGTAGCCCCGCCTGTCAAAGTAGCCCCGTTTGACGGTAAATAACGCAATGAATGTTGTGGAACTGTCAAAATTAAACCGATTCCGACTGATATGTGTTACGCAATTGCCCCGCTGTAACTAGGTGCAACATTAAAATTTTTTGGATCGTTTTTTTTCATAATTTTGCGGTGAACTACCTATAGAAGAATATGAACATAATGCAATATTACTCATCCCCCACAGCAAATAGCGTGATGATAATTTACAACAGACTGACCAGGCGGAAGTATTCGCGTGATGCTGGACATTCAGACAAACATTTTTCCTAAATCTCGTCGTCATTACTACTTTTTTTCAAAAATATTCAATGTACAGGTTTGACTTCGCTACGGTACCTATAGAACGAAGCTATTAAGTAAAAGGCACTAACTTCTTGTCTCATCTATTCATGGCTAGAAAATTAATTAATTAATAGGGTTCGTTTTTACCTCATTAATATTTATGACGGATACTTTTATGGATAAGATGCGTATCGCTGACAGGTAGGTGGCCGGAGTAGAACTCGAAATAAGTACCTAAAACTTATCTTCGTATCACTTGGGCCTAGGTGGAATAAAAACATTCCAGTCTCATTACATATTGCTCGTAGGACGAAATAGGATTAGGTTTATAGACAGGGGCGTAGCTACCGCCGTATCTGCCGTATCAATTATACGGGGCCCCCGGGCTACGAGGGCCCCCAACGTGCGTAAGCAAAAATTTATAAAAACTTCCCATTTTTTTTTATTTCACAAATGACTAAAGTCAAAAAAAGCAAATCAGCTATAAATGATTCAAAAATCAGTTTGCCGACAAAAAAAGGCAAGGAGAGTATACAGGGTGTTACGGAAAGGGTATATCAATACAAACGGGTTGAAGAGTCTATCTGGTCTAGAATCTCTGTACAAAATTTCAGCTCAAAAGCATTCACTTTGAAAATGCTTAATATTTTTTTATTTCGACATCACGGCGCTGCATTGGCGAGCGGCGGCGTGATGTGCGTGTACTAGGCGCACAGATACACTACAGATAATGGATAATGACCCTCGTAGTGCGGTGACACGTTTGTTATGATTTCAATTTAACACGTTAGCTGCGGCACCAATTTTTGCAAACTTTCCGTTCCTGCGGCACGAGGTCTTATCGGCCCGCACCGTGACCAGACGTTAGGGCGACACGAGGTCTATTAGACCCCACCTGCTTTAACAGACTAAAATCCATTTTCTGGCGCGAAATCAAAGATAAATGAAAATTTTGATCCTTATCGATATAGACAGTGAATTGATGAACCCGAATCTACCGTCGCCCCTGGATCTGATAGCTAGTTTGGAATTTATTGGCAAAACAAAATATGGGATCTTATACACCTCGTAACGCACTGAAATAGGGTAAATTTTCGCTAAGATTAGTGATGGGAAAAATAATATCGACGCAACGACGTTTATCTATTTTTGTGTGAAAATCTTAATGCGGTTCATAGAATAGAAAAAAAAGAAAACCAGAAGTAGAAAAGAAACTATCCTATTTATTCTGCCTCGGGCTTTAAAAATACACTTATTAAAACTTGAATTAACATTTAAAAAATCAGTAACAATATACTTTTTTATAAAAATCTCAATTTATATCTTGTACATATTTATGAGTGTTTTTCATTATAACAGGGTAGACAATAAGATTTTTTGCACTGAGAGGATGGATGGATGGATTAGGATGGCCGTGTCGGCGATGTAAAAGGACGTGCTCTCCAATCGACGTGATGCACAACACTAATCGCGGGAAGCTCGCGTTGGGTGCGGTACGAGGTCCGGGGGGATATGGGACGTTTTAGCCTCGTTCCGCACTGCATTAAAATTATATTAATTCAGTGCGGTACGAGGCCTAAAACATCCGGTACCAAGGTAGGTATACCACCGAGTCCGGGACCATTAGCGCATCTCAAATATACATTTATCTCTTTTCTATACTGCACCAAACCAAAGCTATGCCCTTCGCACGACAGAGATGTTCACGTTTTTCCTTGCCGCACCACAAGGAAGTTGCATGCGGGGTCATTTAGGCCTCGTTTCGCACTTAACGTGTTAATAAACTATCGAAATTAAAAAAATATTAAGCATTTTCAAAGTTACTGCTTTTGATCTGAAATTTTGTACTGAGATTTTAGACCAGATACACTCTTCAACCCGTTTGTATTGATATACCCTTTCCGTAACACCCTGTATATTTAATTTGAATTGTTTGTAAAAATTTTGGAAAAACTGACGGATAGATTATTATGATGAATACATAATTATGATGAATACATATTTCTTTTAATCGTTACCCTTCCTAAGGGCCCCCAAGCAAATTTCTATACGGGGCCCCGCCAAGACACGCTACGCCACTGTTTATAGACCTAGGAACTTACTACTTAGATCAAAATCTAAGGCTTAGATCCTATAAGCGGACTACGATCAATGAAAACCGGCCAAGTGTGAGTTGGGCTCGCACACTTAGGGCTCCGTACCTAGGTACTAGCAAAACATTTATAATTTTCCTTTTTTTATATGACCGTGGACATATGTGAAAGAAAATTCCAGTGGCTACCTGTTACAGTAAAGACACCTATAGTACACTTGTCTAGAATTAATATTCTAGATAGTGCTAATAGGTACGTCACGGTAGATAAGTCGTGTGGCCGACGGACAGTTGGCGTCCTACCTCTGCCTCTGGGTACAAAACCCTTAAAATGATCTAGATTAGTATTAAGTACCTATTTGTTGTTATGTGGCTACCTAGTACTTAGGTACCCAGAGCTAATGACCCCTTATCAGTACCTTTGTCGAATAGAATAGAATACCTTGTCCTCTGTCGCTTGAGACGCTGGGTTTTGATAGACTAGGGATGTCAGACAGAGACGGTCTAATGTATGTGTCTGCATTATAGGTAGATATGTACCTACCAGTTAGCTATCTGTCAGTAGGTAACGTATGCATGCCTGTTATCTACAGACATGTGTATAAAATTCAGGAGGCATCTAATTAATTTTAATTCGATGGATACCAATTAAAAAACATTTAAAAATAATTGGGTAGGTCTCAATGAGGTAGGTAGCTATCATTGTAAAAAAACATATCAAGGATCTTATGCCCACACGCCGGCGGGCTATAAAACACACATCAAGGAAAAAATGTTTACTTAATCTGCCATAAAATACTCATTTAATCTGTCCACCTGCGAGATTGGCACCTTCGTTATCAGGACACATTCTAGACGTGCGGGGGGTGGGGGTGGGGCGGTGCGGGGCCGGTGTGTCGTGCTCATGTTATTAGCATTTTAAGGCTTTGTCCACGACATTCCTCGGAGTGGCTTTCATTAAGAGCGGTGGAATCGACGGCGGCTCCATTCACAGGTTATCTGATGGGATCTTTTGTATATTTATTGGGGCATCAAAGCGAGGGCTCGGGGCTGCGAGGCGAGGCGGTGTAGCTCGGTAGCGCTCTTAAATTCAACAATTTAATACCTCTCATAAAGCGGCCAGTAACCGCCGAGCCGCTACCAATAATTTCTCTTATTGTCCCGATAAATTAGCTTAATTAGGGTGTAAAAAACGCGGCGGGCGTGGAATCTAGTGCGGCCGCGGTGGGTGGGCCCGGGGCTCTCGACTCGGCACTCACATAATTAGTGCTCCTACCTGCCTGCACCGCACCGCGCACCGCCCGGGCCCACGGGCCTCATGGCCCCACTGGCCCAGCCATGACCCCGCACGCAATGAACATCGTTTAGGAGAGCACCGCGTTGCATTAAGACAACGCGGTGCTCTCCTAAACTAAACTCTGCGGAAAAAATCTGTAGTTACACGCATTCCTGTTGTGTAAACCATAAGCTTCTATTGTACTTAATGTAACAATGTGATATTTATCTAACGTAGATACTTTTACGCTCTGTTCGGTGTACTTACGAGTGCACAGAACATGGAATCTATAAATATCTAAATATCTACAAGTTTATATAAGAATACATTTGTACACATTAAATTAATTGCCTGTAGCAATAGTTAACTGTCTTGGGTTTCTTGTAAGTATCATTCGGATGTCGTCCAATAGGTACCTGCAGGTGTATGGTAGTACCTAGTTACCTAGCTACTTACCTAATTATCAACGGAATCGTAAATTCGATTTTTTGGTTCTGTAAATCTATACATATCTATATATACATATAATAAAATCGTAGGAAAGTCAAAACGGTACATTGAATATTTTTTTAAAAGAATACTTGGGGCGTGATCTACAATCGATATCGAAGCCAAAAATATAGTTTTTAGAATTTTTGTCTGTTTGTCTGTTTGTCTGTATGTCCGGGATAAACTCAAAAAGTACTACATGGATTTACTTCAAATTTTGCATGAATATTACTAAGAGGTCGGGTCAACATATAGGCTACATATTATCACGCTATCACCTATGGGGGAGGAGCTGTGAATATTTATTTTTCTTACGCATTCTGTGACAGCGTGTAATCTAACGACGCATATTTAAATGTTGTTTTTCAGTAAGCCATGCTATTATCTAGCTTTACACTATAAAAACTACGCCATTTAAGTAACTTGGGCAGAAAAAACATAGTTTAATGAATTTTAGTAGTATAAAGAAAATTTTGAAGCAGCGCCATCTATGAGTTTTCATAAAAATCAAATCAAGTTACATGTTGACACTTTTTGGAAATTAATAATTTAAATTTGATCATGTTGGCGAGGTTAGTAGTTAGTAATTCTTAAAATTCATAGATGGCAATGTGCATTTTCTTCATAAAAGTTGTATCGTATAGTTCGTTTTGACAAATTCAAGTTCCAACAAAACCCTTAAAATGTTGAGCAGAGTTGAGGACGACAATAAAAAAAAAAATGCGGTGTTAAGTATTACAAAAAAGTTATGTTTCTACTGGAGACGAAGTCGGAGTAACTAATGAACGCGTGCTGAACACCTGTCTCAGTTCACTTCAAGATGTGGTCATTTCTATCGGCGGCAATCCACTGATCGAATATGGGTTACCAGCTCCCCAATGATCACCGCATCAAGACCGTGTAAATCGGGAGTATAACGCTGAGACAAATTACGATCCGGGCGAAATGACCATGTCGCTTTGTTCTCTTCAGAGCAAAAACAAATTTATGACACCGTCCTTGAAAGCGTTGGGAAAAAACCAGGGTCAAATGTTTTTCTTGGAATGCGTCTGGTGGAACAGGAAAAACATTTGTTACCACTTGCATACTTGCAGAGGTCAGCAGGCAAGGCAAAATTGCTATTGCTGTAGCGTCGTCGGGAATCGCTGCCACACTGCTTCCGAGTGGCAAGACAGCACATGCCATGTTTAAAATTCCTATCGATTTAAAGAGCGCCGAAACGCCTGTTTGTGGTGTGTCACGTAACAGCGATAAGGGACACGTGCTCAAGGATTGCTCTTTGATCGTATGGGATGAGTGTACGATGGCCAATAGGAAGGCAGTTGAGGCCGTGGACGGAATCTTGCAAGACATCCGCAGGAACGAACATTTGATGCGTCGTATCACAGCTGTTCTGTTCAGTGGCGATTTCCGGCAAACGCTTCCCGTGGTGACACGGGGATCGAGGGCTGACGAGGTGAATGCTTCGTTGAAACTATCTTCGTTGTGGTCACGAGTTCGTACGCTGCGCTTGACCATTAATATGAGAGCTCGGCTCGGCGGCAATGCACGTGCTCAAGAATTCTCCAATGTCCTTCTAAATCTTGGCGAAGGCACTCTACCAGAAGAGAGAGGTGGACAGGTGGTGCTTCCAGAGTCTCTCGGTAGAGTGGTATCCAGCTTAGAAGAACTCATTTGCTGTGTGTACGGGGACATCAGTCGTATACTGCACCTGCAGAATTCTTGGGTGTGTGAGCGGGCCATTTTGACGTCCAAAAATGATCAGGCTGCAGCAATTAACGAATGCATTCTCTCGGAAATTGAGGAGAATGAAGTGGTCTACACCTCGATAAACACTGTTGTCGAGCAAGATGACGCCACACATTATCCCGTGGAATTTCTGAACTCCCTGTCAGCAAGTGGACTTCCAGCGCATACCATCAAGCTGAAGGTCGGTGTCCCGATTATGCTTCTTCGGAACCTATCTCCTCTGAAGTTGTGTAACGGGACCCACCCTAAAGTCATTTCGCTCTACAGACACACCATTGAGGCGGAAATTCTTACGGGTTGTGGCGTTGGCGAGGCAGTATTTATACCAAGCATTCCCCTCATACCTCATATCTTCCCGTTCCAGTTCAAGCGCGTACAGTTCCCCGTGAGTGTTTGCTTCGCGATAACCATCAATAGAGGCAGACACTGAGGGCAGCGGGTGTCGACCTCAGGACGAGTTGCTTCTCACACGGACAACTGTACGTCGCTTGCTCCCGCGTCACCAGTCCTGACTCTCTTTACATTTTGGCTCCTGGCAGCATAACTACTAACGTTGTTTATAGGGAAGTGTTTTAAGGTATGATGCCTTTGTACGTATTTTTACTCTTTTGTGTCCTGGAATGTATTCCTGCATTGTTTTCTCTATTTCCTTCAGTCACATCCCCCACACCACACTGAACTCAGCAGGACTCCCATATAACTCTCTTCACTTGCTTCGCTTGCAAAAAAAACTTATATTTTAATGCTATTTTAAAAGTTGTTTACTTATAATGCTATAGCGACACTGGCATCTTAGGTATTTTTGGTGCTGTAGAGCCTTCAGGCAGACGACGTCGCGGGCAGCAGCTAGTTGGAAATAAAGTCTATCGAAATCAGTAGAGTATGGCCATATTATTATATATATAATATTAGGATTCAGGGAAGTGTAATAAGAGTTAAGTAGGACGATTAGGATCCTAATTAGCCAGTCAGAATTGTTCCTGCTCCTTGACTTGGTCCGCTTCCTTCCTGATAAGGAGCCCTAAATCCAGAAAAGGATAATAAACGCTTTAGACTTACAGCATCAAATAATTCATCCATCACTATCAACGGGAGATGTGGCCAAGAGGCTGCCAGCAAGAAGGGCTAGTGATAACAACGATTATTTAAATAAAACTAATACTAAAGGATGCAGTTACCGTTATAACTTATTTTTATTAAAATAAATGTTGTTATATGTATTTACCACTAGCCTCTTTAGTAAATTTGAAAAAAAACCGGCCACGTGCGAGTTGGACTCGCATACAAAAGGTTCCGTACCACAAGGCAAAACGCGCTGAAAAAAACGGCAAAAAAAATCACGTCTGTTGTATGGGAGGGTCCCATAAATAATTATTTTATTTTAATTTAATTAATTATTTTTAAAGTGAACAACTAATACTCTGTGAATATTTCAAACGTCTACCTGTTGCCGTTATTAATATCGAGCAAATAAAGGCCAAAAAATCACATTTGTTGTATGGGAGCCCCCATTAAATATTTATTTTATTCGGTTTTTAGTATTTGTTGTAATAGCGGCAATACAAATACATCATCTGTGAAAATTTCAACTCTCTAGCTATCAAGGTTCATGAGATATAGCCTGGTGACAGACAGACGGACAGTGGAGTCTTAGTAATGGGGTCCCGTTTTTACCCTTTGGGTACGGAACCCTAAAAAACAGTGAAGGAAGTTGACACTATTTAATAGTAGGTGTTTGTCCAATCCAAACAAATTACGCTAAAACATGAATAGAGGTCTGGACTGGAATAAGTAAGTACTTATGTTTCAGACAAAGAATCAGCATTGTCATCCAATTTAACGCTATCAGCCTTTCGGCAACGTTTACCTAGTTTAGTCTATAAGCGTTTTCTCAATTATTGGGAGTTAAGAACCGATGTTTGCCGAGATCTACTTACTGGTCAGTCAGTCAGTGCGTAACTTTAGGATTGTGGTACCTTGTCAGGTAGGTACCTAACAGTTTGATTCTGCGGCATTCGATGCTGATGTGTGTGCCACGTTTGTTGATGGTAGGTAACCATTGAACAAATCAGGTCGTAAGCAATGCAAACCGTATGCCTTGAACAACAGGTACTTAGTTAGTAAATACCATGAGAATGTAAGTAGAGCTAATAAAATAATGCCTACACTCACATTAAGGTCAGGGCTTGCCTCCTAGCCTAGCGGAGCCGGTGAGCTGCCAGCGGCAGCGCGCACTGATATCGACGAGCCGCTACTATGTCCGCCGCATACTTGGCGCTACGTTTGTGTGTAATTTTTATTGCTTCCATAACTCGCCTGCATTCCCGGTGGGACCTAATGCCTGTAGATAATGCAGCAATGCGCCATCAATCAAACTCGTCGCCGTCACATAAATATCTGTGCACGGCCGCGGCAGTAAGCCGACCCGCCTCCGCCGCGCCGCCGCGCCGCTGCTCACCGCTATCTACCACAGATAACGTGCTGTAGGCGCAACGCTATCTCCCTATCGCCTAGCTATGTACTGCCACGGTTTTATGACTGACAAATTGTATAAATTATGAGAACTAGGTGTCAAATTTTACAGCCATAAACAATGGTGAAATGATCAACCGAACGGGGCCAAGAGAACGTTCTGGTATTCTTTATGCTCAATAAAGATATCCCAGGTATTTTAATGCGTGTTTTTCGTAGACAGTGTGAAAATAAAAGCACAGCTTTAAGTGCGCTGTAATCTGGAATCAACGACTACCACACAATAAACACATTTGTTATAATTATAAATTAACGGAAACAATTTGGTATTTTAACTAATTATCTTGATAAATTCAGTGCCTATTCATGTTGTAGTAAATAAATTGTAATAAGCTATGCAATTATAATTTAATTAATTACCCCTACAAATTACAGTTATTCAAGATTTATTTAAATGTTAAGTCAAATGCTTAATATTAAGATTAGGCTCCTTTTCTTTGTACTGAGTTACATACTTAGACCTATCAGGTAGTTCTGATAAACTGGTTACCGTAGGATTTACCAGTTATTACTTAAGTAGGTAAGTACTTAGTTACCCAGTTATCTACCCATCCAGGTAAGTACTTGTACCTAGGAACTGCCCAAGTAATTGGAAACGATCCCATTACATGACAAAAAAAACAGTCACCTATCGAGTTCACAATCCGAGGTACTAACATGTAACTAGGTACTTCTGCAGCACCCAGTCCGGGAAGCAACATTGTGTCTTATGAGCTCTCGCACCCATTCGCGTGTTCGGGATAATGCACGGGGATCTGGAAAACTAAATTCATCTTGTATTGTTGATTTTCAAAAATTATCTATTTTCCTGGTTTATGTACATAATATTTGAGTTGAATATTATGTAGTGCAGGGTTGGCAAGTAGAAGACATTGCGATGTTCGTTAGTAAAGATGAGTACCTCAACCTAGAAGGGGAGATGTGTGTCAATTTCTACCCATTTGTTTCTTGCACCGATTTGTCTTTATTACTGGAACAAATTGTGTGGCGATAAGTAGCAATTGCGCTTTCTCTAACTTACGTGAAATAGAGGACCATTTATTTTTAATAAAATATAGTTTCATACTATAGTTTAGAACGATGAGTCAATGATTAATACGACTGACGATATAGTATCACTCGTAGTCGACGATTAGGTAGGTACTTGTTTAGTAAATGCTTATAAAATTAGTAGTGATTTTGTATTACTTTTTACACGGGTCATATTGTTGTTGTTTTAAGTTAAATTAGGTACATAAGCAAAGTCAGTCGATATAGGTTCTTAGAAACCTGATGCTAATTGTAACGAATAAAGATATCGTGTATTTCCTTGCACACCCCAATGAATAGTATAATAGTAAAACATAAGTAGTTACAGTTTTTCTAACATTACCCTTTCAATACTCATTGTCACCATCGAATTTAATTAGAGCAAAAAGCTGCCGTCACAGTTTCGACTTTCTTGTAGGTAACGGATAGGCAGCGGAGCACGTTGTGCGGCACAGTACGAGTGTCAGTGTCAACACATTCAGTAACCACTTCATTATTGTCAGCGCGAGGACGTGTGAGCGGCCGCGCATGTCGCGCCGAGAACACGCCGCCGTAGGCCCACTGTGTGTGGGCAAGCAACACGAGGAGCCAATGCATTCGCCATGGATGTACCAAACTTAGTACTCACTGCTAATGTCGTTGGTCAGTTGTTTCAGCAGGTAGATGAGTTACGAGCGGGGACTGGTGGGATCCAACGAAAATAAATCTTCGTGAGTGGTCGCGCTGTGTGTTTTACCTATTGTATAACCTACTTACAGTACCTACTCACTAACCTTCTACTTGCTTGCTTTCAAGTAAGTACTTCGACGAGACGACTACTACGACGATCACATTTTCTTTATCTAATACAAGTACTTATGCAGCTTTGCAGACCTCGGTTGTAGTATTTTCAATCAAGCAGATTCAATAGGTAGTGTTGTTTCGTTGTCATTTGTATCCTGTTTGCCCTAGGGTAAAGCGGACCTTCTGTTGTGTATGTGGCTGGTGGCCAGAGCGCAGGTGCGAGGGCGCGATGCCTCACGACTCATTAAACAGAGGCGAGTGGATCAGCCATCGATACCTCATTACCCGCCGCTCACTGATGCACACGCACTCAATGTGCTGACAGTACCTGCTTCATATTCATGTCGTTTACGCCTAACTACGATATAGGTAGTATTATAACACGTTTTTATTAGTATTCATTACCTATGTGCTTACTCTACTACTTTCATGGTTGATTAAGTAGATACCTTTTTATTTCTGTGTCTTTTTAAGGAACGAGTACTGTAACTCATCCACCATGCCGAATCACGTAAAAAATGTACTAAGTTCGTTTCTTTAAGCCCGAGGTAGATAGCTAAGGTTAAAACAAAACGAACTTAGATTTGCAGCCACAAACACATTGAACACAGTGTGGCAGCGCGCAGCGTGGGCAGTTGGGCACTCGTACCAAGAACTAATGATAACACAAAGATAGTTGATCGACTGGGAACTACAAATCTTATCACTTATATTTTAATTAACAATATTATGAAAACAGTACTAAAACCAATGTCTAATAGTTTATCAAAGGAAAACTTTGCGATGTACCTAAAGGCGAAAAACACCTACAAATACAACTACAAAACTTCTTTACTAATTAATTGCTGTAAGTACATTTGTTGCACATTTCAAATGTGTTTGTTCAAAAGTTTAAATATATCTGGAACAGCGCTGTATCGAGCGCGTCTATGAAGGAATGCTCATAAACGGCGCTCGGCTGAACGCAAAGCGCTTGAAGCGCTATAAATCTTTTGTAATGTCGCCGTGAGCTGCTCATCTGGTCCGAGGATAGCGCGCAGTGACACCTGAGACATGCCACGGTACTGAACTGCAATATAATAATATGCACTAAGTAGTTAACAGAAAATCAATACCTATTCGTACTTATTAGCTACTTGAACGGTTCACGTACACGTACTTACGTTACGTTGATAAGTAATGGTGGGGAAAATACTCTCTTGAAAGTGCATTCCACTTTCAAGATCAGTGAGGCATTTCTGAAAATAGGACATATGTAGGTTGGTACAGTCAGCAATCATAGACGATTTACACGGCTTAACTTTTAAAATGGACTTAAAAATTATGCACGATATTACAAAAAGGAGCAGCTGTTGAAATAATTCACACCCGTGCTTGTTGAACGTTCCTAGTAATAATAACAATGTCTTTATACTAAGTCCATACACGACACGTGTTTCGCCAGTTTGAGTCGCATGTTGCATCATAATAACCGCATCTTCTGCATGTGCATATTTTGGCTGGCGGGAGGTGATGCATTCTGCATCCAAGCCTGGATCTAGTGATAGCGGATTTAAAACTAAATATTTTTTCATACCATTTTACATACTTTCATGGATTTCCGCAAAGCAACGCCTGATCCCATAAATTATGTTAATTCAAGATAAACTATTCAGTGTAGGTATGTCTAGAGCTCGAGCGCAGCCGCACAGCCGCACAGCTGCACAGCCACACAGCCCCTCTGTAGTACAAGCACATGATGTTTACATAACTGCGGGCAAGCAAGCCCAGGCCGACGGAAGCAGTGGGAAACCAATGAAACGAATTAATTCTGATTGTCCTCGAACTAATGATCCACATCGAACGACTCTATGAAGTACTTCAAAAATCTATAAATCATGTGTGAAGAGGCATCGGAAACACTTTATGATTTTTTTCTTTTTTTATTTTAATTACCAATAAGCAAGCTCAGCTCATTGAAACCCTTTTCAATGGCCTTTACCCTATACAGCGTCAAATATCCCATAGGGTACCTATATGTACCTATAGGGCATTGTATGAATGTGGATGGTTATACGAGACACGAGTTCGTACACGGGAGACCAAAGAAACCATGGATGGACTGTGTGAAAGATGATATGGCTAGAAAGGTAATTACTAGCGAGATGACTACTAAGTAGGTAATAGAGAAATATGGAAAAAAAATGTTGCGCCGACTCCAAATAAAATTTGGATAAGGACAGGAGAATGACGATGAAGTAAAGGCCAGCTAGGGATGGTGAACCTCTATACATACTTACTTACGTGTACTTACTTACGTGTAATTTCTTCCAAATAAATATTTAATGTGGCCATGACGTGCCAGCAACCAATCTTGAACAGAAAATAATGGAACATAAGTAATCAAATAATTTCAACATAATACCTACTCAAATAGTATACAGTTATCTTACAGTTCTATATTTATGTAAATGAAGGAACAAATTAGTGCAACATCTGCAGTCGCAAACTACTTAGATGTTGATATCAGGTTCATATTTCGTTACTTTTAGCAGAAGGCAAGCTGAACTGGAATCATCTGACAAGCGGATCCAAAGTTATTCTTTCTGCAAAGAGGTAACGACTCACCGGCGGTCCATACGTAGGTAGATGAAAATATCGCGCTTAGATTTCTATGTTTAGTAAACTTTTATCTTGGATTACATTATATAATAATAATTGTATTGTATTTTTAGTGAATCTGTTAGTGTTATTTCTAATGTAGTACTTAATGTCTTCATGTTTTCAATCTTCTAATAGAATATCCTAATTTGCATGAAATATGGTAACATAACGGGTGAAGTTTATCTGTTTAGGTGTGTCAAGGAGCTAGCTGGCCGTGTATACTGGGCATGCCTCCCGGAGTCCCTCGTGCACCGACGTAGGACGGTAATAGAAGCGCGATCTATTTTGACGAGCGAAAGTCACAATGACAATGACGGTGCACACTTAAGTATAATTACGACTATAATAGGTAGATACTCAGAAACAGTAGCTGTGAGTGGTAGTGGCTCTCGTCAGCTCTATAACCATTTATGAAATCACCAGCTGACAAGTAAGTTGAACCTTCACTGGGGCCATCTGTTCCGTGGGTCAGTTCCAAGTCGAGCCCCACTGAAGCTATCCGACCATAACGCTAACTCGGACTAATTGTAGAAACATGGCGGCGGCACACCACACGCAAATCTTGCGCTTTCACCACTAAATGACTTATCGGAACAAATAATGATCTGTGCGCGACCATTGTTCTGCGAAGCTGTTTCGTGCTATACATACGTACGTAGCTACGTAGGCAGTGCGGCATTGTTGGCGGAGGCGTGGCGCGGCGAGATCACACGCCGCCCCGCCCCCGCACCGCCCCGCACCGCGCCTCACCACCCCGCACTTCCCCACAACGCCCCGCACAGCCCCCGCACGCACGCCGACAAAGGCTCCGCATCGCCAGCGACGCAAGACGTGGACAAAGACAACTGTAGGACATACCGATACCACTGTACGTGCATCACTGACGAGTGGGTAACATTGCTCAGCGCCGACCGCGCGCCGAAGTGCGGATGATGCTGAAACATCAGAAACAATCACAAGGTTATTAATTTAATCTTCGAAAATATGAATCTGCTACGTGGTGCTACGCGGCGCTACGCCGTGCTACGTAGTGCTACGGGGCGTAGCAATTAGTTATTACTTCATAGAACTTACATGCTCACTTGAACACATTACTTATTTTAACATTATTATGCAAATGGCTAAACAAATTAATTATAATCATACTTTAATTTTAATATAGTCCATTAAAAAGTTTATTGAGTACGTAAATCAGCTCTCGTCGTAAAATTTGGAGGCTCTCGTGCGTAGAGCCTGTGTGAATATGTGTATAATGTAGGTGCCACATCATAATAAGTATATATTTTCAGTTAGAATATCATATCGCTCATTTTGAGAAACATCGACGTAAATGTATTTTTTCCCAAAAATGAGTTAAATATGACAAAGCACTTAGAAAGCGTATTTACGTTAAGAAAGCAAAAAATTTAAAAAAAGTAGCAGTTACGCCGATGTTTCTCCAATGAGCGATATCGTGGCCCTATAGGCCGAAAGCTGAACCCAAAGTTAATGTAGGAACGACAGGTATTCTTTCATGAAATAGCCATAATAGGAAGAAAGAAATAAAACAAAATTAAAAAAATAAGCTATGCATAATGCGAACTGCAGTTTGGATTATGTTATCCACCTAGAAAACATAATATCGACGGTTCCCCGGCTATTTGATCTAAGCGACATTTTTTCCGAAATTGAGTTATATAGGTACATAATAGGAATCAGCGAATTTTTCTGATTCCAATTATGTATATAACTCAATGGACTTTCTGATGGACTATAAGAAAAATAATTTCCCGTAGTCCACCAAGGTGAACTAGGCGGGTGAACCATGGGCAATACACGGAATGGCCAGAAGTTCATTTTAGTTTTGCTCGATTATACTGCACGAACTAGTAACCTAACTGAATTAGTTCGGATTCTCCGAGGCCGCGTGTTCCAACTAAATAATATCGAGATAGCTGAGTTCCGAGCACAGTGGATTATTGGCGACAGGCTAGTGCTAGCAGTGGCAATAACACCTCGCGCCTGGCCACCTGCGACGTGTGCATGTAGCCACACGTCGCACGCACGTCGCGCACACGTCGCGCACACGTCGCGCACACGTCGCACGCACGTCACACGTGCACCCAGTGCATGACCAAGATATATCTTACCCGGCAACGTACCGACATGTTAAACAGTTTACAAGTTCATGGTATTGCGTCCACTTTATTATGTAAGCTGTTTGTACGCAGGTACTTACTTATTCATCATAAAGATAAAAGAATATCTTCTATCTGATATAAGTACTTACCTGTATTCCGTCTGTTCAGATACAACTCATACAAGTTTATTATCTGGCTACACCGTGAGTGACACGCCGTGAGCATACGCGCGGCGGCACGCGGGTAATTAGTGGCGTATGCTAATACTTGATATTAAAGCCTCTAGCCGGCCGTTAACATAATTATATGGCTTTGAGATTAAATTAATATAATTAAGTGGTCATAATTTGTCGGTTTTGGGATTCCTGTTCAGTCCGTGAAGAGAACCGTCGAGCTCGAGCTGTGTTTAGAGTTAGAGACGCTTAGCTTCAGGCCTAGCTGCACGAGCTATACGCCGCACGTAAACATCGTCGTCGCTAAAGCAATAAGTAATGCCGGCAATTACATACGCCTCGTGCGTATGTACCAATGCAGTACATAGGTACATAGTACCTGTACCTTTAAAGCATAATTTTCTTTGCGATATCCTGCAAGTGCTTACGTACAATATTTTCCATCGTGTCTTAAAGACTTGCGAGTAGTGCGAGCTCCGTCGGTGAACTTCAAAGCTCACGCAACAATCAGCGCTTTCACAACAATTACAATGAAGACTTAACACTAAGCTCACATTAGCACGAGAAGCCGCAACCCTCGCTCAATTATTAGTACCAGGTAATCGCGTGTGATAGCAGCAGAACGTTCTTACGTCATTCCTGAGTTGCGTGCTAATATCGAGTGTAGCCTAGTACCAGCAAGAAATAGAAGAAGAAAGAGCCGACACGAATAGTTATCATTTTCATGTTAATATCTATATAGGTACGTTAACTTAGTTTTATCAATGCAGTCATTGACGGCTTGCTGGCTTCATGGTCACCAGTGAGCTTAACATGATTCGCAATCGGATTTATAATTTACAAAAGCTCGCATTGTGGTTGTGATAAAAAATCCTCAACGACAACGTTTAAATAGAGACCGCGAAGTGCAGGCTCATTAAGTGCGCACAGTTTGACAAACAATTGTAAGGTAATCTGTTCCGAACAGTTCCAGCGAGTGAACAATAAAGAGGGAAGGTAATTGTCGCCGAGGGAGTCGCACAATGAGCTGTTTGTACGATAATAACAGACGAAGTTAGCGGGTTCACCCACCGAGAGCGTCGCCGCCGCCGCGGCGCGCCGCCCGACGGCCCGGCGCGCGTGACGTGGGGAAATCGCGGGAAGTGAGTCGCGCGAGTCTGCATCAGCGATTAAGATCGCATTAGCAAGTATTTTAATGAACTATAATTAGTCATAGGTGGAATGTCGTATTACGCAACTGCACTCGCCCCGTACCCGGTACCTACCATTTACGCGTCACTGGAGGAAATCACATAATTCAACACACAACGCTGGAGGAATTTTATCAAAAATGTTAATGACCTGATTTTACAACACAATAATTAAATATAACTTTGGAATAATAGATTGCCACAGAGCCGCATATTTCAGGTTATTTCGAGTGATTGTGGACGCAAACAATGCTGAGCTCGGCCAAACTTCGCGATGATGAAACGTTACGTAAATCTAAAGTTATTCATACCCCGGTTTGGTAAGTAATAGCTTCTGTAGTACAAGCTCTCTGAAACAGCTTCATTGCTTTAATGAGTGCTGAAGAAACAACACACTGATGTTATTTTAAAGTAATTTAGAAGAAGGTAAAACTTACCATGCTTACTGGAGGGTGCTGACTTCGCGTGAACTTTTCTCGGTCGTCATCCCCTTCATGCTCACATGAAAGTTGAGCGCTTCAAGTGGTACATCTCGAGCTCATATTAAAAACGTACGAGATAGGCAGGTGTGTAATGAACACTGCTCTTCGAACTCTTCAGTTAATCTCACACTCCATTAGCAAAGTTCGAGCTCTCACCCGGCGCGGCGCGCGGCGGCGGGAGGCGCGGCGGCGCATACGTACCCACTCCACAATATTACACATGGACTTACACGTGATATCCAGTTATCCACCCACTCTGGCTACAAGATTCCACTCCGGGGTCATGTGATCTCGCTATAAGTAGACGTTTCTAATTTAAACCCGGGCTCGCCTTAATTACACAAAGGGTTGAATTTTCACAGTGCGTACGCATCACGTAGAAATTTACGTGCAGGCTGAGCATAATTGTTGTTTGTGAAAATTTCTTGAAGAGAAAAAAAAATCTTTTTACAAGTTTGCTTTGTTCATGCTTATGTGTTTCTGGTTACTCTGTCAACCATTTGTCAAGCACTACCAGGCCTCCGACTTTCCTCGAATTGTTGCCCAACAAATTACTCATATGTATCACTATGTAGTAAGTAGATAGGTACGTATAGTATTTGTTAGGTATGCAATGTGTAGGTACACTTAATTGTAAACCAGGAAACAAAATGTTTTTATTCAGTTGAAGGGTGCATGGTTAAAGTATGCAATACTTACTGTTATTAAAGCAAGCATGACGTTTGTATAGAGTCCACGGCGACCGCATGTGTCCGCACATGTCCAGTGTCCAGTGACGTCAGTCACCTGGCGCGGGCGCCGCCAGGTCTGCGCGCGCCGGAACCGGAACCCTATTGTTTTAAGTGAAGCAACAGATGCTGCCGTCCCGCAACCGTCCCGCTGTCCCGCTGCCGCAATACACTGCAATACAGGGGATGCGAACAGATATACTCAGCTTAAGTACAATGTGCCGAAACGAGCTTGGCTGAACTAACAGACGGAATGAAGGACAAATAATAATAAATTTAAGAGTGCAGTGCCTCGAGCGTGGGCCGCCTAACTTGAAGAGTGCAGTGCCTCGAGCGTGGGCCGCATAACTTGAAGGGTGCAGTGCCTCGAGCGTGGGCCGCATAACTTGAAGAGTGCAGTGCCTCGAGCGTGGGCTGCATAACTTGAATAGTGCAGTGCCTCGAGGTTGGGCCGCATAACTTGAGAGTGCAGTGCCTCGAGCGTGGGCCGCATAACTTGAAGAGTGCAGTGCCTCGAGCGTGGGCCGCATAACTTGAAGGGTGCAGTGCCTCGAGCGTGGGCCGCATAACTTGAAGAGTGCAGTGCCTCGAGCGTGGGCTGCATAACTTGAATAGTGCAGTGCCTCGAGGTTGGGCCGCATAACTTGAGAGTGCAGTGCCTCGAGCGTGGGCCGCATAACTTAAAGAGTGCAGTGCCTCGAGCGTGGGCCGCATAACTTGAGAGCACAGTGGCTCGAGCGTGGGCCACATAACTTAAGAGTGCAGTGCCTCGAGGGTGGGCCACATAACTTGAGAGTGCAGTGCCTCGAGTGTGAGACTGGTTCCTAAGGGATTCTTAATTGGCTAAGTGGGCCTTCTGCGCCGGGTCCCGCGCCGCACCGCGCTGCGCCGCCAGCCAGCGTGTCGCGCTTGCGCCCGCGCACATACACCGCGATATTTATGCGCATCATCCACCTGCCGGCCACTAGCGCCCGGCCCGCCCGGCCTGCGCTGTGACACACTGTATAGTCCCTTCCTACAATTTCGGGTATGATTGTTCAACGTATTTATTTACAACATGAAACAAGTGAACCCCGCGCATACCGGCCGCGACCGCTCCGCACAATCCGTCGACATCTCAACTGCGCGTGCCATGTCATTTCAAAAAGCGGTAATTTAATTTTCATGCGGAGTGCCTGGCGCGCCATTGTGTGGCAACTGTCTCAACTGTCACCGCTATACATACCTAGTCAATTTGCGACGACCGCGCAGTAGGTACATATCTATAGATATTTTTGTCACGAACCGCACGGTGACAGATTTTTATGCACGAAGTTTTGTATAGTCAACACTTATTAAGAGCTTTGTGTCGCAACAGACAGCGGATGGTTAATGGCGACAACCGCGCCGACAGCTGCGCCACTAGATAAGCGCGAGAGTAGCGCCAGTGGCTGGTCACTCAGCACTGGAGCCCCACACTACGACACCGCTACAGTACAGACTACAGCGCTACTACACGACGGCTGCGTTGTACACGTCACGCTACTTTTTGCTCGTTTCAAGTGTTCGCTCGGTGTTAGGTGTGTTAGCAGTTTGGCTGTATTAGCATACAATAGCCGACAGCTGGCCCGCACTTATCAGATCAGCGCCGCGATGTGAGCGGAGTGACCGCGTGACCGCGCGGCCGGCGCGGCCGGCGCGGCACACGTTTTCATTACGATCACTCCAACTTAGCTTATTTATTGTACCGAGCAACTAATAAATAACACTAATAATGTCAGCATTAACTAACAAATCAAAACTAGTTGAGTTACGTCATGCCGCAGCCCGCATACCTACCGCTCTGTACAGCTGACTGTTTATGGTTAGCCTAAACGTCTACCTGTCTAGTTAGAACAAACATATTGGTAATTGTGCGGGTAGTTATTATACCTCTAGTAGGGTAGGTAGGTATGTCTCCCTCTACCAGTAACATAAATCTCAATACGTTGCTTAAACGTTGCGATGTAGTGTTCACACTTGGTGCAAGCCGCCCGGTCCGCTCGCGTGCTGCTGTCAATCAAACAACGATTTCGAATCAATTGTGCGTATCTATGTATAATGATAGGTATCGATATTGATCGTCAGTAATAACATATTTGCACGGAAATAATTCCCACAGCGAGTGGGGTGAGCACTTGAGCACGCGGGCACGCGGCACGGCGCGGTGTCTTTCCGGCAGCGGGCAGTTTTTGTGCGTCTCGCCTCGCGCTACTTGCGAATCCCTGAATACATGAATTTCTATAACGTTTAACGTCACCCTTCGATCCACGATGTCACTCAAACGTCCGACATTTTTTTTTATTGTTTAACTGGCCTGTTTCTGTAGCCGACTGTAATATGATTATGTTAACCTGGTGCTCACCCTCATTACAACAACGTTGCGGGTTGCGCATGTGCTCGCCGTGTGTCGCAGGCCGTGTCCACCGCGCGGCCGCAGGTCGGTCGCCGCGCGGCCGCAGTGAGGCGCGACGTTGGCTCGCGTGCGGCCCCGTCTCCCGCCAATGATTATGAAGTATGAACGGATCAATTTCAAGAGCTGCCGCTCAAAGCCGCCGCCCACACCCCCGCGCACCTCCCCGCCGCCCCGCGATACATGCACAGAATACAGCACCGACGACGCTATACTTTCTCACCACAGACTACAAATTTTCTTTCGCAATCTGGCAGTATTATCCAGCCTTTCAAAATGTGTATGCCTTAAAATATTAGACTGTGGTGAAATATGCGCGGAAGGCACAATGTACGTATCATAATATAATAGCAGGTATCGCTTCACTCATTGACGTGGCATTTCATATTCCCGGCTCGCGGCTGTATTACGGCAAGTTGGAGCGCGCCGCGCAGGTTCGCGGTTACTTCACTCAATTTGCGCCGTTAGCGGCGCGATCTCCATTTTTCACAGTTATTGAACAATTTCCCGGAGCCCCGCGAAACGACGCTAAATAAGAGTTCGTTCAATTTTCTTTTTTCCTCTTTGTGTTTACGTTTTTGCTTGCAATGCTTTAAATCAATTCACAACGGGCGCCTCAAAATGGAATTCCTCTCCTTTTGATTCCTTTGATCATTTCGATGCTGTGGAACATGATTGCGAATGTTGGCAGTTTGGCACTGTCTATGACAAGCGGCACTCGTCCACCTCGAGCATGTAAATAAGATATCCAGCGCGGAGCGGTCAGTGATTACCCTAACTAATGACACGCATACCTATATGGTGTTTGTGCGAGCAACATCGCTAACATGGCGACGCGACATGTTGTTATGAGTAACTGGCTCTCCTCGCGCGCCGCGTACGGGCACAGCTATGCGGCCGCGGCCGGTCGCCGCGCGCTGTCTGTAGCATGGCTTATGTTAATGACCCGCCGCAAATACATGCAGTTGCACATCCAGCCTTCCGACAGCTTTGATTATTATGATGGCGAGGTGCGACATTGCCGCGGGATTCATCAGACACCTTCGTTCAGCTACAAAGTGAATCATCAATCTGAAAAGAGTAATCCACGTATAGTTTAGCCGAGACGGTGTACAACAACGACTCTTCCGGCTGCTGGTACTTTAATTAAACGTGCATAAATTACGGAGTGGTCGTAAATCAATCGGCGGTGGTTGGCGGTGGCATGCGGCCGCGGGCGGCAACGGGCGGCGTGCGGGCGGCGTGCGGGCGGCGTGCGGGAGGCGAGCGGGCGGCGTGCGGGCGGCGAGCGGGCACGCTGCGGGCGCGGGACGGCGCGGCTATTATTACGCTGCTGCTCAATGGACGCGCGCACCGACGGACTACTTCAAACACGCGTCGCTGAGATTCTAGTGCACGATGCTCGGCGATCATTGTCTTCTTGGTACATTTCGCGCGGCACATGACGCCCGTGTGATTGATGTCCGCGTTCGACGACAACGGATGGACAGCGGACGATATGGCGCGACTCACAATCACTCTGGATTTGCCTATTTAAGATTGCCCCAAATACCTTGTGTAGTACCTAGGTAAGGAAGTACCCACATCGCAAACGGAAATGTTTAATTGATCATCTTACTCGTAAAACATGTTAAAAACTTGGGTATTGATCTTCTAATGGTGATTTTTTAATCCTCTAAAAACTTTTTGGTATTCTGATGATGTTCGCCTTAATTCATAAGTGAGCCTAGGGAATGAAAATGAGATTTATCTCGGTATCACAAAAAGACTCACTTATTATACCTATTAGCGTGTGGATGTTGTGGTACAAAGTACAGGATTATAAAAACATCGTACCTACTATGTAAAACTACGTTCATAAAAAAAAAAATTCTAATTCCGATTCTAATCAAAACGGAATTATATTTGTGGATCGAATGATCGATTAAATAAAATAAAATAAAAAATAAAAATTATTTATTTCAGACAAAAAAGTCCATAGGCAAGGCAAGGTAACAAGAATTTAGCTTATAACATAAATTAAATTAATAATATTATACACACCGTCTATCTCTGCACAGTATGCTCATCGGTCTCGCAACACATGGAGCTCGGTGAACCTACTGAACAGAACAGTATCGGTTCTCTCGCCAATCATCTTCAGGATGATGCATTAAAACATTTAGGTTAGATACTTTATTTCCTTGAATAGGATAGGTAGTTAGGTACCTACATAAATTATAGAGATATATTACGTGGGACTGCGATTTCAATACCGAGTAAAATATTATTTGACTTATGGCGTCATCGCCCCCGTCGCGTGTCGGTGTTCAACCACTAAGTATAGGCCTACGTAAGTATCCTACTTTATAAAGAATGCTCTCACAACTAGCACGTTTACGTCGATCACATTTAGAGGCACGGTCACAGAGCTGCATCTGATGAGTGCATGCAGATTGAATCAAACTCCCACAATCAGATTTACGACCCTCTCGGGAGCGCACGGGATGTCCTGACTCACTGCATGTACCTAGCCGGAAACAACGCGCCAGCGTGCAGGCGTGCAGCGGGGAGACACCAAGTGATGAACCAAACTAAACCGTCTTTAGTAAGTTGTGTGGAATGGAATGTTTTCTTTTTTTTTGGCCTCAGTTGATTGTTATACATTTTATTAGAGACGAAGGAAAGACGCATACGATACGACACTTATTTCCGCGTCCATGTACCAGTGTGAGTGCGCCGGGAGGCGTCGCTGTCACTCCACAACACCGTGGGTAGGATACCTAGGTCCTAGGTACAGTGTCTGTATACGATATCGAAGACATTTATTGGCTGCAGATGATATCATGTCATAATCTAAAACCACATCAATGCTGCGCTCTATCAAAGTCACCTGTTTTAGATACAAATAGAATTTGGCAAATTACTGATACCTCCCGCCGCTGTAACAGTAGCTACACGTGTATTAATATCAGCTAACATCATGTGGGTACTGGACCGACAGATCGTTATCAGCGCCGGCGGCGGAGCAGGCTCCGGGACCGGCCACCGCCGCATTGATGACCACTGACCAATAAAATCGACATTACTGCCAAGAAAATAAAATTTATCTTCAACATCTTGTTGCTTATAAAAGGGTTTATGAGTTTTATATCTGAATACTGGTTACGATTAAATAACGAGTTAGAGGCAGCCTACAGCGCGCAGCGTGTGCTAGAACGCGCAGCGTTGAGTCGGCTAACTTTTGTGAGGAGTAGCTGCAGCTTGTTAACTTGTGACTCGGGCACAGTTGCGAATGTGCTAACAAATGAATATATCTAACATGTGTTTCGCTGACAACGACGTCGCGCGTTGCGGCAACGTGACGGCGGCGTGACGCGTGACGCAGCACACATACATCACGCGGAGAGACGCGCCACGATTAAGTAGACGTGTGTCGTCCTCGACGAGCCGTTACACTATTAGTTGCCAACACGTTACGTGCGTCCGTCCCGCCAGCACTGACATATTGATGAACTGCGCACTTCATTTACAATAACGCATTGCCAATTATTTATAGATCCACGTCTTGCATACGCTCTTCCGATAGACTCCGCGTGCGTACGCCGCCATACATTGTCTCTTAGACGTTCCCAGAACGACTTTGAAACAAAATTCATATGAGTAAAAGCTCCAATAAACTAGAGAGAACAAAGCGCGCCCCTCGGGCCAACGAACTGTGATTTCAGTTTGTGACAGATTTATCGCGGAGCTAACTGATGCTAACTGCTATCGAGGCGGTAGTATCTCATGCCCTTCGCGGAACTGCGCAGCCTCGCAGCAGTCGCAGCTCACAGCGACCGGTCCACTAGTATGTACGACTATATCGGATTAGGTAGATACAGGGCAGATCTTTCGGCGGAATTCAACACTAGGACCGTGTCTCGTCGGTTCAATACAGAGCGCGGGAGTGACTAATGATATATTATTATGAGATAGCGCGGCGGACAGGCGACGGGTTCCTGGAACCGGAGCCGCGTAAGACTAACCATTTTAATTTGTGAAGTTGCCGGTTCCCACGCGGCCGCCCCTGCCGCCACCGCCGCTACCGCCGCCGGCAGCTGGTTGTACGTCCACGGGGCATGAATGCAGCTGCAGCGACTCAGCTACATGGTCACAGCTCGCGCAGAGAATTTCTCAGCAGTGCGTGTAGGTACCTATGTGAGGAGCGAGCTGGACGCGCGCCAACAATGCCATTGTGCGGCGACGCCCTGCGCCACTACATCACGTGACGTCACACACTAACCGTCTCAAATATTCACCGTTTCAATTAGAAATTTGCCAAACAGCCGAATAACAACGTTAATTGAGAGCATTCGTCGGATGCCATCGCCGACATTCCGCCATCGACTGTAACGCTTTAAACTCGCGCACGGATTAGTCGGTATTAGCTCGTTTGTAGTTTAATTTGTAACGTAGGTAAAGAATATAATAAGAGTGCGGAGAGAAAGGGATGCGCAGCCGAGAGGAAGATGAATGACAAGAAAGGCGCGCGATTGTCTCCGCTCGGCGAGGGCGCGCCCGGCCGCTCGGCGCATCATCAAAGCAAATATGCGGATCGTCGGAGGATCGCTGTCGCCGCGAAAAAACTAATAAAAGGCAATATTACACGCGCAGATATATCGCTCGAGACGAGTGAGGGTCGCTACGACCCAGCCCCTGCCGCCCCATCCCCCGCATGCCTCCCCTACGCGTGACACGCGGAACCCGCTCCACTTTGATGCTCCACTGAATTTCAGCAGCCGCCATACACCCTTTAAAAACAAATTTTGCTAGACTGTTATACCTACCTACATACAGATGCCTCTACCTCAAGTTTCATTAGCGTTGTGTTTGAGCAGCCAGCCACATACGCGTAGCTAGACGGTAGAGGTACGCTCTCCGGCAGAGTCGCCGCCTCGCCGTACTGTGTCCGTGACTACAGTGTCACGCCGCGCCGCCGCGCCGCCGCGCCGGGGGGAGGTCTACACTCGAGCGAGTCAATAAGCGCATTCCACTTGCACCGAGCCGAATTAAAAATCAAATAATGTTGTGTATAGCGAATTAGGAGAGGAGCACCCGCCGATTGCGTGGGTAGGGTTGAACCCGAGGGTCGAACATAATAATATTTTCGTCATTCGCTTTCATAACGAAAAGCCCACCAGCATCGGGAACATAATTTATTATTGCGATAATATTTTATAGCATAATTAATTACACATGTTATTGGAAATGTACTTGTATTTTTATAATGTACAACAACGTTTTCTCGATACGAGGTATTAATTAATTACTTATACCTACATTAAACGGGAAGATATGATCTATTAGTAATGGAATTAATCAAATAAGTATTCCTAGAATGTACAGTTGGAATGTGCTGCCAACAAAGTACTGCTTACAGGTAAAATGTAGCTGTTATACCTATATAAGGCATGAAGTACCTGCTTGTGCGTATCTAACATCAAAACAAAGCAGGTAGCGAACCCTGCGTAATGAAAAAGCGGTCCGGGTGGCAGCCCTAACTCATAGTTGAACAAGTGCAAGGGTCAGAGCGGGGCCCGGGCCCCGGGTCGCGCCGGTGCGCGGAGATATGTCCGCGCGGCTAATGAAAAGTTTAATAACGGCGAGCACGTGTGCCCACTTCCCCACTCGCCCCTCGCCGCATTATCTCTCAATGCACAATTTATTGAGAGCAATTTCGCATGTCATAAAACCGAATTAATATTGTCCCGGAGAGTGGGGACTATTTGACAAGTGCGAGGGATGTATTCATGTGCGATGGTCGGCGCACTACGTCGCCCGCCGGCGCGGCTGGTGCCATCGTCGACGGCTCTGCTAATTCATTCGCGACGCTCAACACGTGGACGCGGGCTGTAACGCTAAACAAAAGCGATAGTACCTACCTTGTCCACTGGGCAATATACGGCACTGCAGGAAATGCGAAACATATTCTGATGAATAATACAAAATAAGTACTTATATCAAAGATAACTTTGTAATAAATTGTAATGATTCATGTGAATGTGTGACCACTTGCGCAATATCTAACTCGTTTATTTATTACGAAAGGTATTCTTAAGTATAATAACTATCTTATAGTTTATTCTTGAGATGTTAAACGTAAGTTTTTTCTGGAGTGTTATCCCAACTTTGAAATCCTTTCAATGATGCGGCAATCCGCTGAAGCCACCCTTCAATATCACTGTTGATAGCTTCCTGCTTGTAATGGAGCATCGTTGATGTGACATTATTAGGTAATGAGCAGCGACAATGAGAGCACCTCCCGTGTGCACCAGACAAGGGCGACTCAGAACAGTGACACCGTGTCGAGGGGTGTCACTCTGTAAGGGAGTCTGACACGGCGGCGTGCCGCTAGCTGGAACACGCGGCCGCGGCGCGGGGCGTCGTCGCCAGCTCACTGAGCGTGAAATGGAGCGCGATCCGCCAATTGTATTAATGAAAAGCGTCTTGAGGACATTATCGGGCTCGAGACGTCGCACACTGAGTCAGGACGATGTCTCCGGAGGGTGAGCACTGAGCAGATCGCGCGACCAACAATTATCTATTGAGTGTGGCCCACAATGGCGAATGTAACTTTTAATCTTAATATTTTATTTTTACTATTGTTCAACAAATAAGTTTGGAAAGTATGTAATTAATAACATTATGTCACTTAGGCCTGTGTGAATATTATGTCACTTACGTAGGGGCTGCGCAGACACCGCGTAGAAGTGCTTAGATGCACTTAGATGCCGCGTAGAAGATAGTGTCACTTTTATTTCGATGTGTATGTTTTTTTTTTTGTTTTTATATTGGCACCTTGTTTTTATATTATGTTCATGTGGGTAATTGGTTATCATCTAATATTGTACTTTTATGTGTTGTGCTGTCTTTTGTGTGCGCCAAATAAATGATTTATTATCTATCTGTCTTATCTAGGCGCTGCTTAGACGCCGCGTAGGTATAGGGGTACCTACCCAATTATCAGCACTTTAAGAAGTCCTCTAATTTCAATTATTTATTTTTTATACATATTTTATACCTACCATTGCTACCTACTATATTATTCCGATTTATTCCGGTCTCCGTACTTAAATGTAGGTATGTATGACTTCTTGTTTAATGATGTTTAATATTTAAAATATATACTATCGGATTTTGCAGCTAATGAAATAGCATTTACACTACAATTTAAAAATGAACATACCTCCAATTGTTGGCACATTTGTTAGCAGCAAATTGCATTGGCACTAAATTACCCAATATCGGCACTTAGACTATAAGCAAATAAAATACATTAACAAATGAATATAATTACGCGAAAAACCAAAACATAGGGACATAATAGTGGAAGTTATAAAACTGTTTATCTAGTAACTAGTTTTTTTTTTAACTTTAGTCTTTTTTATTTGGCTCATTAAAACAATTTAAAAAATGTTAGAATTAAAAAAAATACATATTTACTATGAATACCTACCCTTGTTTCCGAGACTGTTCAGTAGTGTACATATTTTGATCCTGACATCCTCGCTAAAACAAACCCATGACTTTTCGCAGATTCAAGAATAGCCAGTAGGTAAATAGATACAAATTTATTTTACAAAAATAACGTGACAATTTCACAAACATTTGAAGCATACTTCGATCTATTATTGATCGAAGGAAGCATACCTACTCTACAATATTTATAAAAAATATCCCTATGTATGTAAGTAGGTACTTTTGGTGACTTCTTACAGCAAAGTCCAAAGTGCAATGCCAAAATAAATCCGACGACGTTACGTCTGATCTGATCTGACGTCTATCATAGATTATATATGAAATGTACATTTCTATGACTACTCTAATACCTAGGAAGGTAGTAGAGTAGTCATAGAAATGTACATTTCATATATAATCTATGGTACTTAGTAGTGGTACTCCACTTTGTGGAAGCTTAAACACTTTCTGAACACATGTCAGCAAACAAAATACATTACACAGGTACCTGGAAGGTAAGTTCCTACTAGGTATTCACCACTACACTGCATGTCATAATTTTGTTTCGAGATATCGAAGAATTATTTTCAGTTGTATTGTGGTGTACTAACAATTTATTGAACTAGCAGGTAACTAGGTAAGTAACCTGTGGCCTAGCGGTGATTGCTCAACATTACTTATAGTAGGTACCATGAGTGTGCAAATTGACGTAAATGTCGAATACGTGCATAATACGGGCTCAGGCGAGCGCCGTATAAGGTACAAAGTATTATAAGTGCATAAGTTGATATTGCCGACGCTGACGGGCACCGCGGCGGCGGCGGCGCGGCGGCGCCCGCCACTGAGACTTCACACACGTCATAATCTGATCACTAGATAGTCACTTCTTTACGACAGTGAACCAATTGCTAGTAACTGGAAAGTAAAGTAAATACCGTATTATAGATTGACGAAACGACGGAGCTAGAGCCTACCTACATAAGTCTTTAGGCCTGTAATTGTAACGCACGAGCGCAGTTTAAACGTGCATTGATTGTGCATTTACAGCATTATAAACTTCTAAATCTGAAATATTAAAAATAATAATTGCTTCTTTTTATTCGGATATTCTGATGCCTTATGTCCTTCCTTTCCTCGTAACATTTAAAGCATTTATATTTCGATCCTTGTCTGCTGGTCTCATTGCCGTTCTAGTTATTTATTTCTATGACATCATCTCATGGTGGACGAGGGTGTACGCTTGCCTACGATTACAAGTAAACTTGTACTATCTGTATTTCTTAAAGAATAACTCTTTGCTTTTCTATTCAAGTATAGTTTCAATGTAGTTGTAAGCACCTGCTTCCTTGTCATAAATAAATATTATAAGACATAAAATATTAATCAAATCATGGCCAACTCTTTAGCGATTGTTCGAACATAATAAATGTAAATAGTTGTTCGAACAGCACGTGGTGAGGCAGCTAATTGTCGTGCAAACGTAGGGGAGCATCCTCGCGAGTGCGTACAGAGTACTTGTCAGGGGTCGCTCCCGTATTCATTACACTCACCACTTATTGGAACATATTAATATCATCGCTTGATTTATTGCTGTGCCGTGATGCACGCTCTAATGTCGACATTATTGAATTTTATTAACTTTCGGACAAAGGGGTCGCCCGTCACAAGCGCGAGGAGCACACGCTTTGAACTTTCACTTGTCCACTTATTAATGCGCTGCGCCGGTGCTTATTGAGACATATCGTTTGAGCGCGTCGTATTGTCTGGTATCATCATCGAGTTCGGCAAGAAATGTTGTGAGTCGTGAGTGTGTGAGGTGCGCCTCATTGAGGTCTTACATTCTTAGACTGTGAATTACGGCTTTTATCAAAACAAACTTTTTTCCAAAAAAAAAAAAACAACCGACTTCCAAAAAAAACATTACAAAGTGAAAAATAACTTTAATTTCGGAAGTCGGTGTCGTTGGTTCCGCATTTTCGTTTTTTGACACCGACCGGAAGTCGGGTGTTTTTTTCAAAAAAGTTTTTATTTTTCACATTTTAGGTGTACTACCTAGTACCACAAATTCATATAACACTACTTAATTACCTACTACTTATGTAAAATATCAGTGACAGGAAGTGAAAAATCGTATTATTGAAGCTTAACTAAAAACTACTCAAGCAAAGTTAATAATATGGGACCACCCGTCCTCCTCCTCCCCCCCCCCTTATCCATTAAAAAAGAATTTTGAAAATCCATAGATACTTCCTTACTAATTAATTAATTATAAATGCGAAAGTGCCTGTCTGTTACCTCCTCACGCTTAAACCGCTGAACCGATTTAGATGAAATTTGGTATAGAGATAGTTTGAGTCCCGGGAAAGAACATAGGATAGTTTTTATCCCGACATTTCCACGGGAAATTTATGCGGGTGAAACCGCGGGGCGCTGCTAGTCCGTATATAGGTACAGAGTGAATTTTTCCATCCACGCCCACTTGGAAAATTGACGGAGTTAAGCCCTAATATACATAAAAAACCGGTCAAGAGCGAGTCGGACTCGCGCACCAAGGGTTTCCTACCATCATAATAATATGATTTTAAATTTTCATCGGCGAGGCCTATATTCGTCAGGGAATTTTAACACTGCGCGCTGCAGTGTAGTATATTGCAGTTTTAGGTTAACGCCATCTCTTGACCGATAGTGGAACTAATGTAATTAATGATTTCTGAAAATGTGTGCTATTTAGAGACATCGTTTTATTTTTCCTATAATCTTCACATTGAAAAATTTCAGATTTTTCTCTATGCAAACTTCGGAGATAAGGGGGGAACGGTATTTTCTTTTACATTTTTCATCAAATGTCGAAAACTATGCGGCCTAAAAAATAAAAAATGTTTGAGAATGTGTAAACTGCGCTTATGTATAGGTATTAGAATACCCCATGTGCTCTAGTAGCCATACTTTGAATTTTTCAGACCCCCTTTCAGTCCCTGTTGCAAAATAAAAATCTTTCTTATTTGCAAAATAGTTGGGCAAACGTCATCTAAAACTATTCCAAATTTCAAGTTGATAGCATTAGTAGTTCTTGAGATATTCTGCTGTGACAGACAGACTGAGTCGCACCATAAGGGTTCCTTGGTACGGAACCCTAAAAAATATAAAAATATCCAAATTCAGAACCTCCTCCTATTTTGAAGTCCGTTAAAAAGACAGGATTCAAAGTGCCCGCCCGTCACAACATTCCGATTTTTATATGAGAAGAAGAAATGGCGAAAAAAAACTCACGTCAGCCTGTTGTTTACTACGACACTTGATCTAGCTCGCCTGTGAACTGTGGAGATGCAAGGCGACTGGCGTGGTGACGGAGAGAGACAGCTTGTTCGTTTTTGTGTGTTCTTGTGATTTCGGTGGACGTGGTGACAGTGTAAGACGAATGCAGTGAGCGCGGCGCCCCGCGGAGCGGCCGGCGCGCGCGCATGGGAACCGACCCCGCCACAAAAACACCTAGATCTGTATCTACCAGCTATACATCAATCTTCAGTTATAACCCCCCCGTCCCCGCACCCTCCCACCCCCTGGTAGTACCGAGACAAGCGATCGTTTGTCATTTGCGCATATAAATAATGATTGAATAATGACAACAAACACGGCGGATCCTCCAAACAGCGGATTGCTTCATCATGCTGGACAGGACAGCCGCTGCGCTGGGTGCACACTGCTACATTAATTAATTCACATGCCTCGGAGCAGCACTGAACGCGTACCTTGCAGCTCAATGAAATGACGTACATCTCGGAGACTGGTACGTTTACAATATCCCGACTGAGAAACTTGGATGGCATGGCAACCCCATCATACCATAATCTTTCCTTGCAACATCGAAAAATAGAGTTAGGTACTCTTGACTTAGGTAGGTATCTGGTTCAGTTAGTTAACTCAGGTGATCACCTTTCTCTTGCCCTTATCCCAATTATACTAGGTATAATGATAATAGATACTGTAGGTGCAGTCCCTTGTAACACACACATGTGAGAACCTCGGGGCGGCATGGCACATACAAAATAAGTCAGTGAGTGTCGAATACGGAAACACTCAGTACCATAACGGGGCGCTGCAACAATGTTGATCTCGATCCCCTCGCCTGATCGCCTGCGAGCCGAGTGTTAAGATATCAGAGAACAAAGGAGTGTCTCCAGAGAGCGGTGCACTCGCTGACACACGTGACGTCACCAGTTTTTGTCGCAATTTGTTCAATTGTTCACCTGTCCGCACGGTATCGCTTTATTTCGCAGCACGAATTCGTTTTCTGTGTAATTTAACCGGAGCATCGCAACGGTAAGTTCTCACAGAAATCCACAATTTTAAAAATGTCCGCGGGTAAGCTTTCGCATTCGATTCCCATCGGGTCGTGTGAGATGTCCACAGATAAGCTCGATAAATTTAATTAAATGTCTCGGAGTGGTCTCACGGGTGAGGGCGGCGGGGCGGTGCGGCCCGCGGGGCGGGGGAGTGAGCTGGTACTCGCTCGGGTCGGACAGGAGTGCCGAGGGCAGGCAAATTTGTTTGGTGCTGAGTTCGGTCCACTTGTATTAATTAAGTGCGGCGGCTCCTCAAAGACGGAGACGTCGCATCTACACAAGGAGCGCAAAAAATAAGTCTCCCTCGGCGACACGACAGCCGCGCTGTCGGGCAGCGGGCTGCCGAGCTGGCCGGTGCCTGCTGCTACCGATTGTTGTATAAACAAGTACACGACGCTTCTCAACTAACAATGTATACACCGTCGGCGTCGTCGGCGGTTCACTGGGAAATGCACTTTGATTCCGTTCGATTTACCAAATTCTTTAAATTGTTTGAGTTTCAACATTCAACAATGTTGGCAATTTTCAAAATCATCTTACGTCAGCTCGTAGTGTAAATATATTACCTATAAGTGTAATATGTATGTGACTGACGACTGAGTGAGCGTCTATTATAGCAATAACGGGACACTATTGACTGAAATAAGCTCATGAACTAGGTATCACATGTCACTTGTCTCTGGTTTCGCCTTTCCATTTGATAAACTAGGTTACGGCTCAATATAAGTGCGGTATTTGCACGAAAGTGACAGCTCGATTAGCCAGAACTGAGCCAGTGTCCGCTGGTGTCCGGCATCAGGTCATGCGTTACATGGAAAACAGCATGTCCGCACTCCCCGGCGCGCACACCACTGTCGCACCGCCGCTGGCGCGCCCGATGTCGCGCCACTCACTCCCGCGCATCATTTATCATCTCTCTAGCTGGGAGTCTGGTACATCGTCTTGACTGAACTGAGACGAAAACAAAGTCTCTGCTAACGAAGACAGCCGAGTGCACGATCCTAAACCGGGATCATTGGTCGATGGAAATGCTGCCGTGCAAGTACCTATCAGAATCAGAATATTTATTTGTGAAACATAGGTATTTACATAAAGGTCTTTGGTTAATAACATGGGCGCTATGTTTTGCCGTGAAGGCGTACAAATATTGGAAAAAATAAAAGTAAACAATAAAACAAAAAACAAAAATAAAACTATCAGAAAAAAACAAAATTAAATAGGTAGGTACTTACAATATAAAAAGAAAAAAAAAACTATTTTAAATGTAATTAAATCACACTAATATTATAAAGGCGAAAGTTTGTGAGTGTGTGTGTTTATATGTTTGTTACTTCTTCACGCCTAAACCACTGAACCGATTTAGATGAAATTTGGTATAGAGATAGTTTGAGTCCCGGAAAAGGACATAGGATAGTTTTTATCCCGATATTCCCACGGGATCGACATTTACGCGGGTAGAACCGCGGGGCGCAGCTAGTATCTTAATAAAATCTACTATTAACGATAGCCTAAATAGAGAAACAGATTACTTAAAAAAAAAAAAAAAAATTATTGCACACGAAATATTAAAAATTATCATTTACAAAATCTTCTACATTATAGTAACATTTTTCAATTAATAGTGAGTAGAGACTTTTCTTAAATTTTAATAGGGGTAAATTTTTTATACTATCGGGTATTTTATTATAAATTTTCGGAGCCATGCCAAAATAGTAGATATTGTACAACTAAGGCATAAAAGAAGCTATTTTACCCCGAGACGTTTATATCCACGCGAGCCGCAGGCGAGGGTGGATAGTTAAGTCGAGGGGTAAAATGGCTCGTTTATGCCTGAGTTATACACTCTGCTTTTCACTTCGATTGCGAGAAAATGAAATAGGCATAAAGTATACAGTACATAATTAATCAAAAATGTTGCAAAGCATAGCTAATTCCCGCCACCACAGATAATACCGCCACGAAACTTTTTAAAAGTTTTTTTTTTTTTCATTTCAACATTTGTCATTCGACTTGGGTACTTCATACTGCCAAGTCATAAAAACGTTTCATTGCGTTTTTAAATAATAAATGACAACTATTTTACCTGATTTTATTAAATTAACGATAAAAAACACGGAAGTGGTATAAATTAAAGAAAATGAAATAAATCACGACTTTAATCTGCGAAGTTTTATTGTGCGTGTGGCTGTTGGGCCTGATTACCTTAGTCTCAGAAAAAAAATTTACTTTATGCACTAGAACATAAAAAGCGATTTTATGTCGCCTAAGCACAACATAAAGACGAACTTTTAGAGCATGAGAAGTGAAAAAACTCTTTTTCATTAAAGCGGTTCTGCATTTTCTGTCGCATAGTTTATTCATGTATTGAGAACGCATTGGAGTCTTTTTTACATCAGATAGTTTTTGAAACAGGTGTAAATTGATTTTAACAAACAAAGCAGTCTCGTAAATGTACATTGCCGGCATAGTCAGTAGTTTTAATGCTTTAAAGTGAGGTTTACAAGTTTCGGTACTTTTTAAGCCACACATTGACCGAATACAACGTTTTTGCGCTTTAAAAACAGTCTCTCTGTCAGTAGATTGCCCCCAAAAAATAATACCAAACCTCAGAACTGATGCAACTAATCCGTGATATGCTATTAAAAGTGTTTGTGTACTAACTTTTTTCGACAGCTGAAACAGTGCATATGCAGATTTATTTAATTTCAGACAAATTTCTTCGATATGGGCTTCGATAAGGGGTAAGTTTCTTCGATAAGGGCTACCTAATAAATGCAGTAAGCAACAATTTGGTTAAAATTGAGTTTTCGTGCTACTCATATATCTAGCTTATAATATGTTAGTACAGTGGCCTGCGACCACGGGAAGGTAGTTTCTTGTTACATCCTTTTAAAAAAAAACCGGCCAAGTGTGTGTCGGACCACGCACAATGAAGACACTTGACTCTAACGAAAATTGGTACTTCAAAGCTTGTTAAGTCACGAACGGTTCACTTAGTCAAAAAACGGTCTGTGCAAACCCCTAATATTTTTGAAAGACCTATCCAACAATATCCCACACTATGGGAAGGACGAAAAAAAAAATTATCATCCCCACTGTAGCGGTATCTACAACGCCACATGCGAACAACGCGTCATACTGACGTCACGCAAATCCTGCATCTCGCAAGCAGAGTTTACCGCGCAACTAGCATAGATACAACCATTTCGCTACATTCACAGGAGCGTAAGGTGAAAAACTTTCATACTGTTATACAAAGGTTCTTGTAGTAACGAAACGGCCAAGCCATGTATTTTGACTAAGGTGTAGAGTTTGCGAAGTTAGGCCTTGTAGAGTTAGGGCGTGTAGAGTTAGAAGCTTGGCTCTACATGAGATCTGATTACTTTTTGACAGTGCGAGCTACATGGTCTCGTCTTGGCAACATTTAACATGAAATGTTTTTGTGGGATAATTATTTCAAAATGAATGCTGCAATACTTTCGACGTAAAGGCGGATCATGCTAAACTATTTGAGGTAGTATAGGCCCTTAAGATCTAAGGCTTTCAAAAACGGCTGGTTGTATAAAATGCCGCTGTCACCCAATATATCCGCTGAGTGAATATAACAATATATCCGCTGAGTGAATATAACAATATATCGGCTGGATGAATATAACAATTTCCTCAAAAGTGTAGGGGTAGCAATAAAATGAGTTATGCTAATCAGCTCGCGACTTGCAGCAGATGACACATCTATTGTACGCGCCCGGGCGCAGCCGGGAATGCGGCGCGGGCGCAGCGGACCGGCCGCTGGCACAGTGGCGCTCACTACAGAAGCCCTACTTTACACAACACGCGCCAACGTACTCCTAGTAGTTAGCGAGACGGAACAATTTCGACCACTAGCAGTCTTTAATGGCACACGCTTAGCGATTTTATAAAAAGGCCGTCGCCTGCGCGCACGTGGTCACAACACTCACCATCTCGTCCTGGCGCGCGCAGTCCTTCTGCGCGCGCCGCGCATGCGCACGGTGCAGCGCGCACTCTGCGCTACTGATATGTTTATTAGCGCACGCCGCGCCGCGCCGCCGGGAGCCGGCAGATGTCCCTGCAACACTTCCCCATATCTGGCATATCTGAATAGATAGCTCTCTAATTTTATTACTCCCCACTTGTATACATTTTTCGACGTTTCCGAGAACTTGCCGTCCGTTCGGTCGACAACTAAAGCTCATTAGTTAAGTGCGGTGTGCGTGTATCGATTCGACGAACGGATTCCAATTCCAATACGAGATAATAATCTAACTGACGTAATAAACGTGTATGAGAACTACTCAGGACTAGATAGACAGGGCCAACTTGGAAAATTATTGGATTAAAGAGACAACTGTTATTCTTATCGCCTATAGCGGTTGTCAGTAACTCGCTATCTGATACTCCTCCTGCGGGACCCGCTCCCGTGCGCATGTAGCATTGTCGTACTCGTGTGGTGGCGGCTAGAGGCGGCGCGGCGGGTAGTACTACCTGCACGGCGCGGCGGTGGTGACCACCAAAACAAACGACAAGAAGCGCGGCCTACTGAGAATGTCTCACAACACAACACAAACCAATATAAACGTCTATCGCGCCGCCGATCAACAGCCGAAAACAAGCAATATTTATTTATTGGTATCATACCCATGATTAATTTAACTTTTATTAAAACGCCATCCAAAGTGACCTTAATCGTTTCCCGACTTGTGGAGACAGTCACGTTATAATATTCGGAAGTAAATTATGTCTCTATCAGTATCGGTCGATCGCTGGACATTTGTCTAGGATTTATGAGGCGATGTGCGGTGGGAGCGGGCCGGGGCCTGGCGGGGCCGGGGTGGCGCCCCGGGAGCCGCCCGGACATAAATAATGACGTTTAATAATTGATTAATCGCGGTGCTCCCGTCGCCGGCGATAGTATCGCACATACCTGCCCGCACCGCTATAAAGATGAGTCGCTAATTAATTTAAATGAGTAGAGACCGCCTGGCGGACACAAAAAGTGGCGGCGGGTCGCTCACTATCGCGACATCGCCGCCGGCGCACTGTGCTCCAGCGGCTGCGCGCACGAATTATACTTGATTTAGATGATATCGAGCGTAGAGCGATCTGTCGGCCGCCGCGCGTCGCGGCGCAGCGCCCCGCAAGTCTTGGTCGAAAGCTGCTTACAAATTAGTGTCAACTGATTTTGTACACGCAAGATAGATTTTTACTAGAAGATTGTTTTTTCTTATACTTATGTAATGTTACCATTTATCATGGGTACGTAGGTACCTACCACCAAAAAGTGGAGTTCCTTTCCTTCCTAATAGCTAAGTATAAATATCTTCTTCTTTTATCTTCTTGTGTTTTAAAAGGTCCCCTATGTAGGGTAGGTACCCATACGGGGTCCTTAAAATACAAGTGAAAGTGATGTAAGTACCTACCTTCTTCTAGACAAGTGTATGTATGCTATCTACAACCGCATCAGATCTTTGCTTTGAGATATTATACATATTGAGGAAAGTTGTTTGTATGTTTGTAAAAGGTAATACGTGGGACACTCGGAAAGTTTTGCAAAAAAAAAAAAAAAATGTTCTATAAGTAGGTAAATATTTTTTATTAATCTTTTAAGAGTACTCTCCACCAGCCTCTATACAAAGTTTCAAGCGTCTGAACCAGTTTTCGAAACACTTTTTCCAGTGCGCCTCAGACAAGCTCGTTTACAGCCTGCTCGAACGCTGACAGCGCATCTTCCGGCGACGAAAATTGTATCCCTTTGAGCAGACTTTTTATTTTCGGGAATAAAAAGAAGTCACACGGTGCTAGGTCAGGGCTGTAAGGAAGGTGACCCAGGAGTTTGACCGGCGCGCTGTCCAGGAAGTCCCTCGTTTTGAGCGCGGTGTGCGAAGACGCGTTGACGTGGTGGAGCAGTAGCCCGCGGAGCCTTGTGTTTGGTCGCTTGTTGCTCACAACAGAGGAAACTTCTGCCAAGTATTTGGTAGTACCTATACCATTCAGCGTTGATGCTTCTTTGGTTCCGTAAAGGAATCGACACCAAGTAGCCAGTCAAATTGAAAAGGCTCGCGATCAAAATCTTCCCCCCGCTTCTAGATCGCATCACTTTGGTAGACGTTGATTCGTTTTGAAACACCCAAACCGTCGACTGGCGCTTCGTTTCTGGATCGTATTGATGAATCCAAGATTCATCACCTGTAATGATGTCGTAAACAAGCCGAGACGAACCTGCTTCAAATTTGTTTACCATATCACGGCACCATTCCACCCCTGCTTCTGAGCATCGGTGAGGTTGTGCGGCACCCAACGTAAAACTATCCTTCTCCGCGAAGATGCACGTGTAGAATTTCGTGAAGGCTTCGTCAGTCTCTCATACATAAAAAGAAAAACTTTTTTTCGCAATACCTACTTTCTAAGCGGCCTGGTACCTACAAATCTTATTATTTACAAAAAGAAATTACCTACACTACTTTAAACGATTGACATACAATACTGTCATGCCAAAAAAATTCACGGTTCCTGTGGGAATCTCCATCCGGGTGAAACTTTACTGGCATCATTCTCCTGACATTATCCTAATTTATTTGGGGTCGATGCAACATGCCTTATTCTTCCATACTTCTCCATTAATCGACATTTCAGTCTATCCATCGTTTCTTTGGTCTTTCACATACTCTTATAGCTATCGACATTCATTCTCAAAACTTTCCTCACAGGTTAATCTTTACTGTCTAAGGTAGGTAGGTAGGTAGGTAAGGTATACAAATATATTTTGTTTTACTCTGGTCCGGCCACCTCGGAAGAACCTTCCCTTTGGTTGATTCCTCTATCCCAAGTGTAAGACTTAATAATTAACACATTCGCAGCCGTGTAGGTCACCGGTGACCGCGAACAATAGATTTTCTATTGTGTCTGTTGTCTGGCAGTCAAGGTGTTAAAAAATCAAAACAATAATTTGGCCGCAAGTACCAAGTCAGGTCGGTCAGAGTATACCAACTAAGCATAGGTAATACACAAGATTTGAGATGAAAGGAAAAAACAACAGAACCCTTTATTGATTTACAACTATCGATGTCGATCGATAACCCTGTGTAGCCGACGAGACCGGCCGTGTCAGTAGGTATGTAGGTACCCCGCGCTTGCGCCAGTGCCGACTCACGAGCAATTTAGTAGTATTATCTAGTGAAGTAAATTAAAATCTCGTAAACCGGGGCGACCTTGACGAAGCGGCAGCACGGCGCTGCACTGCTGCAGTTATAGGTACTTATCGCAAACCATTCAGCTCCCATCAGTCCCGTCTTGCCGCCTGCCCTCGGTGCCTCAGAATCTCCAATAAAGGTGCCCTTGTGTCGTCATCTGACGCTGTGTTGAGCTGAGGCCCTTTTGGCATTATAATCTTTGTTTTCTGTTTATTATAGTTTTTTTTTGCTGTAATGCCAATAAACGCATGTTTCTTTCTTTCTCTGGACGTGGTGTGCCGTGGTTATGGCGAAGTTTTTGGCCAACAAGATCTGAAAACCGGTGTGTAGTAGGGTAGGTAATACCTATACGTAATTATGATACAGCAGATCATCATAACTGTAATATCATCCGGTTAGATCGCAATAAATGCGAAAACAATCAACCAGCCATACCTACAAGAGATTGCCTTATGTATTGCAATGGATACATTATTTACGCAGCAACAACGACGCCCTGAAACATTCGCAGCTATTGATAAGTTGTTTATGGATAACTATCCATATATCCATATCACGACTTGCAACTGCAAGCCGTGATATCCGCAGCATAATTATCCTGAATTTTCAGAATACCTAACTACATTATAGGTTAAGAAATCACAACGCATTGAAGATCACCGGTCTACCTAGGAATAAATCTAACACCAACTGCCACCTCGCCTCGTTTACATTGAAGATCACCGGTCTACCTAGGAATAAATCTAACACCAACTGCCACCTCGCCTCGTTTACATTGAAGATCACCGGTCTACCTAGGAATAAATCTAACACCAACTGCCACCTCGCCTCGTTTACATTTACAGACTTGCTCAGCAGCTCAGTTAGGCGCGCGGCGCGGTGGCGCGGACGCATGAGAACTGGCGCTGTATTATATAGCTTGTTATAGCTAGGTGGAATGAGACAGTCGCTATTTATAGTGCATACTCCGCGTGACTTAAGAATACAATTAAAAAGTTAATTACTGCGCGGCTAATAATTCGTCTGAAACATTCGGCTGATGCATAATGAGGTGCGCTGGCAACTGTGAGCACGGTGTCTGTCTGTCTGGGTGCTTGTGTGGCGGCTGTGACGGATATGTCTCCGCCACTCTTCGCTAATGACTGCTAATTGAAAGCTCGTAGATCAGCGCAGGCGCACCCGGTCACACTCGCTATAAATCCGTGTGCTTCATAATACAGGATGAAATTGAAAACATGCGACAAATCGAAATGGGAGATTGTACTCATCATTATGAACAACTTTTACTATGGGACCAAAACTGAAATCGCGAAAAAAAAATCAGCTGTTCCCTACATTTTGACGAGTTATGCGAACATAAATGTAGGGAACAGCTGTTTTTATTTTCTCAATTTCAGGTTTGGTCCCATAGTAAAAGTTGTTCATAATGATGAGTACAAACTCCCATTTCGATTTGTCGCATGTTTTCAATTTCACCCTGTATTTTTCGCCTGTAAATAGAAAGTCATTATCGTTCTCTTTATATGCGACGCTCTGCTAATGGTCTGTCGGCTCCTAGAGGCTGACGTGTTCGTACTCAGTGGAGTATTGTGTAGGGATGTGTAGAAAGGCACTGGCATTTAACTCATTACAACAGAATAATATATTATATATAGTTTGAACGATATTAAATGGGTCATACTCCACTTTATTGCTCAGTAGGTATGTCTATGTTATTCACTACAGTTTAATAAGTTTCGAATAATAGAGAATACCCACGGAGGGCGATCTCTTTCATATAAGCTATCGTCAACTAACTATATAAATACGAGACAGTAACCATTCATTTACATTTAAAAGAGAAGAAAAAGATATTAGAATTAAATAATGTAAGAATTAATTTAAATAGTGACTACGCGATAATAAACAGGCATTTTATTGACTTCGGTACCTTTAGCATCCCTCCGATGCCAACAGTACCGACAGGGTGCAAAAAGAGCTAAGTATCACAATGTGTAGTGCGACTTCGTTTGCGTGGAAGTCGTAAGACACCACATTAAACAAAATAGCAGTCACATTTTTATAAAAGTTCCCTGTATACTACGTTTGTAGTTCGTGGTCTCAGCAGCCAAAATATACAGACACTGAGGACTGGTGACGCGAGAGCAGCAGCTCTTCCTGAAGTCGGCACCCGTCTTCAGAACCAATGTCCCATTGCTTGCGAAGTTTTTCGTTTTTGTGAATTAATAAACGCCTGCGTTCCTGCATCATCATCATCGTCATTCTCTTGCCCTTGTTCCAATTTATTTGGGGGCGGTGCAAAGTGTTCTCGTGGTCCATACTTCTCTAGTACCTGATAACTTAGAATAAGCGCATTTACCACATCGGGATATCCTGTAACGGTTAAATCAGATGCATTCTTACAGATTATTCCTGACGAAATGCTGTCACTAAAATAATATAAAAGTAAATTGTTAACACACGGGATTTCTCATTATCAGTCACCTAACCGCAGATGTTTAGAAATAGTCGGGTTACAAAGAGGCCTTGTTTTTGTGTGCGTCCCACGAACTATCATAAAATTATAACAATATGAAAAAAGAAAAAATCACAAGTAATATTAATATGTAGTTGGAATCGAACTCATTACCACAGGTTTGCAAAGCAGTCTTCGGACCATTGAGCTATTTACTTTGTTGATAGTTAACTAAGATAGCCGTTCATTTCATATGTATGCCATGACTTGACTGCTTAGCTCCATAGCCTGATGATAATCATTTAAAAGGTTAAATCTGTAACTATCTGCTATAAGTATTCGTTCGCTCGCTATTCAGCCCAGTGAAGTAAAGGAATAATTCGACTGTTGTCATACACTTGTATATGTCTTCCTTTCGATACTAATCTAATAGTAGGTACTCCTCATTAAAAAGGGCTAATTATCTTCCAGGCGTCTAACAACTTAAAGGGCGACTATTTGCTACAATAAAAATAACTTGGCAGCTATGAAATATTTTGCAATAATTATATTAGATGAGCTCCAAAATGCAAGGAATTATAAAAATTAAATAATGGCTGCTACTTTAAGAAAGCGAACAAATATATTAAACAGGGCCGATTGAAATTATAGACGAGGCACTGTACTTAACTAATGAGGGCGACTAATTAAATCATAGACGAGGCACTATAACTAATAACGGCGACTAATTAAATCATAGACGAGGTACTATAACTAATGAGGGCGACTTATATTATCAGTGGGATAACAAACATTGTATTATAGGCAACTATAGGCATCTCTGAAGACTCATTCCCAGAAACACACAAGATTGAACTTGAGAACTTAGGACGCAAGAGCGAAGCGAGCTCGGGACTCGGGGCACCTCGACTCGGAAAGCCCTGTAGACAGAAATGGGGCCCCGCGAAGCGGGGCTCCGTCGACTACGTCTTATCTATACTTACTATTAATATTATAAAGAGGTAAAATTTGTAAGTTTGTAAGTTTGTATGTAGTGGGTAATCTCTGGAACTCATAATCCAATTCTAACATTTTTTTAACTGGCAGAAAGCTACATTATTCCTGAGTGCTATAGGCTATAAATTGTTTCTATAGCATGTATATTAACCGAGCTATCACAACTTTTGTCTAGCAAGTCGGAAAAAAATACCACGTAAGTAAAACAGAATTATTTGCGTGCGCTGCCTAAACAGTTGCTTAAAATTAAAAACAATGTAAGGCTACCTGGTTCGTCTTCATTATTTCTACAAAAAAGTCCGCGATACCATATCTCTATCTTTTATATTTTATCTTTTATACTTCTTTTATTGCATTAAAAAAAAATTTTTTCGGCATAGGTACTTACGTTTGGTTGATTATTTGAGCAACAAAATATTAATTCTTATGACAATAAATTATTTCAGTATCACAAGAACATCATACAGATAAGATTTGCCATTTACAGTATATCAATTGGTCATACAGTTTCGGAGATAATATAAAATTACTAAAACGCAAAATGCCCCTAGCATAACTTTCATTGTGCAGACGTTTTACCTATTTGCCCATAGATGGCGTTCTGCAATTACGTCATTTTTCGAAATCGCGGTGTTAAGACTTTCTGTGGATTGATGACCCTCTCGAATTTTTATGCCCACGTTGTCGTTAGTTGGAGTTCTAAATATGACAATCATGTCAGATGCTTATCGGTTTCGGTTGTTTCGTTCGTATGGTTGTTGTTGTTGTTGATAAATACCTCACAATCGAAAATATCGTAATTTCGTTGTACGTTTGTTTTCATTGTTTTGTATGTTCGTAGTTTCGTACTTCGTTCTATCGTAATAATCGATACGAGTTATTCGATATTACGATTGTTTTGTTTTGTAAAGGCGGACGGTGTTCGAGTCGCTCTCCCTTTGTTCGTAATTGTTTTCAAGTCTGTGCGTAGTTTGTCGAGAGCATGCCTAAAAGGAAATCTCAACTGTCCCGGCAGACATCACAGACAAGAGCCGCTCGAGTACGCCGTACGGAAGAATCTGCCCCTGAAAATGAGCAGCGCCTCTCGAGAAATAGAGAAAATATTTCGCAAGCACGCGCTAGAGAATCTAGCTCCGAGCGCTCACAGCGCTTCGCTAGCCAAAATGTGAGGACGTCGCGGGCCCATGCTCGAGAAACTAGCGCTGAACGTGCGCAGCGTCTATCTGAGTTAAGGCAGCATGTCTCTGAGACAAGGGATAGGGAGACTAGCGCTGAGCGCTCGCAGCGGCTCGCTAGGCAAAATGCCATAACATCGCAGGCCCGCGCTCGAGAATCCAGCGATGAACGTGCACAGCGTCAGCTGATTCCAAACAATATTTTACTAATAAAATTAAATACAGTAATATCAATCGAGTGTTATCTTATGTTAAAACAAGAAATTTTCCGCGGACGAAGTCGCGGGCAGAAGCTAGTTATTATTAAAGACAATTACTTAACTTTATTTATACAACCTCATTGGTGCCGATTCCCTTGTTCACAAACTAAACTAAATTTAAGTTCAGTCCATCTTTTTCTTTCTATTTCATTAAGAAAAGGACAGGAGATAAATATTAGTTTAGTCCTGTCAAATTAAGATACTCCATAGACAATTTAGACGTGATTAAAAAATTGGCTATTAAAAATACGTCAATTTACGTCAGGCATGGACTAATTTGACAGGTCTAAACTAATATTTATCTTCTGTCCTTTTCTTAATGAAATAGAAAAAAAAAGATGCACTGAAATTAAATTTAGTTTAGTTTGTGAACAAGAGAATCGGCGCCAATGTATAATTTAAGAATGCCCATTTTCTACTTTTACCAAAATAAAAACTCGGTGCCAGTTTGAATTAAAACAAAGCCAACAACTGATTATTAAGCTACTGTTTTCTACTCACAATTACCTATTATCGTTCGCTGTAGCTGCCAACCTACTATTTTTGCTACCCGCTTTATTTTTTTTTTTAAACCCAAATACAGATTAATTGTCGCCGCGTTAAATACATGCCATTAAAAAGGTATGTCTAATTTATATGTACTTAGGTAGGTATTGCCAAATATTGACATGATATACAAAAAGTAAAACCCACGCCTATAAACAATAACTTTGCAAATAAATACCGTTTATATTTTACACTCCGACAGATACATAGAGATAACAGTTGTTATTTCGCCCAATTTTTTTTGCGAGCTTGTTGCCGTCTTCTCATCTCTACCACAAATAGGAGCACAGCGTTTTGTATGTAGTTAGTTTATTATTAGACATTATTTAATTCATAATCATTTTAAAATGATGTTATCTTTTGTATATTGTACAAGTACGCATATTGCTGTGCCACAGTATAAATATGAACAGTATGGAAACTAGGCCTATTTGTTGAAATAAATACCTACGACTCATTGGAGCGTTAGGGTTGTCACTCCTCATGTCTGTAAAATTGATGTGTTTTATTGTAACGAAGTTTTTAACGTGGTGTGCGGTTAGAAGTTGACTGATTATCTTTCCCTCCTTCTGGTCAAAACGTAAATCCAAGATGGCGGCTGCGAAAAAATTCAAAATTTTCGTCGTGAATATCTTTTTCATAGTTTTCGAGGGTGCTAAAGCCGATAGTGAAGTCAAAATGCGCGTCGCTCGACCGATGCCTAGTTTAACCCTGCACCTTACCGTTTCTACTCGAGAATGGGTGTAGGTAATAGTATTTAAAGAAAACAATATTTTTAAAAAATATCTTTATTCTTCGTAATTATGTTAAATCACATTTTTCGATACTTTAAACCGACTACTTGGGAAGTAGTGCTACAGTAAAAAGAAAATAATATTATGTGGCGACTTCATAAATGTATTAAACAAAAACAAAGTGGAAGACAACAGGAATAAAAAAATGCTGCATGCGTAAACAGCAATTATTATGGAAGTATCGTAAGAATCGAAATATCATAAAAAAAACCAATTTTAAAAATTTTGCGAGTAGATTACAACGTGTTATAAAACTGACAAAAAAGTCTCAGAATAATTACTTTATCCATACAGCTCAAAACAAATGTAGGGCTACTTGGAACGTTATTAGTAAAACAATGTGTAATGTGCCAAAAAGCGAAATCAATCAAATTAATATAGATGGTAAACATTGTGGTGATGATCCGCAGACCATTGCGGACTTTTTTAATAATTTTTTTATAGACCAAATAAAACGCAATAAAAGTTGTACTAATAAAACAGAGACCACGGACCGTCCAACTTTTTGAAAATGCGTCGAGCGTATTGAATGAAATTTTTCGTTCTTGTTTTAAAAGAGAACAAAAGAGAACACTGTAAAATTTACATGTAGCAGGCGAAAGTATTTTTCAGTAAATAATTTATAATTACGAATAATAGAGATATATTTTTTTAAATATTGTTTTCTTTAATTACTATTACACCCATTCTCGAATTGAAACGGTAAGGTGCAGGGTTAAACTAGGCATCGGTCGAGCGACGCTTATTTTGACTTCACTATCGCCTTTAGCACCCTCGAAAACTATGAAAACGACACCCCATGACAAATAAATGGAAAAATTTCACAGCCGCCATCTTGAATTTAGATTTTAACCTCACTATCGGTTTTAGCACCCACGAAAACTATGAAAATGACACCCATGACAAATAAATGAAAAAATTTCACAGCCGCCATCTTGGATTTAGATTTTGACCTCACTATCGGCTTTAGCACCCTCGAAAACTATGAAAACGACACCCATGACAAATAAATGGAAAAATTTCACAGCCGCCATCTTGGATTTAGATTTTGACCTCACTATCGGCTTTAGCACCCTCGAAAACTATGAAAACGACACCCATGACAAATAAATGGAAAAATTTCACAGCCGCCATCTTGGATTTAGATTTTGACCTCACTATCGGCTTTAGCACCCTCGAAAACTATGAAAACGACACCCATGACAAATAAATGGAAAAATTTCACAGCCGCCATCTTGGATATAAATTTTGACCTCACTATAAGCTTTAGCACCCTCGAAAACTATGAAAACGACACCCATGACAAATAAATGGAAAAATTTCACAGCCGCCATCTTGGATTTAGATTTTGACCTCACTATCGGCTTTAGCACCCTCGAAAACTATGAAAACGACACCCATGACAAATAAATAGAAAAATTTCACAGCCGCCATCTTAGATTTAGATTTTGACCTCACTAACGATTTTGGCAACCTCTTTAACTACCTACGACACCCATGACGAAAAAAATGTTAGCAGCCGCCATCTTTGATTTACAAATAAATTCACGTCGGTGCATGATCGCACGAGCCATTATTCGATATCGATTATAACAATAAATCATTCTTACAATTTCAAGATCAGCTGGGAGTTTAAAAAAGGAAAGCTCCGGTTTTGAAGAAGTCGAGTTCAAACAGTTTTTATAAAAAAGATGGACGATCCGTGGCGCAAGGAATAAATTAAATACACGATTATTCGTTCCAACACGGCACCCGTGACTGAGAGTACCCCGACCATCGCTTAGGAGTACCGTAGATGCGCGCGTCTGTGTGAGTGTGCCGTTGCGACCGTTTGTACGTAGTTTCCGTACTGTTCGTATCTGTCTACTGTGGCTGTGCCGTGCTCTCCCATAGATAGGTACATGCGAGATCAATCATTATGACGATTGTGACAAAGATTGTGGGTCAAGTAATGCTGCGTATGTATTTAGTAGGTATAAGCGTTTAAATAAATAAATAATTCATTAGGTATTAATAAAATGATAAATATGAATAAAATTAAGTGTTTATTTGGGAACCTCGGCCTTTTGGAAACATGGAACTCAAAGGACCGAAGAAAAATTTTCAAACACCCTCATGCTTATCTAGAGTAGCCTACGCTTGTCTGAATCGTTTCACTGTCCCTGTAGATCACACAGTTTCACATAGTTATATAATAATCTAACGTGAGGTAAATGCGCATGTTACGAATTGTACTGTCGCTGGCTTCGTTGTGGACAAGGTCAGGATATTATCTACCTTCACGATGCAGACGATGTGAGGTATGCAGTACTGATATGTTCAGGGTTGCCCGGTAGTACGCAGCGCATAACAAATGAATACATGAATATATTCGGACCGAGAAGCCCCAACTCAGCCGGCTCAGGTCGGCACACTCGGCTCGGCGGCCGCCGCGTGCAACTATATTTCACGGCAGTCTAATTAGTGCTAATTTATTGTAGGTACAACGATCTGCCATCATTGTACTTATGTATAAAGTAGGTACCTACCAGTGATGATTCCAATGCGTATACAAAGCCAAGTTTTTATCCGGAAAAGGCCATTAAGTGGTGGACACCAAACTCCGTCAAATGTGTATCATGTGTCTGAGATTCTTCGATTCCATGCTAATATTCTAAGTCATTACATCTGAGGTAGGTAAAGTACGGTAATAGCGTTTAATCTATTTTTGGAAGCATAATCCTAAGATTTCGATTACAAAGAGGTACCTAGTAACAATGACGATTACCGTGCGTGTAGACGCAGCCGATGAGTACTTATCGCGAGACCGGCTACCGACGACTCCGCACCTCCGTTATCTTATCTATGACATTAAAAACAGCTCTTTAATGTCCACACGTCCTCAGGACAAAATAAAGAGCTACGTTCACACTCAACTCTAACCTGACTCCAAAAGGTTGGTATTCGAGTGTCAGCGTGTTGAGATTACGCTTCCTCCCGCGCACCTCGTAAAAACAAACGGCTTGGTATCGACGGCTCCTCGAAACCATTAAGCGTTATCGAAGTGTCCACTTAATAACAAGTCCTAACTAATTAGGCGGCGACCCGTCTGACGTGGGACGCGCAGGCGCAGCAGTGCGAGGGACCGGCGGCAGGGGGAGAGGGCAGGGGGGGAGGGGCGTCACTCCACACATGCCTATATTTCTTTGGTCGGTAATAATATGTATAAGAAATTGGCGGAGAATTAATCAGTAATGAAGCCTTTGTTTAAGTATGGTCTCGCGGGAAACTAAATCAGGAATAATGTCATGAAAACGAAAGACGTCGGCTGGTGTAGTCCGCAGTCACTGCAGTCTGCAGTACCTACATGGCAAAGAAATTGAATGCAATATCGAAGCATTTAGCAGACCGGACGTTTAATTCTTGTGTTGGCAGGCAAACGCTGGCGGGCGGCGCGGCGCAGTGTACGGCCATTACCGAAACACATCATGAGCTATTAGCTAACTCAGCGTCGCACTGGAACTGGTCGCTAATTGTGGTGTCGGCGGCTTGATGCGGCGCGAGCGGTCGCCGCGCTTTATGTTAATTGCCGATAATTGTCCGAGCGGAGGGCGCGGCGCGGCGCGGTGCGGTGGCGCGGCGGCGGTGGTGCGGAGACAAGATGGCCGCAGCGGATGCGGTAATTGCTTTCGTGGAAACCGCCGCGGGCTGCATACAGATTGAAGCGCGGCGCCCGCAAAAACAACGGCGCGGTGCAATTAGACGCCCCCGCCCGGCCCGCGCCCCGCGCTCGCCCACTGCCTGCCCCGCGAGAAATAGCCACGACCCGCCTCCCGTCCGCCGCGATTAGCTCCTAACCTTGTGATGGACGGAAGATTTATAGCGAACACACGTGTAACTATGTGTACTCGGAACCCTCACCACCGGCAGCCCCCTCGTGGAAGCTAGGAAAAACCACTACAATAGCAACTTTGATCGATGTACCAAGCTTGCTCTGCACTGCACTTTTTACTCACATAAGTATATCATACACTGGTATCTAACTCTTTCAGGAGCTCCATTATACCACAGTATAATATACTGTGATTATACTGCGCCGCTGTGAAACGTTGCGGAGCTCCATGAAACAATCCCTGATTCGGACGAAGTATCTATTACCTACTGCCTGTGAAAGTCCCGGATTGCAACTAGGTATGCACGATCAACGGTGATAGGATCGCTCTTATTAAATTTAACTTTATAAACCTTCGATCAATTATAAACTTAATTAATTAATTTGATAAACTTAACGTTATTGAAACTAAATTATGGAACCTAATTATTTGCATCGCGATTATGGAAATAAGTAGGTACCTACACACGGCTGCACATCAAGCTACCTATACCTACACACGGCTGCACATCAAGCTACCTATACCTACACACGGCTGCACATCAAGCTACCTATACCTACACACGGCTGCACATCAAGCTACCTATAACTACACACGGCTGCACATCAAGCTACCTATACCTACACACGGCTGCACATCAAGCTACCTATACCTACACACGGCTGCACATCAAGCTACCTATACCTACACACGGCTGCACATCAAGCTACCTATACCTACACACGGCTGCACATCAAGCTACCTATACCTACACACGGCTGCACATCAAGCTACCTATACCTACACACGGCTGCACATCAAGCTACCTATACCTACACACGGCTGCACATCAAGCTACCTATACCTACACACGGCTGCACATCAAGCTACCTATACCTACACACGGCTGCACATCAAGCTACCTATACCTACACACGGCTGCACATCAAGCTACCTATACCTACACACGGCTGCACATCAAGCTACCTATACCTACACACGGCTGCACATCAAGCTACCTATACCTACACACGGCTGCACATCAAGCTACCTATACCTACACACGGCTGCACATCAAGCTACCTATACCTACACACGGCTGCACATCAAGCTACCTATACCTACACACGGCTGCACATCAAGCTACCTATACCTACACACGGCTGCACATCAAGCTACCTATACCTACACACGGCTGCACATCAAGCTACCTATACCTACACACGGCTGCACATCAAGCTACCTATACCTACACACGGCTGCACATCAAGCTACCTATACCTACACACGGCTGCACATCAAGCTACCTATACCTACACACGGCTGCACATCAAGCTACCTATACCTACACACGGCTGCACATCAAGCTACCTATACCTACACACGGCTGCACATCAAGCTACCTATACCTACACACGGCTGCACATCAAGCTACCTATACCTACACACGGCTGCACATCAAGCTACCTATACCTACACACGGCTGCACATCAAGCTACCTATACCTACACACGGCTGCACATCAAGCTACCTATACCTACACACGGCTGCACATCAAGCTACCTATACCTACACACGGCTGCACATCAAGCTACCTATACCTACACACGGCTGCACATCAAGCTACCTATACCTACACACGGCTGCACATCAAGCTACCTATACCTACACACGGCTGCACATCAAGCTACCTATACCTACACACGGCTGCACATCAAGCTACCTATACCTACACACGGCTGCACATCAAGCTACCTATACCTACACACGGCTGCACATCAAGCTACCTATACATTTCCAGTTTAAGCTGACCTCGCATTGTATAGGTTTTTCGTACAATCAGATGTCAGCTTATACTAGTTATGTATAGCTTGATGTGTAGCCGTGTGTACACTGTGCAAGTAGGACATTATCTTCACCTAAACTGAATAATGCGTTCAGTCAAAATAACCGTTTGCCACTTAAATACAAACAATAAAATATTGACAGACTGCGTTAAATTTTTGCGTCACTGGCGTCGCGCGTCGGTCGTGTCGTCGAACACATTATGCATTCAATGTGGAATGATTGCTCGCGCATCATGTACTGACACGCCCGTTGAGAACTTGAGACATTGCGGATTGCGCATAATCGCATAGTCAGCGAGTGCATCGCCGCACCGCACCGCCGCGCCCCTGCACCGCAGCACCTGCACTGCGTCGCACACTGTGTCATGTGTGCGTCCAGTGTGTCTGGCCCAGTCGGGACTGTCTGCCTGCGTGGTACGATGTATCCATACTATCTACCTACGTTCCTGCTGCTGGGAGCAACCCTGAAGATGACTGTCCCACAGTCGCATAAAAATGTGCCTTTGAAGCGGTATTCTGTTTCTACAGTCTAATTGGGTGACGAATCTTTCTGAAATGTTGAAAGTTTATATTATTGGCAGTTATAGGGACTTACTTATTATTTAACAAATGACGAGTGATACCTACTAAAACAGAAGACGAACTAGCAGGGGATCGAGGATTGTTCAGGGGATCAGACCAGAATAAATCTACCCAGGCACCACCTACCACAGGCTACCAGGCTACCGCTGCCTAACGAGGCCACCTTCAAGAATAAACTACCGTTCGGAATTTGCGACTGTTAACAAATATTTCTTTCTAATCTTGAAGCAAGTTAAATGGTAATTTAGTTTCGGTTTTTTGGCTGGCTCGTCGAACGACGGCGGCACCTTGGGCTGCATGTTGTGTGCGCACCTTGCGTTGCGGCCATGGAGCACATGTTGTTGTGCTCCATGGTTGCGGCGCGCTCCTGGCGAGTGACGACTCACAGCAATCTGACTTGTGACAGCTATTCCACAGAAACAACCGCGAATGCATTGCTTATATTATCTTATCCAAAAGTAAGTTCTGTAAGTTGTGTCGTAATGAGCAACCACGAAGGAAAAACTAAATGAATGATAAACCATGAGCACAATCATCCTAACGTCCCCACAGCTGGGACACTGGCTCCTCTGTTTGAAAGGCCCGAGTGCCCTCGCGCTCGCGGGCTCAGGGCGGGTCGGACGTTGTCACAAGTCTTCGATTTTTTTTTTAACATACCTACTTGTCGGTTTCCTTATAAGGTATGTTTTGCATTTTTTAACCGACTTCAAAAAAGGAGGAGGTTCTCAATTCGGATGTTTATATAATTTTTTTATGTATGTATGTTCGGGCATAACTCCGTCATAAATATAGACGTATTTGAAAAATTATTTTTTTTCGAAAGAGGTTTATTCCGAAATGGTCCCATTTAAATTTTGTAAAGATCTGATGATGAGTTTCGGAGACAGACAACGGAACTCTTCAATAAATGCTAGAAAATCAACCGCGATTGCTGCTATCGCATATGTATGCATTGTTTACGCCATCACACAACATAACATCACGCCTGTACCCTCTAAAGGCTTACGCAGATGTGTTCACTATACCACGGCATGACGGCACACCCACATTTGAACTGTCAAAGTTGTTATTGGGGTACCTATCTCTAATCTTGCAAGTAAATTCGGGCATAATTTTTTTGTTTATGAATTCATTTAATTAACCGACTTCAAAAAAAGGAGAAGGTTCTCAATTTGTTTTTTTTTTTGTATGTTCGGGCATAATTCCGTCATTTATATTATAGACGGATTTGCAAAATTCTCTCGTTTTTAATGGATAAGGTATGCCTCAGGGGTGGTCCCATATAAATTTTATTAACTTTGCTTGGCTAGTTTTTGAGTTAGCTTCAATAGTAGGATTTTTTCCACTCAATTTATATTGATGATGTTTAATAGCTTCCTGTCACTGATATTTCCATAGCAAGTAGTGTTATACGAATTTGTTTGGGGTAGGTACAACTAAAAAGTAAAAAATTAAAACAAAAAAAAAACAACAGTTCCAAAAAAAAAACACTACTTACAAAGTGAAAAATAACGAAAATGCGGAACCAAAGACACCGACTTCCGAAATTAAAGTTATTTTTCACTTTGTAGTGTTTTTTTTTGGAAGTCGATTGTTTTTTTATTTGTAAAAAAAGTTTATCGTTTTGAGAGCAGTGGCAATGAAATAAAATAGGTAAGTAAGTACACAATATAAAGTGCAGCTGGATGTGCAACTCGTAAGTTGGGCCGCTTCGCGCTGATGAGTACCTATACTTAATGATGCAAAATATTAGGTTCGTGAATAAGAACAACCTTTTACTCCTACTTCTCGGTACCGAAAAAACCTTTGTTTTATTAATTTTCAACACACTGGATGATTCTTTTTGCTGTTTGGGAAATATACTTTTAAGTATCAGTATTAGTACCTATTGAATTGAACAGAGTAGGTACCTACTAAGCGCTTGGCATACAAATAAGTATACCTACCTGTCTATCGATTTCGATAGTAGCCAGTTCTTCAAAATGTATTTTGTAGCTTGTGAGTTTATTGCTAGCGAGTCCTACAATATAGTAAGTAAGTATGACTCGCCAGACCGAATTTCATTTCAAATACCATTCATGAGAGTACCTAACAAGGTATCGGGTACCTACTCTCATAGTTATCATATTGTACGCTATTATTGATATTCGTTTAATGCAGCGCCATCTAGAGAGTAGTAACTGAGCTGGGCTAGTAAATAACTCGTAGGTTGCGGGCCACTCGGCCACTCGGGCCAGCCGGAATGCGGCTCGGATTCGGCGCGGCGCGGAGAGCAGTGGACCAGCGCGGCGGCGCGGCGGCGGCGGTTCGCAGAACTGTCGTTCCCAGAACTTTGGCAGCCGCTTGACATACGCAACTCGTCACATACCTGTGTAACTACGACTGCTAACGAGGCAGCTTGTGACACTCCTGCCTCGCCTACTGGCGCCGCGCGCCGCGAGTTCAGCAGTAGGTAAGTGCGCGGTGGCATGACGTGTGAACTAGGACTGCTATTATGGAGGTATACTATAAACGGCTATACTGTTAACAGGTATGTTGTATTACATATTTTCTTGGTTCAGCATTTGAATGCCTAGTGGAGGACCAGCGAGTAACGTTGCGCGATTCAGCTGAATACGTCAACGCAGGTTGCCGCTGTTATTTACATTCAGCTGCGCACCGCATTCACTTTTATTATTGCACCGATATGAAATTATTCAGTCGGCGGCACTTACTCGTACATCACTCATAATTTAGAGGAAGTATAATGAATGAAACACATATCTAATATATCAAGTAGGAATGCCGGGAATGCGGGGACTGCGCGCGCAGGGGCTCGCCGTGCCCGCCAGCCGCCATCTATTTTTTAATGAGCTCGGTAAATGATTCATTTGCTAGTGAGACTGTCAAAAATAAAATATTTCATTACTGATATCGTTAAACCACAACTAGCGACCCCCCCCCCCCTGCTTCGCACGGTTTTTACGACTTGACTAAACACCGGGATTTCTTTATTATATTATGACAGTTTATTATTACCTATAAACCATCCGGAATAAATGCTCTAAATGATGGTGATAACCATAGAATCCGTGGTGATAACCGTACGCGTAGTTTAGAAGATCTAAGCGGTCACACGCAGACATGAAAACCGACTTTGTTTTACACTATTCATAGATTTCACTACTTATTTCTGAAATCTGCATACACTCACAATCCAACGCTGCTGCTTCTTTGGCGAAACTATCTGTTGCCAAAAGACTGCCTGTGTTAGTATTGATGCCTCTGTGCACATAGAGCGGACTGTCAACAGTTGCTGTGCACTCTGACGCACAGCTAGATCGCACGACGATGTGCCTGTCGCATGTCGCCATAACACACATTGAGACAAACATTACGCAACAATCTTCTTGGAGCCTTTTTAGGTAAGTACCTGATACATTTTTTCAAGTAAATTCAGTTTATTTATTACAGAAGAATTACTTACAATAAAATTTCAAATCGTGAATAATTGAATTATTTTTTGAAAATTAATTAAAAGTACTTACATGAATCAATAAGCTGATATTGAAAACCAAAATCATGGAATTGAAGCAATGAATAGAGGAATGGGATGGGTGAGGCTGCAGCTCTCACGACGCATCAGTGTGCAGTGTGCGCAGGCGCTGCATGACGTCACCGAACCGCTGCCACCAGCATACCGCGTACTGCTGTTCACAGCAGGAACACCACAACTCGTCCAAAAGAAATCTAAGCTAAACAAGCCTGGACAAGGTTTGTAAGCAGCTCCTAAGTCAGGGTATGTTACGTGCTTGCCAATAAGCCATCTGACCAGCCGTTAACACATTATGGTAAGTGACTACATTTCGCAGCCGACTATATTTAGGTATCTGAATAAACCAATCAGTTGCAGGGAGGCGATATTAGGAAAGCGGTCGCGAATCGGTGCAACCTTATATCTATGGGTGCAACCCTACTAGGCGATGTTTCACCATCCGGCATCCGGCCGAGCTATGGCGACCATATTTACACGTAGGGCTTGTGCGTGAGTATACCATGTTAAATATGTCTCAGTTTCGTACAAAGCGATGGTGTAGTTCTATGAAGCAGGTTCGTGCCGCAGCTGAAGTACGATAATTAACGATATACTCGTCCGTAATGTGGTAATGACACAATAAGTTTGTCGCCACTTATTACTTCATCACGCTCCGCTTCTATGAACCGTCTCCCTGCCCGCAGCGCCCGCAGCGCCCGCCTCGGTCACACACGTCCTCTCAGTAGGCGGTTAGGCGAGCTCATTATCTCGCACGTTCATCTCGCTGTAAAAGCTCACGCGTTACGTGACGATCTTTATGCCTATTTTCTCGAAGATGATACCGGTGGGTGTTTTTAATTGTTGTGTATGTACTTGTGTAAGTATTCGAGGCCAGTATGATCTCGGTAGTTTGCACGGCTCGGCAGCCTGTGGGCGTGGCGAGCGCGCACCGCCCACTCGCACACACTCGTGCACGCGTGCACACGTGCAGGCACCGACATGCCGTGCACGAGTGTATGGAACTTAAAAAACTCATGCAAATCCGCTGCTGTTTGATGCGAGATACAGTGAAACTACGCGACTACGTCTAAAGTACCGAGCAACACGGAGCCTGCTACGTCGTAGCGCCGTAGCACCGTAGACCCTCCTGTATTGTCGTAGCAACGAAATCATCATAATAATCATATATTTTTCAGGATATCAGTACACGATAATACTTGCACGCGTTGGTCAGGAGGACTAGACTTACTGGTTGAATTGCCGGTATATTATATATTTTGTGTTTTACGTTAATCATAAATCATCAGTATTCAAGAGATACCTACTGATTAGTTATTCCGCCAATTCGTCTAATACAACATTTCATAAATTGGCTGGCTGATGCTTAGGCCGTTTATATAAAGTTTCTTACCTTAAATCAGATAAAAAGGGAAAACGAAACGTTAATATTATGGGCGATTGACAACCAAATATGTACCAGTACGTCCAGTATATTGTCTGTGGTGTAAAATGTCGTGCAAAATCGATGAAACGGAACGTAAATAAAAACTACGCCATTTGCGTTGCGTCTTGTGGTTGTGTCAGTGTCATTATGAATGTTTTGTTGTTTTATTTGTTTTTATAACAACTATGGTTACAATAGGTCGAATCTGTCCCAAAATCGAATCGGGGCACCCCGACTCCACGTAGTCTTTTAGCTACTACCCCTAGAGTGCATATAAAAATCCGGAGGCGCGGAGGGAGAGCAGCCCCCGCCCGCTGTAAATCATCTCCGCAGCTTCGGCTTTCTGGCCTCTGGCGACCAGCCTCAGCCGCTAGGGCTCGCACGGGTGCCTATCCTTTGTTACGTAAGGGCGAAGGGGCTGCACTTCCCGCAGCGCCGGAGACGTTGCAGAAACAACTTTGTTTTGACAACAAGTGTTTTGAGGTTAGCTTGTCGACGTCGTATTGACAGATGGGTAAGGTCATAAAAAAATGTACTATTTATAAGTTTTGAGGTGAGCCCATGTTTGATTGTGAATACCATGCGCTAACAAATAGTATGTTAATATTATTATTTTATAATATATTGATAATCATGCTTAGAATAATGTAGAACTAACCAGAATATTCGAGAGGCTTAAACTTAAAAAATAAAAATATTTTTGAAATCAACAAAATAAAGCTGCGTATATAAATTTATTTGTCTCCTATCTACCAAGAGGACGAAAAAATTGCATCAAAAAAAAATTATTGGGATTATGGTTTTAAATTTAAAGTATACTGTTACAACAATAAACATGCTGTGTGATAATGTGTAAATTATTGTAATAATACAATGCTAGTGAACAAAAAACCGATTCTAATTTATGTCTCCAAAAGTTATCCAGTGTGTTATTCCGATTCGATATGGGGTAGATTTTTGGTGTTCAACAGTAGGCAACTTTACTTAGCTAATTTTGATGTGGCAACACCTTAATGTAACTGTCAAATGTCAGTTTTGACATATTTTTTTCATTTGTGGTCGAGGCAGTTATTAATTTGTAAATTCCATAATTAGTGCGCATATTTCGGAAAGTGTATCTGGGAATTCTACGCGGTAAGTACAAAGATATCGTTTACTAGGTTCCTAATTCGAAATTTATAGTCAATGACCTGAGTATATCAAGTTTTACTAGAGAAATCGCGCTTGATTTGTGACCGTTATTCATTGTTGAAGTTAGAATTTTCAAGTGTGTTTGTTCCAGTTCGTTATGTGTGTTATGGTGTTTGTTATGTCACACACTGGAATTTTTTTCGCGAAATACGAAATTTGCAAGCTGTAATCTGTGCTGCATGGTTAAATTTTAATTTCATGAGAAAATAAATAATTCATAATATTTTAAAATGTATTTTACTTGACCTATTTCCACCTTTACATTATTCCAGTGCGTTATTGTGTTATTGTGTGTTATATCTTCCAGTCCGTTATATTACATTTTCTGACGACCTTACCCAGATTGTGTTTCAGCGCCAGGCGGCAGAAAATGGAACTTAATTTAAAGTCTGGGCTAGGCAGGTAGTTAAACGTAATTGATCGAAGTAATTAGCCTAGCTGTTTGATTGAATGGCTGAATATCATTCGGGCAGCTAGTTGAACGGCGCCGTTTAGTTAAAAGGCTAGGCAATTAACAGAACGGCTAATTTAACCAGTTGGCTGCGACAGATACATAACTAGTTATAGTTGCATTTTGTGGAGCATGTTGGTGGCGCGTCACGATTGGTGTATCGGCAAGTGATGCATGCGACAGTGTCGTCATTAGCATGCCAATAATTCGGTTTCGCTGTACAGCTCGCGCGGGCGGATGCGGGCGCATTGCACGAACTAGTCGCGATATGCAGATGAGCACTAAACTGTCGCGTGTCTGAATCACTCAACAGACTCACATACATACTCGTAAGTTTATATGCGTTCCATAATTAATGGCACACTTGACATGATGTCGGTTATTCAATATTGTAACCGGGACCACACTGTACCAACCTGCTAACTGCTTGTAGTAGCTGCTGCAGCAGCTCTGTACTAGGCACTAGTTACTGCTATAGCCTGCATAGTTACTCGTGTCAGCCGTGTGCCAGCTGGGCGGATGCCTGAAATTTTCTCTACGAAACACAAACACGGTGATTTTTGAACTCTTAGACTAATGTTTACAAAATATGAGTTGCTGAGCTCTCCGAGAATTCTTCTGGAGCAACTAATGAATTTTATTCGTAAGACTGGCTGAGACATTACACGTGTTCGCATTATGTTTTCGTGTCCGTTCATGTTGCCGCTCTCGGACTCACAAAATTAAATGAACCACTCCGGCTACAGCTGTGAACACTTTCATATACCTTGACATTAAGTCTGCCTTTGCACCTTGTTGTTTGCGAAGTAAATATTAGTAACTGGCAAATGAAATGGCACCTCTGAACAAATGACGTCAGTTGTAAGTAAATAAATGATTTACGATTTATTATTTCTTGATTTAATAAAAACGTGTTTACAAAAGCTTTTTTTTAAAAAGAGGTTGTTTTCTTCACTTTTTAGTTGCAATTTAAATATCAGTGAAAGGAAGTTATTATTATAAGTAAAATTATCATCATACACTAAGTGGAAACCAAAAACTACCCAAGCACAGTTAATAAAATGTAAAAGGGTGGTCCCGCACAAGCTTCCTCTACTAAATGGAAAATGAATTTTCAAAGTCGCTCAATATCTAATCTATCGTAGCATTTACAGACGAATTAAGAAATCCTCCTTTTTTAAGAAGTCGGTAAGAAATAGAAAAAATATTGTAATTTTGCAAAAATATTTTAATGTACAGGGTGTCCAGTGTCAGAATTCAAAGTTTGAAAAATAAAAAAATAAAAACTACACGTCTACTACAAAGAATATTTATTGTTATTTAAAAACAATAAATGCGGGTTTTATTTTTGGAAATCCACTTTCTCCAAATGTTGACCATCGAGCCTAGCATACTCGTCAAGTCTAGCAGGCATGTTTTCAAAAACGCGTTTACAGAGCGACTGAATGGTGTAAATCTTGAACGATTTGAATGTTATACGGATGGAACTTGATTTTTATCGCATTATAACCTGTAAGGTTTTTTTCGTAATTCCTAAAATCAATAAACTTGCACGAAATGATAAACGGGGATTTTCAGTCACAGAAACCATAACACGTTCAACATTTTCGTCCGTGGCTACCGCTGGTATAGGTCCTGGTTTGGGGCTACTTAATGTTGATCCTGTAGCTCTGAACTTTGCTTCCCAAGACTAAACTCAACTAAGGTTGATCGATGGTCCATCACGTAATCTACGAAAATCGTAACGATTACTAAGTCGAGGACGTGTTTCAGTAAGAGAAAATCTACTTGAAGTGTACGCCTCGATGGTATAAGCGCGGTGCACTCCACACCACCGCTCCATGCTCCATGGCAGCTAAACAATTCGCAGAGCGTACGCTTTCAACGACGCCCCACGCGCCCCTCTAACGTGTTGAGTTCAGAAATTACGTTTGTTCAAACTTTGAAATCTGCCTCTGGACATCCTGTATAGTCGTTTTAATAAATCAGATTAGTGTCCGGTTGCCTATTAATAGGTACTTAGGAGTAGGAGAATTCAATGTTTCATACATTTGAATATACCTAATTACATTGAAATATCGCCTTAGTTAGTGCCCGTGTACATAACGATGCTTACGTAAACTGATTATAGAAGTATAAACATTTATGTGCTGCGCACTTGGCTATTTGATTTTTATGAGCTATTCATAATGAAAACTCGTTAGGAACAAATATTTTTATTGTTGGGCGCATATGCGCGGTATTCGTGGGTGAAACGCGCACATATGTACAGTCAACAAAAGAGATAAGTATGCAGGATCGTCGGATATAGTTGAAGTAGTATAGTGAGTAAGTACGAGAAGGCCAATTCTCGTAATTTAAAACGTTCAAAATCTAGTCGCAGTCTCATCTCAGCGACAAACAAATGTCAAAATGTAGGGAAATTAGAGGCATTTTTGACAGATTGAGACTGAGATCAGACTGTGAACGTTCTTAAAATTACGAGAGTTGAGAATTTGCCCTCAGATAGATGTTGTCGACTGAAAAAATTGATAAATGAGCTGTTTGTTTTCTATTTATAAAATTAAATTTTATTCGAGAACATCCATCGGTTTCTTACTAAGCTTCAACGACATCCGACGATCCCGCATACTTATCTCTTTTGTTGACTGTACATTGTGTGCCTGCGCAGTGTGCACAGTGGGTCGTCGGTCGCTGTCGGTGCCACACAATTAGGAGCTCATTGTAAATGAACAAGCTAATTGTATCGGGCTGCTAATTAGCAGTGTGTGGAGCAGTGGAGCGCGAAGTACCTCACCCCGCGCACGCCGCGCACCCCCACGTCTCCGCGCCCGACCGTGTGGCGGCGGTGGTTGCCATCACTAGCCACTATCGACCCCCGACTAGATACTCATGTGCGTGTTGGGGCTATTAAACTTCGGAGAAGTATGAAGTCTCACAGTACGGGCATACAATAAAGCAGCTCTGACTTCACATTATGATAGCAGTAAAGGAATATTTTTAAAATAAGAGACACCTGGCAAGCGCCAGACAGCACTGCGAGAAGACCTTCCGTTGGTCGCACCGTCGTCGTGCGGCTCTGCAATCCTCACTAAGTTGATAGTGTCAAGATTCTTAGCCATAAAATAATTGTCTGCTATCCAGTATCCCCCTTTCTTGTAGCTTGGTGGTTATGATAACAGTGCTGTGACGTGCCTAAGGCTTTGGTTTCCTAGGAAAGCGGCTCTGTCATATTATAACGACTGTCATGAAAATCTGTCATTTTCCCCAGTATTTGACATTAAGGTCTCTAAAAACGACGACTCTAAACTCTATATTCGACAGCCGTTATTGTGTGATCGTTCACCGCTTTCTTAGGAAACCAAAGCTCTGTGCCCACAATGAACTAGCAGGGGATCGAGGGGGGGGGGGGGCTCAGGGGATCATACCGGAATAAATGGTTATAATAAACAGCGTTTTGTGACGCTGCGCGCTGCCAAGCCAAACAGTGCCGTTAGTTCTTTGGAAGCCTAGCGTAGCGTAACATACCTGCTGAAAGTTACGCGACTGAAATTCAGAAACAACATGATTTCTATGAAAATAATCGACATACTTGTTGCCTCATGTGTCACAGGTTATTTGAAAAGCATGCTGAGAGGCGAAAACACGCCGTACATCCCGAGAAGATGTGTTGCTACACTGTTGTATTGTACACCATTACATCATATATAAAACATGATTATAATATGATCAATATAAATCAACCTTTATTTTAGTTTTTGTATAGTTTTAGTTAAGTTAGGTTTTCATTTTGTTATTTTTGTTAATTAAGGATATACTTTAAATATGAAATCAACCTTTAACAGTATTTCATAATTTTTAATCACACACCACTTTCCGGCTCGTTTGAAGTCTGCGCCTGGGCCACCATGGCCTTTCCTGTAGCAAGAGCGCTGGTCGATTGGCATTGCACGCCAGCGTCGGGCTCTTGTCCCGCTGTTTTAGAATCTAATGGCTTGACGCGCGACGATGAGAAGAGGCGAGACAGAATGACCGTAATGCCTTTGAAGTTGGATACGCCTTTGGTATGGGATGCAACCTGTGTCTACACCCTCGCGCCATCCCATCCTCCTAGCACGGCGGCCTATGCTGGGGCGGCTGCTACAGGTTCAGCGAACATCAAACGACGAAAATACAACAACCTTATTGGGTGCTACATGTTTGAGCCATTTGAGGTTGATACACCAGGGGATCCGAGTGCTCATCGAGTACTTCAGAACATTGCCAAGCGGTTGATCGACTCTTCACGAGACCAGAGGGCTGCCAGTATTTTCATCCAACGTGGGAGTCTTTGGTCAACTGGACCCACGCTGCCGGCCTCTTGCGCACTGTTCCCACTGACAGCGATGCGGACGAATTGTTTGATGCTCAATGTGTTATTCCTTTTTTTCCCTTTCTACAGGGTGACACTGAATAGGTGCGACAAATTAAAATATATACAGGGTGAATTTTCCAAGTGGGCGTGGATGGCCAAATTCTTAAGTATGAGGAATAGCGAAAAGTGCTCAAAGGAGTCGCGGGCTCGATTTTGATGAAAACTAAAACTGCATCTTTGGATTTTTGAAAAATCAATATTTCTAGCCAGGAATCGAACCTGTTGATTTTGAAAAAAAAAAGACGGGTTGCACTCCGGGAGTGCCGGCAGAAGTGAAAACTTGAATATTAACGTTGAAATAAATCAATTATTAATTTAATTAATATTACTCATTTTTTTTCACTATTTCTGCGTCACTTTTTTCATTAATAGATGCACTTTGTTCAATTTCCATATTTTAAACACTTTCGGTCTTATTCATAAAAAAAGCCTATTGAAGGTTTAAACCATTCAATAGTTAAAATGCTCAATAGGCCTTTAAAACATTCGATAAAATTTTGTATTCATAAACGCTTCATAAACGTTCTATAACTAGAATGTCCTACAACTTCTAAATGCCATTATAATGAAGTCATCCAACAAATTGGCCAACACATTGAATCGGCATACGAGAATATCTGTCTACGAACCGAATATTTGTATCCATAGACATTATTACGTATGAAAAACTAATTTATTGTCTACAGTTTCAACAGTTTTGACGCGACAACGTCATGGTCGTCATGGAAACAATATGAATATGTCAATGAATGAATTTGATATTGTATGTGTCAAACTAAAAAACTTTTGAATATTTTTTTTGTATTTAAAATAAATGAAATTAAGACCGGAGACTAGTTGCAATAAAGGGCAAAGAATTGAATATTGGTTGGAGGAGGATAAGGTGTGTACCTACTGTTACAGCTAAAATGTGTTCAAAGTAAGTTATGTTTTGTAAATATTCTCAATTTCTTATACTTATGCTTGCTTTTGCTTCTAATCCTTAGATTTTTTGGAAGAATAATTCTTCCTGACCAATTATTGGTCAGGGACCAGTTATTGGTCTCCATAATAGAAAATAAAAACACTGACACAAGCATTAACGCTAAACAGGGGCAGCTTGGCATGATTTACGAATTAGGTGCCTATCCAATTTACAATTTTACGAAGAACTTCGTTTGCCTGTACAAAACTCATTGTAACAAAAAAAAAAACCCGCCATAAGAATAATAATGACTGTTATTTTGATGCCGCTACTGATTAATTAAATCAGTATAAATAAGATAATGAAGAGAAAGAATTTATAACATTAGTTTTGTATTTCAGGACAATAGGACTAGTAAGGATGGTGCTTCACTACGAATAGCAGAAAATGAAACGGCCTACAGAAGAGATGGCACAGATGGCAAATGAAACGCAAACATTTTAAAAATGTTGTTCTGCTTGCACAAGTTTTAGAAGCCAAATTAGAGTTTAGAGTATTGTTCAACCGTGAACAGGCAAGAGTTACATACGCCAGCGTCAGCATCAAGAGCGACATACATTCGTTCCACATAAATTAGTAATTAATAAATTAGTCATCAAGCTGGAGTAGAGTTTGATTCATCTTCCATAATTCCTCTTACTATGGCCAAGACACCTTTAGCCATCACCAGTTCTATGAGTCTGTGGGACCGGCAATGACAAAACTATTTCCTGTGTACATTGCACGACGTACACAAACCCCTATTCCTACCCAAATTCTGTCTGTTCCCGTAGGTCTCCCGTAGGTTTGTATGATAGGTTAGGGTGTTAGGATAACTAGGGTGTTAAGTAGTTGCTGTAGGTTTATAATCAGTAGGGTGAGGTAACCATAGATACCAGGCTCAATTGTTACAAACTTAGCCACACTGTATGCATTTGGAATAACAGCCGTACTAAGCTAAGTCCCGGTGCGTACAAGTATTATAAAAATAAACTGATATTTGTACACAAGCTTTTTATTAATGAACTACTCCCTAAATTTCTTCTCTTTTACTTTAGATCTTGTTGGCTCAAAATATTGCCACTTCCACGTTGTCGTCGGTGGCAGCGCAGAGGTCACTTTGACTGCATGTTTTGGGTAGGACAAATAAGGCAGGATAGGAAGAGGAGCATGTTTTGCAACATAGCTTCACAGCCACACCCTACTGGAGCATCTCCCTGCAGGGTGTAAACTTCCGTGGTCGACACGGAAGCATTGTTTTCACACAAAAGCAGCAATATCCCACAGTATTTCTTGTTGCTATAATGTGCTTCGTTATATTTTTCGTCGCTTCTATTTTGTATTGTAGGTAGGTATATAATAATAAACTAAATTGGTTAAACAGAAGTTCAAAATAAATTAAATACAACTGCGGCTCCTCGAAGTACTATTGTTTACGAAACTGACTTTTCAAACATTTGTACGTCAAATGTCATTTTCTTCGGCCATCTTTGTCGTGTCTCACTTGGTTCACTTCGGTTGGCGCCGCCGTAGAAAGAGATGGGGGGGGGGGGGAAATCTCTCCTGACGGTCACGTGTCCTGAACTCCTGACGCGATGCCCTGACGCGAGTTTAACATTTTTTACCCATTACAAAAAGTGTTCAACGCCGCTAAAGAAGTTTTCACTTCAAAAAACACATTCTGTATTATTACACCATTCGATAGTGTCCCTAATAAGGATCAAATTCTGTGAAGGAATGACGTAGGTACGGCAAACGTAAGGAAAATGTTGAATTTTAATAAACTGCTTCTTATTTTAAAGTATTCATACCTACATTACGTACCTGTTCGAAATTATGCTCAATATTTTTATTAACACACCCGCAGCACATGATTAGACAACGTTTGTCTACTCATGTGCCCGCAGCGCAGTCATCTTCACAACATTATCTATGTTCTAAATTCAAATTTCTATTACGATCTTTGGAAAATATTCTAATGGAATCATTAATATTGTAATGCTGAATGCAGTACAATCCGTGAGACGTCGAATCCAGCTAAAAACAAAACAACAAAACAATGGTCATCATTTTAACAATTAATCAGTTAAGGTTTAGTAGGTAGGTAACATAACCTGGGCCCGGCTACAACAACCACACTGGTCAATCCATCAGGTTAAGCTACGCTTGCCGCGGTTGGTTTATGGATGGGTGACCATCTTTACATACCGAAACCTCTCCATGCGTCGGAAAGCACGTTAAGCCGTTGGTCCCGGCTGTCATTCCTGGATCTTTGACAGTCATTACGGGTAGTCAGAAGGTCGAAGGTCTGACAACCATTCTTACCAAGGGGAAGGGGTATCGTATTACCCAGTAACTGGGTTGTGGAGGTCAGATAGGCAGTCGCTCCATGTAAAATACTGGTATTCAGCTGCATCCGGTTAGACTGGAAGCCGACCGCAACATAGTTGGCAAAAGGCTAGCCTTTTGCCAACTATGTTGGGGTATACTGCCTAGGCTGTTGATGATGAGGTAGGTAACATAAGACAAATAAAAAAAAAGTATTTAGTTAAAAATGAGCTCTTTTCTTTAGTTTGCCGTATGTCATTACTTCCCGGAATTCGATCCTTATTAGCGACACTATCGAATGGTGTAATAATACAGCGTGTGTTTTTTTTTTTTTCAAAATCAACAGGTTCGATTCCTGGCTAGAAATATTGATTTTTCAAAAATCCAATGATGCAGTTTTAGTTTTCATCAAAATCGAGCCCGCGACTCCTTTGAGTACTTTTCGCTAGTCCTCATAGTTTCGGATTTGGCCATCCACGCCCACTTGAAAAATTCACCCTGTATATAATAAATTTAGAAATTTTAATGAAACAATTGTTGTGCCTCCAATTTGATGTTTAATTTAATAAAAAAAAAGAAAATTGATTCTAAACTTAAAACAAAAAAAAAATACTACGGTCCGTGACTCCGTGTGCCCTTGGACTATCTGAAAATAGGATTTCTGTCCCGCCTTCGTAAAATGACTCTCTCTTAGGTAATTTTAAACCCTTTACACAGAAATAGGAGCCCCGCGAAGGGGTCCATTGGCATAGGATGCAAGAGCGAGCGAATGAGAACTGGCTTGGCCTAGGCGAAACTAGTTCATTCTAAAATCGGATTTGGCCGGTAACATATTTATATATTTAAGTTAGATTTATTCTCTAAGAACTTTTCCATGAAAGATTTGTTCTTATGGAACAAATCTAACTTAGAAAGATGTAATAATGATTCTATAGATTATAATTCTGTAAATACGTAGGTACCTGTTATAGTCGCGAATCATATTTTGATCAAGATACAACCTGACACTGACCTGAAAATTGCAAAAAACTTAAGAAAATTTTAATTTCGCGGGCTACAACTGCGCCTTCATCTTAAGGTAATAGTACATTATGATACATGTGTGCTATGTTGATCATTAAACTCGAGGCGGTATTATTCGATAAGGAAGCCGAGAGTATAACACTCTTTAAATTTGTCTCTGAGAGAATTGATCGAACAGATCGCTTCTGCAAAACAAAGATAGTCTGAATATCGGCGGCATTTCCCCACAATAGAATACCGTACGACATTACACTATGAAATACTGTTCTGTCTTCAGGATTCAATTCTTCTATTTTTCATAACGTCAGGAAACTCCCCATAGTCAATACAACTATTAAAGATAAGAGCCAGAGTAGGTTATTTTGTTATGACTTTTTTGTACAAATAACACCCTCTGTTTTTGTCAGGGGTTAAAGAAAGCATCCAGGGCCATTGTGGTCTTTGTCATGTACAGTGATAAGGGATTGTTAAACAAGCGTATGAGTGTGTGATGTGTGTACGTATCTTTATAATATGTACACATAATTCTTCAATACTTAGTGTGTATGTCACTGAACTACTCCTAAACGGCTGGACCGATTTTGATGAAATACGTGTTTGAGTGTGTCCCTGGATGGTTTAGATTCACAATTGGACCCGGTAGGTGGCGCTGTTCGGACAGGACAACGTCTGTTAGGTATACAATAAAATACCATAATAACTAAAATTTATTTTATAAGTAATACTAACTCATTTAAAAACAAACTACTTATATAAATGGACATAACTTTTATAAAATTAAAAAAAAAACAACTTGGAAATATAAAATATTTTCAATGCCCTCCAAAAGCTAGTTGACATTTTTTAACCGACTTTAAAAAAGGAGGTTCTGTATTCGACCCGTATGTATGTATGTATGTATGTATGTTTGTATGTCCGCGATTATCTCAAAAACTACTGAACCGATTTTGATAATTCTTTCATTAGTGTGATCTACATACTTCCAGGAAGGTTTTCGTATATAATACATTAGGTAATTATTCTTATGTACGAAGTTATACGCATAAATGTACTGCATTTCCGGCATTTCTATGCGAATTTTGATGATTCTTCGAGTTGTGTCTTCAATTCTTCAATGCACTAGTGTTAATTGAATTTATGTGGGGTAGGTACAACTAAAAAGTGAAAAATAAAAACTTTCTTACAAAAAAAAAACAACCGACTTCAAAAAAAAAACACTACAAAGTGAAAAATAACTTTAATTTCGGAAGTCGGTGTCAAAAAACGAAAATGCGGAAAAAAAGTTTTTTTGTACTTCAGCTGTAATGCAACAACACGATTTAAAATTCTAGTTTTAAATGTTTGAAATTTACGAGTAGGTACCTACACTATAACGTGTTTATGGACTAAATTTAACTACCTACGATAAGGGAATACCTGATATTGTTTATTTAGGGTTCCGTACCTCAGAAGGAAAAACAGAACCCTTATAAGATCTCTTCGTTGTCTGTCTGTCTGTCCTTCTGTCAAGACCCTTTTCCTCAGGAACGCGTGGAGTTATCAAGTTGAAATTAATGTTGAAATTAAAGTTGTCTTTAGTTACAACTTTATTTTGAAAATGTTTGCGATCTGAATGACCATTTATTGTACTTATATAATTTATCTTTAACTCGTATATTAATTATTTTGCATGCAATTGATACAATATTCTGTACTTATAGCTCAACATCTGAACATTATTCCTAGTTCATGTAGAATCCAATTATTTCTTACCTACCACTAGTTTATGGCCCTAATTTGTACATGTAAATCAATTATTTCAATGAACAATTTCAATCAAAACCAGACTGTAACAACTTTATATACCATGTTTAGGGCAAGTAAAGAGTTATTTATCTATTTCACTTATTTATCCTGCCTACTCCTGAAAGTTCTGGTTCCCATTTTCTGTTCATTACCATAATTTCAGTTTTGTTGTGGTTCGCTTTGTGTCTAATCTGGCAAATGTTTAAAGGTCTCATTAATTTAGACGATTACCAAGATTTTGATGTGCCCAGAATGCAGTGAAGCTGGTACCGACTGCCATACCTTGGAGATTAACAGCTGTAGATGGTAACTCTGGTAAGTAAGTTGTAAGTACCGAGCCACAACTACTGTTGATATTTATTTGTATTGGTCCACGTCACAGTGCTGCGAGGGTGCGCTTGACAAATGTGCGCGCTCACAGAGCCCGCTCGCCCGCGCTGCCGCCGCGCGCCGCCGACACTTTGTTTGACATCTTTTTAACGGCGCGCATTACTTACTGTCATAACTCTCCCGCCCCCCCGCACCGCCCCCACCGCGCCCCGCACTCCGCCGCTCTAATTAATGAGCGACGCACAACAACATCACTAACTTATTCCTCGCAGTCCTTAACCTTTTGATACACACCAATATATATTTCTCTCTGACATGTCTTTATTCCATATACCGATCAAAGTAACTTTGATCCTCCTCGTGAATAAATAAATGGATGCTGTCAAAACAATCACGAGTTAGTTCACAAGGTAATATTTATAATAAGTCCATGGTTCACAACTGTAGCGTCAACGTATCGCCGATATGTCATGTCAACGTCCACGTGACTTGTAGCAAGTCTTGTAATCGGGGAAGTGCTAGTTGGACAGTTGCAATGAAACACATATCCCATATGTATTTCATTGCAACTATAAGTTCATCGATGATTTGATTGTGTTCTCTATATTAGCCATTCCTGTCCATTACGTAGTTAGTTGTCATATAATTGGACCTACTTATGCAAGACAGAACCAATCCACACACATGCCAAAATTGAGATAAGTATACAGAAAGCTTTCACAATGCACCTTCTATCGACCCTGTAAAGATCAAAATGATCTGACTGAATTGATTGTTTTGTCTGAATTGTCAATAATTTTGATCTTTACAGAGTCGATAAAAGGTGCGTTTTGAAAGCTTTCTGTATACTTATCTCGATTTTGGCATTTGTGTGGATTGGTTCCGTCTTGCATAAGTAGGTCCAATTGTGAATACGAGTTAAGACGTCAATGCTACATAGTTGTACACTATTTAGTTGCGCAGTGCATCTGATCTGTATCTGCCCTATTGTCGAAGTTGCGTACTTACCATTAATACCGGTGCTACCTACCATTGTTTGTGTCTGCATCACCCACAGGTTGACTGGAAGGTATTAATTCTGCCTCTGTGCTTGAAGTATTAACTTACTAAACAAATACCTGCTGGGCTATAATAAAGACAATACTCTTATATGAATGTTCACGTAGGGAAGCTTTCTTGCCCTTCAACGGCGAGACACAACAGAGCAATCTACTCGGTCCCTATTCGTTTCCGACGCGGCGTCGCTTTTGATCGTGCACAGTCGCCGCTTGATTAAACTGTTGTCAAATGAAACAGCCGCTTCAGATAAAAGTAACATCAGGTCACTGGACGGTGGGTAGTGGGTACCTACACGTTCAGAATGTCACCTTGCGGAGTTCTCCAAACATGAATTTGTTTTGTACCTAGAGTTGTGTGCGCTCTGTAGCAGGCCAATATTAGACAAACATTGGCGTATATAGGGGGGGGCCGGGTGGGCACGGCCCACCCTAGAATGGTCTCAGGCCCACCCTAGGATGTTTGGGGACCTATTCGAAATTTTAAGCTGGATACTTAGGTACATAATATAACTTCACACAAAAGCAATCAAATAAATAATCTACCACTAAGACCTACACAAACTTATTATTAACTACATAATACATTCCATTTAGTTACTTTTCAAATCACAAAAATAATAGAATCTATTAATAAGCAACGAAATAAGCTAGAGTATTATTATGATTAGACGGCCCGAGAGCTAACGCATCGGCAATCGGCCATACAGGCCACGGCAGGGGTTGCGCAGGTCGTTCGAAGGATCCGGCGTCTGGGCCACGCATAACGGACCAAATGGGAGTCTAAGTGCGGAAAAGGGAGCCCCATCATCATCATCCGGCCGTCTGGGCCTCGAGGTGGCTTTGCACAAATCTGAGGTCCTCTGTTTCCATGGGCCTCGGAACAAGCCACCACGCGATTTACACATAGCGGTAGGAGCGCCCGCATCGGTGTTGAGTCGACGATGAAGTACCTAGGACTGGTCCTCGACAGCCGGTGGGACTTCGGACCGCACATTCAGCGGCTGGTCCCCAGGTTGATGAGCTGCAACGCTCATCAAAACTGCTACCTAATTTGGGGGGGCCAAACGCCTCCTGCCGGAGACTTTACGTGGGGATTGTGAAGTCCATGGCCCTGTATGGGGCGCCCGTGTGGGCGGACACTCTGACGGCCCGCAACGTTGCAATATTGCGAAGGCCGCAAAGAGCGGTAGCTGTTAGGGTGATAAGAGGATACCGTACGATCTCCTACGAGGCAGCAACTCTCCTGGCCGGATCAACGCCCTGGGATCTGTACGCGAAAATCCATACGTCCCTATATTGCTGGCGGAAGGCGGAGCTTGCTCGTGGTCAGCCTCCGGTTCCTCGGGAATTCGATCCACGAAGGACTGAGCTCCGTCAGATCCTAGTGGCTGAATGGAGGGAACGACTTGCGCAACCCAGGAGGGGGCTCGCCACAATAGTAGCGATAAGGCCTGTTATAGAAGAATGGCTGGAGAGGCAGCATGGCGCCCTGAGCTTCCGGCTGACGCAGGTGCTTACTGGACACGGATGTTTCGGGAAATGCCTGCGTCGCATAGGTCGGGTGCGGACACCTGCTTGTCATCACTGTGTGGACTGCCACGAGGACACGGCGTTACATACGTTGGAGGAGTACAGCTTGGGCCCAACAGCGCTGTGCCCTCGTCGCGACACTTGGTGCGGGTGATCTGTCATTTTCGGCGGTGGTTCAGTCCATGGTCGGAAGCGAAAACGCGTGGGATGCTGTGGCCTCTTTTTGCGAGGAGTTGATGCATGCAAAGGAGGAGGCGGCGGAGAGGGAGAGAGAGCATACCTCTCATTCCACCCGCACCAGAAGAGCAGCTGGGAGTCGAAGGGTGCTTAACGATTTCCGGCCACTATAACGGGCCTGCGGGCGGCGAAATTGGGGCCGTGTCATCGCTCGAGCAGTCGGGCTCAAAGAAGTGGCAAGCAATAGTGGGGTTTTAGTCGGTAGGTGTCCGACATCATGGTCGGGAGTCACCACTGTGCGGCTTGCCCTGAGATACGGTGCAGCACACGTTGGAAGAGTGCCCAGCTTGGGCAGGGCTGCGCCATGACCTCATCGCGGCAATAGGCAGGAGCGATCTCTCGCTCCCGGCTGTCGTTCAATCGATGGTCGAGAGCGGGAGCACATGGGACGGTGTTGCCTCCTTTTGCGAGGATGTCATGTCTGCAAAGGAGGCGGCCGAGCGGGAGAGAGAAGCCGCATCCTCTCTCCCCTCCCGCAGGAGATGCACTGGGCGCCTGAGTAGGGCGCAAAACGATCTACGACCTCCATGAGAAGTGGCCTGCGGTCGGCGGACTAGGGGCGTCGGTCGTCCGACCAGACAGGCCCGAGTTGGCGCTGCAGTGTTTCACGCACGCCACTCGAGAGTGGGTGCGGCCATTATAGGAATGGGCGCACGGGGAGGTGGGACCCGCTGAGAAACAGCGGGTCGAGGCCTGTCGGGGGAGCGGTGAATGTTTATGCGAATCCCGCACGTAGAGGTGGAACACCGCGGTGGTTTTAGCCGGTAAGAGTCGCCGATGCCCCTCTGTCACCCCCACGATAGAGGAAGTCCATGAGAATTTCCACAGCGAGAAAAAAAAAGGTGTCCGACATCATAACCCTCCGTTCTTGCCGGACGAAGGGAAAAAAAAAAAAGGTCCGGGGCCAGGCCCCCCCTAGAAAGAATCCCTAGATACGCCAATGTAGACAAATATTGTAGAGGAGCACAAATGGTTTTTGAGCAAACATATGCAGGGTGACAAGCTGATAGCTGAGTAGGTGCAGCTTGATGAGCGAACACCGAAAATATTTGAAAGTTTCAGGCAGGTTCCCGTGGTCAGGAGGCCACTTTCAGATTTCGAAAATGGATCAAAACTAAATAAGTCATCTTCAGAGACGATGATTTTGGTATTTCTGGTTTGATCGTGTGCGACCTACTTTCATATACTTATCTATGCCTTAGACATTGTGGGCTTTTCCTAAATCTGACTACTTTGAAAACTCAGATTTGGACATTTTATAAAATGATATGAAAGGCGAATAAAAGTAATTCCGTGCAATAGTGTCATATGTCCTGAAAGGACAATATATAAATATCTGATGAATTGATGGAGCCGTTTGGCAAATATGACGAAATGTCATTGATTCACAGAAGTACCTACCCAAAAGTAGTTAAAATTTTGCATTTATCTCTAACTAGCAGCACCCCGCGGTTTCACCAGTGTATGTTTCGATCCCGTGGGAATATCGTGATAAAAAGTATCCTGTGTGTTAATCCTGATCCTGATTAGTAACTATCTATGTGCCAATTTTCATCCAAATCTGTTCAACGGTTTACGCGTGATTGAGTATCAAACATACAAACATCTTCACAATCTTTCACGTTTATAATACTTATTATACAAAGTGTAAAAAAATTAACCTTAAAAACTTTAAGAGGTGCTTTAGACCATCGAACTGAACAACTTTCACTATGGGACCAACTCCGAAATCACGAAAAAAAATCAGCTGTTTCATACAAAAGTTCAATACCTACTCGGCCAAAATGTATGAAACAGCTCATTTTTTTTTCGTGATTTCAGAGTTGGTCCCATAGTGAAAGTTGTTCAGTTCGATGGTCTAAAGCACCTCTTAAAGTTTTTAAGGTTAATTTTTTTACACCTTATATAGTAGGATTCAACGAACCAAGTAGCATTGTGCTATTTGAATTTGGACCTTGATTGTTCGGCATAAGTAACGCTACAAAGATGAGTAGCAAAATTAAAACATCGTCGGGTCGGAGTAGGTAGATACCTACACCATATATAATCAGCCTATAATGTTCCCACTGCTGGGACACAGGCCTCCTCTCAGTGAGAGGGAGTGGGCCGTAATCCACCACGCGGGCCCAGTGCGGGTTGGCAGATGTCACATGTCTTCGAATTTTTGGTTCTAGGACATGCCGGTTTCCTCACGATGTTTTCATGTTAAACATACGACAAGCATCATGGGAGTATCTACTTAGGTGCATTCCTAAATTATTAAACGACAGATACTTAATTACACGCCGCCATCTTGAGGTCACGTCTAAACATGGGCTTTCCGCACAAATACCTACAAGTATTAAACACTTAACTGGGTACTGTTTACATACTAGACATCGCTTTGTTTCCGTGTTCGCATATTAAAGCGTCAATACGACACTACGGCAGTGAATGTAGTCATAGAATTCATTATAGTATCACACACATGACACATGAGTGTTTTATTAGTAGCTCTAAATCAGTCTCTAAGTGATATTATTGTAGAACTACGCCAGTGTGTGTGTCCGTCCACGAACAGCTTTACCGATAATAATGTTCAGTGTTGTAACGAGCCGTGCAACACGCGTCCCATTCACAGCGCTGCACCGCACTCGTGAACCGCTCCGAGGGCTCCGAGCGCTCCGAGCGCTCCGAGCGCGCCGAGCGCACCGAGCGCGGCGTGCATGCAGCATGCGGCGGTAACAATGCTGACAATACTCACATAGTTTATATTTACGCGCGCGACGGATTTATGCGACGCAAGAGATTTATCACGCGCCGCCTGCGCACGTGTCCCGCTCCTGTGACAGTCGCTAGCTATACACTACACATGTCGCAGCACCATACCGTAGCGTAGTGTTCTACTACTCGAACACTTCTGTTATATCGCTAAGAGAGTGCGACTGTTCCAATCCGAGGCTCATTGTGCACCAAGACGACCAGCAACTGGCTTTACAGCACTCGACCACCTAACAGTAAGGAATAGGAATCTATGTAGACCACCGACCATGGCGAGTCAGCGGTGGACTGCGATGGGCTGAGTTGGTGGTTAATAGGCCGCTCACCACTGGATTTGCAGCCATTTTAAAAGCTGATAGTCCAAATTCCAAGATAGCAATCAAGTTCCTTGGCTTTCCATAGAAGTGTACTTGATGTTCAACAGTCGAGACAACTACCGACTCTACATGGACTGTGTTGTACAGCAGCCCGGAGTGTCGCACCCGTGAGCCACCCATTTGTACCTGTGAGTACTGCAAGCCGTGGGGACACCACTCAACAGAACGCATGCGTCGCACTCTGATCGCATGCGAAGCGTCTCTGCACTGTGACGCAATGATCTAGTGCGCACACTACAGCGACCAACAGATTTACAACGGTGATTATTAGCCGCGATAAATCCTTCGCAGGCAGCTTTAAGTTTTTGAAATGTCTGTCCAGCAGTTATACTACAATAAACATATCAGCAACGTCGCTCGGGTCGGCCGCGTCGGTCGCGTCGGTCGCTGGCACGGGGCGGGGGGCGCGGGGCGAGGGGCGCGGGGCGGCCGGGCCGCTCACTTTGTGTCGCTCTCCGACGTTTCCTCCATTTAAATTAATTTATTTGCTCACGAGCGGCGCCCGCGCAATGCAATAAGAAGTCGCGGGGCGAGGGATGCGGAGGTGTCAGGCGCGCGTGGAGGGGGGGGGCTCGTAAACATGTCAGCGGCGAGATGTATCGGCGGCCGGCACGCCTGCGACCAGCGCTGCGAGCGCGACACTACTCAGCACAGCCAGCACTACTCACCGGCGCTACAGTACACTACACCGCTACGTGCACTCAGGAGAAACCTTCCACACTCAGAAGAGACAATAAAAACCAACTTGGTGAGAATTTCAATCCAAGTTCTTGCAGAAGTATGAATGGGGCAGAGCATCATCTGTACACGTACGCGGCCGTAGCAACAAAACGTTCCAGCGAGCAACCGCGACATCAAGATAAACGACTGATCAGATTCCATTAAACAGTACTTACGGTGACAAAACCGACGCAGACGGAATTAGGTGCATAGTGAATAATGTGTGCGAGTGGGCGTTTAACGATCGGCGCATATCTCAATACGCGCAGCGGATAGCCAAATCTGTAGAACGGTCTCGTGAGATTAAGGCGACAACGCGCGCCGCAACAAAACGCGCATTCTTGGGGGATTTATTGTGCGTTATTTGTAGGCGGGCTCCGACCGCTCGATTTAGTGCCGGATTAAAACACAAAGGTAAATGTCGCGTGTTATATTTTTAGTGTTGCATTTACGTCGCGCGGCTAATGTGCGCCGTGAGGGCCGTGACACCGCGCGCGGTAACTCACCGCCCGCGCCGGGCCCCGGCTCCTCCGAGCTCGTATCGCTGATGATTATGAAAATGAGATCGATTGTGTCTTAAATGGTAACGCGCAGTGATTATGCGCGCGCTGAAGGAGCCGGTATGTGCAGAAAGAGGGGCGCGCAAAAACGACGCGCGCGCACCTCCAACTATACATAATGCAGTGCGAACATTAGAGAATAGTTGAATAATATAGTGGCAGCCCCGGGGTGGCCCATTTACATGATACGGGCGTGAACTGTATGTACTGACGGCCGACGGGCGAGAACTGTATACTGACGGGCGTGAACTGCGTGATCTGTATTCGCAGTTCATTGCACAACTACACGTTTTAAAACTTTCAGGTAAAAGACATCAAATTATATTTGCTTGACTTGTCTAAAATGCTACCGATTTTGCTGACGATTGTCGTTTGTCAATCGTCGGCAAAATCGGTAATCGGCTATGCGCAAGTGCTCGGTGTCGAAACTGTTTACGAATAAATACGGTACGGCTAGTTATAAATGTGCTTAGAAAGGACTTCCACTATTCTATTTAGGGCTATCTCTTTCGGTGGTGACAATGTTCGCTACAGGGAAGCTGTAAATAACCGCTGCTCCGCCTATTATGTCCTCTGATGAATGTCCTCGCAGTTCCGAACTCGCGCCGCGCCTGCGCCGCGCCGAGCTTGCCCGAGATTCTTTCGGGACGTCACGGAGCGGAACTACTTACATACATAGACAATGACCGTTAAAGAAAAAAAATATCTTGCCAATGAAAAACAAAAGTACTTACCTGATTGAGAGGATATCCATAAAACAAAGAAAGCTGCTGTAACGGCGTTATTACGAGATGCAAGAAATATTATCTATTTCTCCAAGAAAAACACTTTTACTCGTCATTTTAGAACAGACGATCGTCTGTTTCGAATAAAATTAAAGAAATTAATTTTGTTGTTTGTTTAAAAGTGGACATTGGCAAAGAAGACATTGCAGAAGAGAATCAAGTAATAACAACGTAAAATAGTCTAACAACGTTAGGTAATGCCTGGAATGGGCTTTCGAAGAAAGAACCATTGCAAGTTTGACTGGACCAGGCCCGATAGACACCTCACATCATTGCAAGTTTGACTGGACCAGGCCCGATAGACACCTCACATCATTGCAAGTTTGACTGGACCAGGCCCGATAGACACCTCACATCATTGCAAGTTTGACTGGACCAACCCCGACAGACACCTCACATCATTGCAAGTTTGACTGGACCAGGCCCGATAGACACCTCACATATTGCAAGTTTGACTGGACCAGGCCCGATAGACACCTCACATATTGCAAGTTTGACTGGACCAGGCCCGATAGACACCTCACATCATTGCAAGTTTGACTGGACCAACCCCGATAGACACCTCGCATCATTGCAAGTTTGACTGGACCAGGCCCGATAGACACCTCACATCATTGCACGTTTGACTGGACCAGGCCCGATAGACACCTCGCATCATTGCAAGTTTGACTGGACCAGGCCCGATAGACACCTCACATCATTGCAAGTTTGACTGGACCAGCCCCGATAGATACCTCGCAACATTACAAGTTTGACTGGACCAGGCCCGATAGACACTTTGCAACATTACAAGTTTGACTGGACCAGGCCCGATAGACACCTCACATCATTACAAGTTTGACTGGACCAGCCCCGATAGACACCTCACATCATTACAAGTTTGACTGGACCAGGCCCGATAGACACCTTGCAACATTACAAGTTTGACTGGACCAGCCCCGATAGATACCTCGCATCATTGCAAGTTTGACTGGACCAGCCCCGATAGACACCTCGCATCATTGAGGAGCTCAGAGACGCTAGTGATCTGTAGGACACCTGTGTAGGTTTCACCGCCAGACAGTTCGTGAACGTTATTTCCAGCCCACAGTCACAGGTCCAGGTCACAGTAGGTATACTTACTACTTCCCGAGGTGGCGCGGGCGCGTAGTGTTCCACGCGCACCCCTCTTAGTCGCGGGGGGAGTCAAACACCTCACTCCTCTTCCCCCCCCCCCCCCCGACCCGCCGCCTGCCTCAGGGCACTGGACATCCATGTGGATTATCCACCCCCGAAAAAAAAGGTACTACTTAGGTATGTATTTCCTTAAGAAACAGTACTCATCTTTGATCAGTTTGATTACACAAATTATAAAAATATGTAGTTAAAAAACTAAAAAACACGCTTTTACGTGCTCCATGCTTTTTGAATTCAATTTCAGTGAATAATTTTTTTTTTTTTTTAAGCGGTACTTGACTCAATTTTTAAAATACCACTGATATTGAAGCATTGCGGTTTTACACAAAATCACATTCACAATTTATCAGGAAGACTACCACTTACATTTTTCGAAATAATTATGGAGATTACGCGTTTATATCCTAAAATATGTAGAACGGAAAATGATTCCGACGAGAAGGTCGCCTTCTGTTTCAAACCAACTGGAGTTGGTTTCGATTTGACGTTTTAAGCAAATAGTCGCTTGTCATTTTGGTTACACAATACGAAAAATTGACGTTTGCCCACTTTCTCTTGACATGTCGTTCATTCTTTAACGTACATAATTGGAATCATATTAAAGTAGAGTTACGCAATACGAAAATCGTAAAATGAAGCTAATTGTGATAGAATTTAAGCCAACTAATCAGAATCAAATGTCGAAAATGTGTTACGCAATTAGGCTGCTGGCTGCATGTTGAGCACTCCGGATGCAAAGCAAACCTAAATTTAGACTAAGATGAAACATATTATAGTCTATTTAATCTTTTTGCTAATGTAAAATTGTAATTTAATGTTTATTGATGAGTTTTTTAACCGGTCAAGTGGCGCGGTTCGCCGATCGGCGACGAAACAATAGAAAATCAATTGTGTCTCATTAGCGTAGCTTGACAGATTAAATGTAATGTTTATCTAAATAATTGTAATATTTTAATTAATTCATAATGTACTGTTTCTAATATTTTTAATTTAACATGCATGCATATGGACAGGTTCCGAAATAAATGAAATTATTATTATACTGTCGCAGCCAACTGGTTAAATTAACCATTTAGTTAACCGCCTGGCCTTCGGAAGTAGTGCTCGCCTCGCTTCGCTCTCTCGGCTCGCATGCGGTTGATTACAGTTCTAACCTAATCTAACCCATTTGGTCGGGGTGTCCTGGCTTGTGGCATAGTTACTGCGAACAATTCGGCTCGCGCGTGATTGGTTACAGCTCCAACCTAAACCAATTTATTCTGTGGCTAAACTGTAATTGAATATCATTCAGGCCGTTAGTTTAACGGCCGCCGTTTTGTTAAAAGGCTAGGCGGTTAACAAAACGTCTACTTAAACCAGTTAGCTGCGACATAGTATACAAAGTTTAATTTCGACACGACAGTAGAAGTAGGTTAAAATTGACTTCTTTTTTCTTACATTAGTTATTGGTTACATACAAGTGAAGCTAATAAAAGCGTGTTAAAAGTGGCAAAGGAAAGTGCGTTGTTGCCTTGTGGCTGTTCGGCTGAGCCCATTAACTAGAACACGTAGCAACTGTCAGTGAAGTCATAAAGAGGTGATAGTCGACTATTAAGTGGATTGATTCGGCCTGTCTCGCACCTTAGCCCTCGGCTTAACACCTCGACGTAATCCGTACAGTGTCGTGCGTGCGCCGCCGCCGGGACACTCAGCTACACATCTGGCCGCTAATCCTTCCGGATTACCACTCGGCTCCCGGGCACCGCCGCGCACGCGCCGCCATCTGCTCGCTGAACAAACACGACACTTGACGAGTGTTTACGTTGCCACTCGCACCCGGATTAGTAGATGTAATCCGCGCGATGCTCACAGTTCAACTGGTCGAACATTACGTGTAGAGCGACAGCCGTGCGTGAGCCGGGGCACGGTAATTAGACAACACAGGGCACGCCGCCGCACGGGTCTCATGGAAAAGGTTTGAATTCATCAATCGCCGTTTGTTTCACGGAGCAGGTGCTTTCATAGCTAAAGTTTCTTTATAAACACAACTGAAAGTTTATCAGGCATTGTTGCGCAGAAACAACACGAAACATTCAGAGCTGCTCGTTGTCACTATTGATCCCATCTATGACTTCACACTCTACTCAAGTAGAGTGTAGCTACCAACAAAATTGTAAATAGAATTAGAATTCTAATAAAATTGTAATTTCACACAGACCTAATATTCTAGTTTTTTAGGGTTTTTAGGGTTATTTTGAGGGGGTTTTTCCATTTAAGGTACGGACAAACAGACGTCTGTCAAGACCCTTTTTTTGAGAAACGCGTGGAGTTATCAAGTTGAAATTAATATCAAATACACAGGGCTGCAATCCCTTGACACAGTGAAAAAAATCGAACTTCTAAGTCAACGCAATCAAAAGTTTAGGTATGTTCCGTTTACGCCGTATCGGGTACTTCCCGTTGACCTAGAATCAAGAAATTTTGCAAGAAGCAATGTCATGTAGCACAATCAATCATCAATCAACTCAGCCTATCGCAGTCCACTGCTGGACATAGGCCTCTCCCAGACTGCGCCACAGCACCCTGTCCTCCGCCTTCCGCATCCAGTCAACCCCAGCCACCTTCTTTAGGTCGTCCGTCCATCTAGCTGGGGGGCGTCCTACACTGCGCTTGCCGGTACGCGGTCTCCACTCCAGGACTCGCCTGCTCCACCGGCCATCAGTCCTTCGACAGACATGGCCAGCCCACTGCCACTTCAGTTTGCTTACTCTGCAAGCTATGTCGGTAACTCCGGTTCTTTTCCGGATAATTTCATTCCTGATTTTATCCTTCAAAGAGACTTCGAGCATAGCTCGCTCCATAGCGCGCTGAGCGACCTTGAATTTGTGGACCAGCCCGACCGTCAGTGTCCACGTTTCAGCACCGTATGTCATGACGGGCAGGACGCACTGGTTGAAGACCTTAGTCTTCAAACTGCGGGATAGGCGACGAGAAGACTTGACGGAGTTTTCCAAATGCTGCCCAACCCAACTGGATCCTTCTGTCAGCTTCCTTCTCAAAGTTGTGTCTACCGAGCTGGATGACTTGCCCTAGGTAGACATACTCCTTCACAACTTCGAGAAGCGACCCTTCGATGTGGATTGGACTCGGCAAGACGTGCGAATTGTACATGACTTTCGTCTTGTCCAAATTCATGCCGAGGCCAACACGCCGGGAGGCTCCATTTAGGCTGTGCAGCATTTGGTCTAGCTGTTCCAACGTCTCTGCCATTATGATGATGTCATCGGCAAATCGAAGATGGGAGATGTACTCGCCGTTAATGTTGATACCCTGTCCAGTCCAGTCCAGCGTCTTGAAAACGTCTTCCAACGCGTTGGTAAACAATTTAGGGGATATTACATCCCCCTGTCTCACCCCCCTGAGCAGTTGGATGGGGCTGGTTTTCTGATTCTGGATCTGGACAGTCATCGTTGCAGCGTCATACAAACATCTCAACACTTCGATGTAGCGCCAGTCAATTCGACATCGTTGCAGAGAGGCCAGAACTGCCCATATTTCGATGGAGTCGAAGGCTTTCTCGTAGTCCACAAATGCCATACACAGCGGCTGATTGTACTCCTCGGTCTTCTGTACAATTTGTCGAACAGTATGGATGTGGTCTACGGTACTGAAGCCTTTCCGAAAACCGGCTTGTTCTGGCGGCTGGAACTCGTCAAGTCTCCTGGCGAGACGGTTCGTGACGACCCTCGAGAACAGCTTGTATACGTGGCTCAGAAGTGAGATGGGTCTATAGTTCTTCAGTAAGGATTTGTCACCTTTTTTTAAGAACAGAACCACCGCACCTCTGCTCCACGCCTCGAGCGTTGTACCCTCTTGGATAACGGAATTAAAGAGACTCGCTAGCTCCTTCAGGACTGGAGCCCCGCCCGCTTTAAGGAGCTCTGTCGTCGTTTATGTAGCACAAGTAAAGGAAAAAATTCGAAAACCGTTTTGTAGTTACATACCTGTACGGAACCCTCGGTGCGCGAGTCGGACTCGTACTTGACCGGTTTTTTTAAAATAATGGTTGGGTACCTACTTAGGCAAGACTGCACTGCTGGTCTCGTGGTTTCAAGCGCGACTGCTGAGCGTGGAGTCCTGAGTTCGATGCCCAGGTCGGGCAAAGTGTTTTTGGGTTTTTCCATTATATATTTCTCAGTAACAGCGCGGAGTTTGTAAGTTGGTGGTGTGATACCCCCGTGCCTCGCAAAGCACGTTAAGCTGGTGGTCCTGCGACCCTTGCGCCTGATCTCTCTCCGGTGGTGTCGGGTTGCTGTCCCATCGGAGTATGAGAGTGAGGGAAGACTGAGTGCACCTGTGTCTGCACACACATTTGAGCACTATTATATTATCTCCCGTGCAGTCGGCTAGTCTCCGTTGGGATTGGCTGCCATGGCGAAACTCGCTCTAGAGGACCATAAGGTAGGACGCAACCAATAACAAATTGCTTCAAAGGATTCATATAAGTAAATTATAAAGTGACTCTACGTTGACGTCGTGGTGGGGCTTGCGCGTCCGAACTCTAGGCCTATACCGGAAGAGTTTACTTTGCCGAAACAGGTCTAAGATGAGGAGCCAGACAAAGAGATATACAGAAACCCGCAGGACACTTCAGAGCAGCATGAGGCGAGCTGTTGGGCAGTAGTGACCCCACGGACCATATCTCCCAGGAGAAATCTTGTTCCTCACCTCTGGCTTGCCTTTGTTGGCCGGCTGGAGTGAGAAATGACGGGGAACAGAGCTCCCACCTCATTCTTGAGTGAAGGTTCGCAAGAGCAAACGTGCTCGGAGGAAGTATTCCAGTAAGATGCTGGTGCTGGTGCTGCTGGATTGTCCTGATAGCCGTGGAATACCTCTCCACCACCTCAGGACACCACCACCAACACACCACCACCTCACCACCTCATAAGCCCCTCTTTGACGCTACGTCACTATGTGCTAGCCTCCGTTTCTAGGGACCCATAATTGAGTGTGCAAGTCACCCCCTGCCATTTTATCCGTGGATATATAAAACACTAGCTGCGCCCCGCGGTTTCACCCGCGTAAGTGTCAATCCCGTGGTAATATCGGAATAAACAGTATCCTGTGTTAATCCTGGTTATAAACTATCTATGTGCCATATTTCATCCAAATCCGTTCAGCCGTTTGTGTGTGAAGAAGTAACAAACATATAAACACACACTCACAAACTTTCGCCTTTATAATATTAGTGTGATTGATCAGGCAGGGGTCATAGTTCTTCCATAGTTCTTGAAAACCGGTCCACTTTAGCCTCCCAAACACATAGTCCAACTTTTTATTTTTCCATATCCTGTAATAGTCCTACACCAACCGGGGGTTATCCTTGGGTGCACTTGCATAGTGCATACAGGGATAATCGTCGGTTGGTGCCACATTTCATTAAAATTTCCTAAGGGGCCTCTGCGGGTTGGCTTCGTCTCATCGTACGCCTCCCAAAGGGCCGGGACCCCCATTGTCCCAAGATATTTATGTAAAATCAAAAAAATAATTTAACATTTTGTTTTTTATATACTTATGTGTTTAAAGGATTTATCATTATCACCCGAATCTCTTTAAAGTGAGAGTGAACAGGCTTCTTCTGGGTAAGCTCGCTCCATCGTCGACTTTGTCTCTGTCACCTTTGACCTAGGCTAGAGTCAAGAGCAAGCCCATTTCAAATAAAAAAAAAAAAAAAAAAATTTAAATATTCGTTAACACTATAATAACATTTGCTTATTAATAGATTTTTAATTTGTTCGTGAATAGATAGAGTGAAACTCAATCTCAAAGCATTTACTTTATACCAATTAGTCGGTCAGAAAGATGAAGCTAGTTGCCCATTCCAAAGCGTAGGTACCTATATACATGTAGAGAAGAACGGGCAAGAAACGGGAGAACGGGAAAGATTATCCATTTAAATCAAAGGGTTTTTTTCTTTTTTATTACCCGACTGCGGCAGAAGTAGGGTTATGTTTTTCGAGAGTATGTATATATTATGTATGTATAATTGTTTGGCACGCTCTGCGGCCTGAACGGCTCGATGGATTTTAGCTTGAGAGGTGTCGTGAGATTCGTATTTACTGTGAGAGTGACACTAGGTATATCAAAATACAAAAGAACCAAAATGGCGGATTTTTGGCGCCATATCATGCCTTCAAAAATTTTTTTTTGTCAAAACCTATAGAGCGGGGTATCAAAATAAAGGGTTCTAAAAGGTGATTACAAAAATATATAATACAACTTATATGGTTAAAAGTAATTCAACGTGACAAATCGTAAAAAACACGTACAAGAACCAACCAAGAACGCCAAGAACTAAATCGTCTGCGAAATCTTTCACATTTGTAAACAAAAAAGCTGGAAATAAAAAAAGTAATTAAAAAACCCGACTGCAACCTTATACTAAAACTAACTGAAAAGCTAAAAACAAGCTTATTTTAAATTAAGTAAATAAATGTTGGAAGCAGGCGGGGCCCATGCCATTATTATAGTTTCAAACTCAAATGTGTCACGCCAGCTTCCAACTTTTGTTTAATTTAAAATGGTTTATTTTTAGCTTTTCAGTTAGTTTTAGTATAAGGTTGCAGTCGGGTTTTTTAATTTTTTCAATTACTTTTTTTAAGCGGGATGTTGGTATGTTGAGTCGAGTTGTGTGTCGGAGTGTGCATCTTGTTCAAGTACCTATACATATATGTATAAACAAGGCAGAGTTAAAATATTCAGATTTACGAAATGGGGTTTGCAGCTATCTATTTGTTGTATATTTACTAAGATACGGATACACTTTTGGACCGTGAACAGTGCAAGTGCGTCTGTGCTGTATCCCCACATTATTATGCCGGAGCTAAGCCACGCATAAGCATAGGCGTAGTATGTAACAGTTTATTTAATATAATACCATATTGAACCTTATCATAAGCCTTGGTCATATCAAGCATTTCTTATTATGTATTTATTATGCTCAGGGCTTCCTGTATAAATTTATAGACTGCTAATGCTGTTGATCGATTTTTACGAAAGCCATTTTGGCATTCGTCAAATATTTTATATTTTTCGCAGAAAGTGTACACGCGATTGCACATTGCTTTTTCGAAAATCTTTGAAGCTGTGGGAAGCAAAGCTATTGGACGGTAATTACTTGGCTCAGTTTTTTCATGTTTCTTATGTAATGGTTTCACTAATGGTATTTTCAGCTGATCAGGGAATACGCCTTCTTCAAAAGACTGGTTTAGTAATTTAAAAAACGGTAATGTTAGCTCATCAGCGCATTGTCTGAGTAAACAGGGTGGAAGTTCCTTTATGACGTGACGTTTTTTTTATGTTTTAGTAATTTTAGCATAATATTTATTTCGTAAGGGTCTACTGGAGTAAGGAACATTGTTGTTTTGGTATGAGAAAGCACTGGTACTTTAAGACATATCATTTGCTCGTATAGGACTTCCCTCGCCAATGGGTGCAAAAAGTTGTTAAACATGTTGGCTACTTCCTACTACGTTAATATGGCCGATGTGTAACCTATTGTGCAAGCGACCCTTGCGTTCTGTGGAACTTGCTATGTACGTGTGTGTGTGCGTGTGAGCGTGCAGGGTGAACGTGAAATGTGAGCGTGGCGTGAGTGACGCGCGTGATGAATTTATTCGCGAAATGAAGTGAGAGGGCACCGCGGTGCGCCGCGCGACCCGGACGGGGCTGCGGGGAGAGCGAGGGGCAGGGAAGGAGGGGGAAGGGGGCCCAGCACCCCGATGCTGCCTTTACAGTTTCATTAACCGTGAAAATTACATTTCTCGTATCACTGGCGACCTGCTTTATATCAAATTGCTCGCGCGAATCTCTTGTGCAATCACAGGATCAATGTTCTCCTAATTCGAAGGGACCGGCTTTCTGTGTTTATTGTATTATTTTATAGAATCCGCTAACTGAGAAGACGACAACTTAAGCCTGTCAACTTGTGGTGAACTACTCCAAGTCCAAAACAAAAGTAGTGCCTCTAACCAAGGTGAGAGTTAAACATCAGTTGTAATATTTAACCACAAGCACTAACATACATTCAGTCGTATTTTTCGCTCATTAATATTAGCTGGCGGTTTTTATGCGTTAGATTTAATTTATAAATAAGGTGGATTGTGCACGGATCGGTTCAAGGAATCGTGTCGATATCATTAGAGCATGATATTTCTTGCGGGCTGTATCGATACACCATCATGCCTTATATGCGACACGTAAGAAACGTAATTATATCGCGGAGATAGCATCAGCGCAGCCTCCGGCCCCGCCCCCCGCCTCCTGCGCCTCCTGCGACTGCGGCGCCGTGTAGCGCACCCTGCAGCACTGAGGTACCGGCAGCTAATAGCCTCACCGATATTGACAGCAGCTTATTACTCATTGGGAGAAAACTTGTAAAACAATGCACACCCTTTTGAGGCTCATACCCGTTTACTACCTACGTGAAACAAATTAATGTCTAGGCGAGTAGGTGATGCCAAACGTAAGCAGCGTCCAACCTCTCCCGTATCACGTGTCTCCGTTCGTATCTGAGAAGGCAACAAAATTAAGCTTCGAAATCTACATTTTTGACTTTGGTTTCTTAGGTCAAGTTCTGTGTGCCGATTGGTAGAAATCTACTGCTGGGCGAAACTGTGTCGTAACTTTAATCATCGCCTAGTGGTTGCTGCTACCGCGTTATGTATGGGTATGGGGCCCCGATCTGGGCGACTGACCTAACGGCCGGTAGAATCGCAGTTCTGCGAAAGCCGCAGAGAACGATGGCCGTCAGGGTCGTTCGGGGGTATTGCACGATCTCCTACGAGGCAGCTTGCGTATTGGCCGAATCCCCGCCCTGGGACCTCGACCTGGGACCACGAAACTACTCGCGTCATTGTATTGGTGGCGCGGGGAAGCGAGGGCGCGGGGCGAGCGACTGATGCAGCGACACATGGAGCTGCGTCGGTTTCAGCTTCGCGAGGTCCTGGTGGCGGAATGGCGGGACAGGCCTTCACGCTCTACCGCTGGCCTGGTCACCATCGAGGCAATCCGGCCGGTACTCGAGCACTGGCTCGGGAGCAGCACGGCTCCCTATCGTTTCGGGTGACGCAGGTGCTCTCGGGGCATGGTTGCTTCGGGAAGTACCTGTGTCGCATAAACAGGGAGCCGGACGCCCGGTGTCACCACTGCGTCGACTGCCGGGAGGACACGGCGCGGCATACGCTGGCAGAGTGTGCCGCTTGGGAGGAGCCGCGCCGTGCCCTCATCTCAGAAGTAGGCAGTGACCTGTCGCTGCCGGCTGTAGTTGAGTGTTGTATGATACGGATTTGCTCGGATCACATGCCTATACAATTACAGTATAATTTTAAAATGATAAGACCTACAATTGTGACACCCAATCTGAGTAAAAACTCTGCCATATGGGGTGAACGCAATGCTAGTCAAATAAGTCAATACAAAGAATTATGTCATACAATGTTAAGGGAAATCGATTTTCCATTAGAATTTACAGAATGTGCTAACGGGTGTTGTGAGGATTCCAATCACAAAGTCATATTGGACAAAATGTATAAAAACATTGTGTGTATACTTACAGAGGCTGTAGTGATGGGCGTTGAATCAACGAACTAGTTGAATCAACGTTGATGTCTCTTCAACGGGATTAACGTTGACCATAAACAAATCAACTCGTTGAATTCGTCAACGAGTTACGAGACAACGACGTTTATGAATTCAACTCGTTTAACGAAACAAGAATACGAACTCAACGTTTTGTTATTTTCAACGTACGTAAATTGTAAGTATTTATATTTACAAAACTGCCGCTACGACGCGATAGTCATGACAATAATTTGAACTCTAAATAACGAATAAAAGATTTGATATTTATTTAGTAATTTGATCATTATTTTTAAAAGAAAGTAAACGATGACATTAAATTATCTTATTCGTGCGCGGAATGAAAACTTTCCGCGCCGGCGGGCCTGTGACTGGTCGAAGCAGCTGGTTTATCGTTCATGCAAGTTGACGTTCGTAACACGTTAACTCGTTGACGAAATTAACTACCTAGTTGATCAACTAGTTGACAAACGCAATTCAACGTTAACGTTTCGTTGACGGAAAAACCTTCAACGACCCATCACTAAGAGGCTGCCCACTGCCCCAGTGATGTGGATGCGGGAGGGGGTAGAAAGAACAAACGTGTTGTCGGTTGCGTTAGGCACGTTAAGCAGGCGCACGCGGACGCGCGGCTTGCTTTTCACGTATGGAGTATGTCTCGTAAACCAACTTCTGGTTCTGTGTATGAAAAAGTATAATACGTAGTGGAGGACAATTAGCCATGAACAAAGCTCTACACTTATTGTTATTGTTATAATAATTCATAATTATGTATCTAGAAAAAATGAATTTATACGCTACGACGAAGTGACATAAAATAGTAACGAAGTCAAACCTTAAATTGAATATCTTACTTATACTCGTATAAGTCTGATGCCGAAACTATAATTTTTATAATTTTGGTCAGTTTGTTTGGATGTGTGTTCCGGTTTGCACAAAAACGGCTGAACGGATTTGGATGATATTTGGCACACAGATAGTTTATAACCTTTTTTTTTTGTTTCCGGGGTGGAAAATCCTCATGGATGTCCACCGCCCTGGGGCGGGCGGCGGGGTCTGTCAGACTCTTACTGGCTAAAAACCACCCCGGTGTTCCATCTCACACCTGCGCCGCCGCGTCGGGGGTCACGGGAACGTACGATCCTTCCGCAACCCCCGACTGGTGCCGGCCGGTCAGTGCGGGCCTCCTCGGGTCAGGGATTAACCTATAGGTTACTTTTTAATCCCGGTAGTACGCTCCCGTCAGATATTTTTCGAAATCCACGCGGGCAAAGCCGCAGACAAAAGCTAGTAGCCATTTAAATAAATATTGTGTTAAGTTGGAGTAACATAATTAGTTTTTGTTTCATCGCAATCGCTTCATTCTTTTTGAAAGTTAAAAATGGTACACGTGTACTTATATTATTTTTACTTGAATACAAAATTTTGCAAATGAGCAACTTCAATACAAAACTCCATCCTCCTTTTCACCCCTTGTGGGTTGAAATTAAAAAAAAAAAAAAACAACTATTTACGTTGTGTCAGTTTCCAACCATAAGCCGAAATATTAGTGATTTTAACTTGAAAATAAAGAACTTTAAAAACAAAATTTCATCCCCCTTTTCAACCCATTAAGGGTTGATATTCTAACAACACCGTTGCGTTAGCTTCCAACCATAAGCCTAGATAATAAAAGTGATTTTTACTTCGAACATGAAGGACTTTCCATACACAACTTCATCCCCCTTTTAACCCTTCGGGGGTGAAATTATCAAAAACACTGAGAATAAATAAATTTTCAATCGTCAGCCTAAACACAAAATTTGAAGATCCTAACTTCAAAACTGACGGACTTTCATATAAACTTCCATCCCCAATTTTACCCTTTTAGGGGTGGAATTCCCAAAAGTCCTTTCTTAGTGGATACTTACTCTTCACAAAGAACACACCCTCCAAGTTTCATGTTTCTAGGATTTGTCTCTAGGGTTTGGGCTGTGTGTTGATATATCACCCAGTCAGTCATAGTTCGTGGGTTCGAACCCTGACAGGCGCTTTACTTTGTGTAAATTGTTTCATCACCACTGTCCTCAAAACGGTGAAGGAAAACATCGTGAGCATACCGGCGTTTATCCTAATAGAACCAAAAATTCGAAGACATGTGACATCCCCAATCCGCACTGGGCCCGCATGGTGGATTACGGCCCACTCCCTCTCACAGAGAGGAGGCCTGTGTCCCAGCAGTGGGAACGTTATAGGCTGATTATGTATTAAATTCCAAACCGATGCCATTTTCGTAATTAACGTCCCAAAAAACCATAAAAACGACACCCATATTGATATTTAGACATTTCAACCCCATCGCACCCCAACTGAGGACGGTAGATGGTATTTCACGTCCACCACGTTGGATTTTAAAGTCGTTGTTGTTTTCGTAATCAGCGACCCGATAAACCATACAAACGATACCCATGTTAATTTTCAGACTTTGTTTGAAAGAAAGAAGAAAGAAAATACATTTATTTAGCACAGACTAAAAGACACACAATACACCAGATACATCAGATAAAAAAACATAAAATAAAGATCAAATAAAAGGCGTAAAGTCCGATGTAAGTAATTAACAGGAAAGTGTGCCTCACGGCTGCGCCAAAAAGGCCCAGTTCAGCAATACAAGCAAGTTTTACACTGCAACGTGACGTGTGTAGGTATGTATACTTAAATAAAATATGTGTCAGATAAAAAATAGTAACGAATAAGTTGAGAAGTAGAGTTTGTCACTCCATGTCCCCCTTATAGGGGTTGAATTCTGAAAAAACCTGAAACACTCAGGAGTACTCCTGTGATGTTTCGAATAAAATAGTCGAACTAATCGTGTTCCCCCATACTAACTTTGGGCCCCCGTTTGAAAAATCCTTTCTTAGTGCACCCCTAGACCTCATAAGGAACCTACGTGCCAAATTTGGAATCTCTAGACCCAGCGGTTTGGGCTGTGCGTTGATATGTCAGTCAGTCAGAGCCCAACGAGCAGTTTGGTTTCCGCACCGAAATCACTCGCATCCAACAAGTCCACCGCATCGGAGAGCACTAAACCGCAGGTTCCCAAACTAAAGGCGTGTTATTCTTCGACATAGCGAAAGCATTCAACAAAGTTTGGGACCACGGCTTATTATAATTATGTATAACGATTTTTTTAATACAATGACATCGGTTTTTCTTTCACCTCCACAGTAATAAGTTACAGTTATGAAAAGAGCTTTTCAATGACATTATGTCTGGTTATTATTGGTCGCTGGGGACGCGTCCCATAAATTTTTGACCATCCTCCTTTTCTTTCATTTAATTGCAATATGTAGGTATATCACAAGGTATTTTTTTGTGACAATAACCACAGTACCTACACACATAGTAGCGTGTACTTTTCATTGTCACTTTACATAGGTGCTTAGTACCACCATAGTATATACATGGAGGCAACACACTTGAAAAAATATTCACCTGAAGTCTCTCTCTCTTTCTCTCTCTTCAAACATTGAAAGAAATTGGCAAACTAAACCAAATAATCTCTTGAAACGTTAAACATCGGCCGAAATACCTACCAATAGAAATGTGAAAGGGGTTGGTCATTATTTCATTACTGCCTTTTGTAGGAGTACTACGAGTTAATGAATCGCCGCTCCGCCGCGGGCCGCGGTGTCGTGGAGCATCACATGTAGGTAGGGCTCCTACAGTTGACAGCGCGGGGCGCACCGTCAGCACATAGCTAGGCGTCATTATGAACAGCGCGGCCGCAATTACCGGCTAAACGCGTGAAATGTGCGGCGTGCCGCGCCCGCGCCGCCCGCATAAATAAACGATAGTGGCGAAGTGAGACAAAGCCGATGGGCCGATAGCGAACAAAGCGCGCGTCGTTTTGGTCGCGTTGCGGCGCGACGTGTTAATTCCGCGCGGCCGCCGATAGCATCGCGCGGCAACCGACACAGATATATTATCGCCGTGACAATTATTCCGATAAGGCACGCCGCCAGGGGCCTCCACCCCCCGCCTGCAGGCTTCTCTCCGGATGCTGCTGGACCCGCGACCATTTAATTTCAGCGTCGCCCGACTGCCCGCGCTCTCTTACGCACACGCACCACCGCGCTTACGACACATGTCATCATTCCTGGATACCAGTTAATGTGCAAGTAGCTGTTGATTTTATGATCATCAGATATCTGAACATCAGTCCAATGCTTCACTCTTCTGTGGTTTGTATTCAGGGTCGAAGCTGGGGCGAGTTCAGCGCCTCTGAATAGATTAAATTTTTTTTGGGCCTTAATAATTTACTCTTCTGGCTATTCTTGGGACCACTTTGTCAATAATATCTACATTAATACTTTTTATTATGTTATTATTATTATATATTACTCAAACGATAGTACCTATAGCGAGATTGCTCAAACGTTTCTGCGATCGTATTATTTATTTATTTTAATTTGCTAAAAGATTTTTCACAGCTTGCAGACAGAAGCGGATACAGCCTCAGATTTCGGGGTGATCACCATGGCAGGATTAGGGCAATAACTGTTGTGTGATAATAGCTCGTCCGCTTCACTTCAAGATAGCACCCCGCCGCGGATAGGTTGGGTATTGTTTTGTCTATTTTTAAGGAAATACGTAGTAGTCACTCTCAATATTAGCATGTGTTTATGATGTTTTTGCTCTACCAGAATACAGGTTACATTCTCTTGTGATCGTTCAAACAGAAATAGGAGTTATTTATCGAGTTATGCAGAAAAACTTAAGAACTGTGAGAATGAATGATGCAAGAATCGAAGAAAAAAAAAATTGTTTATAGAGTCTCAAACAGAAGAACGAGCGTGACATTTATTATTGCACCACCTCGCATAGGTTAGCTATTGTTTTGGCCATTTATACATAAATGAGGGCAGACTGTGGGTCTGCAAGCAAAGTGCCCCCCATAAAGGTTGCGCCGCCTGGTAGCCGCCCGCTTATCCAGCCCCTAACTACGGCCTTGCTAGCATTCAATAAAGGTCAAGGATGACGACAATTTTCATCAACATTAAATATGTATATATACTGCAAACAAAATCACAACGTTCTTTGCAGAGTCAAAGTGACTTTGACTTATGTCTGTTACTTCTTCACCATTTCTTCACGTTCACACGGCTGCCGGCTGTATCGATTTTGACAAAATTTTGTATGGATGTAGTTGTCACCCTTGATTAATACCTATACTTATAGGCTAATTTTTATCCTGATATTCCCACGGGATTGACACTTATGCGGGTGAAACTGCGGGGCGCAGCTAGTCATTTACATTTTCCTGATTTGCTTACTCTGCTCAAACTTTAACATACCAGAAGACCCATCTCGTGGATGATCACAGCGCCGCACCGCTCGAACATGACTGTTGTATTGGCGATTGATGACGACGGCGTTGGAGTGTGACGGAGACACCTCATTATATCCATGAATGCGCATATACATACCGCTAGCAAGTGCACCCACTCCAATTAAAGTAATGTCATGTCACACGGCTTGTCGCGAATTTTGGCACTCCGATATCCGCCGCGGTCGGACAGTGCCATGCGAGCTGATGTGGCCGCCGGACATCATCCTGTGACGGCTTGACGTGGATTTCATCACGCGCGCCAAATAAGTTGGCCGCAGCAAACTTCATTCAAATTCCAATTGAGTTCGTCCGGTCACACTTGGCGGGCGCAGTGCCTTAACTTGGTATAGTAGGCCGCACGTCAGTGGTAACACGTACATCTGCATTCTACTGATTTTTAGGGTTCCGTACCTCGAATGGAAAAAACGGAACCCTAATAAGATCACTTTGTTGTCCGTCCGTCCGTCTATCTGTCAAGACCCTTTCTCTCAGGAACACGTGGAGGTATCAAGCTGAAATTTATATCAAATATACTCACAGTAGACCTGAGTAGGTCTACTGTCCCTTGGAGCTGTGAAAAAATCAAACATCTAAGCCAACGCAATCAAAAGATACAGCCGTTTATGCCGCAAATTTCCGCAAATTTTCGACACTCGCAAGGGAATCAAAACCTACAGGGTACTTTCCTTGAACTCAGAATCATGAAATTTGGTACGAAGCAACGTCTTATAGCACAGATAAAGGAAAAATTGCGAAAACCGTAAATTTTTAGTTACATCATATAATAAAAATATTTTTAACAATTTTAAACTTACTACCCCTTGCCTCATGAACGCGTAGAGGCATTAAATTGAAATTCATATCGAATACTCAGGTCTATAATACCTTTAATCTGTAACAAAATCAAACTTCTATGTCAACGCAATCATCAAAAGAAACAGCAATTTAAGCCGCATATTTTCAAACTCGCAACTTCTCGCAAGGGAATCAAAACCTAAAGGGTACTTCCAGTTGACCTAGAATCTTGAAATTTGGCATGAAGCAATGTTTTATAGCAGACTAGCTGTGCCCCGCGGTTTCACCCACTATAAAAGTATTATAGTCCTTTTTTATTGATTCCCCTTACAGATCTCCACCCCCCTTTTTACACCCTTAAGGGATAATTTCGGGGATAAAAAGTATCCTATGTCTTTTCCCGGGACTCAAACTATTTCTATACCAAATTTTATCTAAATCGGTTTAGCGGTTTAGGCGTGAATCTTAATAAACTGCTTCTTATTTTATAAAGTAGGTATTCATACCTACATTACGTACCTTGTTCGAAATGATGCTCAATATTTTTATTAACACACCCGCAGCGCAGTCACCTTCACAACATTATGTTGTAAATTCAAATTTCTATTACGATCTTTGGAAAATATTCTAATGGAATCAATAATATTGTAATGCTGAATGCAGTATAATCCTTGAGACGTCGAATCCAGCTATGTATTGAAAACAATGGTCATCGTTATGAACAATTAATCAGTTAAGATTTAATAGATAGGCATAGGTAACATAACCCGGGCCCGGCTAAATAATAACAGCCGCACAGGTCAATCCATCAGGTTAAGCTAGGCTTGCCATGGTTGGTCTGTGGATGGGTGACCATCATTACATACCGAGACCCTTCCGTGCCTAGGAAAGCTCCTTAAGCCGGTGGTCCCGGCTGTCATTCCAGGATCTTTGACAGTCGTTACGGGTAGTCAGAAGTTCGAAAGTCTGACAACCAGTCTTACCAAGGGGTATCGTATTACCCAGTAACTGGGTTGTGGAGGTCAGATAGGCAGTCGCTCCATGTAAAATATTGGTATTCAGTTGCATCCGGTTAGACTGGAAGCCGACCCCAACATAGTTGGTAATAGGCTAGGCAGATGATGATGAGGTAGGTAACAAAAGAAAAATAAAAAAGTATTTAGTTAAAAATGAGCTCTTTCCTTTAGTTTGCCGTATGTCATTACTTCCCAGAATTTGATCCTTATTAGGGACACTATCAAATAGTGTAATAATACAGTGTACCTATGTATTTTTTTTTCAAAATCAGTAGGTTCGATTCCTGGCTAGAAATATTGATTTTTCAAAAATCCAATGATGCAGTTTTAGTTTTCATCAAAATCGAGCCCGCGACTCCTTTGAATACTTTTCGCTATTCCTCATAGTTTAGAATTTGGCCATCCACGCCCACTTCCGAAAACCTTAGGTAATTTTTTATACGGAACCCTCGGTGCGCGAGTCCGACACGTACTTGGCCGGTTTTTTTTAATTGAATAAGAGCCATACGAGGTCAGTTTAATTAAACTGGCTTGAGTACCACTGACTTGCGGCCTGCCGCACTTGTAATTGAATCTCCTAGGTGCAGTCGGAGGAGCTCTCGCTCAAATAACAATCCAACGTGACGGTGACGAACTGACGAGGTGTGTAACCCACTTACATTCAAAATAGCCGGCGAGCGCCACCGGCTCCTCGCATATCTGAGAGTGACACCGCTACCGACTAATAATTAGCTAATGGGTGTCGCACAATAAAATTCATTAAGAGAACATCTCATCCAATTAACGTCAAAACGTGTGTGGAGGCGGCGGCGCGCGGCGGCGCGGCGTCTGTAACACGACACTGGGACGTTTTTACACTATCTAGTGTTGCGGGCAAAAAGTGCGTAATGCGTTGTGGGGCGGTGCGGGTTGCGGGCGTTACGGGCGCGGTGGTTACAAACAAACCGTTAACGTCAACGAGGCGGCGCGCGGCGTGCGCGCATGTGCGCCGCAGCCGCCGCCGCCGCCGGTGATCGATGGCAGTTCCGCCAACGCGCAACACTATGTCCAATTATCTTCCTCGTACCACGTCACTAATCACTTGTGCCACTAGTTACACAAACACACACACACGACACAGGTTCGTGTGCGTATGTAAACGTGTGTCAAAAAACTTTACGGAAATGAAAATTCGGGATTTGGTGCTCATTAGGAGAAGGAAGCACCGCGTCAGCCGCGGACAGAGCTCTTGAGGCGCTTTATATAAACTTTAGACGGTCATATACATTCCTAAAACAAAATCGGGCAGATGTACCAGGGACGCAGCCGCAGTCGAGTAGGTACGTGGACGTCTTGTGCGCGCTGCCATGCTGGCACCTTGTTTTTATAATTTTCATGTAATTTGTTATCATTTATTTCTGCTTTTGTGTGTTGTGCTATGTCTTGTGTGCTCTGGATAAATTGTTTGTCTATCTATCTAGATCCGCGTGGTGGATTTCGGCCCACTCCCTCTCACAGAGAGGAGTCCTGTGTCTCATCAGTGGGAACATTATAGGCGGATTATGATGATCTCCCTAGATACGTACGAATGTACGAGTACGTTGGTTTTAAAATATCCCGCCCCGCCGTCCGCCGACGTGCGCTGGCCTCTTGTCGGTCCCGGCTGTCATTCGTAGACCTTTGACAGTCGTAACGGGTAGTCATAAGCCCGAATGTCTGACAAGCAGTCTCACCAAGGGATATCATGTTATCAGACACTGGGTTGCGGAGGTCAGATGGGCAATCACTCAATCTAAAATACTGGTATTCAGCTGCATCCGGTTAGACTGGAAGTCGATCAGGAATAGTCAGGATGTCTAGCCGAGGTGTGAGTGAGACCGGCGGCGCGCGCACATCTGCGGAGTCCCGCTACTCCGCTAATGAGCGCTGCACTTCCGGGCGCCTCCCGTGCTCTCTCCGCTGCTTGCACTACATGTGTACCGAACTTCGCTTACAACACCACAATGTCATGAAATTAAAGCACGCACGATAACTAAGTAGGTATCCATCCACCAGAACTAAATGTTTGAGTGGATGGATACTTTACTATGGGCACCAGTGGCGTGCATTGGTTTTCAGAATAGGTAGGCACTAGGCCGGGTCTAGTCTAGGCAAACGCGGTCACTAATCAGAAAAAAAAAGTGAGGACAAAAGTGTGTTTATTTGAGTAGGCCTGCCTACTTAAGGGTGATAAATTGCGAAGGTCGAACGTCATGGTATTACGCGGGAGACGTACGTATTTTTAATTTTGTCGTATTAACTTGAACGAGCAAAGACCAATGACAATGTGCGAATAGTACGGGAGCCGAGTAGGCCGTCCGGCGACTGCCTACTGCCGCGCGTGTTTGTATGAAGATTTAGTTTTTTGTTAGGTATGATAATTCAGTGAGTTTCTCAATGGGGCACACACACTAAAATATAATTGACAGGCTTATGTTGATATATCGAGGTAGGCACTGCTTATATGCCTATATGCAATGCACGCCACTGATGGGCACCGAAACATGTGTTTGAAAATATTAGTCAGAACAGTGGTCGTTGGCCTCATTTAAAATGCTATTGTTACTTCCAGAATGTTCCGGTTGTTCCTTCATTGAGTCGGATGATGATGAAGAATATTTGCATAAGGATCCTGGTGTTGGTGTAGCCTGGTGTCGGCCTCTCGGTGTGCGGCGGGTGCAGACGGGCCGCCGCCGCGCCGCGGCCGCCGGTTCCCACGCCGCGCGCGCATTCCGGCCCAAACGACGCGCACCTTTTGCTCTGTTTATAAATCATGCCCGAGGTCACTGCTATCATTCACGTTCAGCCGGCCTATGGATGCTTAGTACGAAGTTCCGCTAAAACGCGTTGCAGGAAAACTACATGTAGGTAGGTCAGGTATGTACCTACCTAGGTACCTAGTTCTGTGCAAGACATTGTTAATTTTAGCAACACGAAAAACACAGCAATATGAAAACCTAAATAATGTCGCTTAGTACCAAATCTTCCCTGTCCTAATATTAATAACTAGCTTGTGCCCGCGACTTCGTCCGCGTGAAAATCATACTTTCCTCTAAAAGTTTCGAAAATGTATGTTGGTATGATCTTTATAATTAATTTAGATAAATAAGTATTCGGGTTAATTTTTAAGTTTATAGAACAAAGGAATCAGATTTTTCAAATAAACTGTATCCCTACATTTCACCCCCACAGGGGTGGAATTTTGAAAAATCGTTTAAGATGTATTCATAACTTGACTCAAAGTTTATTTATACCAATTTTCGAGCTAATCAAGCCACGCAGTAAAATCCTCCCCTTTAAAATTAACTACCTCTTTTCACACAGTTAGGTGTAGATTTTCGAAAAACCCTGATACACGTTATTAATTATTTTTAGTCCTTAGTATAAATACTGAGTTTCAAGTTAATCGGACAGGGCGTTAAAATTCTTCCATACAAATTTTGACACCCCCCAACCTCTTTAGGGGGTATTTTAGAAAAACGAAAAATTCTAAACTTCATAATTTACTAAGATCAAGATCGTGCCAAGTTTCAAGGTTATTAACTCAAGAAATATGATTTTTCATACAAACAAAATCCCCCCTTTTCACCCCCTTAAAAGTTGAATTTCCAAAAACCCCTTCTTATTAGATACCTAATCTTCACAAAGAACACACCCTCCAAAATTTATGTCCCTAGGACCAGCGGTTTAGACTGTGCGTTGATATTTCAGTCAGGTCGTTCATCCCCCTTTGGGGGAGAAATTATCAAAAACGCTGAGATACATAAAAATTAATTTTTAGTCGTCAGCCTAAACACAAAATTTGAAGATCCTAACTTTAAAACTGACGGACTTTCATACAATCCTTCATCCCCTATTTAACTCCCTTAGGGGTTGAATTTCAAAAAATCCTTCCTTATTCCTTGTCTACATTATAAAGGGAACCATTGTGTAAAATTTCAGCTTTCTAGGTTCAAGGGTTTGGGCTGGGCGTTGATGAGTCAGTCAGTCAGTCAGGCCTTTTGTTTTTATTTATATAGATAGATAGATAAATACTTTTCCGGGATAAAAAGTACCCAGTGTGGTCCCCAGGATATAAAAGAATAATTATACCAAGTTTCATCGTAATCGAACCGGTAGTTTTTGCGTGATGCCTGAACAAACAGACAGACAGAGAGACAAAAATTTTTTTATTCACATTTTTGGGTTCGGTGTCGGTCTAGTAACACCCCCTGTCATTTATTTTTTTGATATTTTCAATGTACAGAATTTTCACTTCTACAGATTTATTGTAAGTATAGATGTCGCTTAGTAATCTTCCCTGTCCTAATATTAATAATGCCGCTTAGTAATCTTATTAATATTAGGACAGAGAGGATTACTAAGCGACATTATTTAGTAGGTATAGTGTCTATACAGGGTGTTACGGAAAGGGTATATCAATACAAACGGGTTGAAGAGTGTATCTGGTCTAGAATCTCTGTACAAAATTTCAGCTCAAAAGCATTAACTTTGAAAATGTTTAATATTTTTTTATTTCGACATCACGGCACTGCACTGGCGCGCGGCGGCGTGATGTGCATGTACTAGGCGCACAGACACACTACAGATAATGGATAATGAACCTCGTAGTGCGGTGACACGTTTGTTATGATTTCAATTTAATAAACTATCGAAATAAAAAAATATTAAGCATTTTCAAAGTTACTGCTTTTGAGCTGAAATTTTGTACAGAGATTCTAGACCAGATACACTCTTCAACCCGTTTGTATTGATATACCCTTTCTGTAACACCCTGTATAATAGTAGGTATAGTGTTCTTATTAATATTAGGACAGAGAGGATTACTAAGCGACGTTATTTAGTAGGTATAGTGTCTATATAATAGTAGGTATAGTGTTCTTATTAATATTAGGACAGAGAGGATTACTAAGCGACGTTATTTAGTAGGTATAGTGTCTATATAATAGTAGGTATAGTGTTCTTATTAATATTAGGACAGAGAGGATTACTAAGCGACGTTATTTAGTAGGTATAGTGTCTATATAATAGTAGGTATAGTGTTCTTATTAATATTAGGACAGGGAAGAACACTATACCTACATTTTGTAGAATGACCCCAGTATTTATCCCGCTCGGAGTGTGATGCGCATGCGCACTGCGCACATGCGTACCTACTATGCGTAGTGCGCGCCTTTTTTTTGTGCGTTGCTTTGTTCTGCGCCGGCTGTTCATTATTAGTGATACATTCTCATAAGTCCATAACTCATAATTTATTACATTCACTAACAGCAAAGTGTCTCATCTGTATTCAATAGGCAGATTCCAGGCCGAGCTACGGCTGCGTGATGGTAATTCGGTTAATTTATTTCCATTGGTTGATCGTCCAAACGTGGGGGCGCTTGTAAAAATGTCTTCAGTTAATGGGAGAGGCTCGTTAGGATACATAATCGTTTAGAGCAGAATCTGTATTCTCTGGCGGGCACTCGTTTATTGCTCAATACTTAGTGGAGTGGCCGCAGAGTGTGATGTGCATACTAACGGGCGGCGAGGGGCGCCCGGGCGCGAGGCAGGCGTTAAGTATTCCCGGGAGAGCCGCGCCGCCGTGCAGCGCTTGTGCTGCAGCAACGACCACGAGTCCACGACGCCGCGACGCGTCAGATTACATTTGAGTAATCGGACGCACAAACAACTAAATATTAAGTCCTCACCGAAGAGCGTGTAACCGACACTAATTATAATATTTATGACGCCATTAACGATCCATTAGCATAAATTAAGTGTCGCGACAAATTTCACGGTGTCGCGAGGCGCCGGAGTTTTATTTCAGTGCACGATGTTTAGTTAGGTGAGCTTTCGCCGTGAAACCGTGGAATGCGTATAATGTGTCCAAAAGCGTCCGCGGCGTACTATTAGTACGGTGGCACGTTATTTGTGATCGGCAGCTCGCTTATTGTCTCGAAGTGACAATGTCGTCTATTTCAACGGCGTAATGTGTCGCGTGTTTACAAACATCGTCCGCAGCTAATGGCGCTATTTCCGTGCGCTGCGATGCGGTGGCGTGTCGTGCCGCGTCCGTGCCGCGTCATGCCGCGTCGCCGCGCCGCCGCGTCGCAGCTACAGTCGCACTCAAATCCCGGATTGATTAACAGACGTTTTACGAGCGCCTCTCCAAAATAATACCAACAAAATACTCGAACACAATGGTTCCGATTTAGAATCACATTAAGCGACATGAGAACAAAACACTCCACACGCTCACATCTACTTATTTATTCAGATTTAGAGTGTCGGACTTTTACGATAGAAATTAAATAAAACGTTGCTTTGCTGTCTCACGTGGTTTGGCCGGGAGAGCTAGCTATTACTCCGGCTACCTACTGTCGGTACTGTAGAAACTCTAGAAGAGGCCCCTTTATGTAATCAAACAGCGATAGGTTTTGTATTAAATTGTATTGATAGAAGACATTACATTATCACATTATTTCTAACACTGACTCTACTAAACAAAGAAAATTTTTGACACCTGCTTGAACGTTCGAATGGAACACACCCACAATTATAACCAGCCTGCATTATAAAAGATAAGGCTACATAGCCTCTACATGAGCTACGCCCATCTTTGAATAAAAGTATTGGTATAGCCCCACTACCAAACAAGACTTTTATTCACACCATTCGAACATCCAGGCCCTTCCTGCCTATCCCTATGAAAAGAATTACCTAACGCCTTAAAGTTTACATGGTGAGATCCGTTTCTTGCAAGAGAAGGCTTAAGTCAGGACGAACTAATAGCGAATCCGACACTACGTTAAGTGTCAGGTAAGTTAACATTTACAAGTGCTAATGTGCACCCATACAAACGAACGTCGTCATGCTTAAATCTCATCGCGCCAAAACTGGCGTAAAAGAAGCGACGCGGTCCCTTAATACCTAATAACAATTTGACGTGATACATCAGCTTGGAAGAGCCTTAAAAAATGAAACGATCTTAACCCCATCCCACGACCCCCATCGGACCTTGCCCCATCGGACGGTATTGAGCCAGAGGGAGGGAAAAGCTTAAGAGGCCAGGGTTCAACGACGAAATCTATCATATGCCCGTACTCCAGAGAAAAATTCAAAAACCTACTCCGTTCTCATTAAATACTAACTCCATGAAATATCCGTCAATACTGATAAAAGTGTGGGTCCTCAATCATAAGCTGAACCCCTTGTGTCAGCCAAACACACCTTGCGGAGGCAGGTTTCAACTTAAGCTGAGCGTCTGTCACCCCCTCTAGGAGTGACCACAGTTTTCAAAACCAATTACCTCCCTTAACTCGCATCACTATTTCCTGGAGTACGTTCAAGCTATCCCAGCCTATTTGATAATCATAAATATTGAAGACGATATTATTATGTTCACTCCCTCAAGCCCCTTGGAGCTGCGAGGCATGGCACCTCACAGGCTCCTGAGAGCTGCGAGGTATGGCACCTCACACGCTCCCGGCCGCGTCCGATATTTTCTTCCCAGAATTTATGCAAAAAATACAAATGAAAACATATTAATAAGCTGTGTTATATTAACAACTAAAATAACGCACTAATATATTATGATGTTTATATCTAATTGACATTGGCATGTCAATAAATGACAATAAAAAACAATAAGCGTTTACATCCTAATATGAAAAGGTATTATATCTCAAAAGGTTTTTATCTCTGAACTTACATTATATAAAATGTATATTTTAAAACCGAAAACTTCTTTATAAAATGTTGATTGTTTAGTAAATCTTTTTAAAGTCATCAATCATTGAAAAACTTTTTGGAATTAAGCTTTTAGTTTTAGCTTTTGGTCAGTGGGTCGTCTAAAAGTCTTAGCACACGTATCAAATCGGAAAGGGATCGGCACCGTATCAACTCGAGCCGTTCAGTATTCTTTGTATGAAACTCCCTACTGTAACGCACACTAATCGGAATCGTAACGTAATCACCTCAACTCGGGACAAGCTCACGAACCGCGGTGCGTTGCGTTACGGCTCGTCGTCCCCGCGCTAACGGCTCGTCGTCCCTGCGCTTACGTCTCTTCGTACCCGAGCTTACGCCTCTTCGTCCACCCTTGCCCCTCTCACCTCTCCGGCCTGCTTATTGTGCCATCAACCAGCGGTCGGCGAGCCGTAAGCGCGGCGTCGCCTAGCTGTAGCCGAGTCGACGTATCGAAGCTTCTGATCCGCTTTAGTTACGTGCTTACGTTAGGTTGACGCCTGTTTGATGGCGAGGCGATAGGCGATACGGTGCCGATCCTTTTCCGATTTGATACGTACTCGTATGCTACGACCTTTAGGGGCGGGGGATTCTTTTCTTCCTGCGTGCTTTTCTTATATTGGTTGTTGCACACCGTGAAAAAGCATTATTAATCTTATGACATGCTGATTGACAAAATCATTACGAATCTAGTTTGCAACCTCATCAGTAAAAAAATTAAGAGTCTATAAATTGCACAGAATTGTTTTTCATCTCTGACTGCACACAACTTTACATCACCTTCAACTAACCCAATTTCATTATTCACCTTATTATTGTGATCTGATACTATGAAGAAATAAGCATTCTCCTTTATTTCCGTTGACAACTCGAAATGACCATTCTCCTTTATCTCGGAATCATCAATCGAAAAATCATCCTCATTAACTTGATCACCAAAAATGTTATTTTTATTAGTTTCCATATCGTGATCCTAATGCTCATCCTGAGGCTCTGAAACATAGCTAGATATACTGGGTGAATTTTTCAAGTGGGCGTGGATGGCCAAATCCGAAACTATGAGGACTAGCGAAAAGTACTCAAAGGAGTCGCGGGCTCGATTTTGATGAAAACTAAAACTGCATCATTGGATTTTTGAAAAATCAATATTTCTAGCCAGGAATCGAACCTGCTGATTTGAAAAAAAAAACACACGCTGTATTATTACACCATTCGATAGTGTCCCTAATAAGGATCAAATTCTGGGAAATAATGATATATATACGGCAAACTTAAGGAAAATGTTTAATTTGAAAGTGAGAGGGAAAGTGATCGAGCAGATCACTCCTCACATCTTCACGTGGCTACCGCAGGTGTCGCCGGGTCGCCCTCCATTGCTCCGCAAGTTCACAACGGAACAATAGATAAGGACCTAATGCATGCCATGCCAGTGCCACAGAGCTGCCAACCTTATTTGGGATAGGCAAACGCATTTAATTTTGAATAGCCCTAAAAAGTTATTAAGAAAATACCTTTTTAACAAATAAATCAAGTAATAATTTATTTATTTATTTAAACTTTTCGCACAAAAAGGTACAAAGGCGGACTAAGGCATTCTCTACCAGTCAACCAAGGGTTGAGAGGAACAATGATAAAAAATTAAAAAAAACTAATAACATTAATAATATAAAATGGTTCAAAGGGTCGCACGCCCGCTTGGCATCCCAGTTCCAGTCAGCCTTAGAGTCAGGGTCGCTGCCCCAATTCCTAACGACAGGAATAACCCACCTGATCCATAAATCAGGTGGTACCGCGGATCCCAAAAATTATAGACCGATCACTTGTCTACCAACGGTCTATAAAGTTCTTACATCCATTTTGAGTGCTAAAATTAACAAACATATAGACACCAACTTCATCATGTCTGTCTCTCAAAATGGATGTAAGAATGGGTCCCGGGGTACTAAGGAGCTGCTCCTCATTGATATGACCATTAACCAACAGGTTCGTCGTTCCCGAAAGGATCTGTCGACATGTTGGATAGATTATAAGAAGGCCTATGACTCGGTGCCACATACATGGCTCATGAGGGTGCTGGAGTTGTATAAAGTAGATACAACTCTGCGCACCTTCTTGATTTCGTGTATGGGGCAATGGAGGACGGTCCTTCGCTATCCAGGATGTCGAAATATCCAGAGGAATAGCGAACCGATAAGGATCGAGCGAGGCATATTCCAGGGCGACAGTTTGAGTCCGCTTTGGTTCTGCTTAGCCTTGAATCCTCTAAGCACACTGATGGAGGATTCAGGTCTAGGCTACCGGCTGAGGAGAGGTGGTCAGGTTATATCTCACCTCCTTTACATGGATGACCTAAAACTCTTTGCCCCCAACAATTTGCAACTGATGGAGCTACTGAAAATTACTGAAACTTTCAGTAGCGCCATCAGGATGGAATTTGGTGTGGACAAATGTGCGGTCATGCATGTAAAGCGGGGGGAGATTGTGGAATCCGTGGGGACCCAACTCTCGGATTCCACAAACCTTAAGGCCCTCTCCGCATCCGAAACCTATAAGTATTTGGGTATGTCGGAAGCGTTGGGCATCAATGTTACTGACATGAAGCAATTGTTGAAGGAACGCTTCTTTGGCCGCCTGAAAAAAGTACTTAATAGTCTTCTTTCAAGAGGAAACAAGGTGCGCGCCTTCAACGGTTGGCTCATGCCGGTTTTGATGTACTCTTTTGGCATACTCAAATGGACTCAGACCGAACTCGACGCCCTGGATAGGAAGGTCCGCACGCTGCTGACTGCAAATCGAATCCATCACCCACGGTCATCGGTAATGAGGCTGTATATCCCGCGAAAGTGTGGAAGTCGTGGCTTTTTAAATGCTAAGACTCTCCACAATCGCGAGATATCTGTCTCAGGGAATAGTTCCTTGAAGCCGACGTGGGGATGCATCGGGATGTAGTCGTGGTGGACAAGGGCCTTACCTCGCTTTCCTTGGGTTAAGAGAACTGGCGCAAGCCAGTAGTGCTTGACACTAATGATCGCATGGAGGTATGGCAAAGTAAGGAGCTTCACGAACGCTTTTTCCGGGCCCTACATAGACCCGATGTAGATTTACTAGCGTCCGTAGCCTGGTTGCGTTTCGGCGACCTCTTTGGAGAAACCGAAGGTTTTGTCTGTGCAATTATGGACGAAGTTGTGATGACGAACAATTACCGGAGATTTATTGTGAAAGACGGCACGGTTGACATCTGTCGGGCATTCCACCGGCCGGGAGAATCAATCAGGCATATTATCTCCGGGTGTTCTCGTCTAGCTAACGGAGAATACTTGCATAGACACAACCTTGTAGCCAGGATAATACATCAGCAGCTTGCTTTGAAATACAACCTTGTGGAATCGGAGGTGCCGTACTATAGGTATGTGCCCGACCCAGTTCTCGAACATGGTACGAGTAATATCACATTGTACTGGGATCGATCCATCATCACTGACAGGACTATTGTTGCCAATAAGCCTGATATAGTGGTGGTGGATCGATTAGAGCGGCGCGCAATGATTGTTGACATAACTGTCCCGCATGACGAGAACCTCGTGAAAGCTGAGAAAGATAAATAAATTAAGTATCTTGACTTGGTTCGCGAGGTTGTCGACATGTGGGATGTGGACTCAGCGATCATTGTGCCGATAGTCGTTACAGCCAATGGTTTGATAGCCAAGAGCCTCGACCAACACCTAAGGAGGCTCTCGTTGGGCAGCTGGATCAAGGGCTTGATTCAGAAAGCTGTACTTCTGGACACGGCTCGTATTGTTAGGAGGTTCCTCTCTCTGGAGCCCTGACCGCCGGTAGCTTGGACCCTGTTCCCGATACCGGTGGGCTACTATTTTTTATATTTTTAAATGTTTTTATATATTTTTTTTATATTCTAATATTTAAAAATATAATTTATATGTATATAATGAAATAAAAGATAATAATGTATAATTAAATCATAAATCAAAATAACTATTATTTTAAACGCAAATATGTAGGTAGGTAATAGATATTTCATCATAATGGTATGTTACGAAGCGATAACATGTAATATTTACATAAACCTTCTTCAATTTATTTTAGACTAGCTGCTGCCCGCGACTTCGTCCGCGTGAAATCCTATTCTAACTATTAATTCTAACTATTATTTAAGTAGCCTAACTTACTCCTTATTACATCAGCTATCCGGTAGTGAAACTCCCGTCTAAATCGGTCCAGCCGTTTCCGAGATTAGCCAGAACAAACAGACAAACAAAAATGGTAAAAAAACCGGCCAAGTGCGAGTCGGACTCGCCCATGAAGGGTGCCGTAGCAGCAAGTAACATAATATAAAAGTTCTTGTAGTTCGTTGTAACTTTGTGAAAGGTAAATTGCGGTTTTCGATTTATGACGTATTAAAAAAAAACTACTTACTAGATCTCGTTCAAACCAATTTTCGGTGGAAGTTTACATGGTAATGTACATTATATTGTATATTTTTTTAATTTTATCATTCTCTTATTTTAGAAGTTAGAGGGGGGGGACACACATTTTACCACTTTGGAAGTGTCTCTCGCGCAAACTATTCAGTTCAGAAAAAAATGATAGGTATTAGAAACCTCAATATCATTTTTGAAGACCTATCCATAGATACACCACACGTACAGGATTGATGAAAAAAAATTTTTGGAGTTTCAGTAGTAAGTATGGGGAACCCCAAAATTTATTGTTTTTTTTCTATTTTTGTGTGAAAATCTTACTGCGGTTCACAGAATACATCTACTTACCAAGTTTCAACAATATAGTTCTTATAGTTTCGGAAAAAAGTGGCTGTGACATACGGACGGACGGAAAGACAGACATGACGAATCCATAAGGGTTCCGTTTTTTGCCATTTGGCTACGGAACCCTAAAAATGTTATTTTAGTAATATGTAGGTACCGTGAATACATCCATATGCATTTAGTAAAAAGCGGTTATTTTAATATTACAAACAGACACTCCAATTTTATTTATTTGTATAGAGTATAGACTAGCTAATGCCCATGCGTTGCAATGCATTGTTTTTGTTGGGTTGGGAACCTCCTCCGGCGTGCACACAACTACTTACCAAAGTTTCACCGCAATCGCTCGAGCCCCTTTCGAGTTCTTGCGAGACTAAACGAACGGCAATTGATTTTTCACTTGCTTTCGCAACTTTGGAGGTAATAATATATTTTTACAGATTTTTTTAATCATAAATCAACAACTAAATTGCGCATTAGGCAAATGATTTATTTTTTGTTTTAATGTTTGAAGCTTTATTTTTAACTGCTCCCAAGACAATAGCATTATCTAGTAGTTCTAGAAATAAGCAGTTGTGATACACAGACAAACGAAGTCGCACCATAGGCACCCATAGGTAAGAGTTCCTCCTTCACCATTTCATACACAACTAGGGTTGCCATCACCTAAATTACGGACCCCGGAAAAAACTTCATAACCCCGGATATTTGGGTGAAATAAAAATAAAACCACGGACTCTCTCTCGAAAAAAAAATACAATAAAATAAAAACATCGATAAGTATCATATTTTTTTTTTCTTATTTATGGAATATCAACTTAAACCTCAACAATACAAAAAAAAAAACGCTTAATTTACTAATCAATTATACACTCTTCTCTATGTGAGAGGTATTCTGGTAACAAAAATAATTAGGAACGCTCTCCTTTTTGGAAACAGTGAAAATTAAAAAAAAAAAATGTAAATCAAAAGCAAATTATGAATTGTCACGAGGGCACGGGTATCTATATTTTTCGCGCGGCTAATTTTTAACTATGATTTATGCTTTAATTTATTTTTGCAAATCATTCAAAGTCGGATTTCCCCTAACACAGAAAGTATCCGGGTTTGACCCGCGGGGCAATTGCGTAACACATTATAAATCGGATTTTTCGAACTTATGAAGCAATGGATTAGCAATTTTCTTCAAAATGATTCAGATTCCGATCGATAGTATGTTACGCAATTAGATTGCCAAACACTTTTTAAGAACCCCGCCCGGACGCTCCCTGGATACCCACCAAACAAGGACAAATCCGGGAAAACCCGGACGGATGGCAACCCTCAATGAGAATTAAAACACCCCAACGGTTGTATATAGTCATTGGCAACCCTATACGCAACCCATGAAAGAGTGCAAGTTACTTACATTTATTTTGATAGTTAGCACGTACGTACTTTTTAACATGTACATAGATCTACTTCAAACATCAAGGCTATGGAAAATGTAAATAAGTGTAATGAGCTCGTTAATATGATGGCTACACGCCGATCATTACTCACTACTAATGAAGTAGTCGCGTTGTAGTCGACGTGATGGCGCATGGCGGCTCGCTCGCCAGCCGTGTCAGTAGTAAGTAAACTTTATTCAGGAATGTGTAATACATTATACTGCTGCCCCAGAACGCCCCGCGCAGAGATGAGAATCAGTCGACACAAATACTTAGGCATGTTACCATCTCCAACGACGCCACGACCCTCCTCCAGGAGAGTAGTAAGGCCACCAGTACTCTCAGCAAGTACAAGTTCCGACAACCGCCCTTCGGTCAGCCCCGGATCCACGATTTTTTCGAACCGGGGCAAAACCTTGATAGTGGCGCCCCCTCCCTTCAGTGTTTGAGAAAAACTGTTAAAACTGCCAATGAGTAGCATTTTTGTGGCTTCATTTGTTCGATATTTCGAATTCTTGTCTCAAGGATTTGGCGCCCCCATGAAACTGCCGCCCGGGGCAAGTGCCTGGTTTGCCCCCTTAGACCTGGGGCTGCTGTCGGTCGTCGCCGCCGAGGCATCTTACTACCCAGTAAGAAAACTACGCCTGTAGGTACGAAAGCACGACCTCGCATATAAAAACAGCAAAATACGTTTCGATACTACTTAGTACTTATACTTAGTAGGTACTAAGTAGTATCGAAATGTATTTTGTAGTATTTATACTTCGTCGTGATGTTTCAGAGGTTCAATATTCTGTGTAAAGCTTGCTTTCGGTTACTGTTCCACTGTGCGCACGATGACTTGACAGGTTTCCCATGAAACTGATTTACTGTTCAATTTACATATTAAGTTGCCAATTGACTTTTACAATAAAGTTGTCTGATATTACTTGGGACAGGTGGGGAAGGTGAACAGGGTAGGTCGGTTGGGGCAACTAACAACTTTTGGTTTGGGAGTAGGTGGGTATGCATCGATAGGTGCAAATAAATAAAACAATAGAGTGAAACAATCATAGTAGATAATGGAATTTATATTTAAAGTTCTTTTATCTATGAATGTTGAGGGCGTTGAGGCGATACATTTTGTGTTGTCGAGCCGTTCAACAATGTACATCGGTGCAGGGTGCTCGGGGTCCGGCCCTCGCCACGCTCGACGACGAGCGGGCAGACCGCCCGCCCTGCGGTACCTGACCAGCTCCGAGCAGTAAACAGCTGGAGAACTTATATATAATATATACAAACTGCCTAAATATCATAAGTAGGATTTTTATTTCCTTAGACCCAAAGTATTCCAGTGCAAACTGATTGTACAGTTTCCAGGGAACAGCACTCCATGTGTTTACTGCCGGGTGTCGTGCTGCTGGCGGGAGCGCCCGAGGCCCGGACATCAATATTTGTTTCCTCTAGGCACCTGCCATTCGTACGGACAAGTTCTACAACGAATTCACCGAAGCGTACATTATCTACAATGTCTGCTGCAATGTCACTATTAGCTACTTATTCTACACTAACTAAGTATGTACATTATGTGATTACAGCTAGTTACTCGCTACGTAGTACACAGTACACTATGAGTGCGCGCGCGCGCACCTCCCCAAGTACGCAGCCGCTGTCAGCCGCAGGTTGTGTGCAGTCGCGTGCGCCTGCTGCGTCCGTGCTCAGTGGTCACGTAACACGAGCTCTACGTATCAACACTATCAACTAATCTGACTAGCTAACACCTATATTAACGTAAGCCAAAAAAAACGTGGTGTTGTGAAGGTGAACCCTCATTACGGCTACCCTTCCCGATCCGATGGACAATGCTGCATACAAAAGTAGTGTTCGGTACAACATTTGCAACCGAACAGCTCAGCACTTTTGCTGGCGTGCATTTCCATAAATGCATGTATCGCATCTAATACCAGTTAGTGCGTGTTCGACTACCAATCGCGTAACTCAAACCAAACTATATCAAACCATCTTAGTGCTAGTTTAGACTAGATTTACCTTTTGATGACTATCGCTGGTATTCAATATAGATTTTAAAGCATATCATTTCGTATCATTAAACCAGTCTAATATAGTACCAAATCAACCAAATATCAACCAACTCGGAAGTTAGTGCTAAACCAAGCAGGCGCTAAATTCTACATGGTCCTTCGAGCATTAAGGGCCTCGGTTCGCGAATTATAGTGAAGTGTTTGTGCGCCGGGACCTTGCAACCAGTGTTATATATTATTATACCAGTTTATAGGGAAAGTAGGTAGGCAGTGACATCTGGAAGAAGTTGGGCAGCTGTCGAGTAAGGAGAATATAAGGTCAGACCAAACCATTTTATACACTTTATTTTCACTTGCGCATTTAATTGTCCGTGGGAATAATGGAGCAGTTAGCAGTCAGCCAAACGGAGGTTTACGACTCCTTGGTTAAACTTCTAACTAACATCAAGAAAGACGGAGCAGAACGAAAAACTGCAGATTACTGCAAACGGAAGTTGGAGATATTAGAAAATTATTGGAGAGAATACCAACGCAACCATAGGCAGTGCTGTGAACTTGCTGAATTTAACCATGTGTATTTTATAAAAAATTGTTTTGATAAGGCGGAGGAAGTCTATTTGTCGATCAAGCAACTAATTACCAAAACCATGGAGGACTTGTTGTGCAAACAACAAGAACCGCACCAGCCGCCGGCAGAGGCGGGGACATCGAAGCAAGCAGGGGATTCGTCTCATTCACAGGCATCGCAACAGCTACGCAGAGATACGCGAGTTCCAAAGGAAGAAAATAAACAGGAAAGAATGATAAAAAAGCAGACTATCAACTTCAGAGCTTTCATGAGAACAGTAGCTACCATAGAAATCGACAAACTGCAGAACAAGTGGGAGTTCGAAGATGCATTAAAGTCCCTTCAAAATCGTTGGGCTGTTATCGATAGCCTGCACTGGGATATAGAAGGTGAAGAAGAAGAGGAGGATGTCTGGTACCAAGAGGAATTCAACAGATATGAGAAAATATATAACGATTTGAAGAAAACCATCAACTCAAAAATGTGGTCTGTATCCCATCGCGACAAATCTACACCACAGATGGATATTCCCGCATTCCAGGGCAACTACCACCAATGGACGTCGTTTAAAGACTTATTCACCGAAACCATCCACAAAAACCCATCGTTATCAAACGCACAAAAAATGCAGTTTTTAAAGAGCAAGGTTACAGGAGAAGCTGAGCGTCTGATCCACCATCTTCAGATTAGCTCGGAGAATTATGAGGTATGCTGGGAAATCCTGAAGCACAGATATGGTAACAGTAGACTTATTTTCACGTCTCACGTCAACATACTACTGAACATTCCTAGTATGCAGCAGCAATCCATCGGGGCGATCAAAAAGCTGCATGATGTGACCAAAGAATGTCTCCACGCAATTCAGAACCTAGGAGTAGATATCACCACCTGGGATCCACTGTTGGTACTTTTGTTAGCACAGAAACTTGACAGTGAGTCATTCGCTGAATACATTGAGTCAGTGAAGAACCCCAGGGAACTACCAATCCTACAAGAATTCCTAGATTTCTTGGAAAACAAGTTTACCGCCTTAGAAGCATCGCGGCGTAAACAAGAAACAAATAACCAAAAGACGAACACCCAACCACAAAACCATCAAAATTATCAAGCAAACCAGAAGAAAAATTATAGTTCGAATAATAACCAGCAATCATCAAATAAAAACTATCCAAACAACATGAAAAACAATGCGAAATCGCTGCATGTGTCGCGGTCAATCACCTGCGCATTGTGTAATGCTGATCACGGATTATGGATGTGTACCCAATTTTTGCAAATGCCGGATGAGCAAAAACTAAAAACTGTTAACCAACTAAACTGCTGCACGAATTGTCTATTCAACCATTTTAATAAACCTTGTTTATCGAATAAAACATGTCGCAAATGCAATGGTAAACACAATTCATTATTGCATGACGCAATCTCAACCAAAAACAGGCCAAACACATCAGCAAAACCAAACCATAAGGCTGCGAACACACTTGCGACATCATGCATGACCAATGATGAACAAACGGCAGCTTCAACACAACATGCATCTTGGGATGACGTGTCCGAGACACTCTTAGCTACGGCCTTAGTGGAAGTTCTAGGGTACAATGGGACATTCCATATCATGAGGGCTTTGATTGACCAGGGTTCACAAATTTCATTGATAAGCGAGAAGGCGGCACAATTATTAAAACTACGAAGACACCCGTGCAAAGGAACCATATTCGGCGTAGGTGAAAAAGAAAACAGCTGCAAGGGAGCAATAAACATCCGAATTAAATCAATTCACAGTGAGTTCGCCTTAGAAGGAAAGGCCCTTATAATGAATAATCTCATCAAAAGTTTACCAAATAAATCATTCGTAAAACCTTCATGGCCTCACATACAAAACATTAATTTAGCAGATCCAGAATTTAATACCAGTCGACCAGTGGACCTACTGCTTGGAGCAGATGTATACTGCAAGATCGCTTTAGGTGGCCTTTTGAGGGGAGACAACGACGACCAACCAATAGCCCAACAAACGCAATTAGGATGGTTGCTTTGTGGGACAATGACGCCAAAATACAAGTGTAACGTCGTTCTTCACAATACGGACGATTTACGCAGATTTTGGGAAAACGAAGATATCAATCAGCAGATTGAAATGTCTACCGAAGATCATGAATGTTTGCAGTATTTTCTGTCAACAACTGAGAGATTGGAAAACGGGAGATACCAGGTCCGACTGCCATTCAAACCAGAAACCAAGGAACAGCTAGGGTCCACTAAACCATTAGCATTGGCACAATTCCGTAACTTAGAGAGAAAGTTACAGAAAGATCCAGAATTGAAAACAGAATACACAAAGTTTATGAACGAGTATTCTAATTTAAACCATATGGTGCCGTCAGCAACAAATACGAAACCAGAATGCTACTTACCACACCACTGCGTCACTCGTGCTGAGTCAACCACTACCAAGTTGCGTGTTGTGTTCAACGCGTCTGCCATACCATCAACAGGACTTAGCTTAAATGACGTCATGTACCGAGGTCCCAACCTACAACAAGATCTGCAGGAGCTGATTTTAAAATGGAGACAGTATCAGTTCGTTTACACTGCTGATATCGAAAAAATGTACAGACAGATAATGGTACATCCTGAAGATCAGTCGTACCAGAAGATATTATGGAGGGACTCACCATACCAACCTATTCAAACATACCAACTTACAACCATAACTTACGGCACAAAGCCTGCACCATTTTTGGCTATGATGTGCTTAAAACAACTAGCTGCCGAAGAAAAACATAATTTTACCGATGCAGCAAAAGCATTAGAAGAGTGTTTCTATATGGATGACTATTGCGGTGGAGCAAACTCAATTGAACAAGCAAAACAACTAAAATCAGACCTAATAAAACTACTCAGCAAGGGTGGGTTTAATTTACGAAAATGGGCCACAAATGAACCAAAACTACTAGCTGACTTAGAAAAAGATTTGTGGAACCAGCAAATCTACGAGTTTAAACAGTCAGACTCAACGAAAACATTGGGACTTGGATGGAATCCGCAGCAGGATAAATTCATCTTTGACTCGAAACTGGAGCCAGTATCAATATCAAAGCCAACCAAAAGATCGCTTCTCTCCGATATATCAAAAATATTCGACCCATTAGGCTGGCTCACACCATTAACCATAACCATGAAGATGCTATTCCAAAGTGTCTGGTCGTCAAGTCTTAACTGGGATGACGCGTTACCAGAGGATACCAAGATCGAGTGGCAAAACTTAAGAGGAGAAATAAAAGACATAAACACCATAGAAGTCAAACGATGGCTAGGAATAAAGAAAAACAACACCTTGCAATTACACGGATTCTGTGATGCGTCGAACAAGGCGTATGCCGCTGTTATATATTGCAAAGCCACCAACCAAGACAAACCCAACGAGGTAACCCTAGTCGCAGCAAAAGCAAGGTTAGTGCCCGTTAGTAAAAATATATCAATACCAAGACTGGAATTAATGGGAGCCCAATTATTATCACAGCTGATGCAAAAAGTTCAGACTTGCTTGGATTCTTACAACCAGGAAATATATTGCTGGAGTGATTCAACAGCAGTGCTAGGGTGGATTCAAGGAGATCCCGCGAGATGGAAACCGTTCGTCTCAAACCGCGTGAAAGCTATCACCACAATAATACCAAAAGAAAAATGGAGCTATGTCAAAACCATTGAAAATCCAGCGGACTGTGCCAGCCGTGGATTAAGAACCAAACAATTAAAAAACCACAGTCTATGGTGGCAGGGGCCATCATGGATTCAATCATTCCAAAACCATGATATATCTAAAACCACATATGAAACCAGCTTAGAGATAAGACAGTCTAATGCAGTAGTTGTGGAGAACCATCAGAAAGCAACCATGACCATACCAAACATTATTCACCATTTATTAAACAAACTGAATTCCTTCGCAAAAATCGTGCGCGTTTTTGCATGGATACTACGATTACCTACTGCAAAGGCAGGCCGTCAACCTTATCTCACATTACATGAACTCCGTCGCGCAAAACTGCTGATTATTAAAAGTGTGCAACATATGGAGTTTGCCGATGACGTCAGCTGCTTGCTTAAGAAGGGAATAGTGCATTCGAAAAGTAAACTTTTACCATTGCACCCTATCCTAGACCAAGATGGTATCCTACGTGTAGGGGGCAGATTAAGAAATGCACAAATAAGTTTAGAGATGAAACACCCAATCATATTACCACACAACCATCGAATTACCACGCTAATAATAAATTACGCTCATGAGCTAACCTACCACGGCGGAGCGCGCCTTACTTTATCAAACATTCGACAAAATTATTGGATAATCAGCGGATATTCAGCTACAAAGAAAGTCATACGACAGTGCGTTACATGCAAGAAGCAAGAGCCTATCCAACAATACCAGCTCATGGGTGATCTACCATCATCCAGAGTGAACCCTGAAAGCGCCTTCTATCATTGTGGTGTCGACTACACAGGCTTTGTGGAAGTAAAAGCAAACAAAGGACGCGGGATAAAAACTACCAAAGGCTACATAGCGCTTTTCGTATGTATGGTGACGAAAGCGGTGCATTTAGAACTCGTCTCAGATTTAACCAGCTCAGCTTTCTTAGCCGCAATAACCAGAATGGCAGCACGACGCGGAGCTCCACGTCACATATATAGCGACAATGGAACCAATTTTATTGGAGCCAACAGAATGCTGCAAGAAGAATACGACCATCTTCAAAATATTTTCAATGAATCATTCTTTAAAGAAATAACAGAACTACAAATCGAATGGCATTTCAATGCACCTTCTTGGCCTCATGCGGGAGGACTTTGGGAAAGAGCCGTGCGAAGTCTCAAACACCACCTCAAACGCGTGATTGGACAACAAAAATTTACGTTTGAAGAATACACCACACTGTTATCGAAACTAGAAGCGTGCCTGAATTCGCGACCACTTTGTGCGCTATCAGAAGACCCGGAGGATGTAAATTTCCTCACACCAGCCCATTTCCTTTCAGCAAGACCAGGTTTAACCGTAATTGACACGGCAAAAGACGCCAGAACCAGATGGCACCTAGTGTCGAAATTATTTGAAGACTTATGGAAGAGATGGAAAACTGAGTACTTAACTCAACTATCAACCAGAAACAAGTGGACGAAACACCAGAAGAATGTCAACGTGGGTGATCTAGTAATGATACATGATGACAACTTACCAGCAGGGAAATGGCCAATGGGTCGTGTGATGGAAGTCCATCCAGGAAAAGATGAACTAGTCAGAGTAGTAACTTTAAAAACCAAAAACGGCTACATGAAGCGCCCTATTGTTAAACTATCAGTTTTACCTATTAACCAAACGGAACCAACCATACCAGAAAAACAAAAAGACGAACTACTACAACATCGAAGCACTAGAGTCGAAAAAGAACTACGTAATCGCCCGCAACCAAACACCAGAACATCCAGTACCTACCCCAAGATAGTAAAAATTGCAACGGCATTATTACTGCTCTTAAGTATAATATTACCAACAACAGCTTCATACAATATTACGCAATTAGATACCAATAAAACGTTATACTTTGACACTGTGGGGAAAGTGCATTTGATTAGGAATAACTGGAAACTAGTCACATACTTTAACATGTCCCCATATTGGCAAGGGGACAAAGCCATCAACGACTTTACAAGCTATCTCGCCAAAACATGTGAAACAATTATGGAATCAAGTCACTGTCATATGATACTCCTACAAATACGTCATGATTACAACGAACTGCAATACTACAACCAGCTGTTGCTTAGCCAGCACTACGGCGAGCGCGTACGAACACGACGCGGCCTTATCAACGCAGTCGGCTCAATTGCAAACTCATTGTTCGGAGTATTAGACGAAAGTTTCGCAGAAAAATACAGACAGGACATTGAACTTGTGCGACGCAATCAAAAACACCAAGGTCAGTTATGGAAGAACTTGACATCCATTGTCGAAGCAGAGCACAATGTACTACAAAGGACTGAAGAAATAATAGCAAAACAACACAAAACTATAAATAAACATTTAAACGCGTTGGACAAGGTTAACAACAAGCTACAACAGGAAATTGATGTGATGACAACACAACAGGACTTCACATTAGTCTCCATAGCAACCATAAATATGATGCAAAACTTGAAACAGATTCAAGATACCTTGATCGATACAATATCAGAAATCTACCATGGCCAAATCAGTCTGCATCTACTGACACCAACACAGCTCAAACGAGAGCTACAAATTATCTACGGCCAAATGCCTCAAGATTTAAGCCTACCAATCGAAAACATAGAGACAGACCTTCAGCACATCTACAAGCTACTGAGAACAAAGGCTCGAGTAACCGAAAAATATATTATCTTCGAAATTACATTCCCGCTCATAGCAAGAGAAAATTATCAATTATATAGGATAATACCAGTCCCGCAACAAACCAACTACAGTATGACCAGCATAATACCAATATCGGAATACGTCGCAGTGAACCTAAAAAAGGACGCTTATTTTGTACCAACCATACATGAACTTGACACATGTTTATACCACAGAGAATCCTTCATGTGTGAGCTCTTCAAACCCATCCTAAATTTGGAAAATGACGAAAACTTTTGCAAAACAGATCCAATAAACAAAAGGTGCAAAACAGAAAGAACAGCGTGCAAAAACAGTTGGGTAGAATTACACTCAACGTCACAATACCTATATTTTTGCTGTGACACATATTCCATCAAAATCATATGCGACGATCAAGTTACTGTCCGTCAGCTGACTCGAGCAGGGGTCATTAGCATGACTCAGAAATGCTTTATTAAAAGTAAAGATTTCACACTGTATTCTTTACAACAACAATCCAACCTACTAAATTTTTCACCAAATATGCTCGTACCAGAGCTAGACCAAATAAACCATATCGTGAACGTTGAAATACCAACCGAAACAGCATTACCAGAAGACATGAGTCTAAACAGATCTCTAGCCACTCTTGGAGAACAGATCAAAACACTGAAATCCACCAAAGCAGAGGTCGATGACATATCAGTCCATGATATACACCAGTACAGCATTCTATACCTACTCCTGGGAGTTGTCCTATGCGCGGCAGCAGTCTGGGTCTGGCGAAGAATGAGATGCTGTTCGCCTTCTTCGGCCAGCCGGGAGGAGCCTCACCACAGACAGGAGTCTGTGGCGACTAAATCGGATTCAACTAGAGTGCATAGTGAAGTGCAACCGCGAAAGCAGAGTACTGCTGACCGTCAGCAAAGTGAGAGTGAATCGATAGGTTTAAGTGCATATTTCGCCAGACGGTGGCCCAGTGCTATGCGTAGTACGGGTAAAAAGGAAAGGGCTACGTTGCCCAAAGTACGAAAAGAACGTGTACTTACAGTTGAAGACTCATTAGTGTAAAGAATTTATGTTTTTTAAGGACAACCGTAATTTATAATTTACCATTTTATACACTTTTACTTTGTTTACCATTTTATAATTTTTTTACTATGTTTACCATTTGACTTGTATTATTATTTGAACTAAGGTGATTTGATGATTACTTTAGTCTTTTCTTGCGAGTATCTCATCTTGTGCTCGGGAATATGTTCGGTACAACATTTGCAACCGAACAGCTCAGCACTTTTGCTGGCGTGCATTTCCATAAATGCATGTATCGCATCTAATACCAGTTAGTGCGTGTTCGACTACCAATCGCGTAACTCAAACCAAACTATATCAAACCATCTTAGTGCTAGTTTAGACTAGATTTACCTTTTGATGACTATCGCTGGTATTCAATATAGATTTTAAAGCATATCATTTCGTATCATTAAACCAGTCTAATATAGTACCAAATCAACCAAATATCAACCAACTCGGAAGTTAGTGCTAAACCAAGCAGGCGCTAAATTCTACAAGTAGCAAGGCTCATAAAGACTGATCTGCTTCCCACGTTTGTATTAAGACGGGATCGGGCAGGGCCGCTTTGCAATGAAACATCCTACAAAATAATTGCAAGTATCAGAAAAGACTGGAGAAAATATACAGCCAAGTAACTAAAACTTGACGTTATCTCGCGAGTTCAGTTTAGAAGACAATAGATATGCCAAACGTTGAGGTGACAGAGTTCCGGAAAACTCAAGCTTGTTTGAGTCATCTTAGTAAGATGTGATGACAAGGAGGCTTTGAAACGGGCACAATAATACAACGCTCTTCGCGGCGCCACGTCGCGGACTCGCGGCGCGCACGGCACTCCACCTGCTTATATTTTATTCAGGAGCGAGCGTGTCGCCGGCTGACACATTGCGACGCATATTTATTAAGCAAAAACAACGCACATAATGAAGACACGCAAGCAGCAGATACGAACTACAGCAGGCGACACCACCGCACTCCCCGAGCCCAGGGCGACGCCGCGCCGCGGACTACGTCGCGCACAACATTTACAAAAGTATCTAACTAATGCATAACAGGAAGTTTCACAATATATCAGTTTCATTTGTAGTTGATCACTGCGTAGGTATTATAAATCGTACAATAGTCCATCTTGTCCCAACAGGACGTCACCACGAGTGCGGCAATAGCAATGTCTCTGCACTGTTCACTTGTTCGTTCAAGCAGTCTGTTGACGAACCCTGCTCCGAGTCAGCACTGCACTGTCACTAGCGCGGGCGGCGCGCGGGGCGCCGGGGGGGCGCGGCGCGGGGCGCGCTGCCCCCTCGCTGCTCCCTCAGAACCAGTACAGGTCCTTGGACGTGTCCTGCACCTGCGCCTCCAGACCTGCGCCACAAAAGGATATTTGTTAGGTTTCTTCTCGTTCTATTTAGGTGCGGCCGTGATACAACTGGGCTGTTCTTTGTGCCAAACATACTGACCTCAAGGAGGAGATAAGCACATGGTTTGTAATGAAATTGAATAACCAGTAGGTACGAATAAAATCAATAGTATCTACTATCTAAGTACGCTGGGTATCTAATATACAATGTGTTTTCAATTAGTGGGACAGCACTGTCGAGGCAAGCCGATTGTTGCAGATGCTGTCTGCTCGCGATGCTATCGCCGCGCTCGCGCGCCGCGTCGTCCGAGCGGTTCTCACGACAATACGGGGCCGCGGACCTCTCTACGTGGGTAACTAGGTCGGTAGTCGTGAAGGAACTTGGTAACGGCCTCGGTCCAACGCGACTCCATGTCTGTACCCAATACGACTCGCGCTATGGACACATCTGATTCAGACGCTCCCGACAGTTCCGCTGAACACGCCGCGTCATCAGGCCGGCTGCGGCGTGCGTAGCTCCTGCTCCACTCTTATGATCTCGTTTGCATCGCGTACGGAGCACTGCATCAGTACCAATTTCTATTGGCCCTGAGACAATATTTAAATAGGTATAGGAATGCTTAAATCCGCAAAGCAAGTAGCTTGCAATACATCCTAGTCAGACAGATTCGTAAAACCTTGAGTTATATGATGAAAGTGCCTCTACCTGCGAGTAGGAGTTCTATACCTAAGTTACTTGTACTTGATTGTTACAAATTCTTGTACGACTACCTAGCTGTTGCGGACTTGCGGCTTGCCGCCGCTTCGCCCGCCTGGAAGTCGGCACATGACAAACAGAACGGTTCAATGGGCCCCCGGGCCCCGGGAACATACCCACAACCGGGATAAAAAGATATCCAATGCCCATTCAGGTCATGGACTACCTACGTGTGCCAAATTCCACGCAAAGCATTTGTTAGAGTTTGTTGTCTGCTTCGGAGCAATGGAACTTTGATTGCCAGTGACTTTGGTGGGTGAACATGGTGTCATTTTTTTAGGTGAAAATAAGAAATACCTACAGGCAGACGAGATACCCATTGTATCTTAAATCTGTTTACAATTCAAGGACTGGTGGGACCATTGAAATGTAAATATATCTATGGGTGGGACCAAGGTGGGGCGGAGCGCTCGGTGGGGCTGGTGAGAGGCTGGCACCGCTCTACTTCAAATAATTCCCAAAATCAACGTTACCAGTTAAGTAGTTACCCACCTAGGTAAGTACTTATACAGAATTACAGACGCACATGTACGAACAACCACAAGATGCAGACAGGCAGAACAACCAAATAGCAGCGGAACACATGCTCCGCAGCAAGCTCGGCCAATGGAATCAAATACCTACCTACTTACGGGCGACCGGCCGACCGGCCGACGGCAAGCGAGAAAGAGGGAGAACCACATTTAGTTTAGTCATTACCCAATAGAAAGGAAAATTAAACTAACAGACAACACAACACTGCTCTGCTGGGAAAGGAGTGGTTGAAATAAGTACCTATTGATAAATTAAAGGATTTGTAGGTACCGAGTAAGTACCCATAGATACTACTACCTAAGGAATTTATCCAGCGACTATCAAGTCCCCCAACTGTTCTGTTCTGGTTCTGTTTCTGTTGGTGGACACAAAGCACTTTAACAATCTGTGTTTTGGAAACTGAACAGTATATTTTGTTATCACACTATCACACTAATATTATAAAGGCGAAAGTTTGTGAGTGTGTGTGTGTGTTTATATGTTTGTTACTTCTTCACGCTTAAACCACTGAACCGATTTAGATGAAATTTGGTATAGAGATAGTTTGAGTCCCGGAAAAGGACATAGGATAGTTTTTACCCCAATATTCCCACGGGATCGACATTTACGCGGGTGAAACCGCGGGGCGCAGCTAGTCTGATCATAAAACTACAATATTAACATGGGTATGATATGTATACCTAGCTTGAGCTAGCTTATTATAGACGGGTCAGCCTCAATGAGCTCACACGTCTGGGTCACGTGCGCGCGTGTGTCCGTGAGCGACTGAGCAGTGAGCACACAGCCACTGTGGCAGCGCCCAGCGCACAGCGGGTCGGTAGTCGGTAATTGACACGGGCGGGCGTGTGATTTAGTGGCGCGGGAGCGGGGGTGGCGGGGCGTGGGGTGGCGCCGGGGGCGCGCGCCCGGCGGTCAGCGCGCCGTGATTGGCCGCGCCCGCGCCCCCGCGCCCCGCGCCCGCGCCCCCGCGCTCCCGCGCCGCGCGCCGCCGCGCCCCACGCTGGACGCTCCGGCGCGTCGATATTGCTCGATGCTACTCAACCTATCGAGCGCCCAATGCCCATTGAATTAGATTGCAATAGCAACTAATTGAGTTCTATAGTTTAGCTACCTATAGGTACTGCGGGTACCGGCGCACGGCGCACGGCGCAGTGACATGTCACCGCTTTTGAAACTCGGTCCATAAAAAATAATCAGGTACCTAGGTAACAAGTGAGACGTCAGTTTATGATGATGACGAGTATTTTAGAGAGAATTACTTTTTACCGACTGGAATAAAATAAGGTATGGTAGCAGTAGAAGCCTCATAATCAAAATACCTAAGTTAAACTACAAAAACTTAGCCTTCAGAAGATCATCCTACCTATGTACCTACTCGTATAGGTAGGTATCTATGGAATAGAATAGAATGCGCACGCATGTGATTTCCATCCCAAAGCGAAATTATCCGACTTCCTACTAATGTTATAAATGTGAAAGTTTGTGAGGATGTTTGTTACCTACTCTTTCACGCAAAGACTACCTACCTACTGAACGGATTTTGATGAAACTTTACAGTACCTACCTAATATAGCTTATAGGTAGGTACCTAAATCAGAATAAGACATAGGATACTTTTTATCCCGATGATATTCCCACGGGATCGACATCATCTATCTACGCAATTTGAAGTGAACTTTATACTAAGTACCGACTCCCCTGACGTCGTTTAGTAGGTATTATGCGAACCCTAAATTCATGATATGGCCAAACGTCCAATGATATATCATTAAACGTTGACTTTTAAACGATATGGTCAATCTTAGCTGGCCATTTCATGATACACAACCATTTCATGAAATGACCGAACTCTTCATGAAATGATCGATTCTATGATCTGGCCACGACAGACATACAACGGCCACGCAGATCGCTCCCAACTGCATGTGTACGAGGAGCGCGTGCAGCACACGGTACCTACACAAACACAATGTACTAGCTCACGGCGTGTAGTGCGGTCGCAGAAGGGGCGCGTGACGTTGCTCGGTATTTGTCAATAAGCGGCCACATCTCGCCCCTCCCCCACCCCCGTGCGGAATGCGCCGGGCGGAGGGGCCGCCGCCCCCACAGCGCTGCGGGCGACATCCCGGGGGCCCCACGATAGCTCAGCTCGCTTGCCTACCAACTACCTACCAGTACCCGAGTGGGAGTATGACACATCAAGCTTTAGATTAGTTTAGAACGAGACTATCGCTAAAGTATGAGCGATAGGTACGATGCTCTACAAATTCGTTGTTTTTCTGAAATTCGATATACCTATGTACTTAAAGTCAGATACGAGAAAGAGACGAGACACACCCGCCTGCCCCCGCAAGCACAGGTATCAGCTCACATTAGGTAACTGAGCACTTTCCCAAGTATCAAAACGAACATCTACTCACTTAAATATTCTATAAGGTAAGATAAACTTTTAAATGGTTTTTGTGTTTATCTTCAGAAGTCACCGTAAACATAACAAATGCTCCGCCCTCTACGGCGTCGTAGCACTCTCGTAGCAACCGCTACGAAAAAATGGATGTATACAGGGTTATTGGAAAAACACCAATAACCTCTTAAGAGGTCGTTGTACTCATCATTATGAACAATTTTTACTATGGGTTCAAACCTGAAATCGCGAAAAAAAAATCTGCTGTTCCCTACATTTATGTTCGTATAACTCGTAAAAATGTAGGAACATTTTTACGAGTTATACGAACATAAATGTAGGGAACAGCTGATTTTTTTTTCGCGATTTTGGGTTTGGTCCCATAGTAAAAGTTGTTCATAATGGTGAGTATAATGACCTCTTAAGAGGTTGTTGGTGTTTTTCCAATAACCCTGTATTTACAATTGTTTTTATAATTTACTCTTTTTTGTTTGTTTTAGTTTCATCTTACAAGCGTACTTTCTTATGTAGTTATGCAAATGTTGGGCATTGAGAGGATTCCTCTTGATTTACATTGACAACACACATCGACATTTAAAAACTTTTTTACAAAAAAAAAACAGCCAATTTCAAAAAAAAAAACTCTAGGTACCTACAAAATGAAAAATAACTTTAATTTCGGAAGTCGGTGTCGTTGGTTCCGCATTTTCGTTTTTTGACACCGACTTCCGAAATTAAAGTTATTTTTCACTTTGTTGTGTTTTTTTTTTGGAAGTCGGTTGTTTTTTTTTTGTATACTTATCTAGTTTTTACTTTGTACCTAGTTGTACCTACCCCACACAAATTCATATAACACTACTTGCTATGTAAATATCAGTGACAGGAACGGAAGCTATTAAAACATCATCAATATAAACTACTTACCTAGTGGAAAAATTCCTAAAATGGGAGAATTTTGCAAATGCGTCTATACAGGTTGAAATTGAAAACATGCGACAAATCGAAATGGGAGATTGTACTCATCATTATGAACAACTTTTGCTATGGGACCAAACCTGAAATCGCGAAAAAAATATCAGCTGTTCCCTACATTTATGTTCGCATAACTCAACAAAATGTAGGGAAGAGCTGATTATTTTTTCGCAATTTCAGGTTTGGTCCCATAGTAAAAGTTGTTCATAATGATGAGTAAAATCTCCCATTTCGATTTGTCACAAGCTTTCAATTTCACCCTGTAGGACGACGGAGTTATGCCCGAATATAGGTACATTAAAAAAAATAGAAACATCCGAATTGAGAACCTCCTCCTTCTTTGAAGTCGGTTAAAAAAGGTTAAATCGGTAACTAAGTATCTGCTATACTTATAATACTTCACTGGCCTGAAAAGGGAACGAATACTTAGTATTCGTTCCCTTTTCAGGCCAGTGAAATACTTACCTGATGGAACGATTCGACTGTTGCTGTAGGTAGGTAGGTACACTAGCGTTCTACATATTGTGTTCATTAAAATAATAGTAGGTAGGTAGATACCTCATTAAAAATATTTCCAATTTATACATTGTCTGAATGTTTCATGATGTATAAAAAGTTTTTAAATTCAATTACTTTCATGTGGCTTGGCCGTTCCATTGAACTACTGCATGTCACGTGGTTAAATACCAGTGACTTCATTTCTTACCACAAGCCCATAAGAGTGCAGCACGAACGGCAGCGAAACTCGGAACAGCATACCTAATAGTATAACGAAATGAAAAAATAATCTAAAAGATAGAAAAAAGGAGAAGTTGGGAACCGAACATATAACAAACAACTGGTTAGCGATGCAGTCGTCCACACGGCGGCGGCGCTCGTCGCATCGCTGAGCTAATTGAACTAAACTTCACTAGAACAGCCGTTCTTATACCTATATGTCATGATTAAACTATCTGCAATATTACAACCTTTTGGATCGTCTTTTTACAATTTGCGGTAAACCATAAAAGAATACGAACATATTGCAATATTTAGTTTTGATTTCGCTACGATGCATCGTCATTACCTACATCACCTACATGTAGATATAGTAATACACATACAAAACAAAACAATTTCATAGGTGTATAGATAATCACTTTTTACATGATAAAAATGAAAAACGCATTTTGGTTCAAAATATAATGTAAGTACGAGAATAATAATTACCTACGAACTGGCATATTGTTTCTTTGAAACGTACGTGGTGTACTTTACACCCAGATACAAACCCCCTTATCTATTCATAAAACTTATCAAACCTATTTTAGTTAAAATGGGGTTTGTCTCTTTCTTACACACAGAAATGACAACGTGACAGATAAAGACAAACGTTTTATAAACCTATTTTAGCTAAAATAGAGATAAAATAGGATTATGAATAAGGGGGTACGTCTCAATAACAAAATTAGGAAGAGTATAAGAACCCACATTCTGTACAAAAGCGATTTCCGTTGACTAAAATAAAATGCACCTTATGTGAATCAAAAGGGCTTCCCCTAACCTTCAAGCAAAATATTATCAGTCAAGTGGACGGATGCGATCATGAAGACAAAAGGGAGCGATGCATACCTTGTGAGGGCGGCGCGGGGAGAGGCGACGGCCGAGGGGGCTCGATCGCGACTCAAGAATTTAATTTGGTCGCGGAGAGGGGTGCGGGCTCCGCGCAACGCGCAAATTAATTTTAATCGTCGTCATTAGGGAGAGCGCCCCCCCCCCTCCCCCCCCGGCCCCGACCCGCGTGCCCGGGCATTACGGACACTAGAGACCCTTTCAACTCGCCGCTGTCCGCCGTTTTTACCGCATCAACCGTCGTTTATAATCGTTTCTTATCCGACGCGGCAATTATGCCTATCCTTAGAGGCGAATCTAAATTCCGGCTCGGACGATTCCGAATCACGCGAGGGTTTTTCTAACTTTCGAGCCGCTGCGAACCGTCTGCGTCTGCGCCGATGGCACCGCGTACAGCTGCGTGTTAGTATTTGCATTCGAGATCTTGTGAGCTCTTCCTGCCGCGCCCAGCACTGTTCCACTGCGCCTGGCTCAGTGCGGCTCACAGCTTCACACATAGAGAACCACAAAGTGGAAATGCTTTGTTTTGTCATTCAGATAGCGCGCTTAAATCATCATAATTAAAATATCTGCGCCAGACGCGACAGGAATCTCTTTGAAAATTAAAATACATGCGACCGCGAGGCGCGCCCACTTACAAGACCGTTAGGAAAACATTTTGTCATTAAAGTATGTACGGTTATTTATCGCAGCGTTTGATCGTTTACTCTGCGACTGAATTATAGAAATGCCTTTGATATCCCCCACATTAGCGCTGTCGCTACCGGGATGCCTCGCATGCCGCTGGCGAGCCCTGCGCGCTCGGGCCCAGGGCGGGACATACGTACCGCCGAGCCCGGGGCGGGACACACGTACTGCCGGGCCCGGGGCGGGACATACATCATCCACTTGCAGTAGCCAGTACCATCCTTACCTTGCTTGTCTCGGTGGGACACGAATTGACACAATGCCGAGTTTTCCAAGCCTACATGCCTTATGAAAATATCTTTGTACAAGTAGAAGTTAAAGTCAGTTCAGGCTAGAAGACTCAACACTGCACCCTCGCGGGTGTGGTGTTCTGGTGATCTGGGTGGTACGTACCGGGCACGGCGGGGTAGGAGTAGGGCGAGCAGGCGGCAGGGTCGAGGTGGTGCGAGGCGTGGTGCTGCGCCGGCCAGTCCACGGGCTTGTACTGGTGGTGCAGGCCGCCGCGGCCCAGCAGCAGGCCGCCGTAGCCGGCCGCGGCCGCCATGTTGTGGTGCGCGGCCGCCGCGTGGTACTCGGCCGCGTGCCGGTGCGCCGCGTGCCCGTACCTGCGCCGATGCACTCCACCATTACACACGGTACGCTTTTCAACGCCGCGTTAAAGTAGAGACTCTCAGTTACTTAGTTAGAACACATGGTTGTACGGTAGGCCGCACGTTAGTGGCAACACCTACACGCTGCACGCTAGAGCAGCTCAAGGTCAAAGTGTTACCACAGACTCGATTAGGTCGACTGTACTCAAGTGGTGAAGCTGCTATGATTTTAAATTAGACCAATTAAAACTACCATCTGTAAGTAGGTAGGTACGGTTCCATATTTATTGCGGAACACACTCGGAATCATGTAGGTACATACTACATACGATGCCTTTAATTTTGACAAGTTAATAATAACTAGGTATTTATTACATTATTTTTGCTGTGTTGTCTATTCTTTTTTATACAATAACAAACCATTGTTGTCATTCCGAGTGTGTCAGGCATCATCAGGCACCACGAGCCTGCAGAGCGCACTCACCCTGTGTAGTGCTGGTGCCAGGGGTCGTAGTCGTAGATGTCGACGCCGGCGCAGGCGCCGCCCGGCGGCACGCCCGCCACGCCGGCCGCCGCCGCCGCGTTGAAGAACGACGCCGGCAGGTTGCGCGACACCATCGGCACGCTCTCTGCACACAAACCACGCACTTACATACCACTGTCACATCTGTGGGTGACCTGCCTACAGGCACAGGCACAGCTACTCACTCAGTAGCTGTGCCGCCTACTGCTATAGGCCCATTTATAAAGTATCTTCACTGAATCATGGATTATTGTATTTTATTTAACAACTCTTTACGTACACCAGCTCTATTTGCACCATTCTCAAACCTTACTTTATTAAAGTTCACAAAGGTACAACATTCACAACGGTTGCGGAGGCACACTTGCGAGTTGGTGACTGCGAGCTAGAGCTAGCTGAGCTGCGTGTATCCTATCGAGGCGCGACGCGCAGGCGAGCGGTGCGCACTCGCAGCGCTCTCGTAGGCCTATATTGGCGGAGTGTGCGCGCGGGCAGACGCACCTCACGTTCGTGACGGTGACGATGGAACACCGCCGGCGTGGTGTGGGTCACTCCTGTTCGTTCTGCCGACTGCTGCGGGTGTGCGCACAGGCGAGGTTGAACCAACGCACTCTGTCTCTATCTCTGTGACTCAATCAATCTGTCTAGGCTTTTCCCAACTGTGTTGGGAGCTTCCAGACTAACCGGCTGCAGCTGAATACCAGTATTTTACGTGGAGCGATTGCCTACCTGAGCTCCACAACCGAGTTATTGGGTAATACAATACCCCTTGGTACCACTGGTTACCCACTGGTTGTCAGACTTTCGGCCTTCTGTCGACCCGTAACGACTGTCAAAAGTCCACGAATGACAGCCGGAGTAAGACGCACGTCACCCTCACCCATCCACGAACCGACCGCGGCAAGCGTTGATGAAGCTTCGAGCGACCCGTGCGGCTGTTATCATTAAGCCACGAGATCAAATTATAAAAAAAAATAAGTTTAAAAACTAAAACCCGACTACTGAAAAGGATGAAACAAGAAAGTACCTTCCCGTGGTCGCATGCCGCTGTACTACATATTATAAGCTATGGTAGCATGTCACCACGGGAAGGTACTTTCTTGTTTCATCCTTTTCAGTAGTCGGGTTTTAGTTTTAAAAATTATTTTTATTTAATTGTTTTGGGGATTATTTCAGTAATATTTATATTTTTGAAATGTGCTAATTAAGCCCTTTAATTTGATACCCAACACAGCATGATTATTTTTTTTTTATATTATGACTTTTTTTTCCGCTAGAGGGCGCCATATTAAATTTAATGTGACGTCACATAGCCTATAACCAGCGGACGATCAAGACGCTTCCAACGATACCTCATTTGTCTAATTATGGCAAGTAGTTTAGAAGTTATGAGGGAACAGATGAATAGGACATACATACATACCTGTCAAAATCATAACCCTCCTTTTTGCTTTGCCGTAGTCGGGTAAAAAAGGAATATTTTTTGGTAAACTGAAAATCGGATGTGACAAAATTAGCAAAACGGATCACCACTTCTTTGTGTCCGTGTATCAGCTATAATACCACCGAGGAAGACTTACCTACCATAGGTAAAGATACTGAAAGGTACCTATTTTCACGGAAAAGTCGATTTATTATTCGGTAACCGGAACCGCCTTTCTCGTAAATCACCTTTTTCATAAATAATTATAAAATAAATGTGACTTTGACTTGACAGAATATCAGAACGGGCGCGCACAGTCTAGGTGTTGATGGACTTTTCGCCACAACTTCAGTTCATCTAACGAGTTCTGTACCAACAGTTTTGTATTATCTTTCCGACATGCATCGAACAAAATAGCGAACATAGCGGTCTCTAAATTCTCTATCACAAAACCGACGTCGATTTCGTGTTACCACACCACACCACACCACAGTCGCACCACGCGCAGGCGCAGTCGCGGTTCGAAAATAAGAATATATGATTATGTATGTCCGCTTTTCAGAGAATTTTGTAAAAAAAACCTACTAAGTACCTATAAACGACTCAAAATATTTGTTTTATAATCTGTAGTCGACGTAGGTACCTACTTAGTCGTCATTTATTTTCGTTGTGTAATTTTCACAGACGGGATAGGTGTCGATATCTAAACTCAATAAAATAAAAAAAAGTTTAGATGTAGGTATTTGTTGAGGGCGCACAAAAAGTCATCATTTAAATTTCTTTTTTTATTTATTATGTAAAGCTATAAGGTCTTTGCTGCGTTATTGGTTAAAATACAAGAGGCATACTCCGTAAATTAGAGGAATCGGCCATTAGCCACTTATCCGCCTGGCCACACTATAGGCACAGTTGTCATGCTAGCTGTCTCCACCACAATATCACACATCACCGTAAGCTTTGTGTTGCGAATACAATTCGGGATTCCTATTTGTTGTTTTATTAGTTTGTCAATGATTGCTGCATATCTTGCCCGTATCGTTCATGTGGTATGTATAGACAGAGTTTATACAGGGTGTTACGGAAAGGGTATATCAATACAAACGGGTTGAAGAGTGTATCTGGTCTAGAATCTCTGTATAAAATTTCAGCTCAAAAGCATTAACTTTGAAAATGCTTAATATTTTTTATTTTTTTTATTTCGACATCACGGCGCTGCACTGGCGCGCGGCGGCGTGATGTGCGTGTACTAGGCGCACAGACACACTACAGATAATGGATAATGACCCTCGTAGTACGGTGACACTTTTGTTATAATTTCAATTTAATAAACTATCGAAATACAAAAATATTAAGCCTTGTGTTCACCAACATTTAAATCCACTGATTAAATATTTACCTAATCAGTTCTATGTTTAAAATTTCCTTAGGAAGTTTGACATAAACCAACTGTTTAAATACCTAACCCGTGGTTAGAATGTTGGTGAACTCAGGCCTAAGCATTTTCAAAGTTACTGCTTTTGAGATGAAATTTTGTACAGAGATTCTAGACCAGGTACACTCATCAACCCGTTTGTATTGATATACCCTTTCCGTAACACCCTGTATAGTACTTACTTAGGTGGTTTAGATATATTATGTCCTTGTGAACAGATTGATGAACGCTGTTCGGAAGTACCAATTGGGCGAGTGTGGCGTATGATGTCGAGCGGCATTAGTTTAAAAGTGGTCGCGCGTGGTTTTTGCTCGCGCGCGCGGTATGCGCGGCGCGTCGGCCGCGGCGCGCTGCACAAAGCCGGCCGGCCGCGCCCGCTGCCCGCGAGCCCGCGACTATGCCAACGTTGTGCGTTTTTGTCGCGCGGTTCCTTTCGGCCATCTTTTAAGTAATGGCCTGAGTTTTTCCGATCTAATCACGGCCGCGTAACTATGTCCCGACTCTCGTCCTTCGGTCTCGCATCGAATCGACGATTCGCAACATTTTTTGGTCCGTAGCTGCCCTCCACGGACGAAACCTGTTTCATGTTGCGTCACCATCGCGAACGTCATTGGTGTCATCATCGCTATGCAACTGTACCTACATATCTAACACACGTACGTACGGACTCCAGTAGGTACGGGGGGAGTACGTGCACTTTTAATAAACTTGGCTGATGTTGGAGTAGCTAGGTATGTCTAAAAATAAATCTTTGATTGTACGCAAGTACTCCTGCATTAATCAAGGACTTACAATAATTAATTTCAGTTAGATAAACTCCAGGTGTAATAACTCTTTTTAAGAAACTCCTCGATGAACCTCTCCAGTAGGTAGGTACATAATAGGTTCTCAAATGAAGTGCACCGAGCATGACCGGGGGTAAGTAAAGAGGTGGAGTGAAATAATGAGATGAGGACGGCGGTGAAGCGGCCGAGGGGCGAGGGGGCGGGGGGGGCGGAACGGGCTCTAGTTTGTAATTAAACGTCGGGTTTAATTAAGGCGGGTCTGAGAACCACTTCAGTGATTTATCTAGTTAGTGGCGGAGGGCGCCGCCGCCGCCGCGCGTCGCGGTCGCCGGCCACATAGCTCCGGCGAGCAACACAATCGCTGCGCTCTTCTTCGAACCGCTGGCGGAGTGTTTTTGCACAAAGTTCTCGGTATCCAGACACACGGCCGCGAGTTCGCGCCTCGCTCACACAGCCTCATCGTTACACGACACTATTACGAATCAATCGTTTCCGTTCGCTATATAAGTTGTGCATTGCTTACTTTTTTCTTACCTTCAACTGTTTCAAGAACCTATTTTATTTACATACAAAATTACCTACTTGTCAAATTGATGTTTTTTGGTTACTTATAAATTCATTCGCAATAGAATTGATGAGTGCAATGTGTAGTTTTCAATGAGAGTCAAGAAAGGCCCAGGCTTTTTTCTTTTGAGCATTATGACGAACTTCGTCCCATATGTCCGCATCAAAACATCAAGCCAGGACCTATAATCGGCACACATGATGTTTCCGTTTGTTGTCGATTTAAAGTATCTTTGTGGTAGGACCAAAGCTGCAAAGTACTACCCTAGGCTGTGGAATTGTGAAACTGATATTGTTTTTTTTAATTTTTTTGGCCCTAAATGTATTAACGCGGCAACGCCGCTGACGCAGCCATGAGGTCCTCACGAGCAGGTGACAGGGCGTGCGGTGCAAGATGGCAGGTGGCAGCGGGTGGTGGTGATGGTGGGTGGTTGTCTGTGAGAGACGCCGCATACACGCCGGAGGTTTGAGCCTTCCCTGAGCCCCCACTTGTGGAGGTTGTCCTTGTCCTACTTGAGTACGAAGCCTGTTTAAGGTTTTCCAAATAGGCTACGGTAACCTAGGTTTAAGTCACGGATATCTATGGTTTAAGCAGTTCTCGCCCAAGATCACGTCCTCCTGTGGAGGGGCTGCTTTTGGCTGGACTCACGCATTCAAGAATTTTTTTGTTGCTTTTAAACCTCTGTGGCATTAAAATAAAATTGTGCATTGGGTCGCGCGCGTGGGTCATGAGTCATCGTGTAGCTTCGGTCTCTCGATGCGGCTGGCTATAGTCCTGCGAATTTCTGGAGGCGAGATGCGTGTCAGTGTGTGCTACTGATTAGGACATAGTACGTAACTAACAAATACATTTATCAGTTATCTAATTTGTAGGTATATTAAGGTAATAGTTTGCGGTCTGCGAGATAGATAGTCTAGTCAGTGAACAGTTGAAGAGTACCTATTATATCTATTGACACTGTGACGAAAGCGTCGACCAAGTCTGGATAAATTGTTCGAAGCCGACGGCACCAGTGGTTGATCTGCCAAGAAATTAATGATGATGCGAGGATTTATGTAAAGCGCTGACCTTTGGGCTTGTCGAGCGAGAGTGCCCGGGCGAAGTGCTCGTCCACGACGGCGGCGACGTCACCCGAGTAGTGCGTGAACACGACGCAGTTGGCGCTGACGTACTGCGCACGCGCACGTGCCGCGCCCGCGCCTCCGCACTCGCCCTCCGACTCCGACGACCCGCCGCCTGCAGACACACACACAATCAGTTCCTTGTCGCTGCACCGCGTAGCTATTACAGCCTGTGGACTGGGACAGCACGCACATCTACACGCAGTGCGCTCGCCTTACCAACGAGCGCAGCTGTTTCAGGCTTCTGAAGTTGTGACACGGGCCACGTCGTCACCCGCTTGCTAGTGTGTGGAGCCTCCTTCGGCAAGGCTTCAGAAGCAATGTTGAAGTGATGTAAACTGTGGTGAAGTACGTACCGTCAGCGCTGGCGCGGCCGTGCGCGGACAGGTCCTCCTCCTTGGCGCGCAGGCGCGCGGCGTGGTGCGCGAGGTGCGCGTGCGGCGGGCTGCCGGGCGACTGCGCGCCTGACGACGCGGAGCCCGAGCTGAGCGCCGCCGCGCCGCCGCTGCTGTACGCCTCGCTGCCGGCATTGCCCTGCACGTTGAACTGCAAACCACTGCACGGTTACTAGTGTCGCTGCCATCGCCCCATTAATATGAGACCAAGATGCTTCTGGACACAATTGTTTGGTAATTTCGAACGACTCTTGCTACGTGCCCTCTGCCCCCAGAATGAAGCTGGTTCTACATAATATACTAGAACCTAAAAATTAAACATTCAAAAGTCTTTTCATTGGTATTTACGATGTCTATGAGCATGGAGAACCAACACAAAAGCAAAGTTAATCATAGGTATGGGACCACGCCCTGAGGCATAGGTAGGTACCATATCCATTAAAAAAAAAATTGCAAATCCGTCTATACAGGGTGAATTTTTCAAGTGGGCGTGGATGGCCAAATTCTAAACTATGAGGAATAGCAAAAAGTACTCAAAGGAGTCGCGAAAACTAAAACTGCATCATTAGATTTTTGAAAAATCAATATTTCTAGCCAGGAATCGAACCTGTTGATTTTGAAAAAAACAAACACACGCTGTATTATTACACCATTCGATAGTGTCCCTAATAAGGATCAAATTCTAGAAAGTAATGACATACGGTAAACTAAAGGAAAGAGCCCATTTTTAACAAAATACTTTTTTATTTCTCTTATGTTACCTACTTACCTCAATGAAGAGGTAGGTAACATGGATGATGACATCTGCCTAGCCTTTTCCCAACTATGTTGGGGTCGGCTTCCAGCCTAACCGGATGCAGCTGAATACCAGTAGGTATTTTACATGGAACGACTGCCTATCTGACCTCCACAACCCAGTTACTGGGTAATACGATACCCCTTGGTAAGACTGGTTTTCAGACTTTCGAGCTTCAGATTACCCGTAACGACTGTCAAAGATCCTGGAATGACAGCCGGGACCAACGGCTTAACGTGCTTTCCGAGGCACGGAGGGGTCTCGGTATGTAAAGATGGTCACCCATCCACAGACCAACTGCGGCAAGCGTAGCTTAACCTGATGGATTGACCTGTGCGGCTGTTATTATTTAGCCGGGCCCGGGTTATGTTACCTATACCTACCTATTAAACCATAACTGATTAATTGTGCATAATGATGACCATTGTTTTCAATACATAGCTGGATTCGACGTCTCAAGGATTGTGTACTTACTGCATTCAGCATTACAATATTATTGATTCCATTAGAATATTTTCCAAAGATCGTAATAGAAATTTGAATTTAGAACAATGTTGTGAAGGTAACGGCGCTGCGGGCGTGTTAATAAAAATATTGAGCATCATTTCGAACAAGGTACATACGTAATGTAGGTATGAATACTTTAAAATAAGAAGCAGTTTATTAAGATTCAACATTTTCCTTAAGTTTGCCGTATGTCATTACTTCCCAGAATTTGATCCTTATCATGGACACTATCGAATGGTGTAATAATACAGTGTGTTTTTTTTTCAAAATCAACAGGTTCGATTCCTGGCTAGAAATATTGATTTTTCAAAAATCCAATGATGCAGTATTAGTTTTCATCAAAATCAAGCCCGCGACTCCTTTGAGTACTTTTCGCTATTCCTCATAGTTTAGAATTTGGTCATCCACGCCCACTTGGAAAATTCACCCTGTATATGAGGAGTTATGCCCGAACATACATAAAATATAATTTTGATGTTAGTTACAAAACGTTAACAGCACAAATTAAGGATAACTGTAACAATTCGGCCAAAAGGCCTAAATTAGCCTAAATAAGCGCACCCTAAAGGGGCTTATTATACCGTGTGGAGTCTAAACTAGGGCGAGGGTGAGGGGGATGCAGCTGGGATCATCTTTAGCAGTGATGTGGTTGTGGTTGGATGTGGTTGTCCAGTCTCCAGAGACACGTACAGCTGTGGAGAGCAAACACCCCACCCGCGGGCAGGTGAGCTCTCCTTCCCTGACTCACCCGATCCTATATCCAACTCACTTGAAATTACAGCTCAACAAGTATGTGCGGCCGTGTGTCCTTCGAAATGGCTCTGCCAGCGGCCTCGACGATTTACCACATTAACATTTTAAGAACCTTATGTGTTCAGGCGCCGGGGAGGTTGGTGGGTAGTGTGGGTACCTTTTAAAGGAGCTGACGACCCTCATTAATCTCATGCTCTCCGGCAATGTGAGCGAAGTAAAATATTAATAGAATAATTGAATGAATGGAAATATAAATACATAGTTAATAGGATAGAAAATATTTCTAACTTCCTTGTTGAGGAGAAAATACAAAATTTTAACGATGTCTCTGAACTACTTCTTAAAATAAACATTATTTCGGCCTTTAAACTCATTCGATAGTGTTGCTTTGAACTAAAATTCACATAAGTATAGCCTTCGCTCCTCCCACCTATGGAAGCATCCACAACTATTAGAAAAAGTAGACCAAATTGTTAGGAACACACTTCGATCCTAAATGTGGCCCTGGACGACCGAGAGTAGCAGCAAGCCATTCTTCCTATTCACCTGGCTGATTTCGGCGTCCACAAAATTTCAAGTAGGTATAAGTTTATCGGCCTTCATCTCCTCGGTCCACAGTACTGATAAATTAACCAGGAACATTTTATCTTCTTCACTGATCGATTTTGAAAGACCGTGTTTGACCGATGCGTTGAACGCTTGGAAAATGATCTCTCCCAATACGGATTTGCCCGACAACCCGTCAACCCAGAGAAGGTAGGACGTGCCGCTCTGCAGTGTTACACGGAATACCCTAGTAAACATGCCACTTAATACTGTTGAGCGTGCCCTTTTGCTGGCTGTGGGAGAATGAGTCAGGCTTGTGGCTTCAGACGCTCCCGTCATCCACCATTGGCACTATGATGGATGACTCATATTTTCGGCTCGTTACGTATGTCCACTTGGGCGCACCTTATGTTGCTCCGCATCGGTGTCACTGCGGTGAAGCCATCGACAGTTTCGGGCACCATGGCCAGTCCTGCCGCAGGAGCGCAGGCATATAGCACGGCACGCCAGCGCCAATGTTACTATTCGTCGAGCCAATTTTTGAGGAAGGATATAGGCTATTTAACATCAAGCTACGACTCTTCGGAGCCGAGCAGAAAGAAAAAAGTCAGAAAGAACGCTAAGCGAAAAGCAAGTAATAGCGCAGGCTGCGCAGGCAGGCGACGCGAGGCTGTGCGACGGGTCGGGTCGGAGGAACCAAAAATTCCACGAGGACGAAGTCGCGGGCAGAAGCTAGTATAGTATAAAACAAAGTCGCTTTTCGTGCCTGTCTGTGTATCTTTTAAATTACACACACACACTTTATTGCTTCATAATATGTAACTAACTATATACACTAGATAGTAAAATAAATGACTAACTAACTTACAATACAAATATATAAAAATAAAAAACAAAGGACACTATGGCAATGCTGCCAGTCTTCTGGGCACGTTTCCGGATGACAGCGATGCACACACACTTGATTATAATGTGGTTTCCACCCACATTTATAGATTTATAGGAAGGATTATGTGTCCAGTATTTAAAGTAGACACAGCACAGAAATCGATGTTATGACATGTCGCCATTATACCCTGCCAAGCCGGGGCGGGTCCAATAAAATTACTTAATCAATTTACTTTTAAGCAGATTTAATTTGAAGAAAATTTGGCGAGAATAGCCACAGATTGGGTCCTGGATATCAGGAGCCGGCTTCGCGTGACTCCCAGAACAACATTTAGAGTGGAGTTAGATTCTTACTTAAAGGAGTGGGCTCGAATTGCAAAAGCTAGAGAAAAATTTAAAGACGGAAAGGAGAGCTTTGCCCTGCAGTGGGACAGGTGGGACTCGACTGGCTCGCAATAATAAAAGTATAGCAATCGAAACTAACTTCAGAACATACAACTAACTATGTACACGAAGTACTACATTCAATAACTAACTGAACAGTTTCGAAGTGGACGAGTTGCCCCCTTTTTTTTTTTTTTTTTGACGTGGAGAAATGCTCATGCATTCTGCACTACCACGGGGAGATAGTACAGTTATGTGGGACTCCAACCCACTAAAACTCCACGGTGTCCTCCTCTGCCGCTTACGGCGGGAACACGGGCACGCGTTAGCACTCATCCGTGAACCCGCCGCGGCTGTCCGTCACCGGACCCACCTCTGGGGAGGATTCCCCATCACCGGCGCACCAGAACACATAGCACGCCGTGACCACCCCAGGGACCAAACCAGCACATGAGCGCCAGACGACCCCGTGTCTGGCACCCTTGGTCCCCCTGCGAAGGGTCAGGTCATTGGCCCCGCCGCCTGCCAATTTTCGGCCGCAGAGGATAGGGAGAGCGGCTAACGTCATACCAACACTCCTCTTCCTCTGCGGCCCCACCGCATCCGCCATCAGACGGTGGCGACCCCGTCAAGGCCGCGGAAGGTAGGGAGAGCGGCGCACCGCAATACCGGCATTCCTCTCCCGCCGCGGCCTCCAACCCTCAGCCGCGATGCCTCCGATACGACATCGCGGCCCGCCTCAGCTGTGATGGCGCTCAAGCGGCACCGCAACCTACTCATTGGCCGCTACGTCGTCAGCTTACCGGCAAAAGCCCTGACGAGCGACCCCTCCTCGGGTTCCTCTTCGCTTCACCGTGGGTGTCCAAGCCACGGCTACTGAGCCCCCCGCCTCGACAATGCGGGAACCCACCGGGGGGGACGAGTTGCCCCCTTTTTTTTTTTTTTTTTTTTTTTTTTTTAACGTGGAGAAATGCTCATGCATTCTGCACTACCACGGGGAGATAGTGCAGTTATGTGGGACTCAAACCCACTAAAACTCCACGGTGTCCTCCTCTGCCGCTTACGGCGGGAACACGGGCACGCGTTAGCACTCATCCGTGAACCCGCCGCGGCTGTCCGTCACCGGACCCTCCTCTGGGGAGTATTCCCCATCTCCGGCGCACTAGAACACATAGCACGCCGTGACCACCCCAGGGACCAAACCAGCACATGGGCGCCAGACGACCCCGTGTCTGGGCACCCTTGGTCCCCCTGCGACGGGTCAGGTCATTGGCCCCGCCGCCTGCCAATTTTCGGCCGCAGAGGATAGGGAGAGCGGCCAACATCATACCAACACTCCTCTTCCTCTGCGGCCCCACCGCGTCCGCCATCGGACGGTGGCGACCCCGTCAAGGCCGCGGAGGGTAGGGAGAGCGGCGCACCGCAATACCGGCACTCCTCTCCCACCGCGGCCTCCAACCCTCAGCCGCGATGCCTCCGATACGACATCGCGGCCCGCCTCAGCTGCGATGTCGCTCAAGCGGCACCGCAACCTACTTGTTGGCCGCTACGTCGTCGGCTTACCGGCAAAAGCCCTGACGAGCGGCCCCTCCTCGGGTTCCACTTCGCTTCACCGTGGGTGTCCAAGCCACGGCTACTGAGCCCCCCCGCCTCGACAATGCGGGAACCCACCGGGGGGGACGAGTTGCCCCCTTTTTTTTTTTTTTTTTTTTTTTTCCGGGGTGGAAAATCCTCATGGATGTCCGCCGCTCTGGGGCGGGCGGCGGGGTCTGTCAGACTCTTACTGACTAAAAACCACCCCGGTGTTCCATCTCACACCTACGCCAGGGGTCGCGGGAACGTACGATCCTTCCGCAACCCCCGGCTGGTGCCGGCCCGCCGCTGCAGGCCTCCTCAGGTCAGGGGGGGGGAGTGAGGTGTTTGACTCCCCCCGCGACGTCTAAAAGGGGCGCGCGTGGAACACTACGCGCCGCCACCTCGGGTCCTAGTGTATGGGGGGCTACGGACGTCCCCGAGTCCGTCGCCCCTGGACCCATTTAGGGGGGCTGGAAGAGCGCGTTGTCCGCCCTCCGCCGACGCCCGGTGCGCCTGCTGCGGGCCGGGTGAGTGGACGAGATCTCCCTCTCCCTTTCCGCAGCCTCCTTCTGCGAGACGACGACTTCGCAGAAGGAAACCACCGCGTCCCAGGACTCTTCGCTGCCGACCATCGACTCGACCACGGCCGGCAGCGACAGGTCACCGCCTACTTCTGAGATGAGGGCACGGCGCGGCTCCTCCCAAGCGGCACACTCTGCCAGCGTATGCCATGCCGTGTCCTCCCGGCAGTCGACGCAGTGGTGACACCGGGCGTCCGGCTCCCTGTTTATGCGACACAGGTACTTCCCGAAGCAACCATGCCCCGAGAACACCTGCGTCACCCGAAACGACAGGGAGCCGTGCCTCCTTCCGAGCCAGTGCTCGAGTACTGGCCGGACCGCCTCGATAGTGACGAGGCCGGCGGTAGGGCGTGAAAGCCTGTCCCGCCATTCCGCCACCAGGACCTCGCGAAGCTGTGACCGACGCAGCTCCATATGGCGCTGCATCAGCCACTCGCCTCGCGCCCGCGCTTCCTCGCGCCACTGGTACAACGACGCGAGTACTTTCGCCTCCAGGTCCCAGGGCGGGGATCCAGCCAGTACGCAGGCCGCCTCGTAGGAGATCGTGCGATACCCCCGGACGACTCTGACGGCCATCGCTCTCTGCGGCTTTCGCAGGACTGCGATGCTACCGGCCGTCAGGTCAGTCGCCCAGATTGGGGCCCCATACAGGGCCATCGATCGCACGATCCCCATGTAGACCCGCCTACAGGCGGCGCTCGGGCCCCCCAGATTGGGAAGCAGCGTTGACAACGCCCCAGCCGCGCCCAACAACTTGGGCGACGCAACTTGCAACTTGCAAACAACAACTTGCAAACAACAACTTGCAACTTGGGGGGGACGAGTTGCCCCCTAACCCAACTCTACGTGGCTCCCACTCATCTTTTTTTTTTAATCCGCTGATTTTAAATTACGTTACAGCTTAAGTTCGCCGAATAAACAAGGGTCGGATATCCCTTGGAACAAGGCTTCTAAACAGAGTCTTTGAACAAAAAGAAGTGAATTGTGAGCCTTCTTATTTTTAAGTCGGTTAAAAACATAAGCTAAAAATCATGTTCAAGGCTTAAGAATGTGTAAGGCAGTAAAACGTCATTTAAATTCATTGCATCACTTATCTTTCCATCGATTGCTGCCCAACATGGAGCTCGGACGCTATCGCTCTTAACCGGTACGCTACCCTTGGTAAGATGACCAATTACCTACACTTGTTAGATGACGCAATAGCGACCACTTATGTATGATGTTATAATAGTAACACTTCATTTTATTTCAAACAGTAGTTGACAAGTTCATAGGGCACGATATCACCAAAGGACGCGGTGCGAGGGCACACAGAACACCGAGCTTAGCGTTGTTGCACCGCCGGGCGCCGCGCGCCGCTCCTGCGCAAGTGCTGCCACTGGCAACAGTCGCAATTTTCACAAAAACAAGAGAATGCGCGCGCGACAAGCCGGCTACCACGATCACCGCCATCAATAACGCGTTGAACTACAAAGCATTTTGAGCCTTGCGGCATGTACTCATCTCACACTACCAGCGATGAGTTACTGCATCAGTGAGACAAGTAAGACTTCCGTTAGTAAAGGTAAGGTGAGTAAAGGGGCCTTCCCTGAGCCACGCTATGCACGGTAGCACGTGACCATTGAGCCACCGCCCTGAAGTCACTCGGCGGGAGGACAGAGCGACCACTCTGAGCGCCAGCGACCCAAAGGTCATGTCTGCCTTAAACACAGTACAGTTACTCGCGATCACCCACTTAGCAAGCACGTAATTCGCTCGTCCGCTACGCACTTCGCGCGATCGCTACGCAAGTACCCACACACCTTGCTCGACCGGGCCGTTAGATCAGTGGTTCTCAACATTTACGCGGTTTCAACTTCAACTCAATCATGATGAAGTGTGCCAGCTGCAACTCGGACTTTAATGATGGCGTTCAGTGTACCGCATGCAAGCGGCACCTCGATTTTGGCTGCGCTAGCATCACGGAGGGCGGATGGAGGAAACTAGGGGCGGACCGAAGGGCGGCTTGGAAATGTCCTAAGTGCCGAATTTCCTCACCGTCACCGACCCCATCCCCGTCTCCACTACCAACACCTGAACCTGCGTCTTTGGAAATGATCCTGAATGAGATTCGTGAGATCAAGGTTCAACTGGCTGGCCTGCCGATGCTGTCTGATGATGTCAAACTCATGAAGGAGGAACTCAAAGAACTCAAGGTCAGTTGTGAGTTCGAGGGTAAACGGCTGGATGATTTCTCTGCAAAACTTGCAGGCATTGAAACTAGAGTTGCTGGCCTTGAGCATTTACAGGAATCTGTTTGCTCTCTTCAATCTGACATTGACTTGATTAAGTCGGAACTGTCCGCCAGCGACCAAAGATCAAGGCTGAACAATGTGGAAATTAAGGGCATTCCCCTAAAAAAGGACGAAAATCTGTTCGCTATCTTGGAAAATATCAGCCAAAAGGTTAATTTTACTTTTCCTAAAACCCAGATTAACTACATTTCCAGGATTCCATTGTTCAACACAAAGGACAAGTCAATTGTGGTCAGCTTTCTGAACAGATATGTCAAGGAGGACTTTGTTGCGGCTGCACGCTCTTTCAAGACGTTATCCGCCCATGACCTTGGATTCCTGGGCGAAACGAACCGGGTTTATGTGAATGATCACCTCAACTCTGATTCCAAAAAGTTGCTAAACAAAACCCGGACAATAGCTAAGGAGAAAGAGTACAAGCACGTATGGGTCAAACACGGAAAGATCCATGTCCGCAGGCAGGAAGGATCGGCTGTTTTCGTAATATCTAAAGAGAAAGATTTAAACAAGCTAAATTAGAGTGGCGCATCCTTCGGTTATCATCATTTTATCAAAATATCTTAAAACATATTATGTCTAGAAGTAAATTCATATCTATTAATTATGTACTAATTTCTCGCTTGAATTTTTGTAAAAGGTTTAGCATCGCTGACGTGCTCAAAGCATCGTCACCTCGCTTTTGTATTCGTAAATGGGTCTTATGTTTTTCTTATCGCGCTATTCTATTAATTAGAACATCCCAATCTATGCTTACCTCGCTCGCACTCATTGTCGAATCTAATTACTGCCTGCTTCTTCACTCAGCTACCTGTGATATTTCTGCGTTTTTTGTGCCGTTTAACAATTGTGTATGCCTAATTACCCTACATACTGGATTACTGTTCGCTTTTATTTTGTTATATTACAATAACTATGAGTATTTATTATCCGTAAACATTGTCACTGACACTGCAATCATTAGTCTTATAGTGCCTTGTTACTTAAGTGGTTGTTATCGTGCTAATAATTTTGTTGCTATAAATTGTGTAAATTATCGATGGCTTTAGATGGCAATAAGAAACTGCATGTATATTATCAGAATGTTCGTGGGCTCCGTACCAAGACCGAATCCTTCTTTCGCCAACTATGCCTATGTTCGTACGATGTTATTGTGTTAACGGAAACTTGGTTAGTCGATGGCATATCAAACTCGGAGTTATTTGGTGATCAGTTTATTGTGTGGCGTCGCGATCGGGATTACTGTCTCACAGGTCAGTCTCGTGGAGGTGGTGTCTTGGTGGCTGTCCGTAAGTATATTTCTGTGGTTCCCCAACCATTATTTCACTCCTCGGCTGAAGACTTGTGGGTAACTTTAAGTGTACGTCAGCCTAACACAAAAAATTACCTAAAATTGAATGTTTGTGTCATCTATCTGTGCAAGCAAAACCGTGGTTACTCTTTTTCCGACCAATTATCAAATTTTCTCCATAGTTTGAGTAGTATAGTGCTAAACAATCCAACCGATAATTATTTAGTTATTGGTGATTTTAACCTAAGTGGAATTTCGTGGCAATTAAATAACAACATTTTATTACCTGAGAATATACTTAGTAGCGACGAATACATGCTAACAGACGAATTGCGTGTTTTAGGGTTCAATCAATGTAATGGAATATTAAATGCATATGGTAAGATTCTAGATTTAGTTTTATGTAATGAAATTGTTTCGGTAAGTGAGTGTTTGATGCCTTTATCACCTGTTGACAAATATCATCCAGCCCTCTGTATCGACGTGAACTTTGCTGAGTATACCTATTTAACTCCCGCTCCCTTTATTCGTTACCTTTTTGGTAAAGCTGACTTTGCAGCCATTAACAGTGAAATAGCTGCTATAGACTGGACGAACGTATTTCTTGACATGTCGCTTAATGACGCCGTAAACTACTTTTATACTACTATAGCGGATATTCAGAATAAGTTTGTTCCCACTAAGACAGTTTACCACAGTTCATCCCCTATCTGGTACTCCCCGGCACTTAAACGCTTGATTAAAGAGAAGTTTAAATATCTCCGTAAATTTAAGACTTATGGCAGACTTTCAGATGAGGCGACCTTTAAACATCTGCGTGAGCGGGTTAATAAACTTGAAACAGAGTGTTACACCAACTACTTATCTGATACGGAAGCTTCCATCGAAAAGAATCCTAAACGCTTTTGGAGCTTTGTAAAGCAGCGGTCTAAGTCTAATGCAATACCCAGTTTCCTCAGATATGGTGATGTGACGATCTCTTCTCCCGAGTCTATTTGTAATGCATTTTCTTCCCACTTTTATTCCACTTTTCTTGATCCTACTAATGATGTGCCTACTAATTATTGTCCTCCCCAAACTGCTACATATTCCAATATGTCCTCGGATATTCATTCAATTGAGATTGATCTAAATGTTATAGTTGAGCTACTTAGTAAAATCGATCCATTTAAATCTGCTGGTCCGGACCACTTATCGCCTAAATTGCTGATTGGGTGTGCTAAAACCATTGCCTTGCCAGTATCTCTATTGTTTAAAAAATCGCTCTCTTCACGTTCTGTTCCCCAAATATGGAAGTCTGCCTTTATAACTCCGGTGCATAAGAAAGGGCACAAAAACGAAATAGTTAATTACAGACCTATTTCCAAACTGTGCATATTAGCAAAAGTGTTGGAGAGGGTTGTCTACAACCAAGTTTACGCAGCGCTGAGTCAGTCTTTTAGCCCTTCTCAGCACGGATTTCTTAAGGGCCGTTCAACTGTCTCTAACCTGGCTCTGCTCAATGACTTTCTAACGGACAGAATGGACAATGGGGCACAGGTTGACGTCGTTTACACGGATTACAGTAAGGCTTTTGATAGAATTGACCACAATATCCTTATAACAAAGCTTTTTAACAACGGTATCAGAGGAGATCTACTTCGTTGGTTTACTTCATACCTTGAAAACAGATCACAAGCTGTTGTTATTAGTAATTACATGTCGAGCTGGGTTTCAGCTCCTAGTGGTGTTCCTCAAGGCTCCTTGATTGGTCCGTTGCTTTTTATCATTTATGTGGGGGACATCGACTCGTGTTTCCACAAGTCAAACTTACTTTGTTTTGCTGATGATATGAAGATATTTTCTGCAATATCATCAGACGATGACATGGATGCTCTCCAATCTGACCTGGTACGATTGGATGATTATTGCTTGATTAACAAACTTGATTTGAACCCTGCTAAATGTTCAGTAATCTCCTTTAGTAGAAAACGCGTCCCTCTCCCTACAACTTATAAACTTAAAGGGCAGCTATTACAGAGATGCGACGGTGTACGCGACCTAGGCGTTTTTCATGATTCAAAACTCTTATTTGACGTGCACGTTGAGCAAATAGTGGCCAAAGCTTCGAAGTCATTGGGTTTTATTATGAGACTCGCGGGTTGTTTCAAGAAAGCCAAAACCCTTAAGATTCTTTATTGCTCTTTTGTGAGAAGTCATCTTGAATATGCGTCACAAATTTGGAACCCCTGCTATGGCAAATACATTAATCGCATTGAGAATATACAAAAAAGATTTATTCGGTTTCTATGTTTTCGGCTACGTATACCATACCACTCTGATGATTACATAAATCTGTGCAAGAGATTTCACCTGCAGCCACTTATAAATCGTCGTCGGCTAGCAGATTGCACTTTCCTTTTAAAAATTATATCTAACGAGGTTGACTGTCCTGATCTCCTGCATAAACTGCGTTTCAATGTCCCTCAGAGATCAGTTAGATTTAATCCGCCGATTTCCATTCCCTTTTCCTCTTCTAACTACAGGCAAAACTCATACATGGTGCGAGCGAGTAAGGACTTTAATATTCTTTGCAAAGAATTCTCATTTGACCCATTTACCACTAAAACCTATTCTGCACGTGCTCGGCTGAACGCTGACTTTTTTAAAAGTGCATAGTGCTTATATACCTTATATTTGTATTTTTTTTTTTCTTTCGTGCTTGTTAGTGATCCTAAGATTTCTAATACATTTTCTGTCTCTACCCGTGAGAACCTGTAATTGGCTTTATGTCTCATATTATATTGTTATGCTTCTGTTATAGCTGTTGGTTCTCCTATGAATAAATAAATAAATAAATAAATAAATAAATAAATGATACAAGCAGGTTTTCAGCTTGAGGCGCCAGTGGTTGCTGTTGCCGAGCTAGTCTTCTCTCACGCTCCTGTCGCGCTCGGCAGCTTCCTCCGGGACCATCACGGTCTCATAGCCAGAGGCCATTCTGACTCTGAAACCTGCCTACATACAAGCGTAGGCTTGTACGTAAGCCTACGCTTGTACATATGTAGGCAGGTTTCAGAGTCAGAATGGATGCGGCTTCTTCAGATTAAGTATATACCTACGTATATACTTAGTCTGAAAAATCCGCATCAATATAACTTGCGCACTCGAGCGGTGTGCATTGTTTTTAACCGACTTTAAAAAAGGAGGTTCTGTATTCGACCCGTATGTATGTATGTATGTTTGTATGTCCGCGATTATCTCAAAAACTACTGAACCGATTTTGATCATTCTTTCATGAGTGTGATCTACATACTTTCAGGAAGGTTTTAGTATATAATACATTAGGTAATTATTCTTATGTACGAAGTTATAATGGGGTGTAAGGGGGAGCACATAACAACCGGACTCCCCAAACGTCAACCTCACCTGCGCGCGGTACACCCTGCCACTGACAGACGAGGCGCTGGCGACCGACCGATGGCGGTATAACCATCCCACAAGCTAACCTAAATCCTCCAGAACGATGACGGGCAGCAGCGTCATCGTTGCGAAAGGCTTGGCTCTGCGGTCACCAACCCGCATGCCCAGCGTGGTGACTACGGGCATTAAACCTCCCACATGAAAAAAGTGCCAAAACAACGGCCCCTAGTTCCCGGTGGTCCCGCTATTCCTGGTCAAGGTAGCGGTCACGGTAACGGCGGGACGGGGGGTGCGAAGAATCCCCGGGTTACGGCAGGCTACCAACGACGACTATATATGGCTACGTATAATGGACGTTCGATGAGACTGGACCATCACCTTGCCGAACTTGAGGTAGAGTTAGGTCGCATTAACTGGCATATACTGGGGTTATCTGAAGTCCGAAGACAGGGGGAGGACACGATAACTCTGGAGTCAGGCCACCTATTCTACTTCCGCGAAGGTGATCACCTCTCCCAAGGCGGGGTCGGCTTTCTAGTCAACAAGGAACTCACTAGCAGCGTTGTGGAAATCAGTAGTGTGTCAACACGGGTAGCGTACCTTGTACTGAAACTCACTGACAGGTACTACCTGAAAGTGATACAGGTATATGCGCCGACTTCGACATGCTCTGACGAAACAGCCGAAGCCATGTACGAGGATATTGCCAAGGCAATGCATAGTACGACAAAGGCCCACTACAACGTTGTTATGGGGGACTTCAATGCCAAAGTGGGAGTACAAGAACGCGGTGAATCTAAGGTCGGATCGTTCGGTTTGGGACGCAGGAATCACAGGGGGCAAATGTCGGTCAACTTTTTGGAGTCGCAGGGGCTCTTCTTAATGAATTCGTTTTTCGAAAAGAAACCCCAAAGGAAGTGGACCTGGCAAAGCCCCGATAACGTGACAAGGAACGAGATAGACTTCATCATGACGGATCGGAAGCATATATTTTAGAGATGTCTCCGTGATTAGTAGGTTTAATACCGGAAGCGATCACAGGCTTGTCCGAGGCACTTCGAATATCAATTTCAGAGCTGAGAGACTCCGCATGATGAGGCCTACACTCCGACCTACGCAGCTCCAAGCCGCTCTAGGATCCGAAAAGTTCCAACTGGAACTTCAAAATCGATTCGCCCTGTTGGAAACCACAGGCAATATTGACGAGAAAGCTGACGAGGTGGTCAAAGCACTACGTGACGTGTCCCGCAGGTTTTTCCCGTCGCAGCGAAAAAGTAAGGTGTCTAAACTTTCCTCGGAAACTCTCGGACTTATGAGGGAAATACGAGAGTTGCCATCTATGCAGCCGTCTTCATCAGATAAGAGGGCCTTAAACCTAAAAATTAGGAAGCTGACGCGACGAGACCTTCGGTGCTCCAGCACCCGTGACATTAAGGACGCGATTGAGCAGAACCGAGGGTCGAAAGTGTTCGCTCAGCAATTAGGGAGGTCCCATCTGACGAAACTAAGAACTGCGGATGGCAGAATCGTGACTTCGAAGTCCGAGAAACTCGAGGAAGTCGAGGATTTTTATGGGCACCTATACTCAACACGGACGATGAAACCAGCGGGGCATAGTGCAGATGACCATAGAGCCGAATTAACGCGCCACTACACGGAGGACATCCCGGATATCGACCAATGCGAGATTAGGGCGGCTCTCGAGCAGTTAAAGAACAACAAGGCACCTGGGGATGACGGAATAACGACAGAGCTCCTTAAAGCGGGCGGGGCTCCAGTCCTGAAGGAGCTAGCGAGTCTCTTTAATTCCGTTATCCAAGAGGGTACAACGCCCGAGGCGTGGAGCAGAGGTGCGGTGGTTCTGTTCTTCAAAAAAGGTGACAAATCCTTACTGAAGAACTATAGACCCATCTCACTTCTGAGCCACGTATACAAGCTGTTCTCGAGGGTCGTCACGAACCGTCTCGCCAGGAGACTTGACGAGTTCCAGCCGCCAGAACAAGCCGGTTTTCGGAAAGGCTTCAGTACCGTAGACCACATCCATACTGTTCGACAAATTGTACAGAAGACCGAGGAGTACAATCAGCCGCTGTGTATGGCATTTGTAGACTAATGCAAATAATAAATAATGAAACAGGTAGGAAAAAACAGCGTAATACTGAATTTAATTTAGAAACTGCACATGGCCCCATAAACTCAGATGTAGAAATTGCTCAGGAATTTGAAAACTTTTTTGCTAATATTCCCATTAAAACTACTGAAGCTTTAAATTCCTCACCCGCGCGTTCTGCTGATTTACTTAAAAAGAATGTTAAGGCATGCCCCTCGGAGTTTAGTTTTCAACATACAAACCCCCAGGCTGTTATAAAAGCTTTTAAAGATCTTAAAATTAAATCAACAGAAGATCTCTGGGGAATGTCTGTAAAAGTTTGTAGATCTATCATTGAAACGATTGCGCCCTATTTAGCTTTCATATTTAACATCAGTATAGACCAAGGAGTCTTTCCGGATCTCATGAAACACAGTAAAGTAGTTCCTTTATTCAAAGCCGGTGATAGTAAAGAACCCAACAATTATAGGCCTGTGTCAATTCTGCCGGTTCTCAGTAAGGTGTTTGAAAAGTTGATGCTCAATCAAATGTTACGCCACTTTAATAAAAATTCCATCTTTCATGAACAACAGTACGGTTTCACCAAAGGGCGTTGTACCACTGACGCCGGTGTCACCCTAATAAAGAACATTTTTAACGCCTGGGAAGAAGCACAAGATGCCATTGGAATCTTTTGCGACCTCTCAAAGGCGTTCGATTGCGTCAACCATGAGACACTTCTGCTGAAACTTGAGCACTATGGGATTAGGAATTTAGCTCTTGATTTACTAAAGTCGTATCTAAAAGATAGAAAGCTTAAAGTTCAAGTAAACGGTGTAAACTCATTGGGGTCTGAAATGGCAATGGGCGTTCCTCAAGGTTCGATATTGGGTCCATTCCTCTTTTTAGTTTACATTAATGATTTACCACAATTACTTCAAAATCAACCGAAGATGGTGTTATTTGCAGATGACACATCATTGATCTTTAAGATAGACAGACGGGCACAAAATCTTGACGACGTGAATAACTCTATTCTTCAGGTCCAAGATTGGTTTACGGTAAATAATTTGGTACTAAATGAAAAGAAAACCAAATGCATTAGATTTAAATTACCAAATGTTAGAAGTAGCGAATGTGACATCATACTGAATGGAGAAAAACTAGAATTTGTTGATCAAACGGTTTTCCTGGGAATCACGCTAGACGAGAAATTACAATGGGGACCTCACATAACATCTCTTGCGGGGCGGCTTAGCTCGGCCGCTTATGCTGTTAGGAAGATAAGACAGTTAACAGATGTAGAAACCGCGCGTTTAGTCTATTTTAGCTACTTTCACAGCATTATGTCGTACGGAATTTTACTATGGGGTCGAGCTGCTGACATTGAATCCATCTTTATTTTGCAAAAGAGAGCTGTCAGAGCCATTTATAATCTACGTCGCCGCGAATCTCTCAGGGAACTATTTAAAAGGATTAATATTATGACGGTACCTTGCCAATTCATTTATGAAAATATTATGTATGTAAGAAAAAATCTACATCTTTTTAATAAAATAAGCGATAGACATAACTTTAATACAAGAAATAAAGATAAAATACATCAACCATTTTTCAGATTAGCCAAAGTACATACATCTTTTATGGGGTACTGTGTTAAATGTTACAATAAAATACCTTGTGATATATTGCAATTAAATGAAAGAAAAGTTAAAACTCACATTAAACGTACACTTTGTAAACAAGCATACTATAAATTAGAAGATTATATCCAAGATAAGAACGCTTGGAAACATGCTGGTCCTGCTCCATAGGACAATCTAGAGTCTAGACAAAATCAAACTGGTTGCTAATTTAATTGTAAATTTTTTTATTCTTTTTTTTTTACATTTATTACTCACACCCTGACTTATTACTTGTATTTTGTTTTTTAATTAAAATCGTTTTGCTTGTACCATGTTTGTAAATATGTGAGCACCATGTATCTATCAGATAATTAATTTATATGTCATGGTTTCGTTTTTAATTCTTTTACCTATTGTGGTATAGTAATTTTATTGTAGGTGCATCGTCCTCACATGTTATTATATAATTAATGTACCCATGCAAAATATTGTACCTAAACATTTTAAAAGAGTAACGGTGGAGTTTCTTGCCCGTTCTTCTCCATACGAAAACTACCTTTTGGAATGGGCGACTAGAATCAATTCTATTTTAAGATAATTTTTGACGTTCAAAAGTGCCTTTTATGTGCCTATTTGAAATAAATGCTTTGACTTTGACTTTGACTACGAGAAAGCCTTCGACTCCATCGAAATATGGGCAGTTCTGGCCTCTATGCAACGATGTCGAATTGACTGGCGCTACATCGAAGTGTTGAGATGTTTGTATGACGCTGCAACGATGACTGTCCAGATCCAGAATCAGAAAACCAGCCCCATCCAACTGCTCAGGGGGGTGAGACAGGGGGATGTAATATCCCCTAAATTGTTTACCAACGCGTTGGAAGACGTTTTCAAGACGCTGGACTGGACTGGACAGGGTATCAACATTAACGGCGAGTACATCTCCCATCTTCGATTTGCCGATGACATCGTCATAATGGCAGAGACGTTGGAACAGCTAGACCAAATGCTGCACAGCCTAAATGGAGCCTCCCGGCGTGTTGGCCTCGGCATGAATTTGGACAAGATGAAAGTCATGTACAATTCGCACGTCTTGCCGAGTCCAATCCACATCGAAGGGTCGCTTCTCGAAGTTGTGAAGGAGTATGTCTACCTAGGGCAAGTCATTCAGCTCGGTAGACACAACTTTGAGAAGGAAGCTGACATATCCCGCAGTGTTTGAAGACTAAGGTCTTCAACCAGTGCGTCCTGCCCGTCATGACATACGGTGCTAAAACGTGGACACTGACGGTCGGGCTGGTCCACAAATTCAAGGTCGCTCAGCGCGCTATGGAGCGAGCTATGCTCGGAGTCTCTTTGAAGGATAAAATCAGGAATGAAATTATCCGGAAAAGAACCGGAGTTACCGACATAGCTTGCAGAGTAAGCAAACTGAAGTGGCAGTGGGCTGGCCATGTCTGTCGAAGGACTGATGGCCGGTGGAGCAGGCGAGTCCTGGAGTGGAGACCGCGTACCGGCAAGCGCAGTGTAGGACGCCCCCCCGCTAGATGGACGGACGACCTAAAGAAGGTGGCTGGGGTCGACTGGATGCGGAAGGCGGAGGACAGGGTGCTGTGGCGCAGTCTGGGAGAGGCTTATGTCCAGCAGTGGACTGCGATAGGCTGAGTTGATTGATTGACGAAGTTATATGCATAAATGTACTGCATCTCCGGCATTTTTTGTGAATTTTGATGATTCTTCGAGTCGTGTCTTCAATGCACTAGTGTTAATTGAATTTGTGTGGGGTAGGTACAACTAAAAAGTGAAAAATAAAAACTTTTTTACAAAAAAAACAACCGACTTCAAAAAAAAACACTCCAAAGTGAAAAATAACTTTAATTTCGGAAGTCGGTGTCAAAAAACGAAAATGCTGAAGCAACGACACCGACTTCCGAAATTAAAGTTATTTTTCACTTTGGAGTGTTTTATTTTTGAAGTCGGTTGTTTTTTTTGTAAAAAAGTTTTTTTAGTTAGATCGGATCTGCGGCCATGGACGGGTGCAGCATTAGACCCGACGTCACTCACGAGTCACTGTCACTATACCTACGCTCGCAATTCGTGTAATAATCAGAGGTCGGAGTAGGTAGATTGATATTATATACTTGCGTCAAGATATTATAATATGGACATGCCATTTTATCCATAATGTGCGGGAAGTACCGGAAAAAGTTCCGGGATTGGAATTATGGAATAAAATAAAATAAAAAACATAGAGATAGGCTAACAAAATCGTTTATTATATTAATGATTGATTTGATTCGTGCGGTCAATGCGTTGTGAACATAGATGAACATGATATAAAGAAACAAAAGGCCCTGTCTAAGTTTTGTCTCATACTGTCAAGCGTCATTTCTAATTCAACAGTAAGGGACAAAATACGGTGTAACTATTCCAAGGTATTTTTGTATAAAATAAAATACTGATTTCTTTCACCATTAGCTAACACTGGCAGCGTAGATTGATATTATTCAAAGTCAAAGTCAAAGCATTTATTTCAAATAGGCACATAAAAGGCACTTTTGAACGTCAAAAAATATCTTAAAATAGAATTGATTCTAGTCGCCCATTCCAAAAGGTAGTTTTCGTATGGAGAAGAATGGGCAAGAAACTCCACCGTTACTCTTTTAAAATGTTGTAGGTACAATATTTTGCATGGGTACATTAATTATATAATAACATGTGAGGACGATGCACCTAAAATAAAATTACTATACCACAATAGGTAAAAGAATTAAAACGAAACCATGACATATAAATTAATTATCTGATAGATACATGGTGCTCACATATTTACAAACTTGGTACAAGCAAAACGATTTTAATAAAAAAAAATAAATACAAGTAATAAGTCAGGGTGTGAGTAATTAATGACAAAACGAATAAAAAAAAATTTACAATTAAATTAGCAACCAGTTTGATTTTGTCTAGACTCTAGATTGTCCTATGGAGCAGGACCAGCATGTTTCCAAGCGTTCTTATCTTGGATATAATCTTCTAATTTATAGTATGCTTGTTTACAAAGTGTACGTTTAATGTGAGTTTTAAATTGTCTTTCATTTCATTGCAATATATCACAAGGTATTTTATTGTAACATTTGACACAGTACCCCATAAAAGATGTATGTACTTTGGCTAATCTGTAAAATGGTTGATGTATTTTATCTTTATTTCTTGTATTCAAGTTTAATGTTTGTATCAATACGTTTTTCAAACAAATATCACAATAAATATGAAGTTCCGGTATTTTGGAGGCATATCCATATTATCCTCTACGTTTGACGTCAACGACCTTAAATCAATCTACCTACTCCGACCTCTGGTAATAATGCATTGTTGATAGACCCGCTATACCTACCGCCATTGATCCTACTGACTTATTCTTACTCACAGAATTAGAAACACCGCCGTTACGAATCTTAGCGTAAATGTAATTTAAATAAGAATAGAATTATTGTGTTTAGTAAAAATAGATTTCGATGAGTCGATGGGTCGCGCGAGAGGCGCGCGGCCGCGGCGCAATTGCGCGGTGGCGCGGCGCGGTCGCCCGGCGGATCGGTTTTTGCGCGCGTGATATATGGGCCGGTCGGACCGGCCGCGCTCCTAGCCAGTAGCCACATAAAAACTAATTTAACTCTATGAACCGCTTCTGCTTCACATGCGTGTGACGATTTTTACTTTCGAAATGATCGCACTCGGATGCGTTGCCACCGCAACATAAAAACGATGAGAAGCGAAGCAGACAAACCAGCTGACCCGTCCGCCCGCGACCGCGACGACGGCGGCCGACGGGAATACCTGAATATGAATACAACTGCCACCGAGCCGGCACTGGCTGGCAGGGAGCTCGCCGGCAGTACGCGCCGATGTAGGTCGCGATAATGTGGCCTAAGTTGAGGTTATGACGAATTCCTTCTCCCCAACCGACCGTTCTTTCTAAGCCTCTACGAAACTAGATTCTAACCTGGTTAGACTCTCGTTTAGAAGAGGTGAGGGAGAGGTGGTTAGACTAAACGCCTACAGTAGTGGACCCATATAGAGACTAATTATGAACCCTTAGATCAATTATAATATTCATTGATCGAGGGATTCATATAGTCACTTCGAATTCAGTACGTAGTGTGATGTGTGAGGTGGACGATACCTGTAAACTAGTTAGTAGTGTGATGTGTGGGTTGGACGATACCTTTAAACTAGTAAGTAGTGTGATGTGTGGGGTGGACGATACCTGTAAACTAGTTAGTAGTGTGATGTGTGGGTTGGACGATACCTTTAAACTAGTAAGTAGTGTGATGTGTGGGTAGGACGATACCTGTAAACTAGTTAGTAGTGTGATGTGTGGGTTGGACGATACCTTTAAACTAGTAAGTAGTGTGATGTGTTGGGTGGACGATACCTGTAAACTAGTTAGTAGTGTGATGTGTGGGTTGGACGATACCTGTAAACTAGTTAGTAGTGTGATGTGTGGGTTGGACGATACCTGTAAACTAGTAAGTAGTGTGAGGTGGACGATACCTTTAAACTAGTAAGTAGTGTGATGTGTGGGGTGGACGATACCTGTAAACTAGTTAGTAGTGTGATGTGTGGGTTGGGCGATACCTTTAAACTAGTAAGTAGTGTGATGTGTTGGGTGGACGATACCTGTAAACTAGTTAGTAGTGTGATGTGTGGGTTGGACGATACCTGTAAACTAGTTAGTAGTGTGATGTGTGGGTTGGACGATACCTGTAAACTAGTAAGTAGTGTGAGGTGGACGATACCTTTAAACCAGTAAGTAGTGTGATGTGTGGGGTGGACGATACCTGTAAACTAGTTAGTAGTGTGATGTGTGGGTTGGACGATACCTGTAAACTAGTAAGTAGTGGGAGATGGACGATACCTTTAAACCAGTAAGTAGTGTGATGTGTGGGGTGGATGATATCTGTAAACTAGTAAGTAGTGGTGTTGTGTGGGTTGGACGATACCTATAAATTAGTAAGTAGTGTGATGTGTGGGGTGGACGATACCTGTAAACCATTAACTACTTAACTATGACATAGGTATGACTTCAAAAGTCAATAAACTCGAAGTATGACTATGCATCACACTATATTTTAAACAAATTTCGTCTAATCAAATATGAAAGCAAACCTAAATTTAAAGGTGTTTTCAAAGGAATGACGCTAAATAAAAGGAAACTGTTTATTATATTATTTTTTTTTTTTTTGTAAAAATGAGTCTCCTTTGTATTTGTTCAAGGCTTTGTTGATCGATATCTGCAATCAACGGTAGGTATTACACTGACAGAAGCGGCGCAGTGGAACCTTCTCGTCGATATACTAATAATGTAGTATCTAATAAGACTGAAGTACGTACGATCACACTAATATTATAAAGGCGAAAGTTTGTAAGTGTGTTTGTATGTTTGTTACTTCTTCACGCACAAACGGCTGAACGGATTTGGATAAAATTTGGCACACAGATAGTTTATAACAGGATTAAAACAGGATACTTTTTATCCACGGGAGCGACATTTATGCGGGTGAAACCGCGGAGCGCAGCTAGTAAAATATATAACTCTTCATTGAATTGAGTTGTTTGCAATGCACGGCAAGCACGTAACTTACGTATAACTTGTGTGATGGACTGCAGACTGATGGCAAGTATGGTATGCAAATAAACCTTACAACCGCATTGAAATTAAGTAGAGTTTGCGTGCTTTCAACACTGTCATTTTTACGCGCGACAAGCTTTTACATCATATAAATTGTGTAAAAGTTTTAAAGGAAAAGTTTATTTTATTATTTTTAGCGCATTTAACTAAAAGCTTGTTTTTAAAAAAGTTTTTTACTTTTAAGTTATCGCTGGAGAGGTTTTTTTTATTGGAGTTTAACTCGCATTCGTATTCTCAGCAAGACCTTTCATTTGCTACCCATATTGTAGGAAAGCATAAAAAACTTACTCCGCCATCTTTAGGAGGTGAGGAGGGGGGAGGGGGGAGTATGAGAAGTAGATCTGCGAACATCAAGCTGCATGTTTCTGGTCCAAATTTTAAAATAATACAAGGCGATCCACTCTCACCTAAGCTGTTCACAAGTGCATTGCAGGAGGTTTTTAACAAGTTGCCTGATTCGTGGAAGTCACGAGGCATACATGTTAGCGGCCACCAGCTAAAAACCTCCGCTTTGCTGATGAGATAGTGCTATTCTCCACATCACCTTCAGAACTTGAGGAAATGCTCCAAGATCTGAGCACGGCAAGTCTTGAGGCTGGACTTTCAATGAACAGATCCAAGACACAGGTCAACAACAGCACGAAACGTAGGGTCGAGGTAGACGGACATGGGTTGCAATATGCCGATGAGTACACATACTTGGGCCAGATAGTGCCTTTAAAAACAGACAGGATAAGGAAGTCAAAAGACGAGTCCAAAATGCTTGGAAGACCTACTGAGCCCTTAAGGAACACATGAAAGGTAGTCTTCCTATATTTTTAAAAGGGAAACTCATCGACATGTGCATCCTGCCCGTCTGCCTATCCGCCGCTCCGCCGGGCTAGCTGTTAACCTACGGTGCATAAAGTTGGTCACTTACTGAACAACAGAAGTCCAAACTCAAGGTTTGCCAACGGGCAATGGAGCGCAGCATGTTAGGTGTTAAGCGTACAGATCGAGTTAGAAACACCACGCTGCGCTCCATAACTCAAGTAGCGGATGTTGGAGAAAAAACAGCCAGGCTGAAGCGGGAGTGGGCCGGACACGTCTCACGAATGCACCCGGAGAGATGGGCAAAGACCGTTAGTCACTGTACGCCTGAGGCAGGACATCGCCGTCGAGGTAGACCAAGACGAAGGTGGCGTGACGATCTAATATCATTCGCAGGGCCTAGATGGCCAGAGATCGCACAAGACAGGGAGTTTTGGAAGAAAAAAGGGGAGGCCTTTGCCCAGCAGTGGGACACAAAATAGGCTAACAAAAAAAAAAGTGCGAGTCAGACTCGCACACGAAGGGTTCCGTGTCACCGTACAATATTTAACACTACATAATTATATAAAAAATCACGTTTGTTGTATGGGAGCCCCCCTTAATTTATTTTAATTTAATTATTTATTTTTAAAGTGAATATACAACTAGATAAGTACCTATTCTGTAAATATTTCAAACGTCTACCTGTTGTGTTATTAATATTGAGCAAAAAACGGCAATAAAATCACGTTTGTTGTATGGGGGCTCCCCTTAAATATTTATTTTAATTTAATTATTTATTTTTAAAGTGAATATACAACTAAATATTCTGTGAATATTTCAAGCGTCTACCTGTTGCCGTTATTAATATCAAGCAAATAACGGCAAATAATCACGTTTGTTGTATGGGAGCCCCATTTTATTCTGTTTTTAGTATTTGTTGTTATAGCGGCAACAGAAATACTTACATCATCTGTGAAAATTTCAACTGTCTAGCTATCACGGTTCATGAGATACAGCCTGGTGACAGACATAGCCGAGTGTCAAAACGTATCGCATAAATGAGCGTATTTTTATATTGCTTTGACTTAGAAGATTGATTTTTTTAGAGCTCCAAGGGACCTTCGTATTCAACATGATACCTCCACGCGTTCCTGAGGAAAAGGGTCTTGGCAGACTGACGGACGGATGGCGAACGACAAAGTGTTCCTATAAGGGTTCCATATTTCTTTTTGAGGTACGGAACCCTAAAAACATTATAAATATGGAGTAAAACATAAAAAAGGGATTCGATTCAAAAACCAGTAGGTAGATCTGCTGTTAAAACAGTAGGGTTGGCAACGAACGCCAACTGACTAGGAGCATTAGGTACTTATTCGGGAAGACTACGTATGGTGCGTGGCCGTGTAGCTCTGCGTGCGGAGCTGGAGGGCTGCCGGTGGAGGTACTGACCCGATCGTACTGGAAGTGCGGCGCGTGGTGGAAGGAGCGCGCCGCCCCGCGCCCGTACAGGTAGGGGTAGTAGGCGCCGTACATCACCTCGGGGCAGCTCACCGCCATGCCGCCGGCCGGCCGCGCGCGCGCGCCATGCCGCCGCGCCGCCCGCCGCCCGCCGCGCGCCGCTCACCGCTCCTGCACAGCACACGAACATCTGAACTTTGTTATCTAACCTAAAGTGTCTGTCTATTGCCGCCCGATCCCTATCGCATATGGCCTCCGAATCTCCGCCACAAAGGATAATCTACGCTTGGCAGGGGTTGATGGTCATCGGAAGCAGGGTAGTTTTTCCCTTGATCAATAATGAGTTCACTCACGGATTAGATCAAATCATGTCAAGCGCGGATCCACTGCAGTGCCACGGTGGGCATGCCCACAACCCTAATGGAGGTCGGCAGGCTGGTGTAAGCAGGACACACGCACACTTTGTGAGCGAGCATATAAACCTTACTAAAGGAGACTGGGCCAAAGTGATCTATGGACATACAGTTAGTCATATGGTTTTGATAATATTATTTGTGTAAAGTGTGTTTTCTCAAAATACCCCGTCAGATTTTGATGCCCCTTTGCACGAGGGTTTATATCCCACACAAATCGGAATTATCTCGCTTTTAGTCTATAGACCACTTCCCTGGCTAGTTCGCCCATCCACCTGTAAATGCTTGACAATTTGACTGAGTGACAGATCGATGCCGTATCGCGCGGCGGGTAAAGATGGGAATAATTATTTAATATCTTAGTAAGCACCTAAATAAAATTATTGACTGTAAAATGTACCAGCTTTTAATTAAATCTGAAATGCAAGTTGTAAAAGTTTCATCAAAATTGGTTCAGTATTTTAGAATATAAGTAGACACAACAAACAACAACAACAATTTTGCGCGCAGACACATTAGCACTCTCTCTTCCTTCACTCCCATAGTCCGACGGGAGTACGGGACGGCAACCCGACACGGCCGGTGAGAGAGCCAGACCTATAGTCGGACTTTTAATTAGCTGCAGTAAAATGACAGCTTATGTGATGTGACAAAGTAATCGATTCATTCAAGTAATATTCAGTTCAAAATCGATCCATGTTAAATTGATTTTATAAAATAAAAGAAGATAATAATATTAGAGGTTGATATTTACCTACAATGAAATTCAGGATAATATAAGTTTACAACAAAAACATTGAGCAATGCCTAATTATTGTTTTGTCATCACATCAGTGATCGGATGGGATTTATAAAAAACTTTTTTACAAAAAAAAAACAACCGACTTCAAAAAAGACACTGATAAATAACATTAATTTCGGAAGTCGGTGTCGTTGGTGCCGCATTTTCGTTTTTTGACACAGACTTCCGAAATTAAAGTTATTCATCACTTTGTAGTGTTTTTTTTTTGAAGTAGGCTGTTTTTTTTTGTAAAAAAGTTTTTATTTTTTTCACTTTTAAGTTGTAGGTACCTTCCCCACACAAATTTAACACTAGTGCATTGAAAAATTGAACACACCGAATAGAATAATCATCAAAATTCGCATAGAACTGCCGGAGATCCATTAAATTTATGCATATAACTTCGTACATAAGAATAATTACCTAATGTATTATATACTAAAACCTTCCTGAAAGTATGTAGATAACAATAATCAAAGAATTATCAAAATTGATTCATTAGTTTTTGAGAAAATCGCGGACATCAAACATACATACATGCATACATACATAGGTACGGGTCGAATACAGAACCTCCTTTTTTTGAAGTCGGTTAAAAAGCATTAATTGTAATCACAAACATATATTTTTTTTGGTGTCTATTAAATAGAAAAAGTATCTTTTTTTAAATCTTCTTATTTTTGAGGTTTTTGGTGTTTTGCAAGTAATCCTATATACCTAGTAAATGTTATTCCTAATGAAAACTTTAATTTATTTAAAATAGTTTTCTTAGATCGATATAGTAGGAGTTTTAGAGTAAAAAATTTAAACAAAATTATCTTTAGTAGACTATTTATTTACGCTGATTTGAAACTACAACATATATTTTTATCCTATCAATACAAAGAATATTTGATTGTTTACGGTTAAATCAAAATTGGTTAATTTCGAATGTCTAGTTTCATTGCATTTTAATCACATCACTAGCAAAGGTAGTGTGGCAACATTTTTTAACGAAATGACAGTAAGAAGTGTCATTTGTGGCAACTAATTGAAAGTCGGACTATACTGTCTATTTTATAGCAATGAACTGTTTGTCAGGTTTTTGTATGTGTGTGTGTGTTGGGGTGTGTTTGTAAATGTGAGCTTTTAAAAAAATTATGTGCGAAAAAAACTTTGTAAGAAAAAAAAACCGACTTCCAAAAAAACACTACAAAGCGAAAACTAATTTTAATTTCGGAAGTCGGTGTCTTTGGATCTGTATTTTAGTTTTTTGCCACCGACTTCCGAAATTAAAGTTATTTTTCACTTTGTAGTGTTTTTTTGGAAGTCGGTTTTTTTTTTTTTTAAGTTTTTATTTCACGCTTTTTAGTGGGTCTGCTTATAATTTATGTAAGTTACAATAGCCTAGTGATCATCGCCTTTTAGAAACAAAATGTTGCTTTTCCCGATGCAGGGAAGTTAATTGTTGAGGAGTTCTCCAGGTCCACCATCAGCTCCATATCACCATTCACATTGTGACGAGCATAAATTGCTTAGCAACCATATTAAAATAATCGAATCGCAACCCGTGAAATACTTAGATATAATTGAGTAGTTCCGGTGGCCATCTGTGGTCTTCATCATCAGTTCCACATCACCAAATAGTGCTTTCCGAGAGCAAATGCACGAGTTACTATAACAAATACCCAAATCGCTATAGGTGTGCCTATAATAGGTATTTGAAGAGTTCCTTCGATTTCTCCAGGAACCCATCATCAAATCCTGACCTGATGTTTTTAGACTAGATGCTGATAATCCTGGCTGCAGCATCAGGCCAGACTTATGTCAACATTGCATTGAACTTAAAATTTAGTACTGTTTAAAATGAGCCCAAACACGACTACGGTGCTGTAATTTCAAGGTTGGTACTTTTTCTGATGCTCCTGGCTTCAGCATCAGGTCTTTATGTACTTCGGTGTTCCTCATTAACAGTACGTTTATCCACACATCGAGCCCTTTTCAATGAGCCTAAACACGATATATCTGCTGCTAGTTGTCGAGGAGTTAGGTACTCTGCAGACTATCCTGACTGCAGCATCAGGTCATGACTTGATGATCATGAGACCAAATGTGGCAAATGCCCTATCAAACATCAAAACAATTTACTAAAACAGTCCTTGCCTGTTCGAGTAACTTCTTACTGTTAAGAAGTTGTGCCTTCTATCATCAGCCCAGCTACCTGAGATGGTGACAACCATACGCAAGTACACAAGATACTTCATAAAATATGCGAAAAACAATAAGTGAGCCTATAAAATTTATTTATTTATTTATTTATCACAAACACTGCTACCATTACAGGAAATTCCTAATGCGGTAGCGTGGTCCTTAATTAAACTATATTAAATAATTAACTTAAATAACATAACACATATAACATTGTTTTTGTGAATTCATTCAGAGAGCATTGGTTTGGTTTGGTTTGGTTGGTTGGTTGGGTTGCCCTCAATTTCTCTAAGATCCCATCATCAGATCCTAACTTGGTGACAGGGGGACCACCTCAGAACTATCTACTTTGGAACAAAAAAAGAATTTTGAAAATCCGTTGACAATTGGCGGAGTATTCGATGAACAAACATACAAAAAAAGAAAAAACATACAAACAGCCGAACATAGTACCTCCTCCTTTTTGTGAAGTCGGTAAAAATAAAGTGGATATGTGTAAAGTGGTGGGTATAGCCGACTGCGGTGCAGACCAAACGGCGGGTAATGTTATCATCGAATAGGTAATTTTTTTTTGTTTTCGGGGGGAAACCTTCGAAATGCACCCGACCTCCGGGGGGGGAGGTCGGGGAGTGTGAGATTTTTACCTCACTAAAACCACCCCGGTGATCACCATCAGCACATGGGGGTGGTCCCGGTTCCTCTTAAAAGACCAATTCCGGAACCCCCTCGTGCAACGCCTGTAAGGCACATCCCTGGGGAGACTGCTTCCCTGAGCCTCGCTATGCGCGGTAGCACGTGACCACTGTACCACCGTCTTCCCTGGGGTCACTTGGTGGATCGAATAGGTACCTACCTAGGTATGTGTAGCCGACCTCGCGGTTGGCTTACAACCCTATTGTGGAATGTCGCTAGCGCGTCATAGAGCGACAAGGTCTATTTGTCTATCCGTCACACTGAGATATTTTCAACCTTAGTGAAGTTTCAATTTACTGTGAATTTTTGACGAAAGTGATTTAAGCAATTACGAGGTGGACTATACAAATGTATGAAAGGATGTACTGAATATGTAAGTATGTCTGTCTCTATGTTCCCTCCTGGACTAAACGATTTGAGTGAACAGATTTCGGTTGTTTTTTTTTTTTTTTTTGTTAAAAGGTTTTTATTTTTCACGTTTAAGTTGTACTTACCCCACACAAATTCGTACAACACTACTTGCTATGTAAATATCAGTGACAGGAAGTCATTATAACATCATCAATATAAACTAAGTGGCAAAAATACGTATTATTGAAACTAACACAAAAGCTACCCAAGCAAAGTGAATATTTATATGAAACCATCCGTAAGGCATACCCTACCTGTTAAAAAAATAATTTTTGAAATCGCGTAACAAAGATACAAAAAAAATCACGAACGAATTGAGAACCTCCTCCTTTTTGAAGTCGGTTAAAAAGAGGTGTCCTTAGTTTCGTATTAATGGAGTCAGTGGCACTGTCGCTGACTAGGTACCTACACCTCATGACCATGTAGAGTGGCAATATAAAGGGCTCGAACAACTGAACAGTTCAAAACAAGATCACCTTTTAATCGAATTGAAAAAAAAGGGAATTGAGAAAAAGCCAAATCAATAAGTACTTACTGATTTGTTTTTTTTTTTTCGAATTCCAATTGACAATACCAGCGTCACTCGAGAATCGTGATTTTAACAAAATTATCCTTCATGTGTCCTTCATCCATCGAGCCTACGGAGTGTGCCAAAGGGTTGCATACCTATTAGAAAATCAAAACTTTCCTGAGCAAATTTCAAAAGAACAACGTACAAATCAACAAAGTTTAAAATAACGATGGTCATTTTATAAAAAGCTCAGCTGACCAAAGTCTGGAATATCAATGTTTAAATTATTTATTACACTATTGACCAAATCGTTTAAAGGTCAAAATGGATGTTGATGGTTTGTTCATGGATTTTTGCCCGAAGTTTAAAATCCCGAAGTACAAAATCCCGAAATTGCCACCGTTTCCGAGAAAACACATATTTCCAATTGTAAGAATATAGATGGCACAAAACCAACAATAGAGCCCCTATTTCTGTGTAAAGGGTTTAAAGTAACCTAACCAAACCGAACCTCGGGGTGCCCTTCGCTCGCTCTTGCATCCTACGTCGTCTATTGCGTTCGTTGAGGTTGATTTTGATACGTACCCGTGATTATGTAATTTGATTAGAAATGATTTGATATTTTAAAATTCCATCTAGCAACTTTTGATCAGTCGTTCATTTGATGTCACATACATTGGGATTTTAAAACTTTTCTAAATAAAACATTTGATCCTTTAAATTTTGTTATTTCGTTTATTGTTCTTTTGAAATTTGCTCGAGAAAGTTTTGATTTTCTAATATGCAACCTGCCAAAGATATAGACGTGTGTACCTCTACCTATACAAAGCCTACTACAAACATAGGTATGTTGCTGTAGATATGAGAGACTATGGCCTACTTGGTGCTCCATGCAACCTCCGCGAGGCAGCTGGAAGTTACTGGCTGAAATACGAGACAAACATCAATAAGAGAAGAGTTTAGGCCTGACAAACGAAATGAAATAAGATCTAAAATATGTAGTATAATTACCTATTATTATTATTCCTTACTTATTATTATTTATCCCTATATTATTAATTATAAGGATTTTACCGATACTGCAGCTGTTAAAGTTTTATACAATGCACTTGTGAGGAGCCACCTAGAAACAAGTGCAATCAATTGGAATCCGCATGAAGGGAAATACAGGCTCATGTGAGTGCTTGCGCATTTCATCACGCTCCCCCGGCCAGGTGTTGGCCCGCATGAACCCATGCGGACCCCGTCACCCTCAGCGGCCGCAAACGGCCACCATTCCTCTAGAGAGAGGCGCGCGCGGAACACGGCGCGCCGCCGTCTCGGGCCTATCACTGTTCAGGCAACAAACTCCCCAAGTCTGTTGCCTGCAGGCCTCACCCTAAGGCGGCCGGAGATCGTTCCGCGTGCTCCGGCGCCCGGTGCGTCTACTACGGATTGGAAGGGAGGTTGTATCCTCCCTCTCCCTTTCCGCTGCCTCCTTTGCGACCATCACTTCCTCGCAGAAGGAGGCGACAGCGTCCCACGCGCTCTCACTTCCAACCATGGACTGGACCACGTCCGGAAGCGAGAGAGTATCCGCAGCACCAACCGCCGCGACGAGATCACGGCGCTGCACTGCCCATGCAGGGCATTCCGCAAGGGTGTGCTGGGCCGTGTCGTCGAGGCAGTTGCAATGATGGCAACGGGGTGCAGGTTCCCGGCCTATGCGGCACAGGTACTTTCCAAAGCACCCATGTCCGGACAACACCTGTGTCAGCCGGAAAGTAAGGGTGCCATGCCTTCTCTCCAGCCACTGCCTCACAACGGGTCTTACAGCCGCTATAGTGGCGTGCCCTGCGCTGGGTTGCGCAAGTCTTTGTTCCCATTCCACCACTAGGGTCTGGCGGCACTCAGTCCTGTACACCTCGACATGACGAGGCATCAGATGCTCACCCCGCTCCAGCGCGTCCCGGCGCCACCGATATACTGATGCTAAGATTTTGGCGTCAAGATCCCAGGGTGGTGATCCGGCCAAGAGGCTCGCCGCCTCGGAGGAGACCGTACGGTATCCTCTTATCACCCTGACGGCCATTGCTCTCTGTGGTCTTCTCAGTATTGCTATGTTGCGGGCCGTCAGGTTGTCCGCCCATACAGGCGCTCCATAGAGCGCCATGGACCGTACGATCCCGACATAGAGCCTCCGGCAGGAGGTATTTGGCCCCCCCAGATTAGGCAGCAATCGCGAGAGTGAATTCGCGGTGCCCATCAAACGGGGAGCCAACCGCTGGAAATGCGACCTGAAGTTCCACCGGCTATCGAGGACGAGTCCTAGGTACTTCATCGTCGACTCGATACCGATGTGGACACCTCCCACATCCCTTTTTATCCCCTGATGTACCCGAGTCTGTTTGTCCTGGGCACGGTCGGGTAAACCAGGCTGGCAGTAAGAAGGGACGTCGCGCTGATCAAGTACGTGGCGAGCGTACTGCTAGGGCTGCGGCACCACCCGGAGGTGCGGGCAGCGCTGCGGCTGCGCGCGCCGGACGGGTGCGTAGGTGCGCGCCGCCGCGGCCGCCCAGCTCTGTTAGAAGTGCCAGCAACTAGGACAAACCTACTCAAGTTTGCCCCTATGTCACGAGCCGCACGTATTATTAGCATTAGTGCAGCACGTCGATTCTGTAAAATTCAAACAACAACTCGCATCTCACATCTGAAGCTCGTAGAGAGTTTCAGAGGACCTATAATGGTTATAGTTGAAACCATAGATATATCCTGTTGACAGCGATGCGGACGAATTTTTTGATGCCCTTTGATTATTTCCCCTCCTTTTTTACCTACTTGTACATATTATTATTTTAAGAGTTTAAGCTTTTTAAATGATATAACACTTTAAATAAAGCCTTGTATGATAAACGATAGTTAGAAATAATTTTTTGCTTTTCAGTTTTTTCGGCGATTTAATTTTTTTGTTAAAAAGTTTCTATTTTATAATTTTTTGTGGCTATAATTTACTAATTACTATATGCTTAATTTTTATGAAAGCAAAAGAAGCAAACCTCACGCTGAACGAACTTTAGCAGAAATGCAGAGACTGACAGGTCTAAAGCTCATTCATCGTGAGGTTTTTTTTATTTAATTGTAATACACAACTCAGCATTAGAATCTGTGAGTGAACAATAAATCACCCCTATTTTCCCACCCTTAGGGTAGGATTTTTTTTCTCAAATTTATATGGAACCAACTTCGAGATACACCCTCTCCAATAAAAAAGGATTATCAAAATCGGACTACTCTGTAAAAAGTTATGCATGGTCATACATTACAATCAGTGAGTGAACAAACAATCATCCCCTGTTTTCCTACCCTTTGAGTTGTTTTTTTTTTTTTTCTAAATCTATATGGAACCAACTTCGGGGTACACTCTTTCCAATAAAAAAATAATTATCAAAATCGGACTACTCTATAAAAAGTTATGCGTTGTCATACATTAAAAAATATATATACACGCGTCGACTTGAGAGTCAGTCAGTCAATACAAGCTAAGTATGTAGAGCGGTTTTTGCACGGGGTTTTTGGTATTCCGGATATTTAATCTCTATGACTTGATCTGTAACGTGTTTCTACTTGTAGTAAGTACTACATAAGCATGTAACTTTGTTCGAACTCCGCGTGGGTAATTGCGTAACTCACTAGCAATTGCAATGCCCTTCATTTTGACAATATTCATTGCATTATTTACGTTCGCGAGTTTGTTTCTTCTTGAACAAATGTGTAGTTTGGGACCAAACGGTTTGTTTTTCAAACAAAAGCCTATGGTTTCCGGTTGCGTCAAGTACAGGATGTCCAGAGGCAGATTTCAAAGTTTGAACAAACGTAATTTCTGAACGCAACACGTTAGAGGGGCGCGGGGGGCGTCGTTGAAAGCGTAGGCTCTGCGAATTGTTTAGCTGCCATGGAGCGGTGGTGTGGAGTGCACCGCGCTTATACCATCGAGGCGTAGGGACACTTCAAGTGGATTTTTTTTTTCATACTTTGAACTCTGCCACTGGATACCCTGTATAAATAAAGGGCGATCTATTTTCATTAACACGCTTTTATATTTATTAGCTTCACTTGTAACTAACTAACAAACAATGTAATAAAATCTTATTTTAAACTATTATCAATTTTTATAGTCGTAGATATAAATTACAGGTATAAATATAGAAATTTTACAAAGGGTGACACAATGGGCGGTCTTATCGCTAAGAGCGATCTTTTAGACAACCAAATAAAACTGTAAAAATAAAATGATTTGTATGTATATGTTGCTCGGAAGGCAAAACTATAATTATTACAATAATAACACCAACTACAGGCTGTTACGGAAAGGGTATATCAATACAAACGGGTTGAAGAGTGTATCTGGTCTAGAATCTCTGTACATTTCAGCTCAATAGCATTAACTTTGGAAATGCTTAAGATTTTTTTTTATTGTTAAATGGGCGCGCTCTTGACCCCGATCACGCCTGATGGAAAGCGATAGATGAGGTCTATGATGGAACGAGCGTGCCCAGAAGATGCCTGTTCACTCTTGATTTGAAGGCAGACGGGTTAAATGTGGGAGGGAACACAGATGCCGGCAGAGAGTTCCACACTTTGGCTGTGCGCATAATAAAAGTGGAGGAGAAGCGCCGAGTACGACTCATCGGGATATCAACCAAGTGCGGATGGTAAGTCAAAGTCAAAGTCAAAGCATTTATTTCAAATAGGCACATAAAAGGCCAGGCAAGGTCAAGACCCGTCGTACGAATACGAAAAAGAAGCTCTCTGATCCTACTTTGCGGCTCATGAAGGAGAGGCGCGAGATGATCCTGCAGTCTTCAGATGATGTTCTAAAGTACCGGCGGCTCAACAGACAGATCTCTAAGTCCTTGAAAAGCGACCTTCGCCGCTTCAATACAGACCGTATTGAGGAAGCGATAGAGCAAAATAGAGGCTCCAAGGTTTTTGCTAGAGATCTGTCTATTGGGCAGAGCCAGCTTATGAAACTGAAGACTGATGATGGCGGGATCGTATCCGCCAAACCTGAGCTGTTGAGAGAGATCGAGAGGTTCTATGGACAGTTGTACACGTCAACAAGCAACCCCGTTACGAGTCTGGCAAACGACCCAAGAGCTAGATTGACCCGACACTATACCGAAGACATCCCGGACGTCAGCCTGTACGAGATTAGGATGGCTCTGAAGCAGCTTAAAAACAACAAGGCACCGGGTGATGACGGAATTACGGCCGAGCTCCTGAAGGCCGGCGGAAAACCCGTTCTTAAGGCCCTTCAGAGGCTGTTTGATTCCGTCATACTCGAGGGTAAAACACCACAGGCATGGAACAGAGGTGTGGTGATACTTTTCTTTAAGAAGGGTGAAAATGCCCTTCTTAAGAATTATAGGCCCATCTCACTTCTGAGCCATGTCTACAAGCTGTTTTCGAGAGTCATCACGAACCGTCTCGCGCGCAGGTTTGACGACTTCCAGCCTCCCGAACAAGCCGGATTCCGTAAAGGCTTTAGCACCGTAGACCACATACATACGCTGCGACAGGTTATACAGAAGACCGAAGAGTATAACCTGCCTCTCTGCTTAGCGTTTGTGGACTACGAGAAAGCCTTTGATTCGATCGAGACATGTGCTGTACTGCAGTCTCTTCAACGGTGCCAGATCGACTATCGGTACATCGAGGTGCTGAAGTGTCTGTACGAAAACGCCACTATGTCAGTTCGACTCCAGGACCAGACCTCGAAACCTATCCTTCTGCAGCGAGGTGTGAGACAGGGAGACGTTATCTCTCCGAAACTGTTCACCGCTGCTCTGGAGGATGTCTTTAAGGTTCTGGACTGGAAAGGAGCTGGCATTAACATCAATGGCGAGTACATAACTCACCTTCGGTTTGCCGACGATATAGTAGTCATGGCTGAGACTATGGAGGACCTCAGTACAATGCTCGATGACCTCAGTAGAGCCTCTGAAAGAGTGGGTCTGAAAATGAACATGGACAAAACGAAGGTCATGTCAAATGCCCATGTAACACCCACTCTCATGAAGATCGGAGACGCTACACTCGAAGTCGTGGACGAGTATATTTACCTAGGACAAACTGTCCAGTTAGGTAGGTCCAACTTCGAGAAAGAGGTCAATCGTCGAATCCGACTCGGCTGGGCAGCGTTCGGGAAGCTTCGCAATATCTTCTCGTCCCACATACCGCAGTGTCTCAAGACGAAAGTCTTTGACCAGTGCGTGTTGCCAGTGATGACATATGGCACTGAAACGTGGTCGCTCACAATGGGCCTTATTAGAAGGCTGAAAGTCACCCAAAGGGCAATGGAGAGGGCTATGCTTGGAGTTTCCCTGCGGGATCGAATCAGAAATGAAGAGATCCGCAGGAGAACCAAGGTAACCGACATAGCCCGAAGAATTGCCAAACTTAAGTGGCAGTGGGCAGGGCACATTGAACAGATGGCCGATAGGGCCGAATGGTTCTGGAGTGGCGACCGCGTACCGGAAGGCGTAGCGTTGGAAGGCCTCCCACAAGGTGGACCGACGACCTTGTGAAGGCCGCAGGAACTCGTTGGATGCGAGAAGCACAAAACCGGTCGAAGTGGAGGTGCTTGGGGGAGGCCTATGTCCAGCAGTGGACGTCTTTCGGCTGAAATGATGATGATGACATAAAAGGCACTTTTGAACGTCAAAAATTATCTTAAAATAGAATTGATTCTAGTCGCCCATTCCAAAAGGTAGTTTTCGTATGGAGAAGAACGGGCAAGAAACTCCACCGTTACTCTTTTAAAATGTTTAGGTACAATATTTTGCATGGGTACATTAATTATATAATAACATGTGAGGACGATGCACCTACAATAAAATTACTATACCACAATAGGTAAAAGGTAATTTAAAAAAAAAATACAAGTAATAAGTCAGGGTGTGAGTAATGAATGTTAAAAAGAACAAAAAATTTTACAATTAAATTAGCAACCAGTTTGATTTTGTCTAGACTCTAGATTGTCCTATGGAGCAGGACCAGCATGTTTCCAAGCGTTCTTATCTTGGATATAATCTTCTAATTTATAGTTTGCTTGTTTACAAAGTGTACCTACGTTTAATGTGAGTTTTAAATTTTCTTTCATTTAATTGCAATATATCACAAGGTATTTTATTGTAACATTTAACACAGTACCCCATAAAAGATGTATGTACTTTGGCTAATCTGAAAAATGGTTGATGTATATTATCTTTATTTCTTGTATTAAAGTTATGTATATCGCTTATTTTATTAAAAAGATGTAGATTTTTTCTTACATACATAATATTTTCATAAATTAATTGGCAAGGATGATTCAGCGTCTGATGATGGAGCCAGGAGGTGGACAGTAGAACTTGCATGTAAACGGTGTGAATTCATTGGGCTTAAAATTCAAAATGGGTGTACCGCAGGGCTTGAGCCCTATACTAAAAATAGGAACGGTCCCAATATTGATTGATATTGGGGCCGTTCCTATTTTTAGTATATACAGGGTGGAAAAATCAATGGGCCCTGGAGGGAAACCACTTTAAATCTTTAAGATAAATCATTTTACTTAAAGGAAACATTCCTATAGACTGTAGCGACTAGTGTAATAAAATAGCGAGTGTATATTTTTTTAATTTTTAGCTGGTTCGATTCCCGGCTTGGGTAAGCTTGTCAAGAAATCTGTGAATGCAGTTTTGTTTCTTTTTAAAAATAAAGGAATGGTTCAGGGCCCATTGATTTTCCACCCTGTATAAATGATTTACCTTTACTGAAAAACCGACCACAAATGGTATTATTTGCTAATGACGCATCACTGATTTTTAAAGTAAGCAGACATGTTCAGGAGCTTGACGACGTAAATAACGCTATGCTTATGGTCCATAATTTGTTTATTGTAAATAAATGGTTATTAAATGAGAAATAAACTAAATGCATTAGATTCGCTTTACTGAATGATAGAAGTAGTGAATGTCACGTTGTATTGAATAAGGAGATACTTGAATTCGTCGAAAATACGGTTTTCTTAGGGATCATGCTTGACTCAAAGCTACAGTGGAGTCCTCACTTAAAAATCTCTAAGGGAACTATTTAAAAAAATTAACATCATGACGGTTCAATTCTAAGATTTGGCCACGACAAATACACCGTGTTATTGAATTAACGCTAAACCACTCATCATTATGAACAACTTTTACTATGGGAACAAACCTGAAATCGCGAAAAAAAATCAGCTGTTCCCTACATTTATGTTCGCATAACTCGTCAAAATGTAGGAAAAAGCTGTTTTTTTTTTTGCGATCAGGTTTGTAATTCAATAACAGCCTGTATATGAAAACAATATGTAAGTACCTACGTTCGAAAAAAATGGGGTGTGGCTGTCTCATATACACGGCCGTGTGTTGTACGTGAATACGTTTACGTAACGGGATTGATCCAGTGTCGATATAGAAGTGATTCCATCATTGACTTGCATAATTTCAACCGACCAACTGCAGATGTACTGGCACCGTCGTTAATCCGCTCGGCCGCATTCATTATTTTACGCTCCTGGCATTGCTGGACTCGGTCAATGGTGTTTTATTGGTACCATTCGATTGCTCTTGAAAAGCCCTTTTTAACCGTATACGATTTCTGTTTTTCGATTTGACTTTTTGGCGTATATAGGCCGATAAATGAGAAGAAATTTAAAACATGCATTAAACGCACACTATGTACACAAGCATATTATAATTTGGATGATTATATCGTACATAAAAACGCTTGGCTTAATGCTGGCCCTGCTCCACAGGCACTTGGACTCACTAGTCAAAATTTCAATATTTGGATGAGATGCTTCCTTTTTAGGGTTCCGTACCTCGAAAGGAAAAAACGCAACCTTCTAGGATCACTTTGTTGTCCGTCCGTCCATCTGTCTCTCAAGACCCTTTTTCTCAGGAACGCGTGGCGGTATCAAGCTGGAATTTATATTAAATACTCAAGTCTACTGTCCCTTGGAGCTGTGAAAAAATCAAACTTCTAAACCAACGCAATCAAAAGATACAGCCTTTTATGCCGCAAATTTCCGCAAATTTTTGACACTTGCAAGGGAATCAAAACCTACAGGGTACTTCCCGTGAACTCAGAATCTTGAAATTTGGCGCACCAAATTTCAAGATTCTGAGTGAGATTCTGTGTGTGGTGAATCTGTGCCATAAGATGTTGCTTTGCAACGCACAGATAAAGGAAAATTTGCGAAAACCTTAAATTTTTAGTTACATCATATAATAAAAATATTTTTAAAATTTTAAACTTACTACCCCTTTCCTCATGAACGCCTAAAGGTATTAAACTGAAATTCATATCAAATACTCAGGTCTATAATACCTTTAAGCTGTAACAAAATCAAACTTCTATGTCAACGCAATCAAAAGAAACAGCAATTTAAGCCGCATATTTTCAAACTCGCAACTACTCGCAAGGGAATCAAAACCTAAAGGGTACTTCCAGTTGACCTAGAATCTTGAAATTTGGCATGAAGCAATATTTTATAGCACATATAAAGGAAAAATTCCGAAAACCTTAAATTTTTATACGGTACCCTCGGTGCGCGAGTCCGACTCGCACTTGGCCGGTTTTTTTTTAGTGTTTCTGACGTTACGAACTTAACGTTTATTTTTATTTTATTCAATTAAGTTTTAATTGTTGAATACTTCAATATTAAATATCTCTTCGATCGTGTTCGGTAGTATTCATCTCTTAAATAAATTGCTAATTATATTTTTGTATAATTTAGAAGCATTTTTTAAATTTTGTATGACGCGTGTGTTGGATCATTCGGTTCCGTAAAAAATGGTTGAGCTGGATGGTGCTGATCCACGCGTCACGTTCGTGAACGGGCGCCGTCGGTCAATTGTTTCTTCATTTTTTTTTTTTTACATTTTTCACATATTTATGTAGAAGCAACAAGAATAATGTACCCAGGATTTTGTAATATCTTGATTTAAAAGAGTGTCCTTGGAGTTTCTTGCCCGTTCTTCTCCATAGAGATCTACGTTTTGGAATGGGCAACTAGCTTCAACTTTCTAACTAACTGACCAACTATTTAATTTTGACAATTTAAAAGTGCCTGTAAATGGTTTAATTAAAACAAATGCTTCGAATTTGAGTTTGATTCTGAAGGGGTTTTTACTAGTAAAATCCTCGAATTAGGGGTCATATGATCCGTTTTCATGAGTTCAATATATTGCACTTGGTGTCGGGGGTCTGATGATAGAGGCAGGAGGTGTATAGCGGAACTCTTTAGGGGCTACTTGTAAAGACCTCGAGTTTGCTAGTAACTAGCTCCTAATCGTCATAACTTCGTTGACTTTAAACTTATTAATTTAATGAAGAATATACTAGACGCAAAAGTTAAAAATTAATTTACCTACGTACTTAGTTTAAAAAAGCTAAAAAGCGCTCCATGGTTTTTTAATACAATTTATGTCAATTTAATTATTTTATCATTTTTAAAGCGTGTCTTTTAGTTAAATTACGTACTTTTTTAATGTCTACAACTTGCAATGTTAACAAGTATGACTTTTATGTATAACACCCACTATAACCACAGAATAAATAGCTATAACGTCGTGAGCTCTGTCAAACGCGGCCTCGCGATACTTACTCGTAATTCCGAATGCGTCGTGCTGTGCGCGATCACAGCGTGTATAATATACCTATATGTATATCCTCCCAACCGATGTCGGTCACGGTGGCAATCGCATCGGAGATTAGCCAAGTACGCAGGAGATATTATAGTGCACAGGTGCACTCTCTGTTCCTTTACTCTCATAGTCCGATGGGATGGCAATCCGACACGACCGGGAAGAGATGAGGCGTAGGACCAACGGCGACACGTGCTTTGCGAGGCACGGGGGTATTCAACCGCCAACATACAAACTCCGAGCTACTAAGAACAACTTAATGGAAAATCCAATAACACTATGCCCGACCTGGGAATCGAACCCAGGAGCCCACGTTCAACAGTTGCGCTTGCAACCACGAGACCAACGCGGCAGTGAATATGCAATACCGAATAATGGCTTCTATCCTCTAAAGTATGGCAATTAACAAAATAATGCTGTAGGTGCTATGCTTCCAAAGTAATACGCGGTCTCGCAATAGGTTATGGCAAGACTCTTGCCATAACATAAACGAACGAAATACTGAACGAAATGAAAGACGTTTCAGAGTAACGTCAAAAACTCAAGTGGGTATCCTGATGTTTGTTTGCTTCAATAGTTACAGACAAGGATATTTTATTTTGCAAATATGGATACAGTACATGGTGACGAAGGGAAATACGTCCAGCCATATTTATAGTTCACCGACGTATCTCCAAACGTTCCACAACTTAACTCTGCATCATCGAAAGTGACACCAATCGCCATCCTATGGATCCGTATTGTGAAAATAATTATATAAATAATAATCCCAAAATCGTGTTTTCATAATATTTATTAAATACCTTGACCTTCGAAATTTTTAGGGCTAAAATAAATTATCACAATAACATATTTTCGGAAACAGTACCTACCTAAGAAAGAACAATCGCACGAGTCACCGTATCTATAGGTGATACTTAGAAAACCTGTTTTTGGGATTATTATTTTTATAATAATGTTTGCAATACGGCTGCTACGCAGTACCTATTCCATGTTTTTAGTACCGTAAGTTCCTGTCGGGTCCCGCTGAATGTTATCGTGTAGTATCATTATATAGTCTGTGATAGTATACGAGTACAGACCTTATTAAACATACCTTATGGATTTACTAAAGATCCGGCCGCGTCCCGCCTGCTCAATAATAGGTAGGTGCTACGCTAAACTGTTCACTTCGTAGCATTGCTACGAAATTTCTACTTTACGTATTCGGTTATTGTTGTCGTATTATTGTTTAGTTAATGTTTAATAACGACTTCATGAGTTTGTTCTGTGTGGGTCCAAGCCAAAAATGGGTATTTACACGCATATTGTACAAAACTTCATGCTTCTAAACCCAGCGGGTTTAGGTTATGCGTAAAACGCTGTCAGTGTTTTTATTAAGTAGACCCACAAAAACATTTCATGTTAAATGTTGTCAAGACGAGACCATGTAGCTCGCACTGTCAAAAAGTAATCAGATCTCATGTAGAGCCAAGCTTCTAACACTACACGCCCTAACTCTACAAGGCCTAACTTCGCAAACTCTACACCTTAGTCAAAATATGTGGCTTGGCCATTTCATTACTACAAGAACCATTGTATAACAGTATGAGAGTTTTTCACCTTACGCTCATGTGAATGTAGCGAAATGGCCAAGCCATATATGTATTTTGACTAAGGTGTAGAGTTTGCGAAGTTAGGCCTTGTAGAGTTAGGGCGTGTAGAGTTAGAAGCTTGGTGTGACAAATCGATCATTGCCAGCTCTTTTCAATAGGACCCTGGACGCAGTTCATATGTTATAACAACAGAAAGCCTATTATTAAAAGGGAGTATTCCCGTTTGAGCACCTGTGCATTCAAATATTTTTACTAAGCCCAAAGAAAAAATAAAAGAAGGAGGTTATGGTTTTTCATGCCTGCTAGCATGTTTACATGCATGCTGCCTCCAGGCTCTCACTCACCAATCACTCTACTATGGCGGATCCGAGTCTTACATGCTTTTCAACGATATCCGTTCAAAGGTACCTAATACACTTAAGGCAGAGTCCTAATCACTGAGTCCTATGCATAATTAGTAGGTGTTCTACGAGTAGAGTGTAACCGCGCGTCTATACCTACACGTATATAATAAGTAGATATGTGTCCCTACCATAGAAATGTAATCTTTCGTATATCTATGGTCTCTACCCTATACAAGTTGTAATACCTAAGTAATCTGGTGTCTTGTAAAAGACTTCTAGTACCTATCTAGGTATTGATGTCGCAGGTTTATGACAAAATCAGGTTTTTGACCAAAAACCTAGGCTATTGATCAAGAACCGGGAGAAGACAAAATTATTACTTTATGTTATCATAAACCTGAGAAAATCCAGTTTTTTGATCAAAAACCTAGACTGGATTAGTTTTATGATAAAAACAATGTCGGTTGCTATTTCTTTTGATAAATAAAACAATTAAGAGACAAAAAACAATTATTTATTTTTTATAATTTTAAATACAATTAAAAAAATTGAGTGATGTGTGTGATAAGTGAAAAAAAAATGGTTAAAAAGATTTTCCAATTTAATAATTTTGTAATAAGTAAGTACCTATTTGTTGTTATTCAGCATGGTATTTTGGTTGTAATTTATGTGTTGCATGCCCAAGTGACGACAGAGCATGGAGAAAATGATCAAAACATGTTACATAACATCTATACTCCTACCCATGTTGGCAAAATAAATGATTTGATACCTATGATTTAACATTTAGCACATAATCCATATTGGTTCTCCACTAATTGAGGTTGCATCAAGATATGTTAAAAATAATTTGAAATAAAAGAAAACTGTTACCTAATAATTTTACATACATTTCACGGGTTGCCCCCTTGCCTAGTGATTTGAGACTAAGGAGGAACTGAGGTGCACGCAAGTGCAGGTGAAGCGCGGCGGGGCCCGCGGTAAATCCCTGTTAATCGAAATCTTCCATTCGATCGCGTCAAGAGCTTAAATTTTATCATAAACCTTAACAAGTTCAGGTTTTTGATAAAAAAAACTGGATGTTCTTAGGTTTATGATAATATAAAGTAATCATTTTGTCTTCTTCCGGTTCTTGATCAAAAGCCTAGGTTTTTGATGAAAAACCTGATTTTTTCATAAACCTGCGACATTGACATTGTTTCGGATGTACCTAACTAACAGAAGGCCAATTCTCGTAATTTAAAACGTTCAAAATCTTGTCGCAGTTTCATCTCGGCGACACAAATGTCAAAAACTTGTCAAAATGTAGGGAAATTAGATGTAGGTATTTTGGACAGATTGAGACCGAGATCAGACTGTGAAAAGTTTTAAAATTACGAGAGTTGCCCCTCTGGTATTCTACTTTTAAAAAATTGACTTAGTTTTGTACAAGTTTTGTAGCCGACTTCCCTATAAAAGTGATTTTACATGTGAACGATAGGTAAACGGAGACAATAGACACAACATGTACCTAGGTACAATACATGTTTTAGGTATACCGTGGTCACAGAATAACTAATAGTAGGTACTGCCGTAGTAATATAGGTACAGGTTGAAATTGAAAACATGCGACAAATCGAAATGGGAGATTATAGGTACTCACCGTTATGAACAACTTTTACTATGGGACCAAACCTGAAATCGCGAAAAAAAAATCAGCTGTTCCCTATATTTTGGCAAGTTATGCGAACATAAATGTAGGGAACAGCTGATTTTTTTTTTCGCGATTTCAGGTTTGGTCCCATAGTAAAAGTTGTTCATAATGACGAGTAGGTACAATCCCTCATTTCGATTTGTCGCATGTTTTCAATTTCACTCGGTATAAGTCAATGACTGCCGTGGTTTAAAAGCGGGGTAAGATCGTACCTATGATGTTCGAGAAAAACGTAAAAATTATGAATGCGTTCAAAACTAAAATAGGTAGGTAATAATCCTATGTTCTAATAAGCAAAAGTACGTAGTATTTTTGAATACGATTAAATGGTTACCTACCTGTTATTTCCCCTGCTTTAAAAAAATAATTAATGTTAACCAATGATAACCTTATTCAATATTTTTGGATCATCATTCTGGGTAGGTAGGCAACAAATTCTGTTTTCTTCCTAGTATGAAATGGCCATTGTTCTTTAAGAGAGGTACCTACTACCTATGTTTATTTAAGTAGGTATTAGAAATTTGCCTCTAAGGATTGCTTCCTTTCCTTTATCCTTTTTACTTAGACTTACTTTACAACTAATAATTAGAAGTCGCGTCATGTACCTACGGACCGCCAATGAATACTAGTGCTGTGCTGTGTAGTCAATCTGGCTATGTAGTCATTGGTGATTAGATTTTTCCTCTTGTTGAGTAGCGTCAATACGTTACTTTTGCGTGGCCATCATCCAAACTAATATTATAAATGCGAAAGTAACTCTGTCTGTCTGTCAGTCTTTTCTTCACGCCTAAACCGCTGAACCGATTTAGATGAAATTTGGTGTAGAGATAGTTTGAGTCCCGGGGAAGGACATAGGATAGTTTTTATCCCGATATTCCCACGGGATCGACACTTATGCGGGTGAAACCGCGGGACGCAGCTAGTATAGACTAAACTTAAGGGTGCATTCCGAGTTAGGACTGTAATCGATATTATCGATTTGAGCGTGCTTAAACCCGTGCCGAATTAGGTTTAAGCACGCTTAAATCGATTTTATCGATTACATTCCTAACTCGGAACGCGGCATAAGTACCTAGGTACCTACATGACAAATTTATTATTTTCAACAACAGCCGCTACAACTATAATTAATTTAAGACCTTCCTACCTATTCCTTTCATTTATTTTTTTAATTCCAATCTAAATACTTAGGCTTGTTGAAAAACTAGGTATACATACCTACAATAATTGAAGAAATCAATCAAGGGTCACTTTCCACACTCCGACACTTTTGTCCACTTTTATATCACTGTTTATTAAAAGCACAACATTATGTGGTCAATGAGCAATAAACTTTGAGAAACTGATCACCGGTTAAGTGTCGGTATCCTTATCCAGACGGGAGCACAAGCGGCAGGCGCACAGAGCGCTCAGAGCGCGCAGCGGCGGTCCAGGGTCACAACACTAGCATGTATCACAGCGGTCACACACTCGCGGCGAGGACGGCGCGCGGTGCGAGCGCGGCTGTACGGTCGGGACAGCGCGGCGCGCATCACTGGCGCGCGCCGTGCGGCCGGGCCGCCCCGCCCGGCCGGTCGGGCCCGCCTCCACTCGCGGCAGCCGGCGCCGCCCCGCGTCACGCGTCTGTTCGTCGGGCCGCCCCGCCCACTGCCTGCGTTTTTATAACGCGCCCGTCAAACAGAATTCTGTGAATCTATGTGACCTGTATCATGGTATAAAGAGGATACTATGCCTGTATCCTGATTATTCGTTTTCACTTGTTTAAAGCTTCGACAGACACTAACTATTCATACTTAGTTACCTATAACCTATGGCAAACATTATTTTAGTAATTCGAAATAAGTAGGTACCAGGCCACTCAGAAAGTATCGCGAAAAAAAGTTTTTATGTATGAGAGACTGGCCAGTTATACCTAATCTATTTTGAAAATATGATTTTTTGTAAGTAAAAATAGGTAACTACGTTCCAATTTCAATTGTTTACGAGCTAATTTAAATTATCGTGTCTCATTAAAAAATGGGTCTGCGGCCTGCGCCGAGAACATTTTCGCGCTATAATTTTTTACGATTTCATGTGTCACCTGAAACCGGACGAATCGTACGATAGACTTCAAATTTCATTCATGGATGAAGGCCCTTCTAAGGCAACCAACCGTGTATCGTTGGTACTTATAACGAATTCAAGCGCGGTCGATTAACTTTGGGGAATTAAGAAAGAAGTGATCGCCCTTTGACGGCTGTTACGGAAGAAAACGTGCTAGCAGTGAAAAATTTAATCCAAGACAATAGGCGAGTTACGTATCAAGAGATTCAGCACATACCTACTGCAGGTTGGATCAGGAAACTTTCACGAAATTCTACACGTGCATCTTCGCGTGAGGAGGATAGTTTCACGTTGGGTGCCGCACAACCTCACTGATGCTCAGAAGCAGGCCCAGGTGGATGGTGCCGTGATATGTTAAACGAAGCAGGCTCGTCTCGGCGTGTTTACGACATCATTACAGGTGATGAGTCTGGGATATATTAATACGATCCAGAAACGAAGCGCCAGACGATGGTTTGGGTGTTTCAAAACGAATCAACGCCTACCAAAATAAAGCGATCCAGAAGCGGGGGGAAGATTTTGATCTCGAGCTTTTTCAATTTAACTGGCTACTTGGTGTTAATTCCTTTACGGAATCAAAGAAGCATCAACGTTGAATGATATAGGTACCTACTACCAAATGCTTGGCAGAAGTTTTCTCTGTTGTGAGCAACAAGCGACCAAACACAGGGCACAGGGCAGTACAACGCGCATTCGCACACCGTGCTCAAAACAAGGGACTTACACCTTCCTTAAAGCCCTGACCTAGCACCGTGTGACTTCTTTTTATTTCCGAAAATAAAAATCAGCTCAAAGGGATTCATCAATTTTCAGAACAATTTTCGTCGTCGGAAGATGCGCTGTCAGCGTTCGAGCAGGCTGCAAACGAGGTGTCTGCGGTGGACTGGAAAGTGTTTCGAAAACTGGTTCAGACACATGAAACTTTGTATAGAGGCTAGTGGAGAGTACTTTGAAAAAAATTAATAATAAAATATTTAGGTACCTATAGAATTTAATTTTTTTTATTTTCGCAAAACTTTCCAAGTGTCCTACATATTAGCCTAGAACTGGTAGGTAAACAAATCACTTTGAACACTCGAGAAGTCGAGACTTCCACAACGTGCCCTCGTTGTGTAAGTCTCGAGTATTTCGAACAAGCCTTACACTCCTCGTAGTGAAGCAAACCGAGACGTACGGGGCAGTGCAAGTCTACGCACTGACCTCGGCACACTCGGACGACGAAGTGGAGGAAATGTTCAAAGGAATCTGCAAGGCCTTGTATTTAAATACTAAGAACCACTACAACATTCTCATGGGGGAGTTTAGTAAGGTGGGATTAGGTACAGAATTGCAATTAGGTACCTATAATGTTTAGTAGGGTCCTACAGATTTGGCAGCTGAAATCATAGGGGGCACTCGCTGATGTGGTAACCATAAGTGATATTGATCACTCAACCAAATGGTGGAAATACTCGGGGAGGAAGCTACGATATTTTGCAGAATGCGGGTTACGGGCAGGATATCCAAACTTTCGGGAGAAACCTACTTAAAGTCCGCCCAGACGAGCCGTCGTCGTCGTCAAAAGGAAAGCCCCGGGTGAGCACGGAATTCGGGCCGAAAGCCTGAAATCGGGAGGAAGTCATTAATGCGCTCAAAAATGCGCTCAAAATAAAATATTGGCGTTTTAGTCTCCTGCATCGCCTGCGTTCGTTAAGCGAATGATCCTATCCTGCCCGTCGCTACTAAACAACTTTCGCTATGAAACCCATATTCAATTCGTAGGCAAGAAAATCAAATTCCTATACTTACCTACGACAGTAGACAGACTAATTTGATGCAGCTACATGCATCATGAAAAGTTTTTTTAGATAAGTAGGTACCAATGGATTTCGTAGGAAAAGTTGTTCAGTAGGACGGATAGAATCACCCCCTTGACGAATACCTACAGGTGACTAAATAGTAGGTAAGTATATCTAATACTATCCTGCGTTCTGATAAGTAAAATTTATATTTTATAGGTATATGAAGGAATTTATCCTTATCTATTTGGTAGGTATTTCCTTTATTTATTTAGATTGAATTTAAAAGTAAATTATTGATATCCTATTATTACATTAACAAAGTACTTGCCTACCTAATTCATTTTAGTAAGTAATACTTAGGTAGTCACATCTCGGTAACAAATTCTGTGTATTCAATTTCATAGTCCAAAATGACCATCGTTCTTTACAGTTTGGTCAACACAACTTTCAGAGGGCGGCTAACAGAAGAATTCAGCTGGATTGGGCGGCGTTTGGGAAACGTCTTCCCGTCGCCTATTCCGCCGGGATCGCCGGGCTAAACCTTTCGCAAGTCAGCCGGGCCTCACTGCGAGGTACGAGTGCTAGGTAGGTATAATAACGCGTACCTAGATCGTGTACATTTACGCTCCGGAAGCTTAGGTAGGTACTGTACATTATTTTGGAGCGTTGATCATGATCTGCGTTCTGCACATGACAGGTTCAGGTTAAACGTTCGTCTATCAGTTATCAGTAGGTCCTACCTTTTCTGACTCTGGTACTAACGATAGGTGCGGCTGGCGTACCTACCTACTGTGAGTGTCCACGTCTAAAGTCCATATGTTCAAAGCTTGGAGTCTACCCAAGGTATCGGATCTGGAACTTGGTGATCCGGCAAGGAACCAAAGTTGTCGACATAGCCTCAGATTTAGCAGGCTGAAGTAGCAATGGGCCGGCCATAACAGCCGTATAACCGACGAATTGAGTGAATACCTACCGTGAGTCGGCAAACGTAGGACGCCCTCAGACTAGGTAGAGCGACGTCAGTACACCCACGGCATTGTTCAATAACATTTTTTAGAAGTCGGTGGTTTTTTTTTTGGATAAATGTTTTAATTTTTCACTTTTTTGGTCTTTTATAATATATTACCTAAGCTAAAACGTGGCTTGGTCAGATCAGACTGCGTACCTTTGCCCCAAGTTGTGAACGAAGATCTAAAGCTTGCAGTAGGAATGACCTGGTGGAAATCGTCACATAACGAAAAAGCGTTATGCCTCTTCCATGCGCATACCTTTTCCATGAAGGAGGAGGCATAACGCAATGAAAAACAAGTGAAAGTAAAACAAATTAAAGTTTACATGGTTTTCGAGGGTTCTGAAGCCGATAGTGAGCTCAAAATTAAAATCTAAGAGGGCGGGTGCAAACATTTTAGAATTTTTCATGGTTTTTGAAGGTGAAAATCCAAGATGGCCACCACTTCGTGAAGGCTCCTTAAAATTATACCTACCTAAGTAGTAAGTACTAGATGGCTTTGTATTAAACACGCGTACCTACCTACCTATTAAATTAACACTTTCTCTCTCTACCTCTTTCTACTTAAAAGAAGTCGTAGAAACGAAAAAGTATATAGGTAGGTACATTCAGTGAAATAAGTAGATTTATTCCGGTCTGATCCCCTGAACCCCCCTCCACCAAGCTGGATCCCCTGCTAGTTATTCTTCTGTTTTAATCTCTGTCTTATCCTGTTATCTACTTTATCTATACCTACTCCATTTATTATAACATTAGAAAAAAGAGGCTCGCAGAAGCAGGAGTAAGTACGAAACCTTTTGTTTTCAAGTTAAGTTCAAACAATTTTAATAAATAATGTATGTGGTTTTTTAACCGACTTCTAAAAAAGGAGGAGGTTCTCAATTCGAATGTTTGTATGTTTTTTTTTTTTTTGTGTTTGTTCGCGCATAACTCCGTCGCTTGGCAACCAATTTGAAAAACTCTTTTTTGTTGGAAAGGGTATAGTTCCCAAATGGTCCCATGAAAATTTTATCGAAATCGGACAAGCGGTTTTTGAAAAATCAACAAAAATCTAAAAATTTATCTGCATTGTCCACATTAACGATTTTTTTGTTTACTTTTTTGTGGGGTAGGTACAACTAAAAAGTGAAAAATAAAAACTTTTTACCCATTACAAAAAGTGTGCAACGCCGCTAAAGAAGTTTACACTTCAAAAAACAACCGACTTCAAAAAAAAACACTACAAAGTGATAAATAACTTTAATTTCGGAAGTCGGTGTCAAAAAACGAAAATGCGAAACCAACGACACCGACTTCCGAAATTAAAGTTATTTATCACTTTGTAGTGTTTTTTTTTTGAAGTCGGTTGTTTTTTTTTTTGTAAAAAAGTTTTTATTGTAAGTAACAATGTATGGCATACAATAAAGCATATTCTATCTATCTACTCGTCACGATGCATGGATAGGTACATGAAATGAAACAATTTTTAGTAACAATCAGCTTTTTAAAAACAACTTTATATAAACCGACAAAATAAAAAAACACGTGCTGCCATAACTTATGAAGGGAATAGGTAACATTTTAGATTTGGTAGAGTTATAGTGACATGAAAAACGTTCCCGGTACCTACTGTCCGCCCCTGCTTCTTTTAGGTTTTAAAGATTGACACGACAATATTTTATGTAAAAACTAAATAATTGAAGATCAAACGAACTTACTGTTGCGCGCCACAATTGATGGCGACATTAGCTACCACTAGCGCCATCTAGTATCGAGTAGCAGAACTTATAATTATTCGGGTCCCTTCTAGAAACTTCGATGATAGAACTTTCCAGAACTATCGACGTCTGGTCGGTCGGGTTCGGCATGTACTCGAACATTCTAGATGTTTCTACGGTAGAAGGTTCTGGAACTATCCGAGGCCTATATAAGGCCGGTGTGCCTGCGAGCCGGCAATCAGTGTTGGATAAGCGATACAAGCGATAACATCGAAGCGATCTTCAAGTGCGACTCTCAAGTGATTAGTAGTGCGATTGTGTTTTAAATAATTAGTGTGTTTGAGTTGTAATTTGTGTTTTTTAATTAAAGTGTCTATTTTTGGTTTTTAAATCGGCAGTTTTTATTGTCACGAACCCCAAGCTCGTAACATTACCAAGTGAAGTTCGATCCCAATTATGCGAGCAGCTTCATTCGACGCGATTTACGTTTAACATGGTGTAGTAGCGCCATCTACCGTAGGCCCCGCACGATGGTTTAAAGTCTATGTTTTTTTTTTTTTTTGACATTTGTCCCCGCCACTGCGCATCGCTGTCGTAGCGGACCGTTCCGACATTAATCCTCATTTTGTTTAGAGGTAAAGAATATTTATTTTAGAACCGTTCGAACATATCGGGATGGGGTTAGTTACTGAATTGATAATTAACATAAAAGTAGGGTGGGAGTTGGTAAATCGCGTCGAATGAAGCTGCTCGCATAATTGGGATCGAACTTCACTTGGTAAGTTCGTTTGATCTTCAATTATGCTTCGCAGCTTCATTCTTTGCGATTTACGTTTAACATGGTGTAGGATGTTTATAGCATAGGTTTTAAAATAAATATAAAAACAATGATATTCTAGAAGATGCCATTGTACAAAAATCAATGTTCAATACTTGCAGGTTTGAACATTACTTTTACTTCGGGTATATAAATACCAAGGTAAGTATTAAGTAAAGGAAAGAGGTAGTAATACATACAATCATCGTTTTTAATTCTTTTACCTATTGTGGTATAGTAATTTTATTGTAGGTGCATCGTCCTCACATGTTATTATATAATTAATGTACCCATGCAAAATATTGTACCTAAACATTTTAAAAGAGTAACGGTGGAGTTTCTTGCCCGTTCTTCTCCATACGAAAACTACCTTTTGGAATGGGCGACTAGAATCAATTCTATTTTAAGATAATTTTTGACGTTCAAAAGTGCCTTTTATGTGCCTATTTGAAATAAATGCTTTGACTTTGACTTTGACATTTCAAATCTTGTTTTATTTAAGTACCTATACATTATAAGTTGTGTTACCTATTACATTATATTTGAGAAGAATTAAGCAATGATTCAGCGAATTGATTATGATTTATAATTTCTTTATTGTAGAATCGAGCAAAAGCTGAAGACGAATCAGTTCATCCAGCAGTCTTTTTAATCACATCTATGTTAACTCCTAATTTATTTGCCTTTGATGTGGCTGCATGTCGTGTACTGTGTACCCCTTTATCCAAGACCGTAAGGTAGAGTCATCTGTAATTTCAGACCACTGTAAACAGAAATATTGCAAATGTCCAGCGTATTGCATTACCTGAGTATTTATTTGCGATAGTTCCTCCTGGTCGGTGAAGACGTCTTCGGCGGAGGTGGCGGCTGACGCGAATAGTTGAAGCCGCGCGTCTGACGCGCCGGGTGTCGTCCTCTCGATACCTCGTTTGTCTTGTTCGGTGGTTTCCTTTGTATTGGGCCCCTGAAGTTTAAATTCCGGTTCCTTGGTGTACCCCTGAAGTTCGAACTACTTTTGCTAGTAGACGGTATAGGATTAGTTTTTTGCAGAGATTCTCCTGTTTTTTGGACAAACCTAGCGGCTTTTAGTTTCTCCGCCAAATCTTCTCCAAACAAGTACTTGTCACGATTTGTGTTAGCAAGAGCATCGCGTAAACTGGTATTAATAGAACTCATAATTATGCTACGTCTGGTTCTACTTTCAATACAGTGGCTGTCGCATAGAATGCGGCAAGCATCACTAAGAGGCTGCAGAAGTGTTTGCTTGGAGGTTTCATTCCGTATAATCATTTCAGTAAGCTGAGATAACGCGGCTAATGCGACGCCAATTTGATTTTGCTTTTGTAACAAACTGGCGTCTCTCCTGGATAGAATATCTGGGGTAGCTGCTTTAGCTTCAGGATTTAATAACGGGGCTACAAGAAAGTTACAGTTAGCCGGTATAAGATACTTTTTGAGAAGCGGTTCTTTTTGTTCTCTAGGTAAACCTTTAACCAAGATATCTTGCCAACGGAATGCGATATCTTTATGAATATTTTTACCCAGCGCAATATCTGGCTGTGGTGGTTCCCCTAAAATCTGAAGTATATCTTCTTCTAGCTGGGTATCCTCCTCTTGCACGTTTGACAAACATGGATCCGGAGCAGAAGACGGTCCTGGCTCCGCAATTACAGCTTCTGCATTGGTATGTTCCAAACTAGTAGATTCATACAGTGAGGTTTGTGGAATAGGAGAAATCAGACCAGGCATATCTAAAGATTCATTCCTGTGGTTGAGTGGCGAAGCTCCAAGATCGGTTGGTGATTGTCTTGTTGACATCACGGGCAAAACTTGCTCATCGATTTCAGAATCTGTGTTACAAATAAAAAATACTTTGTCATTTCAAAACTTGACCGTCAACGACGGTAGTAGATTCAAGCATTAACCGCCAACGACGGCATTATACTATCAAAATTAACCGCCAACGACGGTAATTAGTTGCAATATTAACCGCCAACGACGGTAATTAGATCCAATATTAACCGCCAACGACGGTAATTACTTCAAATATTAACCGCCAACGACGGTAATTACTTCAAATATTAACCGCCAACGACGGTAATTACTTCAAATATTAACCGCCAATCGGCAATTACTTAATTCTAGTTTTTCTTTAACAATTGCCCCAGTGGACTGGTTACTTCAGACATATTGGGAATGTATTCCCTAAAATAATTAAGAAAACCTAAAAATCTTTGAAGACTTTGTTTATCAATTGGCATGTCATATTCTAAAACAGCCCTAATCTTATCTTTATCTGGCACTAAATTCCCATTTACAATTTCATGGCCAAAGTACTTAACCACATCAGGTAAGTATTGAATTTTCTTTGGGTTAAACTTAATATTCAACTCACGTGCTCTACTGAGGACTTTCTCGAGTATCTCATCATGTTTTTCTCTGGTTTCCGCATGAATTAAGAAGTCATCAATGTATGTAAACAAACCTTCAATGTCACTAAAGCAATTTCTACAGTTTTCTTGAAACACTTCCGCTGAGATTTCAAGTCCAAATGGTAAGACATTAAAACAGTAAGATCCATAAATTGTAGAGAATGTACAGTACTTTTTACTGTCATCAGTCAACCGAATCTGCCAGAACGATTCTTTCAAATCTAAAACAGAGAAGAATTTTGAATGACCTATATGTGACTTTAAATCATTGATAGTTGGAATTTCATAATACTTTTTAAGAATGCACTCATTGAGAGCCCTGGGGTCTAAGCATAAACGGATAGAACCATAATTTTTTTCCACAATAACAATCCTATTCACCCATTCTGTAGCCTCCTCAACTTTGGATATTACACTTACGAGTAGTTTGCATAGTCTGTCCAACTCATCTTTTAATTTATCCTTTAGTTTTAAGGGAACCCTATGTGGAGGTTTGGACACTGGAATAGAGTTTTCTTTTAATAAAATTCTATATTTTTTAGGTAATTGACCTGTCCCTGAGAAAACATCCTTATACCTATCTAGCAGTGTCTGTTTCTCTGATTGATTATTTTCGATACAGTTTATAAATTTTCTTTCAACAATGCCTAATAACAAACACGAATCCTTCCCTAATGTTGGTTGATATCCAGAACTCATCATCATCATCATCATTTCAGCCGAAAGACGTCCACTGCTGGACATAGGCCTCCCCCAAGCACCTCCACTTCGACCGGTTTTGTGCTTCTCGCATCCAACGAGTTCCTGCGGCCTTCACAAGGTCGTCAGTCCACCTTGTGGAAGGCCTTCCAACGCTACGCCTTCCGGTACGCGGTCGCCACTCCAGAACCTTTCGGCCCTATCGGCCATCTGTTCAATGTGCCCTGCCCACTGCCACTTAAGTTTGGCAATTCTTCGGGCTATGTCGGTTACCTTGGTTCTCCTGCGGATCTCTTCATTTCTGATTCGATCCCGCAGGGAAACTCCAAGCATAGCCCTCTCCATTGCCCTTTGGGTGACTTTCAGCCTTCTAATAAGGCCCATTGTGAGCGACCACGTTTCAGTGCCATATGTCATCACTGGCAACACGCACTGGTCAAAGACTTTCGTCTTGAGACACTGCGGTATGTGGGACGAGAAGATATTGCGAAGCTTCCCGAACGCTGCCCAGCCGAGTCGGATTCGACGATTGACCTCTTTCTCGAAGTTGGACCTACCTAACTGGACAGTTTGTCCTAGGTAAATATACTCGTCCACGACTTCGAGTGTAGCGTCTCCGATCTTCATGAGAGTGGGTGTTACATGGGCATTTGACATGACCTTCGTTTTGTCCATGTTCATTTTCAGACCCACTCTTTCAGAGACTCTACTGAGGTCATCGAGCATTGTACTGAGGTCCTCCATAGTCTCAGCCATGACTACTATATCGTCGGCAAACCGAAGGTGAGTTATGTACTCGCCATTGATGTTAATGCCAGCTCCTTTCCAGTCCAGAACCTTAAAGACATCCTCCAGAGCAGCGGTGAACAGTTTCGGAGAGATAACGTCTCCCTGTCTCACACCTCGCTGCAGAAGGATAGGTTTCGAGGTCTGGTCCTGGAGTCGAACTGACATAGTGGCGTTTTCGTACAGACACTTCAGCACCTCGATGTACCGATAGTCGATCTGGCACCGTTGAAGAGACTGCAGTACAGCACATGTCTCGATCGAATCAAAGGCTTTCTCGTAGTCCACAAACGCTAAGCAGAGAGGCAGGTTATACTCTTCGGTCTTCTGTATAACCTGTCGCAGCGTATGTATGTGGTCTACGGTGCTAAAGCCTTTACGGAATCCGGCTTGTTCGGGAGGCTGGAAGTCGTCAAACCTGCGCGCGAGACGGTTCGTGATGACTCTCGAAAACAGCTTGTAGACATGGCTCAGAAGTGAGATGGGCCTATAATTCTTAAGAAGGGCATTGTCACCCTTCTTAAAGAAAAGTATCACCACACCTCTGTTCCATGCCTGTGGTGTTTTACCCTCGAGTATGACGGAATCAAACAGCCTCTGAAGGGCCTTAAGAACGGGTTTTCCGCCGGCCTTCAGGAGCTCGGCCGTAATTCCGTCATCACCCGGTGCCTTGTTGTTTTTAAGCTGCTTCAGAGCCATCCTAATCTCGTACAGGCTGACGTCCGGGATGTCTTCGGTATAGTGTCGGGTCAATCTAGCTCTTGGGTCGTTTGCCAGACTCGTAACGGGGTTGCTTGTTGACGTGTACAACTGTCCATAGAACCTCTCGATCTCTCTCAACAGCTCAGGTTTGGCGGATACGATCCCGCCATCATCAGTCTTCAGTTTCATAAGCTGGCTCTGCCCAATAGACAGATCTCTAGCAAAAACCTTGGAGCCTCTATTTTGCTCTATCGCTTCCTCAATACGGTCTGTATTGAAGCGGCGAAGGTCGCTTTTCAAGGACTTAGAGATCTGTCTGTTGAGCCGCCGGTACTTTAGAACATCATCTGAAGATTGCAGGATCATCTCGCACCTCTCCTTCATGAGCCGCAAAGTAGGATCAGAGAGCTTCTTTTTCGTATTCGTACGACGGGTCTTGAAGATCTTAGACCCGACCGTATGGACAGCTTCCACGAACCCATCGTTATATTCGTCCACGGAGCTCCCCAGGCACTCGAAACGATTCTGAAGTTCGAGCTGAAAGCTCTCGGGGTTTTGAACCTGGATAGGCACTGGGCGGAGCGTAGACCTCATTAGTCGAGACATTTCTAGCTTTATATTTAAGTTCAATGTGCCTCTTACCATGCGGTGATCACTTCCGGTTTTCACCGCGTTGATCACAGAGACATCATTGAATATTTGCTTCTTCGTCGACATAATGAAGTCAATCTCATTTTTAGTTACACCATCCGGGCTCTGCCAGGTCCACTTTCTGTGCTCACGTTTTCTGAAGAAGGAATTCATCATAAAGAGGCCTTCCTTCTCCATAAAACTAGCCAGTAGGTGGCCCCGTTGATTCCGTCGTCCAACTCCAAATTGCCCCATTCGCAGCTCATCATCGCTTCGTTTACCCAGTTTCGCGTTAAAGTCCCCCATGACAACGGTGAAGTGAGTTTTAGAGCCATGCATGGCTCTGGAAATATCCTCATACATGGTCTCCACCTCATCGTCGGGGTGTGACGAGGTCGGGGCGTAAACCTGTACGACCTTCAGCGAATACCTTGCGGATATTCTGAGTATAAGGTACGCCACCCTGGTCGACACACTCTCGATCTTCACCACGTTGCTCACAAGGGACTCGTGGACGATAAACCCGACACCACCTTGGGACTGCTGGTCGCCCTCCCGGAAATAGAGCAAGTTGCCAGATTTAAGGATTATCGAGTCCTCCCCCTCTCTTCGGACTTCAGATAATCCCACTATGCCCCATCGCAACCTGCTCAATTCTTCCTCGAGTTCGGAGATCTTCTCGTCGGTTCGGAGTGTACGCGTGTTGTAAGTTGCCAGGTCCAATTTCCGTTGATTTTGGTAGCCGGATCTCTTCCGGGGATTCTTAGCACCCCTTGCCTCACCGTGGCCTTGGCCGCTACCGTAGCCAAGGGTAGGCGGGCCGCCGGGCACTAGGGGCCAAGTATTTTTTGTGCTTGTCACTAGGGGGGATTTGCCATAATCGCCACGCTTGGCATGCGGGTTGGCGATCGCAGTATGATGGTAAATGCATAGAGAACGCTGCTGCCCATTCTCCGGTACGTCCCTTAGTCGCCTTTTACGACACCCATGGGAAGAAGGGGGGTGGTGCTATTCTTTAAGTCCGGCACCACACGGACGAGTCCGGCACCACACGGACTACTTACTACGTACTACGTACTTACGGGAATCCAGAACTAGTAACAATAAAATCCAATAGATAAACTTTTGATTTTAATTTTGTTTACAATAAAACAGTACCATTGGTTTTAATTTTTAACAGAACAATCAGCATTGGAAGACATAGATCGATTTTACGACGATCTTAGAAAAGCGATGGAAAACACGAACAGAGACTCATTGATCATAGGCGATTTCAATGCACAGATTGGTCTGCCCACTAATCATGATAGAGATGTTATGGGATTGTGGGGATACGGGAAACGAAGTCCAAGAGGTCAGATACTATTAAATTTTTGTTTTGAACATCAACTACATATTTCAAATACTTACTTCAAGAAGAACCCGAATCGTCGATGGACTTGGATACACCCTAATAGCATTACACGGAATGAAATCGACTACATCTTAACAAAGAACAATAACAGTATTCATAACGTCGACGTCATATCTACTACACATCCTACTGATCATAGACTGGTACGAGCATCACTAATACTTCACAACAAGCGCATTACCACCAGAAAACATTTCGGAGAAAGAAACATTACCGATATTGTGCCTCCTGAGCCAGAGTATTTGAAAGAAGAATTTTCACAAGAAATCAAAAACATGGAATTTATAAACATACAACACACCTACTCTACCTTAGTCACAAAAATTAGAAACAGTAAAAACAAACTAAAAAACCACAAAAAGTGCAATGAACCTGTTATTCAAGAAAACCTAGCAAGACTAATAAAGGAAAGGACTCTGTTAAAAGAAAAGAAAAACAAAACTAGCATTGAAAAGAAACACTTATCGGCATTATACAAATTCATTAGAAAACAAATACAAAAGAAATCAAAAGAACATAAATATAATATTATTGAATATGAATTAGAGAAATTTGCGTCAGTCAGAAGAGCTTACAAAAGACTGGATTCTAGCAAAAAATGGATTACTCAACTTACAAAACAAGGTCATCGAGTAACGGACAGTAACCATATATTAAACGTTGCGACAGAATTTTATACTAGATTATATGAGCATCCTGCCTCGCACGAAGACTCAGCCCGAGTTTTGGAGTCACTCGATTCAGACTGTGTGCCAGAATTTTTGGAGTACGAAATTAACCATTCCATACATCAACTGGAAACGAAGAAAAGCCCTGGAGAAGATCACATAACTAATGACATATTAAAAGCCATCAGAGAGCCAATAACACCTATCTTAACCACAATATTCAACGAAATCTTGAAACAAGAATCGATACCACCTGACTGGAATACTGCGATTGTAACCTTACTCTACAAAAAAGGGGATCCAGGAAATATGGACAACTACAGACCGCTGAGTATGCTACAGACTCTTTATAAATTATTTACCAGCCTAATACTAAAAAGGATATCAAAGACCTTAGACGAAAACCAACCTAGAGAACAAGCTGGATTCAGACCGGGCTTCTCTACAAACGACCACATTTTCACGCTTACACAAATAATCGAGAAGTTCAATGAACATAATAAAGAGCTCTACGTAGCCTTTGTAGACTACTCCAAGGCGTTTGACTCTATCACTCATGAATCTCTATGGTGCTCTCTTCGCGAACAAGGAGTCCATACAAAATACATAAACATTTTGAAAGAAATTTATAAGAACAGCAGAGCAATAATTAAACTGGAGAAAAAGGGAGAGCCATTTAACATCCAAAAAGGAGTTAGGCAGGGTGATCCCATCTCACCTAATCTATTCAACGCAGTTTTGGAGCATGTCTTCAGACAGCTAAATTGGCGCGATGTCGGTATCAAAATAAACGGTGAGTTTCTAAGTCATCTCAGCTTCGCTGATGGCATTGTTTTGATGAGCGAAACACATGCAGATCTTGAGAGCATGCTGAAGTCTCTAGATAAAGAAAGTCGAAAATGTGGTCTCCACATGAACGCGGAAAAGACATGCCTTTTAACCAACAGCAGAAGAGTACCAACGGTGATACAAAACACGCCAATCGCGTACGTAGATAACTGTGTTTACCTTGGGCAAAGCATTACATTCAACAAACCGACAGAAAATGAAGTAGATCGCAGAATAAAAAGTGCATGGAGAAGATATTGGTCGTTGAAAGAAGTATTTAAATCACGCATCCCGATTCGCTTAAAAAAGAAAGCTATGGACACCATTATATTACCTACTCTACTCTACGGGTGTCAAAGTTGGACACTAACAAAGGCAGTTACAAACAAACTTCAAGCATTCCAACGAGCAATGGAACGGAGTATGTTAGGAATTAAACTCCGAGACCGTAAAAGAAGCAAAGACATAAGAATATGCACTAAAATAATAGATGCTGTGGAATTAGCTTGCAAGTTGAAATGGCGATGGGCAGGGCACGTAGCCAGAGCCACAGATGGACGTTGGAGTGAGAGAGTCCTCCATTGGTACCCTCGCGATGCACCAGGCACCCGAGGCAGACCCAGGCGCCGGTGGTGCGATGATATTATGGCCGTGACCGGCCCCACCTGGACTAGAGTGGCCCAAGACAGAGAGGAATGGCGAAAGATGGAGGAGGCCTTTGCCCTTAAATGGGCCCTTAAATGGGCAATACTATTTAACAAGAAATTATTAATTTTATTTTATCCAATTTATTAAATCAATTTATTTATTTGTTAAAATGCATGATTCAATTATTATGATAATGAATATTTTATGTTAATATTGTAACTAATTTTATAAGTTTTTTTTTTGTATTTTTTTTTGGGAATTAAAAGGCTTAAATAATAATAATAAAAAATAATAAACAGTTACTAACTACAGACCAATTTCTGTGTTGCCAGCGCTCTCTAAATTACTAGAAAAAGTATTAAATAACCAACTCATAAAATTCTTAGAACAAAATAACATATTATCTGACTCCCAATTTGGTTTTAGAGTAGGTAAAAGTACGGATGGGGCCGTTGGCTCGTTAGTAGAGTATATTACAGCTTGTCTAGACAATAAACAAAAGTGTGTCGGAGTCTTTATTGATCTGGCCAAGGCCTTTGACACAGTCTCGATCCCTGCTCTTGTTGACAAGCTGGAAAGGTGTGGAATAAGGGGAACGGTACTTAAACTCTACAAAAACTTTCTTACTAGCCGACTGCAGAGAGTTAAAGTGGGTAGTGCTATTAGTTCGGATGTCGCAGTCATCTACGGAGTCCCACAGGGTAGCATTCTCGGTCCTAGTCCCTTCCTGATTTATATTAACGACTTATGTCACATGACACTTAATAATGGCAAAATATTTACCTATGCCGATGACGCAGCTTTGGTGTTTCAGGGAGAGACTTGGGATGAAGTCCAACAAAATGCAGAGATAGGGCTCCATAAAGCCAGCCTGTGGCTAAGGCATAACCTGTTAACACTTAACATTTCGAAAACCTCATTTGTGTAGTTCACCAACGCTCGCATAAGACAGCCCAATGTGGCTGTCCGGATTCACACATGCAAATTACCTTTCACTCAACAGTGTTTGTGTACAACTCTGAGCAAATCTAAGACGGTCAGATACCTTGGGGTTCTTTTGGATGAGAAAATATCCTGGCATCCACATATCGAGATGGTTTCGTCACGAGTTAGGAAACTTACATGGGTGTTTAAAAATCTGAGGCATGTAGCTGACGGCGATCTCATCCGTACAGTTTATTATGCATTGGCTCAATCGGTTATTGGTTACTGTATTGGAGTTTGGGGAGGTGCATGTAAAACTTATCTCTTACGCTTAGAAAGAGCACAACGGTCTTTGCTAAAAACTATGTCATTCAAACCATACAGATTTCCCACGAAGACATTATATGAGCTTTGCCGGGTATTTACAGTAAGACAACTATTTATTTTCCAGATAATTACTAAAAAACACGTATCTACCCCATACGATCCAGGTAAACTTCGAAATAAGCGAACAATTCCAAACGTAATTGAATCAGTTAAATGTCGCACGGCTTTTGCAAGACGACAAAACGCTTTTCTTTCTGTATTTTTATACAACAAGATTATAGAATCTTAAAGGGCAATGCAACTTTTGCCATACATTGCTGGCATGTTTTTTTTTTCTTTTAGCCAAAAGTGAAACCTAGGCCATATGTTAGAGGATTTTATGAGAAATCAATAGTAAAAAGAACTAGGTCTACCAACCATAACCGTACCAAGTTAGAGAGTGTTTAGTAGATTGCTATTGTTTTTTTATCAGGCGTTACTTTTCATAATTAAAAATACTCCGTTTGTAATATTTTAAGTTTCCCATTGTTAAATACTACTCGGCAACTCTAATGAATCATTCCGCGTCCCCCGCTTCGTACCAAGTTAGAGAGTGTTTTGAAAGAAATCGCGAATGTTCATGATGTAGAAAACCCGTTTCATAACTTTTTTAAAAGTGACGATGTCTTTATATTAGATAGGGGGTTTCGCGATGCAATTGACGATCTCAGGGCCATGAACTAACCGGGAGCTCCTCCTGGAAGCCTCGATCGTGCAGGCCTGGGTGCCATCACCGGACAGGCCTGCCGATATTGACAATGAGGCGGAATGGCTCCAGGAGGCCATGTCCGATATATGTGACGTGGCAATGCCTCGAGTCCGGCCAGGATGCGCCCGACGTCAGGTGTATTAGTGGTCGCAGGATGTGGAGTCGCTACGCAAGGCGTGCGTCGACGCGCGACACCGGTACACCAGGCACCGCAGGCTCCGCATCCGCCCTCCGGATGCGGAAGCCACGGAGGCGGAGCTATACGAGGGGTACAGAGCGGCGAAGACCGCCCTCCAAGGGGCTGTCCAGCGGGCAAAGGATACGGCCCGCGAAGAGATGGTGGAGACTCTGAACAGAGATCCATGGGGGCGCCCTTACAAAATGGTGCGGAATAAACTCCGCACCTGGGCCCCCCCGTTGACGCAGAGTCTCCGCCCACAGCTGGTGGAGGAGGTGGTGAGCACTCTGTTCCCTTCACGGGGGGAGCATACTCCCCCGCCCATGGCTCCGCAACTTGCGGTGCCCGAAGCGGACCATGAAGACGACGACGACGACATCCCTGAAGTGACCGGGGTAGATCTGAGAGTGGCGGTAGGCAGGCTGAAGGCCAAAAATACCGCCCCAGGACCCGACGGCTTGCCGGGTAAAGTCTGGGTCCTGGCCTCGAGGGCTCTCGGGCGTCGACTAGAGGCGCTCTTAAGCGCATGTATGGAGAGGGGCCAGTTTCCACTCCGTTGGAAGACGGGGATGCTGGTCCTCATTCAGAAGCCAGGGCGCCCTGCGGACTCTCCGTCCGCATACCGGCCCATAGTGCTGCTCGACGAGGTCGTCATGTGATTGTTTAATTATTGTGTCTGCTTAGTGGGCAGTGAAAGAAAGTGATATTAATATTGTTCTTTGATGATTGATAAGATAAACAAAGGTTTTTGTAAAACCCGAAGTAATAGTTATTTAATAAATAGTTTCGGTTTTTATGGTTGTTTCATTTCTTTTTTTTGTAAGAATATTCCATAGTACAATTTACAAAAGTAACCCAGATTTATATTATAGTGGGTGTTTCAATAGCGATCATCGCAATACACGCGTACCCACTAACGCGTATCTATTCGATTGAATTATCTTTTTTTTTTTCGTTTTAATGATAACAAACTGCCAATGAGAAAAAAATATGGCAGTAACAACCAACTTGAATAATGGAAATATCAAAATATCACGTATGATTGTATTTTCTTGGAAAATAGATCAACGCCTGACAAAAATATACTAGCAATACTTCAATATTGTATCTTCGTTCGGTTAGGGTTTATGGACCTGGTTCTTTTTGCTATTGATTTCTCGTATTGTCCTTTATAATATAACCTAGGTTTCATTTCTGGCCAAAGAAAGAAAGTAAAACATGCCAATAGTTTGCATACCCCTTTGTATCCGCTAGCACTGCACGAATGTAAACTTAAACTTAAGAACTGTCTCTTTACCCTTGATTATGAGGACGTAGAGAAAATAATAAATAATTAATCTCACATACAAACACGAACGGGAACCCACGCACACGTACACACACCCTCACGTACACACAGCCTCACGTACACATCCTCAGACACACACACACACAGCACGATATAATTTAAGCATAAATAAATTATAGTTTTTGATATTTTTTCATACTTTTCATTTCTGTTATTGTATTTTTTTTTTGTTTACTTCTTTTAAAATTGTAGTTTGTTGCACACAGAGTTGTCTATTTCCTATGTTGACATTAAGTACCTAAGCGAAATAAAATGGGAGAGGGCGCTGACTCCTGACATACAAGTACACCTAGTTCAGGAGTCAGAGGCTTCAAACAAGTTTTGTAATCTATTATGTCAATAAAGAATTATTATTATTATTATTGTTTGATTTTACATATCTCGGAACCATGCGGTCCCGGTCCTTTGGAAGGCGTACGAGGGGCCGAAGCCAACCCGCAGAGGCCCCTTAGGAAATTTCAATGAAATGTGGCCTAACCGACGATTCTCCCTGTATGCACTATGCAAGTGCACCCAAGGACAACCCCCGGTTAGTGTAGGACTATTGCAGTATATGGAAAAATAAAAAGTTGGACTATAGGTTTGGGTGGCTAAAGTGGACTGGTTACCAATACAATAACTATGGAAGAACTATGACCCCTGCCTAATCAATGTTTTATATATACACGGATAAAATAGCAGGGGGTGACTTGCACACTCAATAATGGGCCCCCGGAAACGGCCGCTAACACATAGTAACGTAGCGACAAGGGGGCAACATGTCCTGAAGTGCTTATGAGGAGTGGAGAGGTATTCCACGGCTATCAGGACAATCCCGGAAGTACGGTCAAGATCCCTACCAGCATCTTACTGAAATGCTTCCTTCCTCCGAGCACGTTTGCTCTTGCGAATCTCCACTCAAGCCGGCCAATAAAGGCAAGAATGAGGTGGGAGCTCTTTTCCTCGTCATTGTTCACTCCAGCCGGCCAATAAAAGCAAGCCAGAGGTGAGGAACAAGACTTCTCCCGGGAGATAGGGTCCGTGGGGTCGCTACTGCCCAACAGCTCGCCACATGCTGCCCTGCGGGTTTCTGTATCTCTCTTGGTCTGGCTCCTCACCCTAGACCTGTTCCGGCAAAGTAAACTCTTCCGGCACAGGCCCAGAGTTCGGAGCGCGCAAGCCCCACCACGACGTCAACGTAGAGATACGGCGATGGGGTTATTATTATTATTATTTGCATTGCCAATGGAATTTCGTGTTCGAGTTTACTAAAAATGTTACAGAAGGCTTACGGTGAATCGACTTTATCAAAAACACACGCGTGCTTATGAGTGGTACAAAGCGTTCAAAAGTGGTCGAGATATGCTGGAAGATTTGCCTTGCCCTAGTACTTAGGCCATCAAAGTCTTCAACTGAAAAGTGAAGGAAATACCTAGTGACTGAAAATCCTCATTCAAGTTTGAGAGCGATAACCGCTGAACTTTCTGTGTTTCACGAGTTGATCCGTAGGTATTATTTTAAATAGATATAATCACTTGGGTATGAAACATGTTACCGTTCGGCTAGTCCCAAAAGACCTGAATTTTCACCAAGAACTCATTCGCATAAGAGCCAGCGCGCACTAGCGACTTTTTGTTGACCGATAGTTTGATCGTTCAGGGAATCAGTATGGAGCTAGGTAGGTATATTGAAGTGCACGCATTTGGCGATTAAAAATCGGCTGGTGAAACGCGTGCACCTATATTATTTAAAAAAAAAATTACTTGCCACACATAATAAGTAGGTAAGTACTTATAAGTATTTCCTTCATATTTTTTGACATCCATTAGGTACGCTACTTTCTACGTAGGTAGGTATCTAGTGTTTACCCTCATTGAAGCGGAGTAAAGTTTTTATACAAAATGTCTCAAGCAATTTTAAAATTATAATAATTACTTAGGTAAAAAAAGTACGGGTTGCACTCCGGAAGTGCCGGCAGAAGTGAAAACTTGAATATTAACGTTGAAATAAATCAATTATTAATTGAATTAATATAACTAAGTTTTTTCCACTATTTCTGCGTCACTTTTTTCATTAATCGATGCACTTTGTTCAATTTCCATTTTTTGAAACACTTTATATACACGAATTTTACGAATACACAGCAGTGTGGCTACTACACAGACGGTCGAGCCATCAGCTGTCCATCCACGTCCGCGACCGCGTCCGCGTCCACCATCACATCACATCACATCACCATCGCCATCACCATCACCATCGCCATCACCATCGCCATCACCATCCATCCATCCATCCATTATCGTGTCTCACTTGGTTCACTTCGGTTAGCGCCGCCGTAGAAAGAGATGGGGGGGGGGAATCTCTCCTGACGGTCACGTGTCCTGACGCGATGCCCTGACGCGAGTTTAACATTTTTTACCCATTACAAAAAGTGTTCAACGCCGCTAAAGAAGTTTCCACTTCAAAAAAAGCAGTAAAAAAATAGTTGCTATGGCTTCTTTACCACTTATAGGTAGGAAGATGTTTCTCTTACAATATTTCGTATAGGTAGGTACCTATGAATAGATAGGTACACTTTATAGGTACGAGTGTAATGCATGCGAGGAGGTAGGTATCGCATAAGGAACTTACCTAATGTTCCTGCGGGGGTCCGAGATAATGAATCCCAATGACAGCATAGTGCAATACTACTCGTAGATGTGGGAGACAAAATCCTGGATCCGCCCTTGGCTACGAGGATCTACAGCGCCGCAACAGCGTGAAGACACGTGAAGATCCGAAAAGTGCCATCGCTATAGAGTTAGACCAATATTTAAGATTACCACGAGAGACGGATTATTTAATGAAATACTTATGTTCGTTTTTTTCACGTGATTTACTCTTTTCGAGTACTACGACAGTCAAACCGAGTTATTCGGCCGATAGCGAGTACTTACCTACTACCAAAATGGCCGAGTATAGGTATCGATCGAGTAGGTAATAAACGAGTACTTATCGCATCTCTACTAGGTACATATACAGGGTGAATTTTTCAAGTGGGCATGGATGGCCAAATCCGAAACTATGAGGAATAGCGAAAAGTACCTACTCAAAGGAGTCACGGGCTCGATTTTGATGAAAACTAAAACTGTATCATTAGATTTTTGAAAAATCAATATTTCTAGCCAGGAATCGAGCCTGTTGATTTCGAAAAAAAAACACACTGTATTATTACACCATTCGATAGTGTCGCTAATAAGGATCGAATTCTGGGAAGTAAATATTTTTCTTTTTTCAAAATTTTTGTTTTTTGGCACAGCAAATTATTTATGTTTATTTGAAAAGGGTTTTTATTAGCTGCTCATGTTTATTTTTCCTGTAATATTTAGATACACTTCGGGGATACTTGAGGGAAATTATTTATGTTTATTTGAAAAGGGTTTTTATTAGCTGCTCATGTTTATTTTTCCTGTAATATTTAGATACACTTCGGGGATACTTGAGGGGGGTATGTTAGCGGACATTAGTCGAACACTGTGAGACAAATAGGTACATAAATGAAAATAAACATAGGTACCTACCTAATATGTTTTATATTGTGCAAATGAAGCCCTTTCTTAAGATAGGTAGGTAATTTGACCCAGTTGGGTTCCTACTCCTCTTTAAAATGTCAACTTCCTGTTTACGTAAATAACGCAACGAAAAGGTATTGTAGAAAGGCATTGTCTCTGCAATTATGATCCATTATCACGCCGTAGTCTACATTCTGTGGCCGGTTCACGGCAAAAGGCTCGGACCATACCTATAACTGAGACTTACCTAAACATATCTGGCCAAATGAGAGTATAGGTACCTACTACAAGTGCAGGTTGGTCTAGAATCTCTGTACAAAATTTCAGCTCAAAAGCATTAACTTTGAAAATGTTATATGTTGTATGTTAATATGTTTTTATTTCGACATCACGGCGCTGCCTGCACTGGCGCGCGGCGGCGTGATGTGCGTGTACTAGGCGCACAGACACACTACAGATATAAAAACATTTTTACAAAAAACTTTTTTACAAAAAAAAACAACCGACTTCAAAAAAAAACACTCCAAAGTGAAAAATAACTTTAATTTCGGAAGTCGGTGTCGTTGCTTCAGCATTTTCGTTTTTTGACACCGACTTCCGAAATTAAAGTTATTTTTCACTTTGGAGTGTTTTTTTTTGAAGTCGGTTGTTTTTTTTGTAAAAAAGTTTTTATTTTTCACTTTTTAGTTGTACCTACCCCACACAAATTCAATTAACACTAGTGCATTGAAGACACGACTCGAAGAATCATCAAAATTCACAAAAAATGCCGGAGATGCAGTACATTTATGCATATAACTTCGTACATCAGAATAATTACCTAATGTATTATATACTAAAACCTTCCTGAAAGTATGTAGATCACACTCATGAAAGAATTATCAAAATCGGTTCAGTAGTTTTTGAGATAATCGCGGACATACAAACATACATACATACGGGTCGAATACAGAACCTCCTTTTTTAAAGTCGGTTAAAAAAACAACCGACTTCAAAAAAAAAATACTACAAAGTGAAAAATAACTTTAATTTCGGAAGTCGGTGTCGTTGGTTCCGTATTTTCGTTTTTTGACACCGACTTCCGAAATTAAAGTTATTTTTCACTTTGTAGTATTTTTTTTTGAAGTCGGTTTTTTTTTTTTGTAAAAATGTTTTTATTTTTCACTTTTTAGTTGTACCTACCCCACACAAATTCAATTAACACTAGTGTATTGAAGAATTGAAGACACCGACTAGAAGAATCATCATAGAAATGCCGGAGATGTAAGTAGTACCTACATTTATGCATATAACTTCGTAACTCCTAAACGTTAATGAGATTTACCTTCTGTTATCAGGTCAACCTAATCACCTGAATTAATATTACTAGCGGTCCATATGTAGGTACGTATAATTTCGAAAGAATTTTCTTTTAACTCCAAGCCGTTGAGGAGTTATACCTTCCATCATCAGCTCATCCACCTGAGATGATGATTATCAGATGCAAATACTTGTACCTACATCTTTAAAAATATATATGAAAAAATCAAAAAACCCGACTGCGGTAAAAACTTAAGTTAAAAAAAAACTGAAAAGCTAAAAACAAGCCCATTTTAAATTAAATAAAAAAAATTAAATTTAAAAAATCAAAAAACCCGACTGCAGTAAAACCTTAAGTTAAAAAAAAACTGAAAAGCTAAAAACAAGCCCATTTTAAATTAAATAAAAATTGGAAGCAGGCGGGACCCATTTGAGAATGAAAATATAAAAATGGTATGGGTCCCGCCTGCTTCCAACTTTTATTTAATTTATATAAAATGGGCTTGTTTTTAGCTTTTCAGTTTTTTTTTTTAACTTAAGTTTTTACCGCAGTCGGGTTTTTTGATTTTTTAAATTTATTTTTTTTATTTTATTCTTTTTAGTTATGAGTTGTAAATCCCACTTAAGTGTGATAGTTTTCCTTTAAACTTCTTAATATATAGGTACTACTGCCGTAACATTTAAATTTCTAACTACAACCGTTTAGTTGGTAGAGGGGGGGGGGGTAAGAAATATATGATATAATTACAAAACTTCTAATATTTACAAGATGTAACAACTGAACCTATAATTTTATTTGATATAATGATCAGTTAATATAATAAGCGATTGATATAATTTTAATGTAACTAATTTCTATACGAATAACAGACAATTAATATAAAATCGTTTGATATACCACTCAATAGACATAAAACCTATTTAGTCTAACATGATAAAAACTTTTTTTTCATCCTATGTCGACGGAGCCCCGCTTCGCGGGGCCCCTATTTCTGTGTAAAGGGTTTAAAGTAACCTAACCGAACCGAACCTCAGGGTGCCCTTCACTCGCCCTTGCATCCTATGTCGACGGAGCCCCGCTTCGCGGGGCCCCTATTTCTGTGTAAAGGGTTTAAAGTAACCTAACCATTTTTTTTTTTTTTGTTTCCGGGGTGGAAAATCCTCATGGATGTCCGCCGCTCTGGGGCGGGCGGCGGGGTCTGTCAGACTCTTACTGACTAAAACCACCCCGGTGTTCCATCTCACACCTACGCCGGGGGTCGCGGAAACGTACGATCCTTTCGCAACCCCCGGCTGGTGCCGGCCCGCCACTGCAGGCCTCCTCAGGTCAGGGGGGGGGGGAGTGAGGTGTTTGACTCCCCCCGCGACGTCTAAGAGGGGCGCGCGTGGAACACTACGCGCCGCCACCTCGGGTCCTAGTGTTTGGGGAGAGCTGTCCGAGTCGGATTGCTCTGAATCGGGGTGTTAACCATAATGACGGTATCAATACCTATATATTTTAAACGATAGATCTAATTATTTTCGATTAAATAAACGATAACGTTTATTTAATCGAAAATACGAACAAACGAATACGAACGTTATTGGATATAAATCCAATAACGTTATACGAAGTAGGTTTTAGAGTATATAAATGTTATATGTAAAGAAATTATAGCAACAGTTTGTATACTTATCTCACGTTTATTATATCGTGTGAACGTTATTGAAATGAAAATATTAGGTCCTTACATATGAAATTGGCGTTTTTCGTACTGGCCACTTTAATCACGAATTTCTCCTCTTTGGTAAGGAATTCCAAATTCAAATTTGTACAGCTATTTACTCATGTATTTGTGCTTCGATGACCGTCATTCATTTGTTTTTTTTCTTCTGTTTTTTCTGTTTGCGTCACTCATTTTACAAAATGGAAAATTTAAAATATCGCATTATTTACGAGTACGAGTTCCGCCGTGGCACTAGTGCTGCGGAAACGACTCGAAGGGTGAATGATGTGTATGGCGGTCATGTTGCAAAAGAAAACACAGTTCGTTTTTGGTTCCAACGTTTTCGTTCTGGAAATTTCGACCTGCAGAACAAGCCCCGTGGACGGCCTGAGACCCAAGTTGATAATGGAGAATTGAAGGCTATTGTGGAAGCGGACCCATCGCAAACCACGTCCGAGTTAGCTGCAGGCTTCGATGTTAGTGATAAAACTGTTTTAATTCACTTGAAGCAAATTGGGAAGATTAAAAAGCTTGAAAGGTGGGTACCTCACGAATTGACTGAAGCAAACCGGCAAACGCGCGTCGACTGCTGCGTTACATTACTTGAATTGGAATGTCTTAGACATCCTCCGTACTCCCCGGACCTTGCTCCAACAGATTACCATTTTTTTTCGCAATTTGGATAACTTTTTGCAAGGGAAAAAATTCAACTCCGATGGGGCAGTCCAAATCGCCTTCAAAGATTTTATTGATTCCCGTCCGACTGGTTTTTTTAGTAAAGGGATCAATGAACTACCTATAAGATGGCAAAAGTGCATTGAAAACAATGGTTCATACTTTGATTAATTAAATATATTATATTAAAAAATATTCGACTTTTTGTTCCTTCCATACAAAACGCCAATTTCATATGTAAGGACCTAATATACCAAACTAGCTGCGCCCTGCGGTTTCACCCGCATAAGTTTCGATCCCGAGGGAATATCGGGAATTCGGGATAAAAACTATCCTATGTCCTTTCCCGGGGCTCAAACTATCTCTGTACCAAATTTCATCTAAATCGGTTTAGCAGTTTAGGCGTGAAAAGGTAACATCATGGTAACATAGACAGACAGTTCCTTTTGAATTTATAATATTACTAGCTGCGCCCCGCGGTTTTACCCGCATAAGTCTCGATCCCGTGGGAATATCGGGATAAAAAGTACTCTATGTCCTTTCCCGGGACTCAAGCTATCTCTATACCAAATTTCATCAAAATTGGTCCAGCCGTTTGAGCGTGAAGAAGTAACAAACATATAAACACACACACACTCACAAACTTTCGCCTTTATAATATTAGTGTGATAACTTTATACGATATGAGACGCACCCGGGGGGACACTTGATTCTAACGAAAATTGGTAATTTAAAGCTTGATAAATCACGAACGGTTTACTTAATCAAAAAACGGTCTTCCCAAACCACTAATATTTTTGAAAGACCTATCCAATGATATCCCACTTGACATAGTTTGTTTACTTTAATTTTTTTAATTTTAACAATATGGCGTCCAGTAGTCGCCATATTGAATTTTCATTAACGTCATGTCTTTAGTGACACCTGTGAGTGACACTCGCCGGACTAAGAGGAATCGATTGACGTGTGAATCATAAAAATCGGATGTATATCAGAACCGCGGGTGTACTTTTCAGATCTGCCTAAATTTATTGCAATTATTTGGTACCTTCTGTGTACCTTTACGTACCTCTCTTGAAAATCTGTGTACCTACACCCGTACAGCGATATTTAAAAAATTAGGTACACCCGCCATCCTGATGTCAGAACCGCGGGTGTACTGCTAACTCATAACTCATATATGTAGCTAAGTACACTCTATAAGTAGATTTGGTACCTCTTGTGTACCTGCAGAAACAAGTAATAAATAAACAAAATACTGTCAGGTTGCTGCGAAAAGTAAAAAAGAATCAATTTTCTTTCTTTGACGTTCTTACTATTTTATAAAAAATATAGTAACGACGTCAGAGAATAAATAACAATCTTCGGTAATCGAACCCAGAACAACCACGTTAAGCTTATATTGTGGCCATACCAGGAATCCCGAATCCAGAACCTCCGCATAACATTTAGTCACTACTAGCTGCGCCCCGCGGTTCACAACCTTTCGCCTTTATAATATTAGTGTGAGTGTGATTGTGTGCCCATACCGGGAATCAAAACATGAAATTAATGGACACAAATTATACACAGACTCAGGACAACACTTTGTGTGATCCGCAAATTGTTGTTCTCTGTGGGGATCAAACCCACAACATCGTGTTCAGCAGTCGTATTACGACCACTGAACCAACGAGGCAGTCAAAACTAAATTTTTTTGGTTGCATTTGTATAACTCTGGTGCAAGGACGCAGTCATTATATTTCCTTGTTGCCTCTGTTTCCTTTATAATTATCCTGATATTAATAATAATAAAATATGAAATTATTTCCATTCAGTTCCAAGACCGAAATATGTAGATACATACCAGTATTTACATATAGATAATAGATAATAAAATTGATGCATAATTTTGTTGTTGACATACTTGGTTTATCGTTTCTCACTATTTTCTAACGCTGCCGTGCGATTCTGTAACCGTCTCACCATGAAAACTTAGGCGAAATGAGCGTGGAGTGAACTATCAGTGTCATCCCACCTGATACTAGGTATTGACCAAGCATACATTTACAATCATAATCGAGATTTTAATAATAATTTTTATGCTAATTCTATCGACCATTTTATATAATTTCAAAGCTAGTACGTATTTTAGTGGTCAAAACTTTAATATTTTGTGGGGTTTTACAATAAAATAGCAAAACAGAAACTTAGCCAGAAACTCAATGTTGTTTTTTTTTTTCCTAGACTGACTAGTCAATACAGCCTGAGGCGCGAGCTTTGATGTGGATTGCGTGAAGTGTTCACTTCACCTGATTCACGACAATTGCAAGGGAATAAGAACATTCAGTTATGTACTTCACAACACTGTGTCATTTGAGTTAAGTCAGTCCGAAAGTATATGTTTAGATGATGTGCCTCGTAGTATAACATTACACTATAAGACATATACCTTGCTTGGTATTATTGAATTTTTACCTTCGGGTCCTAAAACAGATAATATTAAGTGTATTGGCCATTACAGATCACATTGTTTCAGAGGCAAGCGATGGCAGTGCTATGACGACCTTTGTAATTATGTAACAAAAAGCTCTAAATGTATGATTGCAGAATGTGTCAATTATAACAACGTCATAGAAAGAAAATTGTTTTTTTTACTTTTCGCAGCAACCTGACAGTATTTTTTTTATTTATTACTTGTTTCTGCAGGTACACAAGAGGTACCAAATCTACTTATAGAGTGTACTTAGCTACATATATGAGTTAGCAGTACACCCGCGGTTCTGACATCAGGATGGCGGGTGTACCTAATTTTTTAAATATCACTGTACGGGTGTAGGTACACAGATTTTCAAGAGAGGTACGTAAAGGTACACAGAAGGTACCAAATAATTGCAATAAATTTAGGCAGATCTGAAAAGTACACCCGCGGTTCTGATATACATAAAATCGGCCCAGGCGTTTGGTCTGTATAGTGCTTCAAAGGAACATACATACATACATAGGCTGATAAATTACCACTCCTTTGCGTCGCGCAGTCGGGTAAAGACCCGCAATTTCTTTATCACAATTGCCTATTTAAGTCATATGGGTTAGGCCGCACATGATCATACCAAAAACGAGGGCTCTGAAGATCACTAATGGACTCCTTACCGTGGGGCTCCTGTTGGGAACTTTTCAAATGTATTTTCGATGTTCCATTTAAATGAACCTACTCGGCTAACAACTTTTCACCCCGCATAATTATGTTTTCTCAAAAACACTGGGCTACCATATAAAAATTTAAACCTTTTTTTACGAATAAACATAAGGAATACTATAATAAAGCATTAATTATTTTTTTATTATTGTAATATTTCACATGCACCTGACATATCTCTAATCACTGTATCAAATTGGTTATAACAAAACTTCTACAACTACTGAGACACAATCTCCTGTCCTCTCTCCTGTCTCCTCTCCTGAGTAACAATTATTCACATATAGTTACCACTTGCAGAGAGGACTTTGTTGCAGTTCTGGCTCCACTATTTATTATATCAAACAAGATATCAAATAATTGCATCAGTATAGCCTAGCCTAGGCACATTTACAGAGTAACATGTAATCACAAGTAATAACACTTTCAAGTTTATCAGCTGCTGGCTTCTAATCAGTTTTCATTTGACAGTTGATCAATGGGTTTACAGGAACTCAATAGTTAAAAGCATTCAGGCCTGCTTTTAATTTCCGTGATAAGTCCGCGTTCAACGAGCGGCATCATAAAGCGGTCGAACATCAGCCCGCTGCACACGTACACGGGACGGGCCAGCGCCGCGGACAGCCGGCGAGCTAGCGCCGCCGCCGCGCCCTCCGCGCCCAGCAGCGTGCTGGCCAGCGCGGCGCGGCCTCCGCCTTCCTCGGGCGCCGGCATGCCCAGAGCTACCTCGGTCAGGTCAGCTGCACCGCCGCCGCCCACCCACAGAAGCAGAGAGCCCGCCACGCGCAACGCCACAGCTTTGCATACCAACTCGCCACTCCATATTTCAAACTGATGAACGCGCCATCCACTAGGCTTATATGTAATGCGTTTTCGAGAACTTGTGACTCGAGGAGAGGTACCGATTTCCATTTTAGTACAAAATTAAAAATCAATTAAACTCCTGGGAACACAAAGGTTTGACAACACCAACGGAAGTATATATTTTTACAAAGCAATACATTTAATGCATGTCATTGAGATTGAGTCAAAAATTCAGTAGGTAACGTTTGTTTACATTTTTACGATGGCATGGCTGATTGGCTGTCACTGTCACATTGTCAACACAGAGTTTGTAAATTGTCAAGCCCCCATTTAGATTATACTTTATAAAGTAAGATCCCTTATAGACGTCACAACCTGTCGGGACAACAGCATAGCTATTCACAACCATACGACAGGCTATCGTATCGAAAACCTGACATTTCGATAACCTGATTTGACTTGCCCTCAACAGCAAATAGCTGTTGGAAGAATAGCGGGCATCTATTTCATTTAAACTGACAAAATTTTCGAGTTTTGGACTTGTGAACAGCGTTTAGAAGACTCCTACGATAACAATGATTAATGTTCGATACGATACGGAAGCGTATCGAGTGTTTGTGAATAGCTATGCAGATTGGTTATGTATGCTAGGTTAGAAAAGGGGTTTGAAGATTTTTGTATGGAGGGTGGCCCTAAGGTCGGTCGCCATTTTGATTTTTTTTCTGAATCGCGGTGCACAACAAAAGTTATATATTTAGATAGAGGACACTTATACAAACAAAAAATGTTTTATAACATAATATACTAAAGCGTCAGGTTTCGGAGTTATTCACCGAAATATAAGTCGAAAACAAGAAGGATTTTTTGTTTTTTTCCCCTACAGGTAAGCATATTGAACTATTGAGGTAATAGAAACGTTATAAAACCTTTATGGAGAAGAAACAAACGAAGAATAGATCTTTTTAGGGTTCCGTAGTCAACTAGGAACCCTTATAGTTTCGCCATGTCTGTCTGTCCGTCCGTCCGTCTGTCCGTCCTCGCTTAATCTCTGTGACCGTCAGCACTAGAAAGCTGAAATTTGGTACCAATATGTATATCAATCACGCCGACAAAGTGGTAAAATAAAAATTGGAAAAAAATGTTTTATTAGGGTAGCCCCCCTATATGTAAAGTGGGAAGTGATTTTTTTTTTAATTTCAACCCTAACGTGTGATATATTGTTGGAAAGGTATTTAAAAATGAATAGGGGTTTACTAAAATCATTTTTTGATAATGTCAATAATTTCGGAAATAATCGCTCCAAAAGTGAAAAACAATGTGTCCCCCCCCCCCCTCTAACTTTTGAACCATAAGTTTAGAAAATATGAAAAAAATCTGAAAAGTAGAACTTTATAAGGACTATATAGGAAAATTATTTTGAACTTGATAGAAACAACAGTTTTTGTACAAAAAAGACAAAAAGTTGTACAAAATCATTTCTGGACTAAGTTCGTAGTATAATCGTATATGCAAGCATTTTTTTTAACTTCGTTTACATATTTTATTATCCTGAACGTATCTTTTTTCAAACAAAAAAAGAATGATTAAAATCGGTTCTCGCAATGCAAAATTACCACCGAAAACTTCTGGCACGTCTATGTATTAATTAGTAACCCAATTCCCCGAGAGATGGCGCTGTAGGTACTTATTACATTGGGTCGGGTATTATCGAATTGTACGTGGGAACACTTATTGTGATGGACGGGAAACTACGGAACCCAAACACTGAGCGTGGCCCGACACGCTCTTGGCCGGTTTTTTTAAATAAATAATTAATCACGGCAATTTATTGTTCCTTTTTTTAATCCCAGAGACTAATCTGACATTTAAGTCTTTTGTGTTTTCGTTTTTTTTAGTATAGAAGTTTGACATTACACTTGTCAGATGAGATGATGATGATGGTTGAAGGAAAATGTTGAATTTTAATAAACTGCTTCTTTTTTCATACCTTGTTCGAAATGATGCTCAATATTTTTACACCCGAAACACTCGTAGCGCAGTCCTCTTCACAAAATTATGTTCTAAATTCAAATTTTTCATTGCAGTACAATCCTTGAGACGTCGAATCCAGCTATGTATTCAAAAACAATTGTCATAATTTTGAACAATTAATCAGTTAAGTTTAATAGGTAGGTAGCATAAGAAAATAAAAAAGCATTTTGATAAAAATGAGCTCTTTCCTTTAGTTTGCCGTATGTCATTACTTCCCAGAATTTGATCCTTATTAGCGACACTATCGAATGGTGTAATAATACAGCGTGTGTTTTTTTTTTTTTCAAAATCAACAGGTTCGATTCCTGGCCAGAAATATTGATTTTTCAAAAATCCAATGATGCAGTTTTAGTTTTCATCAAAATCGAGCCCGCGACTTCTTTGAGTACTTTTCGCTATTCCTCATAGTTTCGGATTTGGCCATCCACGCCCACTTGAAAAATTCACCCTGTATAATTTTTGTTATGCACCGCGATTCTGAAAAAAAAATCAAAACGGCGGCTGATTTTAGGGCCAAAACCTTCAAACCCCTTTGGTGCGTGGCCAAAGTTGGAACTAACACCACCATCTCTTTTTTTGATATATTCTATTCTATTCTATTTTTGAGGTTCTATTTTTGATATATAATATTATATTTTTACAAATCCTTGCCAACAACCACCCCCCTGACAAGACAATATCCTTCAGGCGCTAAAATATGCCTTGTAAGTTTGTAACACACTCATGCAGTGACTTGAGTGAATTGATTTGAAGTTGAGAACTATCAAACTCTACTGAAAAAGTGATTTTGTTTTGAACTTTTTCCTTGCAGTAAGGTAAACTAATAACTTATTATTTTTCTACCTTTTATTAAGGCTATAATTATGTATATGAGAACTAGTCATTACTAGCCAAGTCAGACCTTAGGCTTTAATATAATATTATACTAAGTTATAAGAAGAAATGATATTTAAAATATTTTATGTTGTTATAAATACATTTCAGGACTGACCATTGAACTTAGCACCCATTTAGATCTCACTTCTTTTGTCATTGATGTCGACAACCAAGGCATCCATACTAATATTATAAATTCGAAAGTAACTCTGTATGTCTGTATGTTACCTTTTCACGCCTAAACCACGGAACCGATTTAGATGAAATTTGGTATAGAGATAGTATAAGTCCCGGGAAAGGACATAGGATAGTTTTTATCCCGATGTTCCCACGGGATCGACACTTATGCGGGTAAAACTGCGTGGCGCAGCTAGTATATCATAATTGGTTATGTAGACGTGGCGGTAATAAAAGAGACTTTCATCGCTATTTTACACTAATGTTTTGTATATGTTACCGGTAATCTGTATAATTCAGATATTCTATACAATACCTAGGCAATGTATAGAATACCTGAGGCGTCCAGACTATGTATGAAATATTATGAAAATTATTGTCCGTTACATACTTTGCCTGGGTAATGTATACATTTCCCAGGGATTGTATAGAATACCTGCTGGTTCACCGGCAATGTGTAAAGTAAATAGATTTGGTCTATATTTATCAAAGTTATGTAATTACCATGGGAGAAACGAACATCCATACACCGTAAGGACTATCTTGCTTGCAACACACGGCCGCTATAGTAATATTTACTAACAGATGTGTTCATCGTGTGCACGTAATTTTTAACCGACGAAAATAAAGGGGAGGTTCTCAATTCGACACGTATATTTTGTTTTCAAATTGGTCAGATGTAAGTTTCCTCTATCTATAGTATGTACTTACCTATAAAATGACGGACAAATAATAAAACAGCTCATGTTTGCTCAAAATTAACTTTATTAAAATTAACAATTACTCATTAAATATAATATAAAGTATTATATTAAATTTATCTATACTTATAATAAATCTGTAGAGAGGTCAATTCTGTACATGAAATATATTTTCAAAATAACTATCAGGGGGTGATTAGTGATCGATACTGATGCCAAAAATGCAATCAGTAAAATTTTTGTCTGTCTGTCTGTCTGTATGTTCCTTATAGAAACAAAAACTACTGGACGGATTTTAACGAAACTTGGTACAATTATTCTTCATACTCCTGGGCAGGTTATAGTATACTTTTCATCACGCTACAATCAATAGGAGCAGAGTAGTGAAGCGAAATGTTGGGAAAACGGGAGAAGTTACTCCATTGTTTAAGCTTCCGTCGCGTGTGCAGCCTTAATGGTTAAAGTTACATAGAAATCATGTATGACGGAAATATTCTACATAAAATTGTCTAAAAATATCCCGCAACAGCATATGTCTATCTTTTATGGTTGACTCACAATAACACGTGTAACTCCTGATAGCTTAGCAGTTCGGAGCATTCTGATTATATTTGTTTACTCTTACGTTTATAATACTATCACTCATCCCTAATTTAAAAAAGTTAACATTATTACCTATTCAATAAAAAAAGAATCATAGAAATCGGTATAGAAACACCAAACTTATACATGAAATAAGCCATCGCGCCATCGCACGTGAAGACTGAATCATGCTATAAGGATTATTTTTGTGTAACGGTTGCCGCGCTCGACACGGGTCGCGGCGGCGGTAGGGTATAAAAAGGCGGGAGGTCCGAGAGCAAGCTTCACCCACAAATAAAAAGGCCCAGTTGGCCCTGTTCGCTGACGACACAGCCATTTTCTACACTGGTCGCAGCCTAGTCCAGATCTCACTCACACTCCAAACCGCTGTCAACAAACTCGCTGACTGGTTCAGGAAGTGGAGAATAGAGGTCAATCCCGACAAAAGTCAAGCAGTTCTCTTTTCGAAACCGCGACATAAACCCAACCCCCCCCGACCTATCACCCTGTTCAGCAAGCCGATCCCTTGGGAAGAGCAAGCTAAATATCTAGGAGTAATACTCGACAGGCACCTTTCCTTCGCAGAGCACATAAAGACGGTTCGCTCGCGCGCCGCTTTCGCTCTCGGCAGACTCCACTCCGTTCTCAATGCACGCAGCAAATTGTCACTAAGATGCAAATTGCGCATCTACACTGCGTGCATCAGACCCATAATGACCTACGCCTGTGTAGTCTTCGCTCACGCGAAACCCCACCACATCCACAGGATGCAGACCCTCCAAAACCGCTTCCTCCGTAAGGCTACGGGATCCCCTTGGTTCGTTCGAAATGAGATCCTCCATCTTGACCTCAAAATCCCCACCATCAAACAATTCATGAAACGTCTTTCCAAGACTTTCTTTGATACCGCCGCCAAACATCGCAACCCACTGGTTGTCGAGGCCACCAAATACACCCCATCCCATATCAGCAAACTTCGCCGTCCAAGGCATGCTCTCTCCGAACCTGACGACCCCATAACTCTCCTCCAGGAGAAAAACAAATCGACCAGTACAGTGCACAAACACAAAACACCGTCATTCCGACCTCGCCGCCGAGGTCCCTCGCGAGTCGCGACGTCCCCAAGTAAATGCTTCCCCCCGACCCTTGCTCGATGAACGGCCAGCCCGCGCCGCAGCTGAGCCTGTAGCTTTAAATTCCCGACTGTGACCTCTGAGTTTGTTTCGGCATTTCTTCTCAGAGCAGTCAGATAGGAAATGCCGGCCTCATCAAGCTTAAATAATATATTAAGATCCAGCCTGTCCCATCTTGCTGCCCTCCCCCAGCGACGCCCTAAGCCGAGGTTCGTACCCCAAAGGGGGTGCCCTTAGCGTGTAGTCGCTTAGTATACTAGTTTTACGCCCCTGGCTGGAGGCTTTGAGTTTACTTAAGGCAACCACAGGATAGTCCGGTTAAGTAGTCACGACCTCTATAGGTCAACTACGAGATGCCATATAGGAAAAAAAAAAAAAAAAAAAAAAGAGCAAGCTTCATTCAATATTTGGCTGTTGATGCGTTCAGAGCGTTCGACCTTATTGACAGACAATAATTGATATTGAGAAACCGTGCTTATCAGCGCGACTTTTAGTCTTTAAATAGTTTATTTGAATTTCTTTTGTTGTTATTTTGTAAAATAGGTATGAGTTGTTTTGGTAGTGTTTAAATATTCGTTCAAATTAAAAATTATTAAGCGTAGGTACTTTTATTAATTAAAGTAGTTATAAGTATTTATTTTTAAGTGAAGTAGGTATAGGTAGATAGTATTGCACAGGCGTTTCAGCTTTATTTTCATTTCTTTTTTGTTGTGAGTTGTATATATTTCTGGTTATAAATCTATAAGAATATTTTAGTTTAAATAGTCACTTAGATTTTAAGTGTAAGGTAGCTAAAGTTAGGACCACGTATTAGTTGTTTTGGTAGTGTTTAAATATTCGTTCAAATTACAAATTATTAAGCGTAGGTACTTTTATTAATTAAAGTTGTTATAGGTATTTATTTTGAAATTTTACACAATGGTTCCCTTTATAATGTAGACAAGGAATTAGGAAGGATTTTTTTAAATTCAACTCCTAAGGGAGTTAAATAGGGAATGAAAGTTTGTATGAAAGTCCGTCAGTTTTAAAGTTAGGATCTTCAAATTTTGTGTTTAGGCTGACGACTAAAAATTAATTTATACGTGTCGCAGCGATTTGATAATTCCAACCCCAAAGGGTTAAAAAGGGGGATGAAGTTGTGTATGAAAGTCCGTCAGTTTAAAAGTTAGGGTCTTCAAATTTTGTATTAAAGGTGTGTCCAAACACGGCGTGCAAGATGCGCGGCAGCTACGCGCGGCATTCGCGGGACACAAATTTGCCGCGCGACTAGTTTAGACCTTCTGCGCGGTAGTGCTGCGCGGCATGTCCGAGACACGCCGCGTTCTTTATTTCGTATTCAAACCACAATGAAAGCGGCTGCGTGTTTTGTTGCTCTGCTTATTATTCGTAAATTACGTAGAAGAAGGAATAGAAGAAAGTGTATTAGACAAAGGCAGTGTTGGATGCGACCACTCTTTCAACAGAGGAGAAAGAATCTGGAAGTGATCTATTACGAAATCAACTACCGCCACAGTTTTTAAGGCCTTCGCTCGGCCGTACCCACAGCGATAACAAATAATTTAACGTTTGATAAGATAGTTTTTAAAAGAATTGAATTACGAGTTTCATTCATGTTGGATAATCACGAGAGCAACTAGAAAATTTTATTTTTGTTTGTTGAGATATCTTAACGATTATGGTGTCAAATGAAAGGTCTAGGTCTAAAACCATTTCATCAGTTTGAATCATGTAAATCGGTCCACGCGTTTAAGAGATAATTAAGAATTAGTATAGTGAAAATGTAAACGGCCAGAAATTTAATAATAAGTACCTACTGTTATAAAATGTAATAAGATTAAACTTACCACAACCAGTGACATTACTTACTTGTTTTTTCTCTGTTTCTCTCCCTTCTATAAGAACTCAAAAGACTTTTCATTTTCAATTTTAAAGCTGCTTTTGGTTGTACGAATGTTTTTGCTATTTCATCCCATAGATATTCTCTCACGTTATTATTGTGATATTCTTTACGTCTAGTATCCCATAATGGACTATGGGAGCCATAAATTTCAATAAGACGAATTGCTGTTTCGTTTTCCATTTTATACTTGATAAAATACGTCCGTCCACACACAACCACTGGCGAACCAACACAAACACCGTTCGCGGCGATCGCCGCACGCGGCAGGTAGCTCGCGGCTGCCGCGCGCGGTAGTCGTCCAATCATAGCGCGGCTAGCCGCGCGCGGCAGCTGCGCTCGAATGCCGCTTTATGTTTGGACACACCTTTAGGCTAACGACTGAAAAATTAATTTATACGTGGCTCAGCGTTTTTGATAATTTCTCCCCCAAACGAATTGACTGAAATATCAACGCAGTCTAAACCGCTGGTCCTAGGGACATGAGTTTTGGAGGTTGTGTTCTTTGTGCAGAGTAGGTATCGAATAAGAAGGGTTTTTTGGAAATTCAACCTTTAAGGGGGTGAAAAGGGGGGATTTTGTTTGTATGAAAAATCTTATTTATTGAGTTAATAACCTTGAAACTTGGCACGAATACTTATTTAAGTAAATTATGAAGTTCGGAATTTTTCGTTTTTTCTAAAATACCCCCTAAAAAGGTAATGGGGGGGTGTTAAAATTTGTATGGAAGAATTTTAACGCCCTGTCCGATTAACTTGAAACTCAGTATTTATACTAAGGACTAAAAATAATTAATAACGTGTATCAGCGTTTTTCGAAAATCTACCCCTAACTGTATGAAAAGAGGTAGTTAATTTTAAAGGGGAGGATTTTACTGCGTGGCTTGATTAGCTCGAAAATTGGTATAAATAAACTTTGAGTCAAGTTATGAACACATCTTAAACGATTTTTCAGAATTCTGCCCTTGTGGGGGTGAAAAGCGGGGATAGTTTCTTTGAAAAATCTGATTCCTTTGTTCTATAAACTTAAAAATTGGCCCGAATACTTATTTATTTAAATTAATTATAAAGATCATACCAACATACATTTTCGAAACTTTTAGACGAAAGTACGAATTTCACGCGGACGAAGTCGCGGGCAGAAGCTAGTTCAAAATATATATATATATAACGGAGAAGGCATGTGTGTCTCGCTATTATCAGCCATATTTCAACTACTGTGGGCGAACTACATGAGCATAGTGTTGGTTATTGCGCAATAGAAAATCGGTTTGCAGTTCAAATCAGATTATAATTTCACGAACAATTTAATCACACTAGCAAATCACACACTATAGGTACACGATACAACCAGATACGGATCGCGGGACAGTTTCTGAGCGCATGTTGTTCGTATGATGTCCCATGTCCAAGAGGCTTCACATCGTTCCGTCGCGCTGTTGTCGACCCCCCACGAACTCAGGCTAGACTCTGTCAAGCGCCGCCAGATGGCGCTGGCGTTTCGTATAGTCAAGCGAATGACCGGATGCGACATATATATGATAATAATAATATATTTATTAAAAATAAGCATGCTTTGTACAGTTTTGCTTAAATAAAAATTATATTGCTAAGATCTTCGTGCCTGAACTAGGTAATCCTGTGTTTCAGGCGAGAAGAGCTAAAATAGTCTTTGGAATATGATGATGAGAATATCCACTACTCTATAGTCTATGGTCCTTTGTGTCAGTTCGTGTCGTAAATAGAGAATAAACGTTCGTGTGTATTGTCTATGATGTCTTGTAAATTTGTAATGACGATGACGCAGATACCACTACTAATAACTGTCGACCAATCAAATAACGACATTTGTATTTCATTATCTACTATTTGCTGATATATTGGCGTGTGTGTATGCTATTTGTCCATTTGTTAGTACTCATTATAATCTTACCAATAGGGAGCAACGTGTAACAAATGTGAAACGTCAAATTACTTACAAAACTCATTTTATAAAAGAAAGGCAAGCGGAGTTTACATGCTTTTGGTGAACGTGGACCGCCGAGGTTCTTGTTTAGTTTAAATGTATTCCTGTCTGTGACTTGTGAGAAACTATACTGGGAAGAACTCAACTAAGTTCGTGCTGTTAGGTTTTGGAATACGATGAAGTATTTTAATTTGTTAGTTGTCGGCGTCCTGTTACTTGCAGGTGAGTTGTTTTGTCTACGTAGCGCGTCTATTTATTTTACGGATTTTGATAATCAATGATAAAGTTTCCTGTGATTTATAAAATACACATTTTATGATCAAAGCATAAAAATGTAATAGCCCATTAAAAGTTAAGAAAATCTTCGTACTTTCGTAGATTTGATTTGTCCAGTCGCGACTAGAATTTTCTGCGGCAGTCGGTAGGTATGTGTTTGATTTGGAAGTAGTTTGCATTGTGTTGTAATTTCTTATAGCAAAATATGTGTAATGTTCAAAATGTTACAGGATGGTCCGTGGCGCAGGAGACGGGCGCGGGCGTGGGCTCTGTGGAGGAGGTGACCGTGGACGCCGACCTGGGCGCGTCGCGCGAGGGATCCCGCACCGGTAACTAGTCCCCTAACGCAGCTTCGCCTGCTGTGGCTTGTCCATTCACTTGCATACTCTGTTCTGCCACTGTGCTGGTACACATAGTTCAGTTGACCTTATCAGTCATTGTGAAACTAGTGCATGACTGGTTACAAAAAAAAAGAACTATTCTATTCTACAGTAGGTACACTGTATTGACATACCAATTAAATACCTACTTTGAATCAGTGTCAGGTGTGATGCCAAAAATCTACTTCATGATGAAAAAGTCTACTTCAAAACCACCTTCTTTAACACTTAGAATTTTATTTAGAATTGAATGATACCACAGGCTTGTTGCTTGCAATTTCACTTGTATTCTTAGGGCACAACTTTTGTTTTTTTTTACTTTTTATTTTCTTTGGATTCAGTTCAGTACTACAAGAAATAACAGAATCAATTTTACATCTATGAATAAAAAAAATAAGACTTCCCAAAAATGATGAAGGGCTCTATAATTTTATTGAATCAAGAATAGGAATACTTGTAACTGACTATTCTTAATTCCACAATAGCGACAGAGGATCATACAAGCATGGTTTTCATTTAACCTAATTGTACTATATCAATTGATAAAATAAAATAATCTAAAGGATTAATTTTCCATATTATTTTATCAGTTTATCTAATACATTAAACACACAGATAATTGGTTTTAGGAAAGTAGATTGGAATTCGAATCTGTTAGATTAACCGGTCAAGCGGCGCGGTTCGCCGATCGGCGACGAATCAATAGAAAATCAATTGCATCTCTTTAGAGGAGCTTGACAGATTAAGAAATGATTTTTTTTTAGTCTACCTCCTGGTTCATGACTGCAAGGACATCAGCATGAGTAGAATAAAAAACTTAATATTATGCTTGTGTGCTCTTGGATACGGCACACAGGGAGGAGTTTGCTCTCTGTAGAAGCCTAGAGCCCCGACCACTGGACTCTTTTCTAACAGTTTCTGACTTTTCGATAACATAGAGCCTGTAAATATTTGATGAAGGGCTAAGCAGAATTTTCCATACTGAGTTAGTATACTTACGTCAAAATCATTATTAATTGGTTTAAGATAACGGCTATTTATAAGGACCTTCATTCATATGGACCATATGAATGATGAAAACTGTCCTAAAAAAAAGTAATTAAAAAAACTAAAAATCCTGACTGCGGTAAAAAACTTAAGTTAAAAAAAAAAAAACTGAAAGCTAAAAACAAGCCCATTTTAAATTAAATAAAAGTTGGAAGCAGGCAGTAAAACTCAAATGGGTCCCGCATTTGAGTTTTACCACAGTCGGGTTTTTTCGCTTTTTAATTACCTTTTTTTATTTCCAGCTTTTTAGTTTACAAATGTGAAAGAAATTTAATTTTTATTTAGTTTTTGATGTTTTGTCACTTCGAATTACTTTTAACCATATAAGTTGTAATTTTTGAAATCACCTTTTAAAACCCTTTATTTAGATATCCCACTCGATGGTATTAGAACAAAAAAAAAACAAAATTTTAACTCCACAATATGACACCCCAAATCCGCCATTTTACTTTGTTTCTTATTTTCATGTAGCCAGTGACACTCGCGCCACCAAGACAAATCTAAAGACGTATAATTTATCCAAATCTGCTCATTCATTTAAGAGTTACGAGGGAACAAAGAAACGGACATACATACACGTATACAGGTCAAACACATAAACCTCCTTTTGGGCTTCGTCGCAGTCGGGTAAAAAGGGAAGATGGCAGGAATGGCATTTTGGAATATTATTGTTCCTGCATTCATGGGAGGAGAATGTTCGGACTGTTGCTCCCATGTCATGAGCGTATTATACTACTTAGGATGGGCTAGGCATCAGGAGCAGTTCCATCATCCCGCATCATTTTTGGAACATGTAGTATTAGACTTGGAAAATCCGTAACTTGTTAGCAAAGGCATGTAGATGAATATTAAAGTAAACATACTTTTTACCCGACTGCGCGACGCAAAGGAGTGGTAATGTGTTTATCAGCCTATGTATGTTCCTTTGAAGTACTATACAGACCAAACGCCTGGGCCGATTTTTATGATTCACACGTCAATCGATTCCTCTTAAGCCCCGTATTCATGGTAAACAATTGTTTATAAACAAAGTTTAATCAACATGTTGCTGAGTTGCTGGCATCATTGGGTTGAGCTCTCGCTCGACGAGCGACAACATCTGTTTATCAACAATTGTTGACGTGTGTGGACATGTTTGCAACAAGTTTAATAACATAGAAGTAGTGTGCAATACATATAATGGAGAACAAAACAACACTACTTCCTCGGGCAACATTTTGACGCAGACTGGAGTGTGGACAAGACATATTGATATAAACTTTGTGTCCAGCAACTTTATCGTTGCTCATCAACAATGTTGATCAACTGTTGCTCAACAAAAGTTTATTATGAATACGGGTCTTTAGTCCGGCGAGTGTCACTAAAAACATGACGTTAGTGAAAATTCAATATGGCGACTACTGGACGCCATAATGCGAAAATGAAAGTCCACAAACTATGTCAAGTGGGGTATCGTTATTGAATAGGTATTTAATAAAAATTGTTTTTAGTTTTTACCCAACTGCGGCGAAGCCCAAAAGGAGGGTTATGTGTTTGACCTGTATGTATGTATGTCCGTTTCTTTGTTCCCTCGTAACTCTTAAACGAATGAACGGATTTGGATAAATTATACGTCTTTAGATTTCTCTTGGTGGCGCGAGTGTCACTGGCTACATGAAAATAAAAAACAAATTTAAACAGCGGTTTTGGGGTGCCATATTGTGGAGTTAGAAATTTTTCATTCTTCTAATACCATCGAGTGGGATATCAAAATAAAGGGTTTTAAAAGGTGATTTCAAAAATATAAAAGGTAAGTAATTCGAATAGCAATTTCACACACTTAGCCATCGATTTCGACGATACCCCCTGTGCAGTATTGAATTACTCATTTTTACCTACAATTTGGATTACATTTCCTTTGCGCCGGGCCGTGGTTTTTTTGAGCATTCTCCTTTGAGAAAAGGAAACATTACATTTCCATTTCTTGAAAACAAACAAAATCTATTGAATGACAATACTTCTTACAAGACTTCTTTCATATTTTTATTGTTAGGTAAGTAAAGTACTAATTCTATAAATAAACTTTTATTTCTAATAATCATGAACACAATAAATTATTCTTACTTTATAGTATAAATACTTGTACACTGCAAACCAACCTCTTATACACTCGTAAAGTTAGGATCGGCATGGCAGCGGGAACAGTTCGTGACATGAACTATCGTTGCTTGAGCTTGTCGTCCTCGGCGAGCACGCACAGACGCGCCTTCAGCCACGCCGAGTCGCGCACGTGGTGCGCCAGGCGCCGGTCGCCGCGCGGCGCGGGCGCGCGGGTCGCCGCCCACCAGCCCACCCTGCATGCAACATTAAAGCAGCAGTAGCCCTAGTCTCATCAGGAATACTAAAATCGCGGGACACACTATGCTGTTAATCTTCGAATAAAATTAACGATAAAGGAGAATGCCGTCAAATATAGGGTGCCCTGTACCAAACGAAAAAAGTCCGCTGTCACATCCAAACCTAGTGTATTTGGAGGAGAATGTAATGCGCTTCCTATATTGGTAACTATTTTTTACATGGATTCCCGCAATTCGTATTTATTTGCCATTTACCTACTTAATATTTTGAGGTTACGTTCGAGAAAAAGACGAATGAACCATGAATGATGGAGGCATAGCTAAGGATTATTACACGAAGATTACGTTATGAAAAAGCACCTGAACGTTTTCGTTAATAAGGATTTTAATTATATGTCAATAGTTCAGATGAAACAATATTGAAAGTAACGTCATTCGTGACGGGCGCAACAGAACAAAAATGCAATAAGTACGTCAGAATAAAAACGGTTTCTTTTTTTTTAATCGGTCCTCTTTTCTTTAAATGCTTTCCAAAATAATAATTTAAATGAATACGACGCAACGCGTGACCTAAGTATTTTTTGACACACATAAAAATGTACTTAGGTACCTAATATTATAAGTAATCGGTGTCAGTACAGTAGGTACTTGCAAATTATCTTCTTCATTTAAATGTTTGTTGGCAGGTACCTATTTTTTTTACGTAGTAGCAATATTCGGAAATGAAGTGCAATGGCCATAGAAATGTAAAAAAACAGGAGAAGTGGCAAGGGGGCGTGTCTGTGTCCACGCGTCATGAGCAACATGGGCTTGTACTAGGCGAATGGCCGTCTCCGCGATCTAGTGCGCTTTTGATTGTGATCGTGATAAAATATAAAAATGCCGAGTTGTTCAGTGGTTTCCTGTAAAAAACGAAGTCAAAATAAAAACCTCGTATCTCGTGGAATCACTTACCATATACGGGTGACTGGAAATTAGTGGCGGAGCCGTTAAGGGGAGGTAGTCTAGGGTTTTTCCGACAGATATCACTATGAGACCTACCGTCCTTACTTAACCCTTTCCAAGATATTCCTACTTAAAGAGGGTAACCCAAAAATTCGTCCAAAAAATTTTCAAATAGTAATAAATCCTAAAAAAAAGTGATTTTGGCCTACTTTTTTTTGTTTTGCAACAAAGATATTCTAAATAAGTAATATTAATTGTAAAATTTCCGCTACTGTCATTATTTTATGCAAAAACTGCTAAACAAAAACGGAAAATGTAAAAAAAATACTTTGATGGCTGATAAAACATCAATTTTCTTTAAAAAGTCACCCTTTATTATTACGTACAAAATAATTTAAAAACTTCTACGTTTTGTTCCCTTTTAAATGAGATATTAAAATCCAAAATCAGTTAAGGAACCATCAAGATAAGACTAATAATAAAAATGAAAGAAAAAACCAAACTACTGAAGAATAAAACTTTATTGAAAAAAAAAACTGTTTAGAGTTCATTTTCGAAGTGTCCACCATTATTTCTAATACAAGCTCGTGCTCTTCTTACGACACCCGTTTTTACAACCCTTGAGTCTGTAAGCTCCCTTTGTATTTCCTGCGCTGCGTGGATTATCCTGTTGCGCAAATCTTCAACGTTTGGTACAGGGACGTCAGTGGCATAAACTAAAGTTTTCATTCGACCCCACACGAAGAAGTCCATGGGTGTGAGGTCGGGGCTACGTGCCGGCCATGGTATTGGACCACCTCTACCTATCCATCGGTCGGGGAAGTTTTGGTCTAGCCAACTTCTCACAGCTAGCCTAAAATGCGCCGGACAGCCATCATGCATGAATATCATGTTTCGCCTCGTTTCTAGCGGCACATCTTCCATTAATTCAAAAAATACATTCCTCAGTAAATTTTCATATTCAACCCCATCGAGGTTTTGTGGTAGAAAATGTGGTCCAATCAAGCGGTTATTAATTATACCCATCCACACATTTAAATTAAACCTTCTCTGTGAACCTTTTTGTCTTTTTAGGTGTGGATTACCCATGGCTCGTTCACTCCAGTAATGAGCATTATGATAATTCGTAATGCCGTCCTTATCAAACTTGGACTCGTCAGTCCATAAAATTTTTCTAAACTTTTTTGTTTTTAGGTGATGCAGGTAGACCTCGACTGGATGTCAGGGACGACGAAGAGGAAATTTTAAATTATTTCCAAAGAGACCCTACGCTGTCTACACGAATGATAGCTCGCCGTATGGGACGCTCTCAATGGAAGGTGTGGTACACTCTTCACGAAAATGACCTCCATCCTTACCATTACACACCTGTTCAGGCCATAGAAGAAGGGGACCCATTAAGAAGAGTGCAGTTTTGCAGATTTTTAATAAATGCGGACGTTGAAGATAGGAATTATCTCAGAAAAATTTTATGGACTGACGAGTCCAAGTTTGATAAGGACGGCATTACGAATCATAATGCTCATTACTGGAGTGAACGAGCCATGGGTAATCCACACCTAAAAAGACAAAAAGGTTCACAGAGAAGGTTTAATTTAAATGTGTGGATGGGTATAATTAATAACCGCTTGATTGGACCACATTTTCTACCACAAAACCTCGATGGGGTTGAATATGAAAATTTACTGAGGAATGTATTTTTTGAATTAATGGAAGATGTGCCGCTAGAAACGAGGCGAAACATGATATTCATGCATGATGGCTGTCCGGCGCATTTTAGGCTAGCTGTGAGAAGTTGGCTAGACCAAAACTTCCCCGACCGATGGATAGGTAGAGGTGGTCCAATACCATGGCCGGCACGTAGCCCCGACCTCACACCCATGGACTTCTTCGTGTGGGGTCGAATGAAAACTTTAGTTTATGCCACTGACGTCCCTGTACCAAACGTTGAAGATTTGCGCAACAGGATAATCCACGCAGCGCAGGAAATACAAAGGGAGCTTACAGACTCAAGGGTTGTAAAAACGGGTGTCGTAAGAAGAGCACGAGCTTGTATTAGAAATAATGGTGGACACTTCGAAAATGAACTCTAAACAGTTTTTTTTTTCAATAAAGTTTTATTCTTCAGTAGTTTGGTTTTTTCTTTCATTTTTATTATTAGTCTTATCTTGATGGTTCCTTAACTGATTTTGGATTTTAATATCTCATTTAAAAGGGAACAAAACGTAGAAGTTTTTAAATTATTTTGTACGTAATAATAAAGGGTGACTTTTTAAAGAAAATTGATGTTTTATCAGCCATCAAAGTATTTTTTTTACATTTTCCGTTTTTGTTTAGCAGTTTTTGCATAAAATAATGACAGTAGCGGAAATTTTACAATTAATATTACTTATTTAGAATATCTTTGTTGCAAAACAAAAAAAAGTAGGCCAAAATCACTTTTTTTTAGGATTTATTACTATTTGAAAATTTTTTGGACGAATTTTTGGGTTACCCTCTTTAAGTAGGAATATCTTGGAAAGGGTTAAGTAAGGACGGTAGGTCTCATAGTGATATCTGTCGGAAAAACCCTAGACTACCTCCCCTTAACGGCTCCGCCACTAATTTCCAGTCACCCTGTATAAGTAAAAGTATTTTACTGTATTTGTCTTTAAAATCGTGAAAAACAACAAAGCGTAAAATATTTCTTGCTTTTACTACGTTATTTTTGTTTTCAAATATCGCAGCGGCTATACTATTTTTGCAGCAAATTCATTGCTTCTTAACACACAAACTAGCTTCATCTTTCTGACTGACCGATCCTTTGACAATTCAAAAGTGCCTATAATTGGTTTAATTGAAATAAATGCTTTGAGTTTGAGTTTGACTAGCCACTCAGTATGTCGTGTGAAAAGCAAGCAATGTAAAAATTACAAAACGATACTTTATTTTCGCCAAGTGTCGCATAGTACAGCCGCTGTGTCTTGCGGCGAGATAGTGATGTGGTTATGAATGTCCACTAACGTAGGCTATCGACAACAACGTTGAATGCTCAACGAATATATTGCTATTATAGTTAATTTTTCAATTTGTCAACCGTTTTAACTCGGTTTATAGAAGACCTGAAAAGATGATGTTTAAATGGTTGGAAGGCCCTTGAGAAAATGTAAAATAATGTTATTTTTTTTTATTAACTTCAATTATTTTTTTAGCTACATTTTATTGATTTATAATGTAATAATATGTTCTGTACATATCGTTTTTTATTTATTTTATTTTCATGACCCTTTATTTTTCTTAGTACAATAATGAATTAAAGAATCTATAACTTTCCGATTTAGTCAATCACTAGCGTATATGTAAAATAAATGGCTTTTGCACAGCACAACGATAGCGATAGATGTTTTTGTGTGAGTGAGTTGTACGGTGCATGGTAAAATGCACGCTTTGTTTGATGAGTTAAGGTTTATAATTGATTGTGTAGTACGTTCTGATTTATGAATTGCAAGAGTGCGCGCGACTTTGTATCTATTGCTTTTACTAAACTACATCTGTAGTAGTGGCGCGGCGGTGGGGCAAACCTAGCGACATCGGGTTCTGATACATTTTCAACTACCGGGCATATATCTCCTTCTTTCATATATCTATGGCAATGGCAGTGACATAAGAAAAAATATGTACAAAAGTAAAGTAAGTAATAAAAGTACTTTTATTTTTGTATCCGAAATCCGGGAATCTTTTTCATAACAAAAACGTAAATCTAATTTATATAATTTAAAAAATAGGAGTCATTTTATGAACTACATTTGGTTGTGACACGCTCCCTCACAAGTTGGTACGGTACCACGGCATTCACCTTTCTCAATAAAATGTTGCTAAACTATGCTAAGTACATTAAGACATGGACTAACACTTGCGAGCTGGTGAGCGGCGCGTCGTACTTTTCGCGCGGGCCGCGGTCGAACATGTCCTCTATCCGCCGCAGCGCGCGCCGCGTGGCCTCGGGGTCGGCCGCGCCCGCCTGCTCGCGCACGTAGAACTTGTCCGTCACCGTGGCGGCTGCAACACACGACATGACACAGCGCTCGGTCGACGCGAAGTCTCGCAGTCGGCCGGCGCCACAACTTACGCAGGCCGAGAGGTTTCACGAGCGACACGTAGGAGCGGCCCTGCTCGTGCTGCGACGCAAAGCGCAGCTTGAAAGAGCGCGCGTGAAGATCGCGCGCGCCGGTCTCGCCCGGGCCTGGCTCGCCCGGGCCGGCATCGCCAGCCGAGCCGGCCTCGGCGGTACCCTCCGCTGCCATTCCTGACAGCTATGCTTTCACTCACAGTGTAGACCGATGAATGACCAGTTGGATCGATGTGACGAGTTGCTAGGCAGGAAATATAATAGGCAAGGGTCCCGCAGACACGCATCAAGCGCCGTCGCTAACTAATGCCCGCAGAAAGATACTTATGATATAGGTACATATTTCAGTAATGTTATAAGCATCGCTTCCACGATGCACAAGGCGCGAGTATGTATATGGTCTCAGGTATTTTTAGAATCGTTTAGTAGGTATACTTATGTCTTATCAAATATCCAAAGACAGAAACACTTGAAGACTTAATTTATTATGTCTTTAAATTAACATGTTTTCGTGAAGAGTCCATGCAATTTCTGAATTTCGTTTAAACTAAATTCGCTTCAAAGTTTTGATATTTTATCATCGTTTATTTCTTACAATATGGTACCTGGAGAACAACAAAAAACTCATTAATTTGCTTTCTTTAGATGCTGAGGCAGTGTTACGAGAGGAGGAGGCTATCTCGCCGGATGAGCTGAGCGTCGCGCAGATGCGAGAGATCAAGGAGCACGCGCAGAACTACACCTTCCAGACAGAAGTCAACCGCATGATGAAACTCATCATCAACTCGCTGTACAGGAACAAAGAGGTGCCGTCCGTCTCATTCCGTCTGATGGAGCTGCAAGTAGCGATGGCGACTAGTGAGCGGTAGTAACGAGAGTGTCGTTTCAGATATTCCTGCGAGAGTTGATCTCGAACGGCTCGGACGCGCTGGACAAGATCCGGCTGATGTCGCTGACAGACCGCGACGTGCTGGAGACCAATTCCGACCTCAGCATCCGCATCAAGGCCGAGCCCGAGAAGCGCCTGCTGCACATCATCGACTCCGGCATCGGCATGTCGCGCAACGAGCTCATCAACAACCTCGGCACCATCGCCAAGTCTGGCACCGCTGAGTTCCTGTCCAAGATGCAGGACGCGGAGAAGGTATGTGTGTCTCGCACGCGTAGGTACTGCAGTCTGTAGCGCACCGGTACCAGTCACTATGTCCTATTGCTTGCAGAGCGAGGCGCACGAGATGAACGACATGATCGGCCAGTTCGGCGTGGGCTTCTACTCCGCCTTCCTGGTGGCCGACAAGGTGACCGTGGTGTCCAAGAACAACGCCGACAAGCAGCACGTGTGGGAGTCGGACGCCAACGCCTTCAGCGTGGCCGAGGACCCGCGCGGCGACACGCTCAAGCGCGGCACGCACATCACGTCAGTACCTCTCGCTACAGTGACGCCAGAGCCGCCCGGCGCGGGAGCACTCGGTTGAGTTACTCTGTGTTGCAGGCTGCACGTGAAGGAGGAGGCGGCCGACTACCTGCAGCCCGACACCATCCGCAACCTCGTGAAGAAGTACTCGCAGTTCATCAACTTCCCCATCTACCTGTGGGCCTCGCGCACCGAGACCGTGGAGGAGCCCGACGCCGACGCCGACGACAAGGCCGACGCCGACGCTGACGACGACGCGCAGGTATGTGTGTGTGACGAGTCCTGCTGCTAGTTAAATCCATACTTCTGTACTAATATAATAAAGCTGAAGTAATTTATTAATTAATGTTTCCGGCAGGTCGAGGACTCTGCCGAAGATAAGCGCGAGACCAAGAAGACCGAGAAGACCGTGTGGGACTGGGAGCTGATGAACGACAACAAGCCCATCTGGACGCGCAAGCCTAACGAGGTCAGCGACGACGAGTACACGCAGTTCTACAAGAGCCTCACCAAGGACACCTCGCCGCAGCTGGCCAAGTACGTGCGCCCCTGTCTCTGCATTATCTGTGCACTGTGCCCCGAACTTGATCGTAAATAATATTGCAACACACGTTTTAGTGGGGAAATTGACAACTAAAAAAACAAGCAATTTTTAAGGAGAAAAATCTTAACTTGGCAGGGCCCATGTTAAGGGTTTTGAGGAGAGTACGAAATCCATGCAGTCGAGGCAAAGTGCGAGTTTGCATAATATAATAATATGTGTGATCAACTGATCATACAACCTCATAGGATAGAGGGCAGCATACTTGATGTTTATTAAAAAATGTTGTGTATTGTGACTTTAAATGACTTTCTTGGCATTGTAACTGTTATGCGCGCTAACCGTGGCTGTGCAGGGCGCACTTCGTGGCCGAGGGCGAGGTGACGTTCCGCGCGCTGCTGTTCGTGCCGCGCGTGCAGCCCGCCGACTCCTTCAACCGCTACGGCACCAAGACCGACCACATCAAGCTCTACGTGCGGCGCGTCTTCATCACCGACGAGTTCAACGACCTCATGCCCAACTACCTCGCCTTCATTCAGGTAGGCACCGGCCCGGGCCGCCCTCCGCAGTGTCGCGCCGAGTGCTGACCGTGCGTGTGTGTGTGTGCAGGGTATCGTGGACAGCGACGACCTGCCGCTCAACGTGAGCCGCGAGACGCTGCAGCAGCACAAGCTCATCAAGATCATCAAGAAGAAGCTGGTGCGCAAGGTGCTGGACATGCTCAAGAAGATCCCCGACGCCGAGTACGACGGCTTCTGGAAGGAGTACTCCACCAAGTTAGTTCGCGATTCGATCGTACTGTGTCAGTAACAGTGCCGCAGAGAGTGTAACTGTGTGTTCCCGCAGCATGAAGCTGGGTGTGATCGAGGACCCCAGCAACCGCTCGCGCCTGGCCAAGCTGCTGCGCTTCCAGTCGTCGCGCGGCGAGGCCATGACGTTCCTGGCCGACTACGTGGCGCGCATGAAGCCCAACCAGAACCACATCTACTACATCGCCGGCTCCAGCCGCGCTGAGGTAACCGCATTCTGATTATTTATAATCTATAAATAGTAACTTCCTGTGGGACCGGTTATTGCTTCTTTAAACTGCACCATGAATTTAGTTGCGGTTTTCACCATCATTTGGAGAATTTCTTCCGGAAGGTTTTTACATGTCGCCACATCAGTCAATTATATTTAATATTCAACAATAACCAGAGTTGTACTTGTGCAGGTTGAGAAGTCTCCGTTCGCGGAGCGTCTAGTGCGTCGCGGTTACGAAGTGCTGTACCTGACGGAGGCCGTAGACGAGTACTGCCTGTCCTCGCTGCCCGAGTACGACGGAAAGAAGTTCCAGAACATCGCCAAGGAGATCTTCGACTTGGAAGAGAGTGAGTACCCACTCCCGTGCTCTCCGTATATCGTTAACGAGTAACGGAACTGACGGTACCATACGTGTTCCGCAGACGATCAGCAGAAGGAGCGCCTGGAGGCGTACAGGAAGCAGTTCGAGCCGCTGACGACGTGGCTCGGCAACAAGCTGAGCACGTGGGTGACGCGCTGCGTCGTGTCGCGGCGACTGGACCGCTCGCCTGCCGCGCTGGCCGCGACCGCCTTCGGCTGGACCGGCAACATGGAGCGCCTGGCCCTGTCCAACGCGCACCAGAAGGTACGTGTCCCCGCGTCGCGGCCGCCTTCGGCTGGACCGGCAACATGGAGCGCCTGGCCCTGTCCAACGCGCACCAGAAGGTACGTGTCCCCGCGTCGCGGCCGCCTTCGGCTGGACCGGCAACATGGAGCGCCTGGCCCTGTCCAACGCGCACCAGAAGGTACGTGTCCCCGCGTCGCGGCCGCCTTCGGCTGGACCGGCAACATGGAGCGCCTGGCCCTGTCCAACGCGCACCAGAAGGTACGTGTCCCCGCGTCGCGGCCGCCTTCGGCTGGACCGGCAACATGGAGCGCCTGGCGCTGTCCAACGCGCACCAGAAGGTACGTGTCCCCGCGTCGCGGCCGCCTTCGGCTGGAGCGGCAACATGGAGCGCCTGGCCCTGTCCAACGCGCACCAGAAGGTACGTGTCCCCGCGTCGCGGCCGCCTTCGGCTGGACCGGCAACATGGAGCGCCTGGCGCTGTGTGCGCCGCCCGCTCGCACAGACACACACACACTCACACTCTGTCCCGCACAGGCCGACGACGCCCAGCGCAAGCACCACCTGACGCAGAAGAAGATGCTGGAGATCAACCCGCGCCACCCGCTCATCGTGGAGCTGCTGCGGCGCGTGCGCGAGGCGCCGGACGCGCCGGAGACGGCCCGCGCGGCCGACACGCTGTACCGCACGGCCGCCATCCGCTCCGGCTACCTGCTGCAGGAGGGGCAGGCCACGGACTTCGCCGAGGCCGTGGAGGACATGCTGCAGCAGTCGCTGGGCCTGCCGCCCGGAGCCGCGCCCGCCGACGACGACGACGAGGCCGACGCCGCGCCCGACGCCGACGAGCTGGAGGCCGACGCCGAGGAGTTGGCGGCCGAGCACGAGGAGCTGTAGGCGCGCGATCTCGAGTGAATGTTTCGTGTGTGAGGATGATGACGACTTTTTATACTTGCTGGCATATTACGTGTGAGATTATGACTTGATAGTTTACTGTAAATAAATTATATATTTATTAGGTGTTTTCTTTTATTGCAATATCCGTAACGATTCCTATTTAGAAGAGGCGAGTAATGAAAATATATTATAAAGAGTAACGTAATTTGATCAAATATTACAAAGGCTTCAAGCTACAGGTGCGGAAATGTAACCTAACCAAGTCGCGGAGCTCGAATTTTCTAAAAAAGTATTTTAACGTAATGGGGATAAAAACTGCCTCTTGCTCACTTCAGATGTTGCTGCGCTCCAACGTACCAAGAATTAGACAGCTGTCACTATCCATACATTTTCTGTAAACAAGCTACTTCTTTTACGGGTTTATTTTCGATGTCCATCACTTTTTTGGCCAGCACCGGAGGACAGCGAAACAACTTTACCTATATTGTTTCGAACGCCGCTATTGCGACACACGCTGTTGCGAATTATTTTTCCACTGCCTCACAGGGTCGAAAGCTCATGGAATCGAATGAAGTAGTCGCGAAAGACGCTGTTTCGAAAAACATTTTCACTGCCTCATACGCTCCGAATGCTTGTGATTTCGATTTCTTTAGTCATTAAGTGTACAGAAAAATATTTAAGCAGTAATTAAATAAAATCAACAAATTCGGTGTCAACATCAACATTTAATACTGCTTTTACGCATAATCCACACTAATATTATAATGCGAAAGTGTGTCTTGGATGTCTGTCTGTTACCTCTTTACGCTTAAACCGCTGAACCGATTTAGATTAAATTTGGTATAAGTAGAGATAGTTTGAGTCCCGGAAAAGGACATAGGATAGTTTTTATCCCGATATTCCCACGGGACCGAAACCACGGGGCGCTGCTAGTTAAATAATATGCACGTATGCGCAGCTGTTGACTGCAAAAATACGGGGACCCATATATTGCCAAAGATGTTAAAAGACTAAAACTGGGGGAAAGCTCTCCGAAACATAAAAAAGTAACCCGATATTTCGTCGAGACTATATGCCAGTGGCGAAGCTAGGGAGGGGCGGCTCGGCCCGGGTGCCACCCATTCGAGGAAGGTGACACCCAACCGTAAAAAAATGTAACCTACTCACACAAACCTTAAAAAAAAAAACAAAAATAAGTAAGTGATCGATAAATCTGTCGATGGACATAGGAGGGAAAATCATATCCATTTCTGTTTAGGCGTCGAGAGTTTTTTGCATCTCTGAAATTAGCTCAACGACTAGTATACGTTACTCCAGCAGGAGTATTGTAAGTTATCTGGGATGGTAAGGATAGTAACCAGGACCAACGGCTAAGAACACGAACAGTGATTACTTACATTAATTAGCACATGAGAAAGTACGAATCTCAAGGGTGCCGATGATGGAACTCCGAAAGTCTGAACCTCCAGCTCGGAAGTCGGACGCTCTTACCACTCGGCACAGTCTTCTTCAACGCGTCTTACGTTCATAGACAGCTTTCTGTGTCGGTGTCACACCGCGACGACCGCACTGGTGACACCCATGCTAGCTACGCCACTGCTATGTGCTTTTATTAGCTTCACAATTGTTTCTAACAAAATCTTGGAAGTCAATTTTAACCTACTTCTAATTTTCGTATCGAAATGAAACTTTGTATGTACCTACCTATATGTTGTTCGGAAGACAAAACTATAATTTGGTATCTTGAAGCTGATCTGATGATGGAGCCAGGAGGTGGATAGTGGAACTCTTCAGTGGCTAATAGTAAACCCTTCTAGTTTGGGCTTATATGATTTGTTTTGACGAGTCAAATATTTTGCACTTGGAGTCGTGGGTCTGATGATGGAGACGGGAGGTGGATAGTGGAACTCCTTGTGGGCTACCTAGGTACTTGTAAATAAACCGCTCGAGTTTGCTAGTAGCCCCTAATCGTTATAACTTCGTTGACTTTATACTTATTAACCTAATGAAGAATATACTAGACGCAAAAGTTAATTAAAAATATGTAGTTTAAGGTGAATGCGCAGTGGTAGACCGCGAAATTTAAATTTTCTTACGTTTTTTGCAATTTGCAGATCAGTGTCAGGTTGTATCTTGATCAAAATATGATTTGCGACTATAATAGACATGTATTTACAGTATTATAGTCATTAGAATCATTAATATATCTCTTTAAGTTAGATTTCTACCACTAACACTTTTCCATACGAGATTTGTTCTTAACGGTAGAAATCTAACTTAGAAAGATGTATTAATGATTCTAATTATTATAATCCTGTAAATACGTACCTGTTATAGTCGCGAATCATATTTTGATCAAGATACAACCTGACACTGATCTGCAAATTGCAGAAAACGTAAGAAAATTTAAATTTCGCGGTCTGCCATGGCACATCCACCTTAAAAGAAACTAAATAAAAACTTTTTTTATAAAAAAAAAAAAAACAACAGACAAAAAAACACTAAAAAGTGATAAATAACTTTAATTTCGGAAGTCGGTGTCGTTGGTTCCGCATTTTCGTTTTTTGACACCGACTTCCGAAATTAAAGTTATTTATCACTTTGTAGTGTTTTTTTTTTGAAGTCGGTTGTTTTTTTTTTGTAAAAATGTTTTTATTTTTCACTTTTTAGTTGTACCTACCTACCCCACAAAAATTCAATTAACACTAGTGCATTATAGTAGAGATAAACAATTATAAAACTGAATGCCCCTCCATTAAAATTTTTATACAAACATTTGAAGATGTGTGTATGCGACATGCGGCGGAGAGGCGTTCATTTTTTACCGACTTCACAAAAAGGAGAAGGTACTATGTTCGGCTGTTTGTATGTATTTTTTTTAATTTTTTTTTGTATGTTTGTTCATCGAATACTCCGCCAATTGTCGACGGATTTTCAAAATTATTTTTTTGTTCAAAAGTAGATAGTTGTGAGGTGGTCCCACTGTCACCAAGTTAGAATCTGATGATGGGATCATAGAGAAATCGAGGGCAACCCTCAAATTCTATAGGCTTACTTATTGTTTTTCGCATATTTTATGAAGTATCTTGTGTATTTGCGTATGGTTGTCACCATCTCAGGTAGCTGGGCTGATGACAGAAGGTACAACTCCTTAACAGTAAGAAGTTACTCGAACAGGCAAGGACTGTTTTAGTAAATTGTTTTGATGTTTGATAGGGCATTTGCCACATTTGGTCTCATGATCATCAAGTCATGATCTGATGCTGCAGTCAGGATAGTCTGCAGAGTACCTAACTCCTCGACAACTAACAGCAGATATTTCGTGTTTAGGCTCATTGAAAAGGGCTCGATTTGTGGATAAACGTACTGTTAATGAGGAACACCGAAGTACATAGAGACCTGATGCTGAAGCCAGGAGCATCAGAAAAAGTACAAACCTTGAAATTACAGCACCGTAGTCTTGTTTGGGCTCATTTTAAACAGGATTCAATTTGAAGTTCAATGCAATGCTGACATAAGTCTGGCCTGATGCTGCAGCCAGGATTATCAGCATCTAGTCTAAAAACATCAAGTCAGGATTTGATGATGGGATCCTGGAGAAATCGAAGGAACTGTTCAAATATTATAGGCACAACTATATCGATTTAGAATTTTTATAGTAACTCGTGCATTTGCTCTCGGAAAGCACAATTGGTGAAGTGGAACTGATGATGAAGACCACAGATGGCCACCGGAACTACTCAATAATATCTAAGTATTTCACGGGTTGCGATTCGATACTTTAACATGGTTGCTAAGCAATTTATGCTCGTCACAATGTGAATGGTGATATGGAGCTGATGGTGGACCAGGAGAACTCTTCAACAATTAACTTCCCTGCATCGAGAAAAGCAATATTTTGTAAAAGGCGATGAGAAAGTTGACACTAGGCTATTGTAACTGAGATAAATTATAAGCAGACCCACTAAAAAGCGTGAAATAATAACTTTTTAACAAAAAAAAAACCGACTTCCAAAAAAACACTACAAAGTGAAAAATAACTTTAATTTCGGAAGTCGGTGGCAAAAAACTAAAATACAGATCCAAAGACACCGACTTCCGAAATTAAAGTTATTTTTCACTTTGTAGTGTTTTTTTGGAAGTCGGTTTTTTTTTTAATAAAAAAAATCGACCGAGACGCGACGATCATTTGGGCGCGCAAACGGAGCGGGCTGCGCGGAAAGGTCCATATTTGAGAAAACTTATTTACCTACGTTCCATGTGTCAGGAAAGACTGTCGAACTTTGGATTCTTGTCCATAGAAATTAATACAATTGCCCAAAAGCTAAATGATTCTGAATTAATTCAGAAATTTGGTAGCGCAAAAGCTAGAATTGTAGCCTAAGTCCATGCGGACGAAGTCGCAGGTACAGCTAGTCTATGTAATATCCGATTAATCCGTGTAAGCAACTGCATTATGCATAATATCATAGGAACATGGTACATGGAGGAGCGCCACTTGTAAGATTTTGCACCATATAAAAATTTTTTTAGGGCCGCCGCTGCCAGCTTATCAGCAAAGCCAATAGTATAACACCTGTCTGCGGAGTAATTGTGTAACATACTATCAGGAGCAATGGCTTTCATTTTGAGTTTCAACTACATTCATTACGTTATGTTGTTGAGCAGACAAATTTTTCTAACATAATATGAAGCAGTGGATTAGCAATATTCTTCAAAATTATTCAAATTGAGATTGATAATGTATTACGCAATTGCGGTGCTGGTCGGACGACCCCTCCTTCTCAATGGAGGATAAGGAAAAGGGGCCGGGGCGCCATAAAGATTTAGAACCAACACGAACAATAATACAAACAATAAAAAAAATAAAGAAAAACCAAATAATCATAAGCATTTATTTAAAAAAATTAATTTCCTATTAAAACAAAACGGCTAAGCCGAACGCTAGTTACAATACTGTTACTTCGATGGCGTGTCAGTCTACGACTGTACGTCATCAGTAGGCGCGGGCACCACTGACTACTGTAGTTCGTTCGTGTTCCAGGCCGGCCGCACCTCCGAGCCCGGTGCTCTATGTACAGTTACACATCACAATCACACATCAGCGATAACACTCGCACTACGGGAACCGTTCTTACTGCTATGACATGTGGGCTATATCAATGTCATATTGTTAACACTGATGTGCGGTTGACTGTATTAACGCGTTCAACAGAACCACAACTGTCACCTCCTCTCTAACATATACTACCATTATTCAACACAAAATTTTGTTATGGTATAAAATATAAATATTTATTATTTGCAGTTTTTGCACAAAAGTATAAAAATATAATTTATGTTATGGTATCATTTTTTACATAGAATAAGGCAGATTTTTCTATCGTCACATGTCATCTACCAAAGGATATTTTTTTATTCTTGAGAAAAGTTACCAAATAAAATTTTAGGCATTAGTGTTATTTACATCCACGTAATCAAACGAGAAGCCGCTCTGTTGTGAAATTTTGTGAAAAACACTAAACTAGTGAACAGATTCAAGTGCGCAAGCAGGCCGCCCACTCGAGCGAATCTGTTTGTGTAATACGGCCCGCTCTTTTATTTTATGTTGAATGAGCACTGAGTTCCGAATGTTTCAAGTGACCCAACTGGAAGCCACCCAGCGCGGTGACGTCACACGGGCAGCGCGGGCTGGCGGCGCGCCTGCAGCTTGGCGCGGTTGTAGGCCAGCACGCCCAGCGCCGCCAGCGCCATGCCGGCCAGGTTCAGCGGCGGCGCCGGGTTGCGCAGCAGCAGCAGCGACGCGCCCACCACGGCCGCGCGCTTGGCGGCCGACGCCACGGCGTACGCCAGCGGCGACACGCGCGACAGCACGCTGAACGCGGCCACGGCCTGCAGCCACGCCAGCGCGCCGTCCGCGGCCAGCAGCGCGCCGCCCGCGGCCCAGCCCGCGCCCGGCGCCGCGCCCGCCCACAGCGCGGCCCCGTCGTGCCACGCCCACAGCGGCGCGAACAGCAGCAGCGCCAGGCGGCCCAGCAGCTGCAGCAGGCGCAGGTGGTGCACGCCCGTGTCGCGCATGACGCGCTTGGAGTACAGGTGCTGCAGGCTCAGCAGCGCCGCCGCCGACAGCGCCGCGCCCAGCCCCAGCGCGTCGAACTGCAGCTCCGTGGCCGACGCCACGCCCACGCCCAGCGCAATCACCACCAGCGCCAGCTGGACGCCGCGCGTCTGGCGCTCGCCGAACAGCAGCCACGCCAGCCCCGCCGTCCACAGCGGCGTCGTCGCCTTCACTGCGAGACAGCACACCGTTTCAATTTTTGGTTTTAGGTTATTGTGATAGATTCCTTGAGATGTTTTCCTTCACTGATTTGAAAAGAACTGTGATAAAGTTGCAAAAAGAAAAGTGAGTGCCCGCCTGGGTTCAAACCGATGGCCACTTGTTAGTTAATACTGGACCACCACTGCTTTTGTCGATCTTAAAGCATGGTCATAAACACTAACCTGTGTGTGCATAGGAGATGGGTACTTTCCAAATGGACACTTGCGAGCATATGGTGGTGAGGAACTTCGCGAAGGCGAGCGGCATGAGCGTGCGCCAGTAGTAGCGGCGCGGGAAGTCGGCCGCGCGCCGCACGCCGCACAGCGCGAAGGCGGGTGCGCTGCACAGCACGATGCTCAGTAGCTGCACCATAGTCACCGTGACCGGGTACGGGAAGTCCGTCAGCACCAGCTTGCCCACCACGTTGCTGGCCGAGCTGGCGGCGTACCACGCCAGGCACAGCGCCACCACCACCAGCGACTCGCGCCGCGACCCCTCCAGCCCCATGGCGCACTGATCACGCCCCGGCCCCGCTACTTTTACTTGCCACCACTTCGAAAACCCTCATATTTCGCTTCCAAGGATCATAATGCGTTCATTTGGAATGAAATTAGAAGAATGATGAGTTGAGTTCCAAAATAATTCTTGCTAGATGGCATAACATCCGGCAGAGGTTTGTATGAATATTTTAGAATATAGAGTAGAATATTACACAAATAAATATGGTCAAAATGAAAAAAGTGTCTCTGTGACATGCCCCTTGGGTGTACAATAAAAAGAAAGTAAAATTTTCAAATTTACTTATCTATAGCAAAACATTGGAACTTATCGCTTCGTCACAGCGTTGAAAAAACGGCTAAGTAATAGTCAATGAGTAAATGCTTAAGTATAAGACTGTATGTAACTTTTCCAACACGACCAGCTCATCACCATGTATTGTTTCAGTGTAATTTTCGTAAATAAAAGTGCTATTCGGTGTTACGACTATCGATAGTCCTAACCCAACCAACACTTTAACAGCTGGCTTGGATCGTGGATGTCAAATCAAATAGCTAAAAACGACAAACGTCAAAATTAGTATGTGGCACACAGACGTGTGGCATGACCACAGACATTGTATTTTCAGCAGTATATATTATAGTGTACTCTGTGCATTGTATATTCGAAAAACAATGTTGCCGGATAGTACGTTCACAGCTTAGTTCACAGTCTCTGTGGTACGTTATACTTATTGATACTTTTTTTTTTTTTTTTATAGTAATGGCTCCATCGCGCATCGTTTTAACAATGATTCTGCCAATGTCAAGGTTAAGGGAAACAAAGTGTATTCGTTGAGGTTGACCGGTTATACTGTCTTTAGTACGGTTTAGTTACGACTGGAACTGTTTGAGTAGCCTTTGAGTTGCTATGTTATAGTTTGATGTTATTAATAATATAAATTTTTTAAGTGAATTAATTAATGGGGACTCAACGAGTGTTAAGAGAAATGGGATATTAATAGGTCTGGGAAAATTAGGAGGGAGAATATCATATAGCGGGACTAAAAGATTATGTACGACAAGAGAAAAATATGTGTTCAAGAGTACCCTCTTCTAGACCACACTCGCAAAGGGAATGATTCCGAATGCGTAGTTTAGCCAAAAACACTGGAGAGCAAACATGACCTAGTCTAAGACGTATAATGAATGATAGATGTGGTTAATTTATTCAAATTCTTATTTTTGACAAACCAGGGTTTAGCTGGAATGTTGGGTTGAATATTGCCATAATATTTGCCCTTAATTACCCTAGAACTTTGCCATAGTTCATCCCAAGACTTCATGAGACGCGGTTTATTGATACTTATCGATACTTTATTGCTCGGTTGGCATTCATCTTTCATTTTTAGATTATGATCATTTCAGCCGAAGGACGTCCACTGCTGGATAAAGGCCTCCACCAAGCAACGCCACTTCGACCGGTTCTATGCTTCCCGCATTCAGCGGATTCCTGTGGCCTTCCTTCACAAAAATCAAAAGTCATTTACTCAAACTAGGCTATTCACAAGGTCATTGGTCCACCCACCTTTTGGGAGGCCTTCCAACGCTACTCCTGTAATTGATTTATTGTTGTGACCATTGCTCAAAAGTCAGATTACAATAATACACACATCAACACGATCTAGGGATATTTTTAAAAAAGCGAATTACTATCAATGTGTTAATTATTTATATGACATGTATATATTTAAAAGATACGTTATTTAATATTCTACCATTTTTTAATAATGGTTATGGTACTTAGATTAAAATTTCAGGATTTTATGAAAAAAAATGAAGCATAGACGGAAATCGTATATGAATGAACTTTTAATTATTTGTGAATAAAAACTGAAAAAAATAGAAAAATCATTTAATTTGTGTTTATAAACTTGAAGTTAGTAGTCTGAGAAAGCGCCCATGATGTTCATAACACATCGGCAACGATTCGGCATGCTCAGAACAAGGTTGTCAATGTCTTGCTGCGGAATATTGTCCCATGTCCTTCTGAGGTGCGCAAAAAGTTGATCTTCTGTAGCCAGATTTTCAGGAACTTCCTTCAGAGCTCTTCTTTGCAGCATATCCCACGCATGCTCAATGGGATTTAGATCTGGCGATTGAGCAGGCCAGTCTAAGGCCCTAACATTATGTGTATGTAACCAAGCTGTTACCGTTCTCGCCGTGTGTGCCCGGGCATTGTCGTGCATGAGCAGGAAATCTTGCCCCATTTGTGTTCTGTGGGGCAAGATTACGGGCCACAGCACCTGTTGGACGTATCGTTCTGCCGTCATATTGCCCCGCACCCAAACGAGATCCGTCCGTCCTCCAAGACGAATTCCTGCCCAAACCATAATTGTTCCTCCTTGGTATGGGTGAACTTCCTGAGGGTTCTGGAGACGGCTCCATCGTCCAGGAACTCACCAAACACGCGTCCTTCGTGAATCTGGATGGAAGCCGAACCTGGATTCATCCGTGAACAGCACATTGGACCATTGCTCACGGCCCCAGTCCACGTGGTTCCGAACCCATTCTAATCGTCGTCCACGATTGCCTCTCCGTAAAGGTGGGACCCGGAGTGGTCTACGAGAGCGTAGATTGCTTTCATGCAGTCGCCTTCTTACAGTTTGGTCACTCACAAGCACTTGGTGTTCCACTCGCAGCCTTTGGACCAATTGAGTCGCCGTTGCATTTGGTTGTGCTCGCGCAGTAATTTGCAAAAATCGGTCTTGTCTGGGGGTAGTGATGCGACTTGGCCCCCGGTGCCTCTCCGCTACTTCACCTGTGGCACGATAGCGTGTCCACAATCTTGAAATTACATTTTGATGGGTCCCTATGGCCTCAGCAACATTACGCTGAACAGATCCAGCTTCCAGCATTCCCACAGCTCGTAACATCTCCGCCCTCGTCAAATGTCGGCGTTGCATGGCTACAATACCTCAATTTTAACTTTATCTTTCGTTTAAAAATGAAAAAAAACTGTAACTAAACGTAATTCGTATTGTTTTCTAAATTTCGCACAAATGAAAATTCCCTCTCCTATACATCAAGACATTTTTTGCCACCGAAACAAAAGAATTTTCAAAAATTTACTTTTGGAATTAGTCTGAGATAAATTACAAACAAATCGGTGTATAAAAGATTCCAATGCGGCCAGTACTTATCGAGTTATTTAATTGAGTATGAAATATCCCTAGACCGTGTTGATGTGTGTATGTGTCACGGGCATGGACTTATAATAAGTCCATGGTCACGGCCTCACGAGTCACGAAATGACACATACACATTAGACACATGTTGCTCATGACATGTCATGAGCAACATGTGTCTAATGTGTATGTGTCACAGTCTGTGCACGTGTTTTACTTAGTAGTAAATACTATTTCCATGGCCTGACCACTAATGTGACTGATTGAAGAAAAATGAAATTATCTGCTATGGCACTCCTTTAGGGGTTATAGTGTTCTGTGGACTGGTGGCACTACATCTGTCATGTTGAATGTAAATGTAGAAAACAAGAAAGTTTTTAGTTTGCTAGTAAAACTATCAATCTAAGCAAGTTATTTTGATCAAATATCGGGAGCTAACTAATCACACTATTCGAAATAAAGTTTTTATAAATTACACGTGTACATATAAAGTTTATGTTTTTAATAAAAGAGACTAATAGCGAAGTTGAAAACAATCTATACATTCTTTAAGGACTGTATTATGGACAGCTTGTCATCTCCAGGACATCTTCTGTAATAATTGTAATTAAGGTGAGTGTGTTCTTAGTGCTAAGCAATGTTGCTTTAAATCATACCGCCCAGATCTCGCAGAAGCCAGTTACTCCACCCATAGAAATTGAAACATGCAAGAAAATTATTATTATTGTTATCAGCTTTTATGATGTGCTGAACGAAATGAGGGCACACCTACTCACAACAGCTTGGCGAAAAGTAATAGTTGATAGCATAACTTTCAGGCCTCTTAGAACTCAAAGAACTCAGATATATTGTAATGATGTTAGGCATTGAGTCAAGTTGGTTGGGTAAGTCATTCTAGTTAAGTGCTTACTTCCTCATTTGAATGAAGCAAAAGCCAACTCTCATTTAGGTTAGATCAGTGAAGTAGTGAACTTCACTAATACATATTATGTTTCACTATGTGAGCTTTCTTCCTTCCTTAACTTACTTTCTCAACATTCAACCTTCAACACAAAACGTTTGAGGTGGGCGGTGCTGGTTAGCACATCAGTTCATGCTCTAAGCAACAGTTCATTTTGTAAGTGAAATCAAATCATACAAGATTATAAAACAAATAATCAAATGAACAAAACAATGATAATTTTACTGGCTGTCAGGTTTTTATGCTGCTAAAGTGTTGCCAGATATTTTCCATCACAATGAGGTATCAGATTGTTCTGAATTTAACTGACTAGTTAGATAGTTATGTTGCAAGCCATGTCCGTTAATATTGCATTGACACCTATTTTGGAAGCCAATGCAGTGTTATTACAGCATTGCTTGCCTTGTCAGAGAGTTTTGGAGTTCCTTGATGTCTCGCTTGTGCTGCTACTTGTATATGCCTTATTTGCCAACATATTAATTGATGATCTATGCAATTAGATATGATAGCCGAGCTGTTCATAGTATTATATTTATGCTGGTGACTGTACATTTGCTTGTAAGGCTGGTCCTTGTGCTGGCTCAGCTAGCTGTTATACAAGTGGCTTGCTACTTTAGTTGGTTTCTTTTCTTCTGTTTTCCTGTTCTTCTGTGACCTTCACCTAAGATTAGCCTTACAGCCTAGCAGACCAAGTCAATGGTGCCAATAGTATGCCAACCCAACATATAAAGTGTGCCATTATTAGAAAAAAAATCTTGGTGCAATGAATCATTCATAGACGGTCATTTTCAATATCCCCAAAACTAAAAGCGGCTCTGGTTGTAATGTGCCTGTAAGGCAACACGCCCCCTTTGGTCTGGATTTCAAGCGAAAAGGTGGCCCTACCCAATAGCCAGGGGTAGGGAAATAGCCATGGTAGTCACGTCAGAGGGCCACAGGCGAGGTGCGTGAGGTCCGCTGAGGTGGTTCTTGGACGGCCAAAGCGGTAGGTAAAGGTCTTGTTGACAGTGTGAAGTTTGATCAAGTGAGGGTTGATCAGTTTGTGGGGGGTTTGGCCCTTTGAACCTTCCATGCCAACCCACTCTCTGGTAATCCTAACGTTCAATCTTTTTTATAGTGAGACATTCTCAGGTGTAGGCTCCATGGAGGGTGGGAAGCCAGAAAGATGAAGAATAAACTACAATTTAACATTGATAATTTAATGCCAGTTAAACAACGACACACCGGAGTGGAGGCGAAAGCCAATGAGACTCCGAAGGGAGGTGCTTGTACTTCCCTTGCCCCTGGTGGCCTTGCAGCTAACGCTGCGGGTACCAGCGCGGGCGCTGGTCCGGCTGGGACAAGTCTGTACGCTCTTAGCCTCGTGTTGCAGGTAGCGCGGTGCGGGTGCGGTGCGGCGGCGGACGGCGCGGGCGGTGATGCGGCCATGGCCTCGCGGCGCGTGACGCGCAAGTGGGAGGTGTTCGCGGGCCGCAACCGCTTCTGGTGCGACGGGCGCCTCATGACGGCGCCGCGGCCCGGCGTGTTCGCGCTCACGCTGGCGCTCATCTGCGGCACGTGCGCGCTGCACTTCGCCTTCGACTGCCCCTTCCTGGCGGCGCGCGTGTCGGCCGCGGTGCCGGCGGCCGGCGCGGCGCTGTGCGCGCTGACGCTGGCGGCGCTGCTGCGCACGGCGCTGTCGGACCCGGGCATCATCCCGCGCGCGGCCGCGGCCGAGGCGGCGGCGCTGGAGGCGGGCGAGGCGGGCCGGCCGCCGCCGCGCGCGCGCGAGGTGCTGGTGCGCGGCCGCGCCGTCAAGCTCAAGTACTGCTTCACGTGCAAGATGTTCCGGCCGCCGCGCGCCTCGCACTGCTCCCTGTGCGACAACTGCGTGGACCGCTTCGACCACCACTGCCCCTGGGTGGGCAACTGCGTGGGCAAGCGCAACTACCGCTACTTCTACACGTTCGTGGTGTCGCTGTCATTCCTGGCGGTGTTCGTGTTCGCGTGCGCGGTGACGCACGTGGCGCTACTGGCGCGCGGCGCGGGACTGGCGGGCGCGCTGCGGGCCACGCCCGCGTCGGCCGTGATCGCGGCCGTGTGCTTCCTGTCAGTGTGGTCCGTGCTGGGTCTGGCCGGCTTCCACACCTACCTCGCCTCCACGGACCAGACCACCAACGAGGACGTGAGTCGCGCGCCCCGGATGTATCTGTAGAATCCTGTCGATTCCGTATTTATGTTGAATATATCACTTCACTGGCTCACTACCACACCAAGCGCCATCGTATATAGCCCGCTTCACTTTGTCTGTTTTCCGCCATTCCTCGTAACTGACAGATGACATAAGTGACAGCAGCTACCCCGCTTGTGTGAATGAGACAGTGTTTCCATATCTATTTAATAGATACACTACAGTATAGATCTCGGGATTGCCATGTACTACACTGATATTAACATGATTCACCGTTTTCAGATCAAGGGCTCGTTTTCGACACGTCGCGGCGTGTCCAACCCGAACCCGTACTCGCGCGGCAACGCGTGCGCCAACTGCTGGCACGTGCTGTGCGGCCCGCTGGCGCCCAGCCTCATCGACCGGTGCGTGCGCGCTCTGCAGCACTACTAGTTACTAGCGCACCGCGCTGCAGTCGCTCTCATGCCCTCTTTGTGTCGCAGACGCGGCGTGTTCACGATCGACGTCAAGGACGAGCTGCCGCCGCACTTCGCGCGCGCGCTGAGCGCGAGCACGCTGGCGCCCGCGCCGCTGGCCGTGGCGCCGGCGCCGGCCGCGGCCGCGCCGGGCGCCGGCTCGCCGTCCGCCGGCTCGCCGCCCGCCGGCTCGCCGGGCGCGTCGCCGGGCGCGGGCGGCAGCTACACCAACCTGTTCTCGGGCGGCGAGCCGGCGCGCCACGCCTACATGAACCGCTCGCTGGAGCCGGAGCCGGCGCCGCGGCCGGAGCGCCGGCGCGCGCGCTCGCCGCCGGCGCTGGCGCTGGCCGCGCCGGCGCCGGGCCTGAGCGCGTCGCGGCTGCGCCTGCTGCACGACACGACGATGATCGACGCGGCGCTGGACCTGGACGAGGCGGAGCCGCCGCCGCACCTGGCCGTGCCGGTGCATGCGCGCGCGCTGGCCGCGCTCTGACGCGCGCTGCCGGCCCGGCCGCGCCGCAGGTGCGCGCGCATAGCCGGGGCCAACTTGTATATAAATTATGATAATTATAATAAATAGCTTGTATTGTAGAGTTCGTTTGTCTTTTATTTTTATTCCGAACTTGCTGTCCTTGCCTGCGCACCTGCGTACTCGTTGCCTGAAATACGCAACGTACTTGCAAATCGTTTATTACACACTAGCTGTGCCCCGCGGTTTCACCCGCGTTAATTTGAGGAAAAAGCCTACTAAAATATATTCCAATACTTACATTAATTTAAGAAGCTATTTTAGGTACATCACACTATGATCAGTAAGAGCGGATCTATAGTAAAAAATGTCACGAGACCAGCGTTAATAAAGTAACGCTGGGTAAAAGTACCGTGGTCTTATTAAATGTGGGTACTTGTGAAATAATGACCGGCCGCCTTGCGGAGTTATTTTAAAATTAGGATATCTCCTAATAAAAAATCTTATTCTTTTGAAACTTGGCAATATTTGCCACAGTAAATAATAAATATTGTCACTTTTAGTTTAAAAAACCCCTCACAGAGTGGAAAAGTTAATAGGTAAGAAAAAAAAATTAACCCGCTGTCGGATTAACTCAAAACTAGGTAGGTACAGTCAGCATCAAAAGTCGATTAACACTATCATTTTTACATGTTATTAAATTGACAACAACTTTTTTCAATAAACTGATTTTTAGCTTTTCACATAATAGACAAGAGTATAATATTCTAAAAAAAATTCTGCTGCAATTTTAAACAAATATTTTGCTCAATAACTAAGATTAAAAAAACTGAAGTGTTAATCAACTGTTGATGCTGATACCTACCAATACTTAAAACAATAAAATAGTACCTACCTACTATGTGATTTAGGGTTTTTCAAACCTTGACTCCTTGTCGAGAATACCATGCCGCGCCGGGCGACCGCGGGCGGTGAGCTGCGGTCGCGGAGCGTGCACAGCACTGCTTCATCGTCCTCGCTACTGAGCGATTGTTTCTCGCCGATTTAAACCATTGTTTTTACCGTTTTGTTTTCTCACTGTTGAGCCTTAAAATACAGTCCATTATAATCGAGTCACCGTGTTTTAGTCCTCGTACCACCTGGAGGATATTATCCCACTCTTCTTTACTCCTACCTGGGTGAAAAGGGGTAATAAACTCTTTGCTTCCATTACTCGAAAATGGGTATAAATACCTAATCTTTAAGTCAATTTACAATGGAAACTTACCAAATGCTTTTTAAAAACGAGCCCTGTCGGTGGTGAAAAAGGACGACACAGTTTATTTGAAAAATCTTATTCCTTTTATCTACAGCATGTAACAAAAACCCTGTCCGATCCAATAAAGGCGCATAAGCGCATTCCTGGTTCAACATACGTACTAAAAAAAATTGTTGTAAAAATGTAACTCATAAAAACATTAAAAACCAAAAGTTATTGATTTTTATTTTTTATAATCCATGAGAAATTTAACACTGAATATGGCAAATTTTCGTAAGTTGACAACACTACCGGTCCACCCGCCGGCAAAATCTTTTTAACCAACTTCAAAAAAGAAGGTTCTTATTTTTACCTATTTTAATTTCAAAGAACACTGCCCTTCACTACCTCTTTCAACTAGTCGCCGACTCTGATGTCGCCGACTGGTTGACTACCGGCGCGCTACTTGTTGCCAGTCTTTCGTGGAGATAGCTTTTCAGCGGACGTCCGTACGTATCCGCTATCGTTTCGCGAACAATGTCGTATTCCAATTAGGAATATTTTAATGTGATGTACTTAGGCAAGACCGACTGTAATTATGCAGCTGCGCGTAGAACGTATGAGGTGCGCTTCGCTAATAGGCGGTGTGACAGTACCATCGGAGCGTGCGTTCCAACGCCTGCATAACCGTGTGTACACCACAGGCAGTGTTCATGGTCACGAGTCGCAGGGCGCTGATGCTGGAAGACCACGAGAGCGCAACGTGGAAATCGAGGAACAAATGCTGGATATGTAGCGTAGCTACTTCTTCAATATATTATTTAATTAAATTATAAGGTGTATTCAGTAAAGTAAGCCAGTATTGTATAAACAAACAAACAAAAGATAGTATTTACATTAAAATTATACATTATATAACTATACGCTATACGCACTTAAACATAATATTATATAACTTTATAGCGCAAATTAAAAATTAAGACATCAGTACAAACAGATAATTTTGTTATTAGATATTTTTTATATACTATGGAATGCGAACCGATCACCTGAGCGGCCGCCCGCGCCTTGTATATCTATCCTTTTCTAACTCGCGGTGCTCGCAGCGGCAGTCGAGAATCATCAGTGTTCGTAAGCGCATGTCGCTCTCGCGCGCACCCGGTGACATTCGAAGTACTTACCTAACTAACCCGTGTTGGTATACAAACTTTTATCCAGGGTATTAAAGACTTGTACTTAGCCGTGCTATGAAGTGTAATTGTTCTATTAACTGTGCCTACCGCTTCTCTGTCTGTACTCCTGTGTTTCGCCTTCCTTTGTGTATGCCCAGTGAACCTTGTACACTTTCTGTCAATACAATCCTTTCCTTTCGTAAGCGGTTGTGTTTGTATCTTACTGCAACCCCGTACGTACAGCTTCAGAAATGTTTGCCGCAGAGCCTACACAAAAGCACACGCTCTGTTGCGCGACAATTAGAGACAAACCACATGCGGGTTTGGAGAGTGCTGAAGGGAGATTGTCAGCACCGTTACCACCACTGGCGGGTTCAATCCCTTCTGCCCACTGATTACGAACTAAGAATGGAATTTTGCAATTGGGTCTTAAGAATAGTCGAAGAAGATGAAGGTTTTTTGAATCGTGTGCTTTCTCCGATGAATGCTCGTTTGAGAGAACAGGTGTATTCAACTGCCACAACGAACACGTACTTTAGTGAAAAGGTGTCGAATGTGTAATGTGTATTAGTGTTGGAGGTGGACATGTGGAGCACGATCGCCGAAGTATGCAACAACAACAAGTGAATGTTTTAATGAACTGATACCTGCAGTCGGTAAGTACATTGCCAAAAGCACATCACATTTAAAAACTAAAACCCGACTACTGAAAAGAATGAAATAAGAAAGTACCTTCCCGTGGTCGCATGCCGCTGTACTTATAAGCTATGGAAACATGCGACCACGGGAAGGTACTTTCTTGGTTCATCCTTTTCAGTAGTCGATCGGGTTTTAAACTTATTTTTTATTTAAGTGTTTTGGGGCTTATTTCAGTAATATTTATATTTTTGAAATGTGCTAATTAAGCCCTTTAATTAGACACCCAACACGGCATGATTAAAAAAATTTTAAGCTATTGCATAGCTTTTATCGCGGGCTTTGAGCGCGGCGACCGAATCAAGAAATTCCGTAACGAAAAAAACCTAACACCCCCTCACGTCGTCTAACGTCGCTTCAGTTCGGCAGACTTCGGCACGGTGTTTGTGTGCGTGCCTTTTGTGTGCGTGCGACTAGACGTATGCGTGTAGACTGTACGAAGCAATCGGACGAATACGTAAGCAGCTGTTTGTGAGAAAGTATATAGGTGTATAGGTATCTATCATCCATGTACAACAGTGAATAGCTGTACGCTTAGAAATTCCTACTAAAACCAACCCAAGGTGTAAAAAAAATAGCCATAAAATGTCTCATCGCATGCGCTGCATAAAGTATTGATGATAGAACAAAAAAATGTTCTACAATATTATAGAACATATTAATATCTGCAAAAAACGTCGCGAGTCCAACTATTGTAGTTATGTCACTATAACTACTTTTTTGCATTTTAAAAGTTGATAGAAATGCCGATCAAAATCGACCATGTTATCCATACCTTTGTATTAATTCTTATCCAAATACATTATATTGTGTTCAAGACTGTATCAATACCTGTTGATTATTTTTTGGATTATTGAAATCGGACATTTAATTCAAAAGATATTACGAAAATAAAAATATTGGTAGAAAAAAAAAATACACGCCGACGACGCGCCGAAAGAAAAAAGAAAAAAAAAATTGTTTAAATAAATATTATAATTGCATAAGTTGATAAAAAATGCAATGCAATAGCTTTACCGCGGCAGTCCCCGAGAGCCACACGTATTATTTTTTTTAGGTCATGACTTTATTTCCGCTGGAGGGGCTATATTCAATTTAATGTGACGTCACATAACAAGCGGACGATCAAAACGCTTCCAACGATACCTCATTTTTCAAATTATGACAAGTAGTTTAGAAGTTATGAGGGAACAGATGAACATACATACATACACACCGATCTAAATCATAACCCTCCTTTTTGCTTCGCCGTAGTCGGGTCAAAAAAGTCCTTATCAGGGCTACATTTAATTCAATTAATTGTTTCTTGATAAACAGAATCAGGTCGGAAATCCGGATCACTATGCCCATATAACAATTTCAGCTGGTACTTACGAGTAGGCATAAGGTATGACGTAGCACACCCCGGACACTCCATACAACGCTCGCAAAATAATTACCTACTACTACTACATTAAAAAATGACGTTTGTATACGTATGAATGTGTGCGTGAGGTACTTGTGTTTGCGAGTGCTCTTGTTAAAGAACTGCGACGAATACGCCGAAGTGCGGGGTGAGGTGCGGTAACTGATATTAGTGCGGGGAAAGGAGTGTCCTTTCTGTACGTAGTACTTTAAGTATTCTGTAGACGTAGCGTAGATTTTTTTCGTTACAAAGGTATGATTCCGATCTCGGCAGCGCGGCAGTGCGGTCGCAGCACTACTGGTCCTCATACATTTTCTATGGGCTTATATGAGATTACATTCCGAGCACACCAGCAATGTGGCGCAGCAATGTCGCGCACCATTGCTGCCGTAAAAAAAGAAAAAGTAGAGAAAAAGAATAGAGTAGAGAGTAAAAGAATGTAGTAGCGTATGCCGTTCATGTAGGTACGAAAAAAAAAAGTGAACGCAGCAGGTCGCAGTTCGTGTGTTGAATCGGATTCCGTTCGTCTTAATTTTGGAATAAGGATTGTGCCGGGTGAGTGACTGAACGAGGTAAGAATTTAAGTTTTGCCGAAAAAAATTTTTCGTTAAAAATCGCGAACGTTTGTTGATTTATTCTGTTCGTGTATTAATTTGTAAAAGGTTAGGTTCGCTCAGGTTAGGTTCGCTCAGGTTAGGTTCGCTCAGGTTAGGTTAGGTTAGGTTTTTTTTTTTTTTTTTTTTTTTTTTTTTTTTTTTTTTTTATACCACTACCTCCAACATGATCGGAGCCTTTGTATTTCTGTTTTTTATTTAATTACTTTAACATTTACTTTAATCTATACTTATGTTTAATTTTACAGTTTATATATTTGTTTCTTTCATATTCTAATACTCTCTTTACTTGTCATACAAATACGGGGGGTGCTGCAGCACTTCTTATTTTTGCTTTTACTTTAACACTTGTATTTATTTTAAGCTATAATTTTAACATAATATTGTATCTATTTATTTATTTACTCATTTATCCAAATTATATTTTACTTACTATTATTCTATGCTGGCCTCTAATATAATGTACTATATTATGACAGCATATTTATTTATGCTGTTTTATTTCGACTTATTACTCTCTTTACTATATATCTACAATAATTCAAAAATTTTTCTGCCTCTTTGCTCTTAATTATGTCCTTTACTGTGAACGGTGTTATTGCCGTGCCTATGATGTTTTCGGCGTTAAAACGGTGTTTTGCAAATTGTGGGCAGTCAAATAGTACGTGCTGGACCGATTCACTAGCGTCCGGGTCGCAGATGCACGATGGACTCTCTTTGCACTTGAAGCGATTCAAGTACTCAGAGAATCCACCGTGCCCCGTCATTATCTGTGTATTCAGGCCGCTTGTTCCTATCCTGCGAATGACACTGTATGCCACCCGCACATCCGGGAAGAATAACTTTGTTACAGATGCGGTGTCGCTGGTTTCGTATCTACGGTTCCACTCATCAAGCGTCTCCACACGTATACTTCGCTTGATGTATGAGATCGGACACCGATCGTAATCAGGCTTTCTTTTGGAGTTCTCAGCGGCCTCTCTTGCTAGTTGGTCAGCTCTTTCGTTCCCCGGCAGCCCTACGTGAGCTTTAATCCAGAACAAGTTTACGAGCTTGTTCTGGTGGGATGCAGATCTTATATTATCCCTGGCTTCTACAGCGAGAGGATGATGCGAACCGGGATTCGTGATTGTTTGGAGAGCCGCCATTGAGTCGCTGAAAATTCCGAAAGAAGATTCCTTGCGCCTAATTATCTCCCTCGTTGCTCTTGTTATTGCTAGGAGTTCAGCCTGGTAAACTGTGCAGTAATTTGATAGAGCAAGTTTGAGGGCTCTGGTCTCGGCCTCACTATTCCATATGGACAGTGAAGCACCAACCCCTCCTCCGATCTTGCTCCCGTCCGTAAAGATGCGGACGTCAAAATTGCAGTTGTTGTCAAGTTGCTCTTGATTCACCAGACTGTTGAACTGCAAGATGTCGCGTGATGCGGGATGAGGATTTTCAATTGCTGCGGCCATTCGCTCGACTTCCCTGTCCCCAAGTGATGCCCGGGGCACCCCCCTCCTGGCCTCGTACAGAGATGCTGCCTCACGAACTCGGAGGTCAAGGGGGAGCAAACCGGACAGCACCAGTGCTGAGTTCAGGGAAACCGTTCGATATGCCTTGCACATTTTCTGAGCAATTCCACGTTGGACTGCCCCAAGCTGCTTTACAATGCCCACTTTCTTTGCAGCCGGTGCCCAGACGCTAGCAGCGTAAAGTATTATGGGCTCCACGGTCGCCACGTATATCACCCGAATGACTTCTGGGTGAAGCCCCCAACTGATCTTTGCGGCTCTACACAGCTGCTTGTAGATAGCAATTGCCTTCCTGCAAACGTGTGAGACGTGGGTGTTGAAGGTCAGTTTTTGATCGATGGTTACACCCAGAAGCTTCATTTCCTGTGACATGCCGATGTCGATCCCCCCCATCCTCAGGCGTGGTGTGTCGTATTTTAATTTTCTGGTTATCACCATTGCTGTTGTTTTATGCGGTGCAAATTTTAGTTTGTTCTCGACACCCCACGCCAGAACATGATTGAGAGCGGCATTGGCACATTCCTCCACCTCTAGTGCGGTCTCTCCGTCAAACACCAAGAGGACATCGTCCGCAAACGCCTGAACGTAATTCCCCCTGTTCTCTGCTGCTTTTAGGAGGGGGTCTAGGACTAAGTTCCACAATATTGGGCCCCCAATTGAGCCTTGGACACAACCCTTGTTGGTGTCCTTGCTGTATACTTCCCCACCGTACCTGATTGCAACTCTTCGGTTTCTGAGGTAGCTGTCGATGACCCGCCTAAGGTTGATTGGACACTTCTCCTCTGCCAGGCGGACTCTTATCGCCGGCCACCAGGCACTATCAAAAGCTCCCTCTATGTCCAGCGATACAAGCGTAACTATTCTTTTTTGTGCTAGTTTTTTGTTGACATGCTGCATGAGGGCATAGAGGGAGTCCTCAGTGCTTTTTTGTGGCATGAATCCGTACTGACGGGTGCTCATCCTTGGTAAAAGGTGGAACTTAAGGCGGGCCACCAGCATTTTCTCATATATCTTCCCTAATATAGGCAACAGTCCAATCGGCCTATAAGATTTGGGAGTGGAATATGTCTCTTTTCCAGGCTTCCTCAGTATCACGACTGTTGCTTGCTTCCAGGACGTGGGGAAATGATGGTGTTCTAGGCACTTATTTAAGAACTTTAAAAATAATTCCATGTCATTAGCCACGGCATGACAACAAATGTCGGCGGTAAAGCCATCGGAACCCGGCGCCTTCTTCGGGTTGAAGGACTCCATTGAGTTTTTTAATTCTGCCGTCGTAAACGGTGGGTCGCAAGGATCATCTTGTTCACCGGAGTTTACGCTTTCGGCTTTTATTCGGATGGATTGGTGATGAGCATTGTCGGATTCGATGAGGTCTTCCGGATAAAACGTTTCCGCTAGCAACTTTACGGATCCCTTCGCATCTAGCACATCACCGTTCCGTTCCAATGGCAGGTCCTGCTCCCTACGCCGCGTCCTACCTATCACCCTGTATATACCCTCCCAAACCCCCTCCCTATCCTGTTTCCCACAGAATTCCTTCCAACTCTCGGTCTGAGCTTTGGCCGCTTCTAACTCATACTCTTCTTTCTGTTTTAGGTACTCTTCTATGACCTTTGGCTTCCGGACTTGGGCGGCACAGCGGATCCTGCGCTTCTTGGTAGCGACGGCCTTCTTGATCTCAGCGAGTCTCTCGGACCACCACGGCAAGGTAAGTTCCTCTTGGACTTTTTTGGTTGGTATTGTTCGCTTGCATGTTTCTTCTATTGCTTTTGTAAGGTTGTCTGTTGTAGTGTCAATTTGCTCAATGTCTTTAATTTTTTCTATTTCGGCTGCTGTGAATTTATAATCTATTTTCAATTGTCTAAACTTCTCATGAAATTTAGTCCAATTGGCTTTTTTGGTGTTAAATTTCCTGGTCGTTCTCTCAACTTTAATGCCTTTGGATTTCTGCAAGAGGATCTTAAACATAATGCCGTTGTGATCCGAGCTCGTCAGACCTTCATCAATCCTCCAGTCGTCTACCAAGTCTAGTAAGTCATTAGAACAAGCGGTAATGTCCACGTGACTACTGTACCGCTTTCCTCCTCGGATAGTGTCAAAGGTCGGGATTTCCCCCCGGTTCAGTATATTCAGGTTAAGTTCACCGAGAGTTGCTGCCATCTCTTCCCCCCTAACGTCGGCCATCGGGCTGCCCCACCATAAGCTCTTTGAATTGGCGTCCCCTCCAAAAATCAGTCTCCTGGAACCGACCGCAAGCCCTATTTGTTTTAGGTGTTCTAAATAGGGCTCAATAGGCTGGTCTGGCTCAAAGTAAAAGGAGACAAGCGTGATCTCCCAGGCTCTGGTTCGGACTCCCACCACAACGATGTTATTTGTGGTGAGAGTCGGGTACTGTATAATGTCAAAGTTGTGATTAAACACAGCAACGGCTGCTTTGACATTTCCTTCCCCTGGGCTGGTGTTCTGGAATATCCTCACTCCACTGTAGTTTTTCATAGTACTTGAGCCCCCCACGTAGGGTTCCTGGAGCAGAGCCACGGCTGCTTTCTTGCGATTCGCTTCTATCAACAATTCATTCGTGGCGAGCTGCTTCCTCTGGAGGTTTGCCTGTACTACCAGGTGTGGAGCCTCGCTGGTGGGAGTGTTGCTCTCTAGTGCCCCTCTGCCCGTGACCACCTTAGCAATACGCCGTTGTGGCCCTCGCCAATGCATCCCACTTCCTTCTTATCGGGCAGTCCTCACTGAAGGCGTTGTGCTCTGCATTTGCCAGTTTTGCATGCGTGCAATTACAGCATGTCGGCACTGCACCATTGAGCCAGTAACTACAGTCCGACTTTTTGTGGGGCCCGGCGCAATGGCTACATTTCTCAACCGTTTCTTTGCAGAAACGCCTGCCATGGCCGTACCCCAGACAGAGCGAACACTGGACAAGGGGAGACTGGTCTGCGATTCGGATGCGCTGCAGGTCAATCTGCACGGTTTCCGCGTCCATAATCCTGGTCCATATTTTGGGGGACACCCTAACGACGACATGGTTCATAAGAGGGTTTCTTGTTCTCTTCCTGTATCGGATCTCCACTCTATTTTCCTCTTTGTCAAGATCCCTGAATATCCTCTCGTTCTGATTTCTCAAGGCGAGAAGGATATCGTCATCGGAGTTGTATGTCATGACGTCTTTGAGGATTAGAAGTGGGTCCTTGTTCCTAATGTCGTCGACGTTAAGGTGATTACCCGCCTTCTGGATTCTCTCCTTTAGAACTCGCCTCTCTTCCTCGCTCCGGCAACCCATGATGACCTTTCTGTCTTTGGCCTTCCTAATTTTATCGATGGTCACCCCCCCTTCCTTGGCATTTACCGCAGTCCGGATTTTGTGGAGCACCTCGTCCCCAGTCTCTGTTTCGTCTGTGGAGGTGACCACCACGGAGTGCAGGGTGGCTTGCTCCGGGAGTCTTCCCCTACTACTGCCAGCCGCCACGCTCGCATAGGTGGTCCCCTCCAAGACTTTTTGATGGGACAGTAACGTGTCTCTGAGACCCTCCATCTTTTCGTTGTTCGCTGTGATGAGATTGAGGTGCTCCTCCATCTTTTTGAGCAGCTCGTTTTCCACCTGACAACTGGCAGGGTGAGAAGAGAGTGGAGGGTGTAAAGGTTCCTCCTCTTCCTTCTCACCTCGCCCTTTGCTCTGAGCCGTTTCCTTGCCCTTAACCGCCTCCGACTCCTTAAGCAGCTGATAAAGTCGTTCCACGGCTGCGATAACCCCATCTTTAATTTCCGTTTTTGTGTTCCTAGAGTTGCCGAGGTGGAGCTTTGCCTTACTGAGGCATGCTCTTCCCTCAGCAAGTCTGGTGGGATATATCGGTTTTGGGGGCGGGCTATCCGGGGCATCCAACGACGGTGTTTGGGTTTTTGCCTTGGAGGGACCTGCCACCGGCGCCGCCACCTTTTTTGGTAAGGTCTTTGTCCTGGCCTCTATCTCGCCAATGCCATGTCGGACCACAAAAGTTTTGTCCTGGGTTCCCGACGTGGAGGGAGATACCTTTTCGGCCGATTCCGCGGCTTTCTTGGGGGAGTTCGATGCCGTGTTTTTGCACGGGGTCCTAAGTCCGAGCATGATGTTGTAGGTAGGGTAGTCTGTCTTTTAACTCTATATGGAGTATGTCTGAATAAAATGTGTCACTTATTTGTGACACTCGCAGGGTCCTATTCTAGAATCTATTGCTCAATAAAGCTATAGTTACCGTCAAAAAATAAAAATTTCGAGTCGTAAGTGTAAATAACACGCCTTCAGAGGCGCTAACAGTGTCAGAAACCGTCTATTGTCCCAGTGTCACTATAGAACTAGGTATTAACGTAGCCGGAAGGGCAAAAAACGCAAACTAATTTTTTGTCAAAATCGAAAAGTTTACCTGCCTAGACACGAATGGGTGGGTGGGAGGGCAAATTTTTGACTTTTTATCTGAGCTAGGCGGACGTGCGAGGTGTCAAAAGACGCGTCTCGGCGCCGGCCAGCGAGCTATGAGGTTTTTGGAATTTACGCTGAAGAAAATTTTTGAAATTTCCTGAAAAAACTGAATTTACGACCAAAATGTATGCAGAAAACGGGAATAACACCACCAAACGGGACTCGAACACGCGGAACGCGCGCCGGAGTACAGGTAAGGCAGGTAAGTATCAATTAAAATTATAAAAATGTAAATCTACCTGAAGGTTTTGTAATAAAAAATTTTTTAAAGGAATTTACAATGAAATTTTTGCAAGTGAATAACCGAAAAGTGTTTTTCGGTGTTTTTGTCAATTTAAACTAGTGGGAACGTTAGACGGAGCCTAAAAACGAATTACTACGCTGAAAAAAGCTTCAGAATGCGTCACCGGGATGCAAAGTTATAGCGGTTAGGTTAGGTTAGGTTAGGTTAGGTTTTTTTTTTTTTTTTTTTTTTTTGATATACCACTACCTCCAACATGATCGGAGTCTTTGTTTTTCTGTTTTTTATTTTATTACTTTAACATTTACTTTAATCTATACTTATGTTTAATTTTACAGTTTATATATTTGTTTCTTTCATATTCTAATACTCTCTTTACTTGTCATACAAACACGGGGGGTGCTGCAGCAATTCTTATTTTTTGCTTTTACTTTAACACTTGTATTTATTTTAAGCTATACTTTTAACATAATATTGTATCTATTTATTTATTTACTCATTTATCCAAATTATATTTTACTTACTATTATTCTATGCTGGCCTCTAATATAATGTACTATATTATGACAGCATATTTATTTATGCTGTTTTATTTCGACTTATTACTGTCTTTACTATATATCTACAATAATTCAAAAAATTTTCTGCCTCTTTGCTCTTAATTATGTCCTTTACTGTGAACGGTGTTATTGCCGTGCCTATGATGTTTTCGGCGTTAAACCGGTGTTTTGCAAACTGTGGGCAGTCAAATAGTACGTGCTGGACCGATTCACTAGCGTCCGGGTCGCAGATGCACGATGGACTCTCCTTGCACTTGAAGCGATTCAAGTACTCAGAGAATCCACCATGCCCCGTCATTATCTGTGTATTCAGGCCGCTTGTTCCTATCCTGCGAATGACACTGTATGCCACCCGCACATCCGGGAAGAATAATTTTGTTACAGATGCGGTGTCGCTGGTTTCGTATCTACGGTTCCACTCATCAAGCGTCTCCACACGTATACTTCGCTTGATGTATGAGATCGGACACCGATCGTAATCAGGCTTTCTTTTGGAGTTCTCAGCGGCCTCTCTTGCTAATTGGTCAGCTCTTTCGTTCCCCGGTAGCCCTACGTGAGCTTTAATCCAGAACAAGTTTACGAGCTTGTTCTGGTGGGATGCAGATCTTATGTTATCCCTAGCTTCTACAGCGAGAGGATGATGCGAACCGGGATTCGTGATTGTTTGGAGAGCCGCCATTGAGTCGCTGAAAACTCCGAAAGAAGATTCCTTGCGCCTTATTATCTCCCTTGTTGCTCTTGTTATTGCTAGGAGTTCAGCCTGGTAAACTGTGCAGTAATTTGATAGAGCAAGTTTGAGGGCTCTGGTCTCGGCCTCACTATTCCATATGGACAGTGAAGCACCAACCCCTCCTCCGATCTTGCTCCCGTCCGTAAAGATGCGGACGTCAAAATTGCAGTTGTTGTCAAGTTGCTCTTGATTCACCAGACTGTTGAACTGCAAGATGTCGCGTGATGCGGGATGAGGATTTTCAATTGCTGCGGCCATTCGCTCGACTTCCCTGTCCCCAAGTGATGCCCGGAGCACCCCCCTCCTGGCCTCGTACAGTGATGCTGCCTCACGAACTCGGAGGTCAAGGGGGAGCAAACCGGACAGCACCAGTGCTGAGTTCAGGGAAACCGTTCGATATGCCTTGCACATTTTCTGAGCAATTCCACGTTGGACTGCCCCAAGCTGCTTTACAATGCCCACTTTCTTTGCAGCCGGTGCCCAGACGCTAGCAGCGTAAAGTATTATGGGCTCCACGGTCGCCACGTATATCACCCGAATAACTTCTGGGTGAAGCCCCCAACTGATCTTTGCGGCTCTACACAGCTGCTTGTAGATTGCAATTGCCTTCCTGCAAATGTGTGAGACGTGGGTGTTGAAGGTCAGTTTTTGATCGATGGTTACACCCAGAAGCTTCATTTCTTGCGATATGCCGATGTCGATCCCCCCCATCCTCAGGCGTGGTGTGTCGTATTTTAATTTTCTGGTTATCACCATGGCTGTTGTTTTGTGCGGTGCAAATTTTAGTTTGTTCTCGACACCCCACGCCAGAACATGATTGAGAGCGGCATCGGCACATTCTTCCACCTCCAGTGCGGTCTCTCCGTCAAACACCAAGAGGACATCGTCCGCAAACGCCTGAATATAGTTCCCCCTGTTCTCTGCTGCTTTTAGGAGGGGGTCTAGGACTAAGTTCCACAATATTGGGCCCCCAATTGAGCCCTGGACACAACCCTTGTTGGTGTCCTTGCTGTATACTTCCCCACCGTACCTGATTGCAACTCTTCGGTTTCTGAGGTAGCTGTCGATGACTCGCCTAAGGTTGATTGGACACTTCTCCTCTGCCAGACGGACTCTTATCGCTGGCCACCAGGCACTATCAAAAGCCCCCTCTATGTCCAACGATACGAGCGTAACTATTCTTTTTTGTGCTAGTTTTTTGTTGACATGCTGCATGAGGGCATAGAGGGAGTCCTCAGTGCTTTTTTGTGGCATGAATCCGTACTGACGGGTGCTCATCCTTGGTAAAAGGTGGAACTTAAGGCGGGCCACCAGCATTTTCTCATATATCTTCCCTAATATAGGCAACAGTCCAATCGGCCTATAAGATTTGGGAGTGGAATATGTCTTTTTTCCAGGCTTCCTCAGTATCACGACTGTTGCTTGCTTCCAGGACGTGGGGAAATGATGGTGTTCGAGGCACTTATTTAGGAACTTTAAAAATAATTCCAGGTCATTAGCCACGGCATGACAACAAATGTCGGCGGTAAAGCCATCGGAACCCGGCGCCTTCTTCGGATTGAAGGACTCCATTGAGGTTTTTAATTCTGCCGTCGTAAACGGTGGGTCACAAGGATCATCTTGTTCGCCAGAGTTAACGCTTTCGGCTTTTATTCGGATGGATTGGTGATGAGCATTGTCCGATTCGATAAGGTCTTCTGGATAAAAAGTTTCCGCTAGCAACTTTACGGATCCCTTCGCATCTAGCACATCACCGTTCCGTTCCAATGGCAGGTCCTCCTCCCTGCGCTGCGTCCTACCTATCACCCTGTAAATCCCCTCCCAAACCCCCTCCCTATCCTGTTTCCCACAGAATTCCTTCCAACTCTCGGTCTGAGCTTTGGCCGCTTCTAACTCATACTCTTCTTTCTGTTTCAGGTACTCTTCTATGACCTTTGGCTTCCGGACTTGGGCGGCACAGCGGATCCTGCGCTTCTTGGTAGCGACGGCCTTCTTGATCTCAGCGAGTCTCTCGGACCACCACGGCAAGGTAAGTTCCTCTTGGACTTTTTTGGTTGGTATTGTTTGCTTGCATGTTTCTTCTATTGCTTTTGTAAGGTTGTCTGTTATAGTGTCAATTTGCTGAATGTCTTTAATTTTGTCTATTTCGGCTGCTGTGAATTTATAATCTATTTTCAATTGTCCAAACTTCTCATGAAATTCAGCCCAATTGGCTTTTTTAGTGTTAAATTTCCTGGTCGTTCTCTCAACTTTAATGCCTTTAGATTTCTGCAAGAGGATCTTAAACATAATGCCGTTGTGATCCGAGCTCGTCAGACCTTCATCAATCCTCCAGTCGTCTACCAAGTTCAATAAGTCATTAGAACAAGCGGTAATGTCCACGTGACTGCTGTACCGCTTTCCTCCTCGGATAGTGTCAAAGGTCGGAATTTCCCCTCGGTTAAGTATATTCAGGTTAAGTTCACCGAGAGTTGCTGCCATCTCTTCCCCCCTGACGTCGGCTATCGGGCTGCCCCACCACAGGCTCTTTGCATTGGCGTCCCCTCCATAGATCAGTCTCTTGGAACCGACCGCAAGCCCTATTTGTTTTAGGTGTTCTAAATAGGGCTCAATAGGCTGGTCTGGCTCAAAGTAAAAGGAGACAAGCGTGATCTCCCAGGCTCTGGTTCGGACTCCCACCACAACGATGTTATTTGTGGTGAGAGTCGGGTACTGTATAATGTCAAAGTTGTGGTTAAACACAGCAACGGCTGCTTTGACATTTCCTTCCCCTGGGCTGGTGTTCTGAAAGATCCTCACTCCACTGTAATTTTTCATAGTACTTGAGCCCCCCACGTAGGGTTCCTGGAGCAGAGCCACGGCTGCTTTCCTGTGATTTGCTTCTATCAACAATTCATTCGTGGCGAGCTGCTTCCTCTGGAGGTTTGCCTGCACTACCAGGTGTGGAGCCTCGCTGGTGGGAGTGTTGCTCTCTAGTGCTCCTCTGCCCGTGACCACCTTAGCAATACGCCGTTGTGGCCCTCGCCAATGCATCCCACTTTCTTCTTATCGGGCAGTCCTCACTGAAGGCGTTGTGCTCTGCATTTGCCAGTTTTGCATGCGTGCAATTACAGCATGTCGGCACTGCACCATTGAGCCAGTAACTACAGTCCGACTTTTTGTGAGGCCCGGCGCAATGGCTACATTTCTCAACCGTTTCTTTGCAGAAACGCCTGCCATGGCCGTACCCCAGACAGAGCGAACACTGGACAAGGGGGGACTGGTCTGCGATTCGGATGCGCTGCAGGTCAATCTGCACGGTCTCCGCGTCCATAATCCTGGTCCATATTTTGGGGGACACCCTAACGACGACATGGTTCATAAGAGGGTTTCTTGTTCTCTTCCTGTATCGGATCTCCACTCTATTTTCCTCTTTGTCAAGATCCCTGAATATCCTCTCGTTCTGATTTCTCAAGGCGAGAAGGATATCGTCATCGGTGTTATATGTCATGACGTCTTTGAGGATTAGAAGTGGGTCCTTGTTCCTAATGTCGTCGACGTTAAGGTGATTACCCGCTTTCTGGATTCTCTCCTTTAATACTCGCCTCTCTTCCTCGCTCCGGCAACCCATGATGACCTTTCTGTCTTTGGCCTTCCTAATTTTATCGATGGTCACCCCCCCTTCCTTGGCATTTACCGCAGTCCGGATTTTGTGGAGCACCTCATCCCCAGTCTCTGTTTCGTCCGTGGAGGTGACCACCACGGAGTGCAGGGTGGCTTGCTCCGGGAGTCTTCCCCTACTGCTGCCAGCCGCCACGCTCGCATAGGTGGCCCCCTCCAAGACTTTCTGATGTGACTGCAACGTGTCTCTGAGACCCTCCATCTTTTCAGTGTTTTCTGTGATGAGTTTGAGATGCTCCTCCATCTTTTTGAGCAGCTCGTTTTCCACCTGGCAACTGGCAGGGTGAGAAGAGAGTGGAGGGTGTAAAGGTTCCTCCTCTTCCTTCTCACCTCGCCCTTTGCTCTGAGCCGTTTCCTTGCCCTTAACCGCCTCCGACTCCTTAAGCAGCTGATAAAGTCGTTCCACGGCTGCGATAACGCCATCTTTAATTTCGGTTTTCGTGTTTCTAGAGTTGCCGAGGTGGAGCTTTGCCTTACTGAGGCATGCCCTTCCCTCAGCAAGTCTGGTGGGATATATCGGTTTCGGGGGCGGGCTATCCGGGGCATCCAACGACGGTGTTTGGGTTTTTGCCTTGGAGGGACCTGCCACCGGCGCCGCCACCTTTTTTGGTAAGGTCTTTGTCCTGGCCTCTATCTCGCCAATGCCATGTCGGACCACAAAAGTTTTGTCCTGGGTTCCCGACGTGGAGGGAGATACCTTTTCGGCCGATTCCGTGGCTTTCTTGGGGGAGTTTGATGCCGTGTTTTTGCACGGGGTCCTAAGTCCGAGCATGATGTTGTAGGTAGGGTAGTCTGTCTTTTAATTAAGACGTGTAAGTTTCGTCAATACTAATAACGTCACAAAAAATTTAGATTTGTCAAAAGACGTCTTAGTGTAATAAGTTTTACTCTATATGGAGTAAGTCTGAATAAAATGTGTCACTTATTTGTGACACTCGCAGATGTCCTATTCTATAAGCTATTGCTCAATAAAGCTAAAGTTACCGTCAAAATTAAAAATTTCAAGTCGTAAGTGTATATAACACGCCTTCAAGGGCGCTAAAAGTGTCAGGAACCGTCTATTCTCCCAGTGTCACTATAGAACTAGGTATTAACGCAGTTGGAAGGGCAAAAAACGCAAACTAATTTTTTGTCAAAACTCAAAAGTTTACCTGCCTAGACACGAATGGGTGGGTGGGAGGGCAAATTTTTGACTTTTTATCTGAGCTAGTAGTAGTAGCTAGCGGAGTACAGGTAAGGCAGGTAAGTATCAATTAAAATTATAAAAATGTAAATCTACCTGAAGGTTTTGTAATAAAAAATTTTTTAAAGGAATTTACAATGAAATTTTTGCAAGTGAATAACCGAAAAGTGTTTTTCGGTGTTTTTGTCAATTTAAACTAGTGGGAACGTTAGACGGAGCCTAAAAACGAATTACTACGCTGAAAAAAGCTTCAGAATGCGTCACCGGGATGCAAAGTTATAGCGGTTAGATGAAATTGTTCTATCACTAAGGTGGATTTCGTGTATGTACTTACTCGTATGAGAATCCCCACTACAACAAATTTTTGACTTTTTATCTGAGCTAGGCGGACGTGCGAGGTGTCAAAAGACGCGTCTCGGCGCCGGCCAGCGAGCTGTGAGGTTTTTAGAATTTACGCTGAAGAAAATTTCTGAAATTTCCTGAAAAAACTGAATTTACGACCAAAATGTATGCAGAAAACGGGAATAACACCACCAAACGGGACTCGAACACGCGGAACGCGCGCCGGAGTACAGGTAAGGCAGGTAAGTATCAATTAAAATTATAAAAATGTAAATCTACCTGAAGGTTTTGTAATAAAAAATTTTTTAAAGGAATTTACAATGAAATTTTTGCAAGTGAATAACCGAAAAGTGTTTTTCGGTGTTTTTGTCAATTTAAACTAGTGGGAACGTTAGACGGAGCCTAAAAACGAATTACTACGCTGAAAAAAGCTTCAGAATGCGTCACCGGGATGCAAAGTTATAGCGGTTAGGTTAGGTTAGGTTAGGTTAGGTTTTTTTTTTTTTTTTTTTTTTTTGATATACCACTACCTCCAACATGATCGGAGTCTTTGTTTTTCTGTTTTTTATTTTATTACTTTAACATTTACTTTAATCTATACTTATGTTTAATTTTACAGTTTATATATTTGTTGTTGTCGAGGCGGGGGGGCTCAGTAGCCGTGGCTTGGACACCCACGGTGAAGCGAAGTGGAACCCGAGGAGGGGCCGCTCGTCAGGGCTTTTGCCGGTAAGCCGACGACGTAGCGGCCAACAAGTAGGTTGCGGTGCCGCTTGAGCGACATCGCAGCTGAGGCGGGCCGCGATGTCGTATCGGAGGCATCGCGGCTGAGGGTTGGAGGCCGCGGTGGGAGAGGAGTGCCGGTATTGCGGTGCGCCGCTCTCCCTACCTTCCGCGGCCTTGACGGGGTCGCCACCGTCCGATGGCGGACGCGGTGGGGCCGCAGAGGAGGAGGAGTGTTGGTATGACGTTAGCCGCTCTCCCTATCCTCTGCGGCCGAAAATTGGCAGGCGGCGGGGCCAATGACCTGACCCGTCGCAGGGGGACCAAGGGTGCCCAGACACGGGGTCGTCTGGCGCCCATGTGCTGGTTTGGTCCCTGGGGTGGTCACGGCGTGCTATGTGTTCTAGTGCGCCGGAGATGGGGAATACTCCCCAGAGGAGGGTCCGGTGACGGACAGCCGCGGCGGGTTCACGGATGAGTGCTAACGCGTGCCCGTGTTCCCGCCGTAAGCGGCAGAGGAGGACACCGTGGAGTTTTAGTGGGTTTGAGTCCCACATAACTGCACTATCTCCCCGTGGTAGTGCAGAATGCATGAGCATTTCTCCACGTTAAAAAAAAAAAAAAAAAAAAAAAAAAAAAAAAAAAAAAAAAAAAAAAAAAGGTTAGGTTAGGTTAGGTTAGGTTAGGTTAGGTTAGGTTCGAGCGGTCCCTCGCCCTCTCGCGGCTGCTCCCGAACCTGGGGGGGCCCAAGGTGGGGTGCCGGCGCCTCTATGCCGGCGTCCTCAGGAGCATGGCCCTATACGGGGCCCCTATCTGGGCGGACTCCCTCCACAGGAGGGAGAATGCGACCGCCATCCGCAAGCCCCAAAGGGCCATTGCACTGCGGGTGGCGAGGGCCTACCGCTCGGTGGGCTTTTCGGCGGCGTGCGCTCTGGCCGGCACCCCTCCTTGGGAGCTGGAGGCTTGGGTGCTCGCCAGAGTGTACGAGTGGACCGCGCAACGAAGGGCGCTCGGGGAGCGCCCCGTCGCCGAAGAGCGGGAGGCCGTGCGGCGGGAGGCGAGGGACGCAATCGTCCTTCACTGGACAGAGGACCTCGCCACCGCCGCCTTTGGCCGCCGGACGTTGGACGCGCTCGGCCCGGTCCTGCAGAGCTGGCTCGAGCGGTCCCACGGTTTCCTCTCGTTCCGTCTGGTGCAGGTGTTGTCCGGCCACGGCTGTTTCGGAACGTACCTGCACCGGATCGGGAGGGAGGAGACCCCGGCGTGCCACGACTGCGGCGCGGCGGAGGACACGGCGCAGCACACCCTCGAGGCGTGCCCGGCTTGGTCCGAGCTGCGCCGCGGTCTGACCGCGGCGGTCGGACAGGACCTCTCGCTTCCTGGTGTGATCGACGCCATGCTGGGGAGCGAGGAGGCCTGGGCAGCGGTGGCCTCCTTTTGCGAGGACGTAATCTCGCAAAAGGAGGAGGCGGAGCGCGCGCGGGAGGACGACCCTCTCGCTGTGCCGCTCCGCAGACGAAGAAGGGGTCGGAGAAGGCGCCAGCCTCTCCCCCCTCATGGTGGCGATGGGCGGGCGACAGGCACGGGGGTGCCGTCTCCCGCATTGCACCCATCACCACCTTCGTCGGTCACTCCCGGGCCCCCGTGAGGGGCCCGCCCTGAAGGACAATCGTCGGCGGAGGACTGGACGTTAAGGCTACGCTGGTTTCCCAGTCCCCCGCCACTCGGACGAAGCGGGAGTGCCGCTGGGTTTTTTAGTGGGTATACCGGGTCAGACCCGGGAGTCCCACATAGCCCCCCATCCCCCGATGGGAGGGTATGCGTAACGCATTTTTCCCAGCGCAAAAAAAAAAAAAAAAAAAAAAAAAAAAAAGGTTCGAGCGGTCCCACGGTTTCCTCTCGTTCCGTCTGGTGCAGGTGTTGTCCGGCCACGGCTGTTTCGGAACGTACCTGCACCGGATCGGGAGGGAGGAGACCCCGGCGTGCCACGACTGCGGCGCGGCGGAGGACACGGCGCAGCACACCCTCGAGGCGTGCCCGGCTTGGTCCGAGCTGCGCCGCGGTCTGACCGCGGCGGTCGGACAGGACCTCTCGCTTCCTGGTGTGATCAACGCCATGCTGGGGAGCGAGGAGGCCTGGGCAGCGGTGGCCTCCTTTTGCGAGGACGTAATCTCGCAAAAGGAGGAGGCGGAGCGCGCGCGGGAGGACGACCCTCTCGCTGTGCCGCTCCGCAGACGAAGAAGGGGTCGGAGAAGGCGCCAGCCTCTCCCCCCTCATGGTGGCGATGGGCGGGCGACAGGCACGGGGGTGCCGTCTCCCGCATTGCACCCATCACCACCTTCGTCGGTCACTCCCGGGCCCCCGTGAGGGGCCCGCCCTGAAGGACAATCGTCGGCGGAGGACTGGACGTGAAGGCTACGCTGGTTTCCCAGTCCCCCGCCACTCGGACGAAGCGGGAGTGCCGCTGGGTTTTTTAGTGGGTATACCGGGTCAGACCCGGGAGTCCCACATAGCCCCCCATCCCCCGATGGGAGGGTATGCGTAACGCATTTTTCCCAGCGCAAAAAAAAAAAAAAAAAAAAAAAAAAAAGGTTAGGTTAGGTTAGGTTCCGTCGGCATACCGGCCCATCGTCTTGCTCGATGAGGTCGGTAAACTGTTCGAGGGGATCATCGCGTCCCGGCTTCATGGCCTTTTGCGGGGGGTAGGGCCGGACCTGTCGGACGCCCAATTCGGCTTCCGACAAGGGCGTTCGACGATCGACGCGCTGGCCCTACTCAAGGGCCAGGTGAAGGAGGCGGTGGAGGCGGGGGGCGGAGTGCTGGCAGTGTCGTTCGACATTGCAAACGCCTTCAACTCCGTCCCCCACTCGACGATATTGGAGGCGCTCCGGTATCACGGAGTGCCCCAATACCTACGGGATCTGCTGGCCAGCTACCTGGAGGGCCGAGAGGTCCTCCTCGCGGACCGGACGGGCACGGTGAGGCGGTACGGAGCAGAGTCCGGTGTTCCGCAGGGGTCAGTTCTGGGGCCCTCCCTGTGGAACATCGGGTTCGACTGGCTCCTACGCGGAGTCCTCCTCCAGGGCACGAGTGTCATCTGCTACGCGGATGACACTCTCCTCACTGCCCGGGGGAGGAACTTTGGAGACGCGGCCTGTCTGGCCTCGGCTGGCGGATCCCTGGTTGCAGAGAGGATCCGCCTCCTGGGATTGAAGGTGGCGCTGCACAAGACCGAGGCCGTATTCTTTCACGGGCCTCGGCAGCGCTGCCCTCCCGACGCCCACATCGTCGTAGAGGGCGTCCGGATAGAGGTCCAGCCCCAGATGAAGTATCTGGGCCTGGTGCTGGACGAGAGGTGGCGCTTCGGCCCGCATTTCAGCGGGCTGTCGACGCGCCTCCTGAAAGCCGCGGACGCCCTCTCGCGGCTGCTCCCGAACCTGGGGGGGCCCAAGGTGGGGTGCCGGCGCCTCTATGCCGGCGTCCTCAGGAGCATGGCCCTATACGGGGCCCCTATCTGGGCGGACTCCCTCCACAGGAGGGAGAATGCGACCGCCATCCGCAAGCCCCAAAGGGCCATTGCACTGCGGGTGGCGAGGGCCTACCGCTCGGTGGGCTTTTCGGCGGCGTGCGCTCTGGCCGGCACCCCTCCTTGGGAGCTGGAGGCTTGGGTGCTCGCCAGAGTGTACGAGTGGACCGCGCAACGAAGGGCGCTCGGGGAGCGCCCCGTCGCCGAAGAGCGGGAGGCCGTGCGGCGGGAGGCGAGGGACGCAATCGTCCTTCACTGGACAGAGGACCTCGCCACCGCCGCCTTTGGCCGCCGGACGTTGGACGCGCTCGGCCCGGTCCTGCAGAGCTGGCTCGAGCGGTCCCACGGTTTCCTCTCGTTCCGTCTGGTGCAGGTGTTGTCCGGCCACGGCTGTTTCGGAACGTACCTGCACCGGATCGGGAGGGAGGAGACCCCGGCGTGCCACGACTGCGGCGCGGCGGAGGACACGGCGCAGCACACCCTCGAGGCGTGCCCGGCTTGGTCCGAGCTGCGCCGCGGTCTGACCGCGGCTGTCGGACAGGACCTCTCGCTTCCTGGTGTGATCAACGCCATGCTGGGGAGCGAGGAGGCCTGGGCAGCGGTGGCCTCCTTTTGCGAGGACGTAATCTCGCAAAAGGAGGAGGCGGAGCGCGCGCGGGAGGACGACCCTCTCGCTGTGCCGCTCCGCAGACGAAGAAGGGGTCGGAGAAGGCGCCAGCCTCTCCCCCCTCATGGTGGCGATGGGCGGGCGACAGGCACGGGGGTGCCGTCTCCCGCATTGCACCCATCACCACCTTCGTCGGTCACTCCCGGGCCCCCGTGAGGGGCCCGCCCTGAAGGACAATCGTCGGCGGTGGACTGGACGTTAAGGCTACGCTGGTTTCCCAGTCCCCCGCCACTCGGACGAAGCGGGAGTGCCGCTGGGTTTTTTAGTGGGTATACCGGGTCAGACCCGGGAGTCCCACATAGCCCCCCATCCCCCGATGGGAGGGTATGCGTAACGCATTTTTCCCAGCGCAAAAAAAAAAAAAAAAAAAAAAAAAAAAAAAAAAAAAAAGGTTAGGTTAGGTTAGGTTAGGT